>CACVBM020000666.1:0-600000 GCA_902728155.2 Microthlaspi erraticum
ATAAACCCTAAACCCTAAACCCTAAACCCTAAACCCTAAACCCTAAACCCTAACCCTAAACCCTAAACCCTAAACCCTAAACCCTAAACCCTAAACCCTAAACCCTAAACCCTAAACCCTAAACCCTAAACCCTAAACCCTAAACCCTAAACCCTAAACCCTAAACCCTAAACCCTAAACCCTAAACCCTAAACCCTAAACCCTAAACCCTAAACCCTAAACCCTAAACCCTAAACCCTAAACCCTAAACCCTAAACCCTAAACCCTAAACCCTAAACCCTAAACCCTAAACCCTAAACCCTAAACCCTAAACCCTAAACCCTAAACCCTAAACCCTAAACCCTAAACCCTAAACCCTAAACCCTAAACCCTAAACCCTAAACCCTAAACCCTAAACCCTAAACCCTAAACCCTAAACCCTAAACCCTAAACCCTAAACCCTAAACCCTAAACCCTAAACCCTAAACCCTAAACCCTAAACCCTAAACCCTAAACCCTAAACCCTAAACCCTAAACCCTAAACCCTAAACCCTAAACCCTAAACCCTAAACCCTAAACCCTAAACCCTAAACCCTAAACCCTAAACCCTAAACCCTAAACCCTAAACCCTAAACCCTAAACCCTAAACCCTAAACCCTAAACCCTAAACCCTAAACCCTAAACCCTAAACCCTAAACCCTAAACCCTAAACCCTAAACCCTAAACCCTAAACCCTAAACCCTAAACCCTAAACCCTAAACCCTAAACCCTAAACCCTAAACCCTAAACCCTAAACCCTAAACCCTAAACCCTAAACCCTAAACCCTAAACCCTAAACCCTAAACCCTAAACCCTAAACCCTAAACCCTAAACCCTAAACCCTAAACCCTAAACCCTAAACCCTAAACCCTAAACCCTAAACCCTAAACCCTAAACCCTAAACCCTAAACCCTAAACCCTAAACCCTAAACCCTAAACCCTAAACCCTAAACCCTAAACCCTAAACCCTAAACCCTAAACCCTAAACCCTAAACCCTAAACCCTAAACCCTAAACCCTAAACCCTAAACCCTAAACCCTAAACCCTAAACCCTAAACCCTAAACCCTAAACCCTAAAACATGATAATAATTTTCAAAAAAATCTCAACATAAAAAATCCCTCAATTTGAACTTATTGGTTGTAAAAAAATTATTACAATTTCATATTTCACTTTTTTCATAATTCTTGCTTCTCTCTCTTGTGTTTCGCTCTTTTGTAATCTCCACCTTTTCTTAGATCATTTTCTGTCAGAAATCGAATTTCGTAGTTTAGTTATCAGATCTGGTCTAGATCTGGGTTGAATCGAGACTCAAGACGCCGGATCCAATGGATCTTCGGACGTTTTACCGTGAACGTCTTGATCCTCGATTTTTCGACGTAGATCTTTTGCTAATCTGAGTTCCGGTGACTCTTGGCTCCTCCTTGGGCGTCGTCTCTCACCTTGATTTTGTGGTTACAGGTTTGGTCTCTCGCCGGTTCGATCTTACGTCGTGCTTCTTCTTTGGAGGTCGATGTTACCCGGGTTTGACAATTCGCTCAATGACGCTGCTTTACCGATCTGATCGTGATCTCCTAAAAGGCTTCTTCCTAGGTGTATCTAGTTGTGTCGTCGACTCCACCGCTTCCGGGAGAACTCACATCGGGTGTTTGTCTGGCCGGATAAGAAGTTTTGATTTTTAGAATCAAAAAGCAGGTTACTAGGAGGACTTCGATGCCGAAGGTTTGGCCCGTGGGCATGGACAGCTTCGGTAAGGTTTTAGTTCTATTTGGTGTTGTTCTGTGCGGTTTTGCAAGGAGGTTAATGATGTCTTAGGGTTAAACTGCTTCTTCTTGATTCTTGTTTTGGATCTAGATTAGTTGTGGTTTTAGTTTAATTGGTTGTTTCCCTTTGTATGGGCTTAATTTCTCGGGATCTCTTGATATCCGCCAGCTCTGTTTGTTTGGGTAGGTGTTAGGTGTGTAACACCATGTAACACTTTCATTCTAATAAAATTCTAGACGACAAAAAAAAAATGAAAGATGGTTGGATCAATTTGTTTTCACTTTAGACACATTCCAATCATTATATAGGAAAAACTCAAAATTTATCAATTTTACCAATATTTGTGGGCTAACACCTACAAGTTTTTACAAATTTTGAAAAATTGGAATAATATGTTATTAGGCTTTCTCACATACTCTTTTACTATGAAAAATGGTTGGATCAATTTGTTTTCATATTAAACATCTTCCAATCATTAATTTTGAAAAACCTTAAAATGTAACAATTTTCCCAATATTTGTGGGCTAACACCTACGAGTTTTACAAATTTTGAAAAAAATGGAATACTCTTTTACTATGAAAAATTGTTGGATCAATTTATTTTCACTTTAGACACCTTCCAATAATTAATTTAGAAAAACCTCAAAATTTATCAATTTTTGCCAATATTTGTAGGCTAACACCTACGAGTTTTGACAAAAAATTTTAAAAAATTGGAATAATATATTATTAGTCTTTCTTAGATACTATTTTCCTATGAAAAATAGTTGGATTAATTTATTTTCACTTTAGACACTTTCTAATCATTAATTTATAAAACTTCAAAATTCATCAATTTTGCCAATATTTGTGGGCTAACAACACCTACGAGTTTTTACAAATTTTTAAAAAAATGGAATAATATGTTATTAATCTTTCTTAGATACTCTTTTCCTATGAAAATTTGTTGAATCAATTTATTTTCACTTTAGACACCTTCCAACCATTAATTTATAAAAACTTCAAAATTTATCAATTTTGCCAATATTTGTGGGCTAACACCTACGAGTTTTGACAAATTTTGAAAAAAATGGAATAGTGTGTTATTAGTCTTTCTTTTATACTATTTTCCTATAAAAAATGGTTGGATCCATTTATTTTCACTTTAGACACCTTCCAATCATTAATTTAGAAAAACTTCAAAATTCATCAATTTTGCCAATATTTGTGTGCTAACACCTACGAGTTTTGACAAATTTTGAAAAAATTGGAATAGTATGTTATTACTCTTTCTTATATACTATTTTACTATGAAAAATGGTAGGATCAATTTAATTTTACTTTATATGTAATAACATACTCTTTCTTATATACTATTTTACTATGAAAAATGGTAGGATCAATTTAATTTTACTTTATACACCTTACAATCATTAATTTTTTTTTTTTTTAAACACTCAAAATTTATCAATTTTTCCAATATTTGTGGGCTAACACCTACGAATTTTGAAAAAACTGACAAATTTTGAGGTTTTTCTAAATCATTGAATAGAATGTGTCTCAAACGAAAATAAATTAATACAAACACTTTTCTTGAAAAAAATATCTAAGAAAGCCTAATAACATATTATTTCAATTTTTTTCAAAATGTGTGAAAATTCATAGGGGTTATCCCACATATTTTGAAAAAACTCATAAATTTTGATGTCTTTCAAAATTAATAAATATAATATATTTATGATCCGAGCATTTTTTATCTTAAAAGAGTATCTAAGAAAATCTAATAACATATTTTCCAAATTTTTCAAAATATGTGAAAGCTCGTAGGAGGTTATTAGCCCACATATTCTTAAAAAAAAAACTGATAAATTTTGAGGTTTTTCCAAAATCATCAAACGAGAATAAACTAATCAAAACATTTTTCATTGTAAGAATTATCAATGCTCATGTGTTTATATTTCCATGTATGAAATACTAGATTAATACAGTTGGTTTCTAACCAAAATGTTTGTGAAGTATAGTGAATAAATAATTTTCAGAACCAACTACAAAATAGATAATACTCTTATTTATTCCATAAACACCAAAGTTTTGATATGGAGAAATGTAATTCATAATTAATCACTATATATATTGTAACTCGTAAATGTTTACGTTTTATGTTTCACAGATATTTGTGGATAGTAGTGCATCATAGCAAAATACAAGCACACAACGTGTAGCTCTTGTAATCTTCCATTGTTTTGGTTATAGTTCTAATGATGGGGAAGCGAGAGAGGTTGGAAGCCGTGGCTGAGACACGCTTCCCATACTTGGTCCAAATCTGAGAGGCGAAAGGATGTGCCACACTCATGCATTTCCCATCCTTCTAAGGCCTGCAATACGCCGGCCACTCTAACTGCACTCATTGCCTTCCTCGGCAACCAATTCTGCATGTGTTTACTTAATTAGTTAGGACCTTTTATATATTCAGTATAACTTAATTGGATTGGATATAGCTTTTTCTATTTACCTCACATGAGTGAATATTCACTAGAGATTTTGGAATCATCAATGCTGGTGTGGTATGATAGATACAATCTCCACGTAATTGTTTGAAGGGAAACTGTGAGAATGGTATAAACAATGTCCCTTTTTCGGCCTTTTCCTGCTCCTCTCTCGTTATTCCTTCTCCCACCAGCCATATCTTCACTCATAATTCAATAATATATCAGCATCTTCAATTATTTTACTTTTTCATATATATATATTGCTTAATTTACCTTGTTTGATGAAAGTGCTTCGGAACTTAAATGGACCAATTGGTTTACGAATTCTCGTGGAACATATGATCTTAGTTTCTCATACTCGTCTAGGCGCAGAGTCGAGACCTATGGATTACATTCACAGAACCATATAATGAGAGCATTTATATAGAATACAAATACATAGAGCTTGGGTACGTGAAAGTGATTTGTGAACATATAATTAGTTTCTCCTAGTAACATAAAAAAAAAAAACCTATCATTTAATTTTCTTTTTTCAGTTGGACATCATAACAAGCAAAAGATTTAAAACATTTATAGGAGAAAAATACAACCTGGACGCCTCGCTGGCAGAGAGCATACGCGATGGTGTAGGCGACCTTTGTGAGATTGCCTGTCATCACGACGTTTGTAGTTGCTTTGGGTAGACTGTTGATCACAACGGCTGCCGTTAATCTACTGCCATCCACCACTCTCACTTTCAATTTGGGATACTTGTGGATATACACCTCTCCATTCATGTTCAGCTCTTCCCCCTGTTTCAACTCACCAGCCTTAACACTATGGCATCTAGCTAACGTAAAACCATAATAGTCAAATATTTTTTCTTTACTTGGTTCATGAGACCCAGACTAAGCACATTCACTCCTTTTTCATCTGCCTCCAGTATCGCTTTCTCAATCATGTTGTTAATCGCGTCTTTTCTCCACTTTAACAAGTACTGCATGCATCATATATCATGCCAATGCATCAGTAAACCAACCCATTATATATATATATTCGAAAAACTGAAGATGGTGATGATGAAAACCTGTAGATTATATCTGGGTATGATCCAAGATTGTAAGTTGAGCTTCTTGAATGAGTTACTCTCAGCGACAAAGAGACGGGCGTAGAAGAGAGTGAAGAGCATGGAGAGAGAGGTGAAAGGCCACAAAAGGCGCATGAACCATCTATAAGAGAAGGGGTAGGAGGCAAATGAAGCCAAGCCAATGCGCAAATGGTAAATGGACTCAGGGGTCGTCAAGTGAGTTAAGTGCACCACGTCCACTCTATCTTCTGCTCTTTCTATAGATTTCTCGTATAATGTATCTGAGTTTTCATCCATTGTCCCATAGATGTAGTCATACAAGGGCATGAAGAGGGAGTAGTTGGTCCGGAACTGTGTGTGGTGTAGCGAGTGGTATCTGCAACTCTCATAATCAATTTATTATTATCCAAAAGAAGAATATTATAGCAGTAAAAGTGTTTTTCTTTTGTTTCTTTGGAGTAACACTGAGCTCAATATACGGAAAACAAAAACAGTAAAAACATTAAATGATATACAATGTTCTAATATATAGGCTGCAGAGTTGATGTACGTATGTTTAAACAAGCTCTAAATGCGTATAAAGTTGGACTGTTGGAGTATGTGCCGATACGTTTAGAGATAATATAGATTAAATAGTGTTGTTTGTGGTCCATGGATCCGGTAGTTGACGACCACATAAAGGGTGCAACAATATCACGTCACTTTTTCCTTATACAGGGAAGGAGAACGTATATATATGCAAGTGGTTATAACTTGTAATCTGCATATATACACATTGCCGGATGCACATCAGCACATGCATGTCCAATGATGAGCCACTTGTACCCAGTGAGGTTTGATTTATTAGAAAAATGAGAGGGTTTGTAAAATTAAGCCAGCAGGATCCTTCCTTGCCAAAATAAATTAAAAACAAGGGCCTATATATTATTACGTTAGGAGAAGATATCCTACGGATCACTCATAGCCTGGTAGATCCCTGAAAATTTTCCGATGTCTCTTGGCCAAGATTGCGTCACGGATAAGTCGATCAATTACGTTAGTATACTCTTTATTAAATTGCTTAGATTGTGATCGCACATAATCGAAAACTTAATTAAAATGAACTGAACAGTTCTTTGTAGTAGATGTTTTCGGTTAATGCTTAATTATGTTAGTTAAAACTATTTTCTAAAAAATATTTTGAGATGATGTCCCTCTATATGTAGTCTATATATAAGAAAGTGGGTAATTATATAAACGACTTACGAGGGAGTGTAACAGAGGAACTTGAGGGGAGGGAAGAGGTCGAAAAGGCGCTTAGGGACGAACTCGAAGTTGCAGTGTCCCATGTTGTTCATGAAGTCTATATAAATTACGTATCCGGCGAACGACGCTATGGATGCCGTTTTCGTTAGCAACGTCGTAAGCAATGGTATCGCAAAGAGCATGAAGTATGCTATGTGCTCCGCAAACGGATGTATCACCGCTGCATACAAAGATCATAATCCCATAATATCAATACGTGTAGTATTAATAGCTACTAACTATGGTGTTGAAAGTGTAGTTTACATATGTTACAACAAATTCAAAATCTACTGTGCAAAGAAAAAGGTAAGAAAGTAGAGTTACAAGTGATGGGCTCAGTGACGATAGAGGAGTGGTGGTGGGAATGGTAGCGGGAGTAAAGAAAGTGGTGATGAAGAGCTTTGTGGAGCCAATAATAGAGGAACTCCACAGGACCGGTGTGAAGTAGCGCCGCCATCAACACTCCGTCTGTCCTCCACAAGGGAAGTTGCTTCGCCTGTGGCAACAGTGAGATCCCTATATAGAACAGCAGTCCGTTGAACAATATCTGGTCATCCCTGCGCATGTAAATATCAAGAATACATACTATTATATATATATATATATATATATGGACAGCTCACACAAAGCACTAGCTAGGCAGGTACACAAAAATTTAATAATTGAAACGCACCAGTTGGTCTCCCTGTCGACCTGATTGAAGTCGATGCCTTTCTCTACGATGCGCCTATCTCCCTTGGCTGTGTAGTAACGGGAAAGAGATATCCAGACCTGGTTGTGCAGAATTCTGAGGAGCAAGAAGGGGAGTACGAGGAAGTAGCCGAGATCCATCTTCTCCGGATCATCTGTCACAAACTTGTATGTGCTATGGACCGCCCATGGTGCTACTACTATGTACTGTTGTATATTTTCCACGTCCCAAATCATACATCGATCAGCAACGGGATATTCAATCATAAAGTTACATTTAAAAAAAAAAAATCCATAAAACTATATAGACAAAATTAAAACAGAGAGTGCACCTTGAAACTCCCTAGGGGTGTCCAAGGCCAGTCGGTGAGGATCCCTGGTTTTGTTGCCATTATACCGTCGAATGTAATATGTGGATGTGTGTGTGTGTCTCCAAATTCTTGTCACGGCTAAGTGTATTATATAGGAAGGTACGTATCAAAATCTTTGGTAGATGCAGAATGACGAAGCCAACTCCTATCTTCCCACCAGCCCACTTTCCATGTGGTGGGGGCCCGCCTATACCAAACATATGTACTCTTCCCATTCGATGCTTTACACATGGATCCTAATTTATGGCACTCAGCTAATTAATCACCCTCCCACCCATCGATTACATATCATATACACGACGTTCGCAAATGCATAAGCTAGGTAATGATCCTCATTTTAGTTTGTATAATGAAAGACTGTTGGTTCCCATCAAAATACCAAGTTAGGTAATGATCCTTGCCGACTACTAGTAGCCACTAAAGGTCACCCACGTTGAAGCGCCAGCTAGTGTCTGTTGCTAGCTCCAACAATAAATGAAGGGTCGAAAACTAAACAAGGCACACCTTCCTAAGCGAGCATTGAATACTTCTACGTTTCATTTTTAGTAACTCCACCTCTCACCGCCACAAATGTATACATGGTACGAATACCCTACCATTCCTCTGATTAGGTGGTTTAATGGACCATGCATATGTTAAGGACCGTTTTAGTAATAATACCTCGTTAAGTGGTTGTATTGTTGATCTTATGATGCACCCAGATATTATTTTGTAAGGACTTGGTTAATTATAATCCCATCCAGGGATTTCTATAAGAGTATCTCAACAATAAAATATAAAAGGTAATAAAAATGTAAGAGAGAGAGAGAGAGTGAGAAGCAGTGTCAACATTTTATTGATTAGTTCAATTTGTCCTAATTAATTTTGATCAGCACGTATGTTTTTTGTTTTGTCTCCTAGCTCTATTACCATTGGTTTTGTTTGAATAAGCAAATCAATGGACGCTATTGTTTGTACCCTTTCCAACAATTCATATGCACCACGTGGCAGCAAACGTAACCAAGTGTAGCGAGTAACTAATTTATATTAAAAAAGAACATGATAAACAGCAATCAAAGTTCGATGGAAGGGAAGTAGCTAGGTATCCAAGAGAATGGAGATAGAAAGATATATGAATATGAAAAGATCAGAGATGAGATGATGGGAGAAGGATAGGCTGGAAACCATGGCGGAGAGCAGCTTCCCAGATGGCGTGGAGACGGAAGAAGTTGCGAGTCTCCCCGCAGTCATGCTCCTCCCAACCCTCAAGTGCATGCACTATGCCCCCCACTCTCCACGCACTCATCACCCTCCTCCCCAACCAATTCTATATATATATATGACAACAATATTAGTCAAACTTTCGTACTATATATTTGCACAGCTTAAGGTAACACATATCTATGTACATATTCAAAGCCTGTGTACCTCACAAGAGTCAATGTTTTGGGCAGACTTGGGAACAAACATAGCTGGAGTGGAATGGTAGAAACAGTCCTCACGGAGTTCATCGGGTGGGAAGTCAGAGAAAGGAATAAAGAGTGTTCCTTCTTTCGCCTGCATCTGCTCTTCTTTCCTTATTCCATCCCCCACCAACCACACCACTGGGGAGAAATTATTGTTCGTGGCCAGTACCACATTCTTGACGACCCCGGACTTGACGAGTTTTATGTGTTCCTCCGTGCGTAACACCACCACCTATATATACATACACATACCCATTCATGCTATTAATTATTACTGATGTTTTTCTAAGAGGCAGAGGTGATTCCATTCTCACACTCACACATCACATACCTTGATGCCCCTTTGGCATAGAGCAAAGACAGCGGCCGAAGCAACCTTTGTGGGGTTGCCTCTAAACACAACTTCCGTGGTTCCCTTTGGAATGCTATTGACCACCACCGCAGCTGCCATGCTGCTTCCGTCCACTAGTTTTATCTTCAGCTTTGGATGCTTTTGTACGTACATTTCTCCACACCCATTTAGCTCCTCCCTCTTAATAATCGTGTGTTAATAAATTAGTTTATCCAGTGTATATATAAGATGGATTTATAAAATAAATGAAAACTTACATTGTTCATCAGGCCAAGGCTCATTACCCTCACACCCTTTTCATCTGCTTCAAGGATAGCTGCCTCTATGATATTGTTGATAGTCTCACGGTGGCGCTGAGATTTATACTGCCGCCGCATGTTTATTTCCAATTACATAACAATTTTATATTAATATTAATCCAAATAAGTGAAGAATATTAGTATACTAATTAATAAAATCATAATTACTAATATATAAAAATTATATATTTTATTTTTAAATTTAATGTTTCATCTTTTTCTAAACACATAATGACAGAGCATATATGTATGTTCAATCAGTAAAACATTACAAGTACACCAAAAAGCTTAATTCGTTCAATTTCTTTTAGAGAAGTTGGAGACAAAAGATATCTTATCAAAAGAAAATGAAAAATTTAAATGAAGAACTTTACACAATTGAAGGGTCTAACTTTATAAAATTAAAATAAATAGATCGAAGTTAAGCAAAAACTAAAATACTAGTTGGAAAATAAGTAGAGTCAAACTTGAATCGATGCAAATATAAATGCTCACAACAAACATAGACCCTTTTCCAAAAGAAAAAAAGAAAAAAACAAAATTAACTGTTAAACATTAACCCATCTTAAAATAAAATAAGGCCTCTCAAATGTTTTTACGGAAATATGCCGCAGGCATGTGTTTCAAGATTGTCAAGGAAGCCATATAAATTCATAGAGGGAGAGAGAGAGAGATTTAGTTTTTTGTTTTGTCTCCTAGCTCTATTACCATTGGTTTTGTTTGAATAAGCAAATCAATGGACGCTATTGTTTGTACCCTTTCCAACAATTCATATGCACCACGTGGCAGCAAACGTAACCAAGTGTAGCGAGTAACTAATTTATATTAAAAAAGAACATGATAAACAGCAATCAAAGTTCGATGGAAGGGAAGTAGCTAGGTATCCAAGAGAATGGAGATAGATAGATATATGAATATGAAAAGATCAGAGATGAGATGATGGGAGAAGGATAGGCTGGAAACCATGGCGGAGAGCAGCTTCCCAGATGGCGTGGAGACGGAAGAAGTTGCGAGTCTCCCCGCAGTCATGCTCCTCCCAACCCTCAAGTGCATGCACTATGCCCCCCACTCTCCACGCACTCATCACCCTCCTCCCCAACCAATTCTATATATATATATGACAACAATATTAGTCAAACTTTCGTACTATATATTTGCACAGCTTAAGGTAACACATATCTATGTACATATTCAAAGCCTGTGTACCTCACAAGAGTCAATGTTTTGGGCAGACTTGGGAACAAACATAGCTGGAGTGGAATGGTAGAAACAGTCCTCACGGAGTTCATCGGGTGGGAAGTCAGAGAAAGGAATAAAGAGTGTTCCTTCTTTCGCCTGCATCTGCTCTTCTTTCCTTATTCCATCCCCCACCAACCACACCACTGGGGAGAAATTATTGTTCGTGGCCAGTACCACATTCTTGACGACCCCGGACTTGACGAGTTTTATGTGTTCCTCCGTGCGTAACACCACCACCTATATATACATACACATACCCATTCATGCTATTAATTATTACTGATGTTTTTCTAAGAGGCAGAGGTGATTCCATTCTCACACTCACACATCACATACCTTGATGCCCCTTTGGCATAGAGCAAAGACAGCGGCCGAAGCAACCTTTGTGGGGTTGCCTCTAAACACAACTTCCGTGGTTCCCTTTGGAATGCTATTGACCACCACCGCAGCTGCCATGCTGCTTCCGTCCACTAGTTTTATCTTCAGCTTTGGATGCTTTTGTACGTACATTTCTCCACACCCATTTAGCTCCTCCCTCTTAATAATCGTGTGTTAATAAATTAGTTTATCCAGTGTATATATAAGATGGATTTATAAAATAAATGAAAACTTACATTGTTCATCAGGCCAAGGCTCATTACCCTCACACCCTTTTCATCTGCTTCAAGGATAGCTGCCTCTATGATATTGTTGATAGTCTCACGGTGGCGCTGAGATTTATACTGCCGCCGCATGTTTATTTCCAATTACATAACAATTTTATATTAATATTAATCCAAATAAGTGAAGAATATTAGTATACTAATTAATAAAATCATAATTACTAATATATAAAAATTATATATTTTATTTTTAAATTTAATGTTTCATCTTTTTCTAAACACATAATGACAGAGCATATATGTATGTTCAATCAGTAAAACATTACAAGTACACCAAAAAGCTTAATTCGTTCAATTTCTTTTAGAGAAGTTGGAGACAAAAGATATCTTATCAAAAGAAAATGAAAAATTTAAATGAAGAACTTTACACAATTGAAGGGTCTAACTTTATAAAATTAAAATAAACAGATCGAAGTTAAGCAAAAACTAAAATACTAGTTGGAAAATAAGTAGAGTCAAACTTGAATCGATGCAAATATAAATGCTCACAACAAACATAGACCCTTTTCCAAAAGAAAAAAAGAAAAAAACAAAATTAACTGTTAAACATTAACCCATCTTAAAATAAAATAAGGCCTCTCAAATGTTTTTACGGAAATATGCCGCAGGCATGTGTTTCAAGATTGTCAAGGAAGCCATATAAATTCATAGAGGGAGAGAGAGAGAGATGTAGAATGCTTACGTGGAAGGCAAACTTGGGAAGGAGATGAGAGTGAAGGGTGAGGCTACGGAAACGGTTTCGCTCAAAAACAAAGGTGCGGGAGGAGAGAGCGGAGGTGAGGGAAAAGGAGAAGAGGAGAGTGAAGGGCCACATGAAGTAAGTGAGGTACCATGGGGCTCGAGACCACAAGGGGCGGGAAGAGAGGGACGGGAAGCCAAGGCGCATTTGGTAGATGGAGTCGAGTGTGGTGAGGTGAGTGAGGTGGATGACGTCCGGTGATTCTTCCTCTCTCTCCAATGACCTCTCGTACAGGGACTCGGTCCCCTTGTCGGTAGTCCCGTAGATATAGTCGTAGATTGGCATGAACAGAGAGTAGTTGGTCCTGAACTGAGTGTGGTGGAGCGAGTGGAACCTTCAACATATATTTAATGTCATGTCATCTTATATATAATATATGCATACACACATTCAAAGAAAAATAATGTATATGTATAGTAGCTAGTCGACGTACGAGGGAGTGTAGCAGAGAAACTTGAGGGGAGGGAAGAGGTGGAAGAGACGCTTAGGGAAAAGCTCGAAATTGCAGTGTCCCATGTTGTTCATGAAGTCAATGTATGTAAGGTATGCAATGACGGGAACAATGGAGAGTATTCCACAAAGGGACGCCGTTACTATGGGTATGGCGAAGAGAAGTGTGTAGGCGATGTGCTCGGCGAAGGGGTGCACCACAGCTGCCAAATAAGTGAAAACTAGTTAAGTTATAGGAATGGGTATATGAAGGATATAATTAAGGAAATGAATGTACGTACACGTGATGGGCTCGGTGACGATGGAGGAGTGGTGGTGAGAATGGTAGCGAGAGTAGAGGAAGTGGTGGTGGAGAGCTCTATGGAACCAGTAGTAGAGGAACTCGACGGGGCCAGCGTGAAGCAGAGCCATGAGGATGGCTCCGTCTGGTCTCCAAAGGGGAAGGCGGGAGGAGCCTGGGAGAAACATGTTGGCGAGGTACATAAGGAGAGTGTTGAAGACGACTTGGTCGTCCCATGTGCGCTCTCGGTCCACTTGCTCGAACTCGATGGGTTTGTCCACGATCTTCTTCCTCCCCATGGCCGTTCTCTGACGCGACACACTGATCCATATCTGGCTGTGAACTATTCGCCACAGCATGAGCGCCACTATCATGAGTCTCCCGAGGTCCTTCTCCTCATCCTCAGCCGTCACGTACGAGTGCATGCTTGCCATAACGAACGGGGCCACCAAGAGGTACTTGAAGCTACCAAGGGGACTCCATGGCCACTCCGTCAGAGCTCCGGGCCTGGACGCCATCCGAAGATACGCTTGAGCTAGCTAAGCTAGTATATAATCTTGTCGAAGAAGTTTGAAGCAAGGACGTTTGGTTTGGGAGATAGGTAACTTGTGTAGAATGTGTTACATGATATATAGGGGGAGGAATCATCATGTGGGCACGGAAGAAGCACATGGTGTTGGTCCCAGCTCTACCAAAATGGAAGTGCAACTAATCAATTTTGTTTTTTCTTTTTCAAGTAAAGGAAACCTCAAACTTCAAATATGTTAGGAGAAGAGCCAATGGACAATGGGCATTGAATGTGATGCCCTGCCAAAAGTCGGCTTTACTCATCATCAATGTCGTTGGCAGACCTCTACCGGCCCCAACGCCGCCTATTAAATGAAGCAAGTGAAATACGTACTTTCCTTCTTTCTCGATGAGCCCAAACATCAAAGCCCAAATACTCAAAGATGCCTTCTTTGCCAACCACTAAGCAAAACAATGCAACATAGTTACTTTCCCTAGTTACTTTACTTCCTTACTCAAAGTAGGGACCTCCATCTCCATCAAGCTTATCTTTTTTTTTTTTTTTTTTTTTTCCCTCCTCCGTCGCCAGTTTCTGCAGAGTTTTGCCGAAATGAAGAATGTAATAAGCTTTTTGAAGTCGATTTTACTGCTGCTCTCACTCTCAGACTTAGTGCTAGCTAACTCCAAACTTCACGGTAAATCTTTAGTCTGCTTTATCTCCTCATAACATAAGTGAATCTAGACTTGGATTTCTCTCGTCCACTATTTGGATTTTGGCCGTTCCCTCTCAGGCAGGTTCCCCTTTTCTTCTCAGAATCAGATTGTATGATAGATTAATGTGTTGATTCACACCCTAAAGTAAAACCCTTAAATAACACACAACTCTATACCGACTAAGTGTTTTAAATGGTTGCAGTAAACCCGGCTAGTGAAATGGTGAGCATCTTGAATCAGAACAGAACAGGTCGAAAAATGGGCAAACTAAAAGAGAGTCCTGGTCTTGGCTGCATGGCCCTCCAGTATGTTGAGTCCTGCCAGGGGAATTGCAATGTCAACAACACTCTGAGGCTGAGCTGTGAACCCTCTGAAGACAACTTCACTCAGGTTTTTGCCCCCAACTGTGGTGTAGAACTTCCCACTGTTAGTACCATAACAGGCCATATCCTCGGCTGCAGCTCTAAGTATGCAACGCCAGAGGTCGCCTTCTCAGACATTCTCTTTAGAGATGACAAAGCCTTGTCGATGCTCAGAAACAGGACACATACTGAGGTTGGAGTGGGAATGGCTAGGTTGCATAAAGGTACCTTCTTTTGGTGCCTTCTCTTTAGTGATGGTGAGACAAACTCCTCCTTTGCTCTAGAAGACAACGGCCGTGGCATCAAACAAAGAAAAGGCTGCTACAGCGGAAGCGCTTTTTCTTGCAGCAATGCACACATGATTTGTGTGCGTCTTGTCAACCGCTTTCTGGGAATTATCTTGTCTTCCTTTTGCCTATTCAGACCTTGTGGGTGCCCTTTCTTGTAGAGATAATACACCTTTGGGTGTTGTTGATTCTGAAAGGCAAACCATTGGCCTGTTGTTTGTAAAGACTCGAGATTAGATGGAACATATTTGTATTCAAGCATCGAATCAATGTGTTACTTTATTCTCTTGAAACGAAACAAAACAAAATGTTAAATAAATGCACAGATTCTCATCGCACTCGCTATACATAAAAGTGACTTGTCTTTCTCTACTAGAGAGTGAAAGGCTTTGCATAGACATCGAATGGTTCACAAGCAGTGAGTTGAGGCTCCTATCAAAACAGATGAAAACAAGATTACCAATTTGTATCAACACAGAGATATAGAGTAACAAAAGATTTTATGGTTGTTACCTGTCTTAGCCCCCCGATACCACTTCCCCCTGTTAGAAGCATGCTCAGTACAGTGGTAACAACTCCACCACCAGCACCACCACCACCACCGTCATTCCCTGTATTCCTTATTGTGGTGCGCATCGAATTAAGAATGCTCCCGTAGGTTAGGCCTTGGGTGCTGCGTTCGATTGCTTGAATAAAACAGAAAGTCATAGCACCCGTAGACGTGATCTTCGACAGTGCCTGCGTACAAGTTTCAATCATGAGCCCAGGAACAAACTACAGTTGCAAGACCTGTGTGATAAGATTCCTTCTACTTACTGACGTGTCTGCGGAAGTCTGATCATCATCACACCCACTGATTGATATGGCCTCTCCGCCAGCTGTTCCTTTCCACAAACCTGACCTTGGCCGATGATCCTCCCACACATACTGCCCAGCTCTGTTTCATTCAATAACAAGATATTCGGATTTCTGTGATGGAGAGAGCATATAACAAGTAGCACTTAGAAAGGTGAGGGTAAGTAACCTGTTCATTCTGCATAGGAAGGGTAAATCCAGCACGGTGCCACTATGGCAAGCATCGATGATCGAATGCAGCCTGACACCATGTGGAAGAGGGCGAACGATGGTTGCGTTAATCTCATCATCCACAATCATCCCCTGAGTTTCAAAATCCAGAGGGCAGAGTGTCTCATCATAGCCATCAACTTCATCCCCGTTGTAGTTTCTTTGACGCGAACCATGACCCGAGTAGTGAAAGACAAGCGAGTCACCGGCTGTACATCCCTGCACGAGCCAATACAATGCCATCCTCATGTTTTGCTTGGTAGGGATACGATATGGATCAGTTTCTTCCTCTGCATCATCAACAGTTATTTCCAAGATGCTCATACAAATTCTACTTTATTTATCACAATGAAAACTAGTAAAAGGGATGGATCCAAAGTTTCAAGGATAGCGATGGAGGGGGAAAATCGATAGAAATACCGGTGAGCATGAGTATGGAATCTGGGGAGAATTTGAACTTGTTGATGAGAAGGTGTCGCATGCACTTGGCGTCGTTGATGCAGCCTTTGAGCTCGTGGCGAGAGTAACGGTACGAAATACCACAGATCACGGCCCTCTTCCTGCCATGGGGGTGAGGCAGCTGACCGAGAGGCGCGGGGATGTGGGGAGGCTGAGAAGAGGCGGAGGAGGGCGGAGGAGGAGAAGGGGCGGTGCGGGGGTCGGCGATATGAGTGACGGCCTGGCATAGTGCGCATCGTATAGATCGGGCGCCGGATGGGAGCTGGAGAGGCGTCCGGCAACCGGAGCAATTCACCAGCATCGGAGAAGCGTAGATGCTTGAGGGAGGTGGCGGGAACATTATTCTCGCAAGGAATCAGGTGAAGAATCTGATCACCAAACGGGATGGAGAACGCGTGAGGAAGACGACGAGTCAAATTAGAGCAAGGCAACGTGAAAAGCCGATTTGGGTTCTTCTGACAGCTCACCAAACACCACCATCAGAGGCCCATACAACAGTATTAAGCCCAATATACTATAGTTAACAGGGCCTGTGTCTACTAATAACTAAACCTACAAAACACTGCAATGGAAAGAGGTTGAAAACGTTTCAAAGTATGGCAAAATGTAATGGGACGAAAAGAGATGAGATATGACTTGTCGAAGCAGTTGGCATTACAAGTCCTCCCGCTCTCTGTCTTTGTGTATATAATTCAATAGTTTTTTATAATTTTATTTTATGCGACGGAGAAGCTCAAACGACTTGATATTAAGATTGCTCTAAAATTTTAACATTTCGTAATAAATCCATCACCAGTGGCTCCTACTCCCTCTCTAATTGTTAAACCGAGAGTCGAAAATACCGCTTACAAGCACTTGCCACCAGACTGTTTATTTAAACCGTACGTACAAACATGTGAAACACAACAAAACACCACTCCTCAAAAGGCGTCATTGCAAATGTAACAAGAGGATACGAGGCCATTAGAGGATCCATTCCATAATCCATACTAGGCATTCAAGAGAACAAGGACCGTGTTTTATTGCGTTCCAGTCGAGCTTCCCTCTGAGAGACAAAACATGCAACAATAGAATAAGGTAAGCAGATAAGCTGGAAACACAGAAAGCTGAATATGCGAGTTCACAAGAACCTCTTTCTTCTTGCATTCCTTGTACACATCAAAATGATCCTGGCATTTACTCTTGTCCGATCCAAATTCTTCAAGACCTGAGAGTTTAATTTTGAAAATTGAAATTGATCAAAGCTAATGCACAGCACAAGTAAGAATACGGAAAAGGCACAAAAGGGGAGACATACACTATCAGGAAAGGAATCCCAACTTTACACGAAGATGGGACCTAATCAAGAATTTCTTAAATCATAAAACCCAGACTCTATCAATACTATGATGCCATATATGGATCAATCAAAAATCTCAAATCCTCGAAACAATCAGAAATTAATGGAGGGGGAGGGCGGGGATCCGGAGCGTGACTCACATTTGAGAGAAGCAGAGTACTGAAGATAACAGGGAGAATCAGATATCCGAGCCGCGCTAGGGTACGCAGCCGCCGCGCCTTTCGTCGCCATTTCCCGATCAACGTCTTTTCCTTCTCTCTCTCGCAAGTCGCAACCGGTGAAGATATCTTCTACATCTCATTCCAAATGGGCCTTTGAGTATCTCAGGCCTATCAATTTAAAGTTTGATAATAGCGGGCCTTTAAGCCCAACAGGCTACTCCGTCAACAAAATAAATGTAAACTAGGCAGTTGATTCCGGTTACAAGATTCCTCTTTTAAAGCCAAGCCAAGCCAGATTTTGTTTTTACAGATGATCATCATCTTGCAGTTGCGATAGAAGCACATGGGTTCCCTCACTCTCATTTTCCTCCACATCAATAAGAGCTTGGTAAGATTTGTCTTGAAGATGCCCGGATTGCCTTAACAATTCCAGAACCGTCTCTTTACTAGGAACATCCGATTCCTCTTCACAGAGCTTGAAGAAGCCTGAGAGCATCAACACCTTGGGCCTCCAGTTGGTTGACCCTTCAGCAGAAAAAGCTTCTTTGAGGCAGGCCAAAGCCTCTGGGATCCTCCTCTCTCTGGTATGTCCATCGGCTAGAATCTCCCACGTGCTTGAACTTGGTTTTCCTCCCATTTCAACCATGTGGTCGAACAGCCCCTCAGCCTTGTCCATTTGGCCGTTTTTAACGTACACATTCATGAGAAGATTTGGTATCCTTGGGTCATAAGAAGACTTGACTGGAAGCCATTCCTCATATACCTTCTCGGCCCCTTCAATCTCTCCCATTCTCACCAAGGACGACACGAGAGCATGGTATCCCAAATTGGGAATGCTCGGGACCACAGATTTGTAGACGTTCCACACCCGGAACAGCTCTTTCTTGTTACCAACGCTCCCGTACAAGCTCAAGAGGTAGTGGTACGGGATCCGATTACGACCAGTAATCCTTGCCTCAACTTTCCTCAGTGCATCTTCAGCTTTCTCGGTTTCGCCCAGCTTGATGTACATGGTGGCCATTGTGCTAAAAGTGGTCCAGTTGGGATTGATGGAAGCATCCGATTTCATCTGCTCATACACTTGCTCCATTTTCTCAACCGATCCTTGGGAGCCACAGGAGGAGAGCCAGATGTTGTACGAGTAGATGTCGAGACGTATGTCTTTCTGCTTCATCTCGTAGACCATTGCGTCCACTTTGTCGTACTCCCTAAGGTTCATGTAGAGAGTCATCATGACGTTGAAAGGAAGCGGGTGCAGGGCGTATCCTTTCTCCCTCATTGAGTCGATCAAGGATTCGGCTTTCTCTCTCGCCTTGTCCCTCACATAGGCATTGAGGAGGGATCCATAAACTCTCCGGTCCTTGAAGTTCTCAGGGAGCCTAAGGAAGAACTCTTCGGCGTCTGAAATCCCACGCACTTTGCCGATTAAGTCGAGCTGGATTGCAGCGTCACTCGCAGACAATCGAAACCTCTCGCCTCTGTTGTTCATCCAGTCGTACACCTAGGGGGAGAAATGAAGATGATATCAACAAGCAAGTTAATCAGAGAGCTTTTATACAGAGAGCAGATACATGAGAAGCTACCTCAAGAGCTTGGTTGGGACGCTTATACTTGCGAAGCTCCTTGACGACGCGACACAGCTCCCACTTGGTAAGCTTACGGCCGCCTTTCTCCCACTGATTCAAGACGGAGGCAGCGCCAAGCTCCGGCTTCTCCATGAGAGATATCTTCCGGTAGATGGCATTCCACTGGATAATCGGCCTTCTCTCGTAGTCCACCGTTCCGTAGCCATAGACCTGGGAGATGGAGCACACGATTGCCGTCTTCTTCGATAGAGCTACGGAGACAACGGGAGATCTGCAGCGAGGGAGACGGGAATAGGAGGCGGAGGAAGCCAGAGGAACATTGCGATTCTGCACCGCCTGAAGCAACATTGCGATTAGGTTTCAGGTTTCAACAGTCTGAAGAAGAAGATAAGTCGGATGGTTCTTTTTCCTAAATGAAAAGAGGGAACTAGAGAGGGGTAAATTGGTAAATTAAACTAAAGTTGAACAGAAAGCCCAAAAGGCCGGGTGCTACTGAGACAACCAGAGGGTTTCAATCCAATACAGTGAACATTGAACATAGCTATATGATACATGATCGACTGTTCGACCCAAAGAAAGTCTCTATTTGTTGGATTGCTAACATCCACTTCCGGGCCATTTCTTATGCAAATGATCTTCCTTCTTCATATTCCGGTGCACGTACACTTTCGCTCTTTTTACCTGCAATACACCCCCATTCTCAACTCAACACTTGTACATACGTTCCATGCACCTATTTTGATTCAATACTCCCGATTTACCAGAACAATGGGAGGGAAACCACGGCGCAGTTCGAGTCTGTCGAAGCCTTGTTCAGAAAACAAGCACTTGTATCCATCCACAGAGGGGTGCTCGCTGCTCAAACCATGACAACAGTATTAGATGTTGTTGACCACCATTTGACTAAGAATTGCTTATACACCACTGTCTGATGAAATACTCACTTCACCAGGTATGTGAAATTTCGATTTCGAAACTCCTCCACCGCTATCTCTTCTTCTTTTGAGTACCTGCGTTGCACATGAAAATTTCTCTGCTCTTAAATAGCTAAACAGATACCGCTTGTAGGTATCCAAACCATTCTTTTCGCAGTTAATTGTATGCGTCTGCAAGAAACTGAACATTGAAAGTAGAATCAACTTCACCTCCACGGAAAAGAATCTTCACAAAAGCGAGATATTCCATTCATAGCACCAAAAGTGTCTATGTGAACCCACTCTTCTCCCGCTACATTTGCTGGCTGGCCTGAGAAACATGCAAGGCATCACTTCATATGGTTCATATTGTAGGAAAAGTTATCAATTCGCACATAACAAAGATGATTACGAATTATATGTTGGCATTTGGGACGAACAAAGACTGACTAGCATAATTTTTCTTGTTTGGTACCTAATAATAAGTTAGTTACCCTGAAAAGAATAAGTCACTCACTTATCTGATGCAATCGCTTCAGAGCATAGCCGCTAGGATAATTGTAGTAAGATGCCATGAATGTTACAACCGTACATCCTGCACTATAGCACAAGGTTATATAGACTAGCAAACCCATTTCCTCCTATTTACATAGCAAACACAATTGCCTAGTATGTCTACCTGATTGCAAATAATGCTAGCATAGCCATGTTCACCAGTTTCCAAACATATTTCTTCCTGTTATTGTAGCTGTACAAGGAAATTGGATTATATTACGAGTCCGGGCCATGTTACTAGTAATTTAGAATAGCATTTACAAATGAAGTGCATCCAAAGAGCTCTTAAGAGACTGAATAACAGAACGTTCTAGCTATGATTGAAAGAAAGCTTGGCTAGCAAACATCTGATAGAATCCTTACATTCTGCTAGCAGCAACTGCAGCAGATAAGTTGAACATCGGCACTGAACTAATAATAAAGCGGAGTTCCTGCATATATCAAGAAAGATAGGTAAGCGGCTATGTCAGTGAATGGTTAAGAAACTTTGATGGCTACTGAGATAAGTAATCCATCTGAATACCTTGTGTGGAAGTTTAGAGTAGAGTATAACGAAGGACAAAACTGGAAGAATAAAGAACGGAACCCTCCTGTCAAGTAAGGTACCAAACTGCATAATCCAAAAAAGAAAACACATTAGAAAATTTATAGAGATGCAATCAGATATCCCAACTCGGAAGGAATAAGACAATATGACGGATACTTACCAGTGAAAGAGGATAAGCTACAAGTAACGACCGTGGGAGTGCCGAGGTGAAGTACCAATGTACGGAATGTGTCTGGTTTAGCAACATTTTTAAGGAAAAAAATAGAATTTCATAAAAATGCAAGCGTCACAGTATTAGCAAAACAAGCTTTGCATTGCCAATTGTAAAGAAGGCAATGGAAAGGATGCTATGAGGTCATCTGTCATACAAAATACAATTCGGGAAACATATTTGAAGGATACACCCCAGTCAGAACTCCGGTTCAGAATGGAGTTAAACCAGAAAACTTCAAATTCTGGCCAGACAAACTTCTTCCACATGATAGAGTCAACGGAAATGGTAAGACCTGTGCCAACAAATATTACATGACCACAAAAAAAGCCTGATTCGGGAACGAGTGTCTGAAGGGGGGAAAAAAACAAATAGATCACAGAATGAAGAGGAATTATAACCAACCTACAGCCACCACAGCGGTTCCAGCACAATACTTAAGAGCTTTCCAAAAGGAGATGGATTTGGTCTGTCAATGATAAATGTAAAGCACCCGTATCAGAAGGAAACAACAAAGTACACATCTACACATATACAGAAGTTGAGAAACCAAATTACTCCTCATCAGCTCACCAGTAAAAATCCAAGACCGATAGGCCCAAGCAGTAATATCACATCGCATCTGAAGATTACAGTGGCAAAAATCTGATTGTGAGGTGAAAGAGATGTCAGCAAATTCAAAGTTTCGGACATGATAATTGGGAAAATATGTTACCATGAAAATCATACATACCAGGAAGCTCAAAGATGAATAAAAATTTCCTATTAACCAATTACCAAATGCCAGATTAACTGCAGAATTCAGATTTAACAAGATTAGCAAGAAACGCGACACAAATGCTAAGAGTACTAGGATATCTGAGAGGAGCAGCACTAGTGGAGCCAGATGAATAGAAGTAATCACCTAATCCCAAAGCTAGAATATTAGGTAGAGGACGAGTGCAGTAGAAAAGCAGATGAAACTGAAGAGTGGTGAGAAGTACAAAGAAAGATTCCACTTGATGTCCAAACTTTTTCCTTATCTGTGAAAGAGGAAGCATGTGAGATATCCCAAATCAGATAGAGAAGTGAAGCACGGAAAGAAGCAGTAGAGGAACTTCCGAACTTGATAACAAAGAAACATGATACCTGAATGCGGAGAAATCTTAATGTGGATAATATGATGCCGCCCAACACCAAGCGAGCTGTAAGCAAATGAAGAAACAATGGTGTGAATTGGTTTTGTCCGTGTTGAGCAATAAAGAAGACAGAGCAGAGGAGAAACCTGCAACAAGGCTATAAATCTTGGGGAAGCCAAGCGAGCTGATAATGGATACAAAGGGTGAAGCAAAGATAGAGACTATGACCGCACCTAAAAAGAGAGAGAGAGAAATCAGTGAAATCATTAATGATGAGACTTGAGAGCGCGAAATTGAACATGCGTTACCAATAAAAGTTCGAGGGACAACACCGGGGAACTCCAAATGATCATACTGATAGAATAAAACACAGTTGAGTAGAATTAAAAAAGCAAAAATATTCACATGAGACTGATCGATCACTCACAGAGTCCAAATGATGGCGATGGTAAAGAATGTCGTGGGTTGACTGGTCACATGCAAATTCAGACTCAGTGAAAGTATGATTCTCAAGAGCGGTAAGTGGATCTAAAACAAGTGATTTCAACCTGTACGTTGAAGCTCTCTTCCACCTTAGTATAGGGTGCCATGACCACATAAATTGCAGCGATAGATCCCAGAATCAGATCATATCCTGTTGCTCCCACAAACAAAACAAATCAAATCATTCATCGAAATCAAAAGCTTAAGAAGATCATCGTGGACTAAGAGCATGCACAGTTTACCATAGGATTGAAGAAACTTGGCCATTTTCGAATCCGTCGGCATCGTCGTCGTCCACGGAACGGAACACTTGCGGGAATTGAGACGCTTCCGATGGAAACAGACAAATAAAACGAAATGGGCCTGAATGAATATTTAGGTGGGCTGAAACGTAAGCCCATTAAAATAAGGATTGATGCTCTTTCTTTTTGTTGTTGCTGTTTAAAAGGGGAAAAGGAAGGAAGGGGAAGGTCTCTGGTTGAATCGAAGAAGACGATGGCAGCCGAAGAAGAGAAGGAGTTCTACCTGAGGTACTATGTCGGGCACAAAGGGAAATTTGGACACGAGTTCCTCGAGTTCGAGTTCAGACCCGACGGGAAGCTCCGGTACGCCAATAACTCAAACTACAAGAACGATACTATGATCCGGAAGGAGGTCTTCCTCACCCCCGCCGTTCTCAAGGAATGCAAACGTATCGTCTCCGAGAGCGAGGTTCGAATTTTTGTTTTCTATTCTTGCCCGCCTGTGTATTGCTCAATTTCCGCTACCGCTCTAGGCTAGGTCAGAACTCTCTCGATTAGGGTTTTTTGTGATTTACTTGTCAAATTAGGGGGTTTTAGGGGGTTTTCTGGCATACTTCCTTGGGGTTTAGTTGATTTTTGTGATTTGGAACCCTTTTCTCCTCTTTGGGTGTTGTTAGTGCTATTTTTAGGCAACCTGTGAGTGAGCTTTTCATTTTTGGACTGTGTAGATCATGAAAGAAGATGACACAAAATGGCCGGAACCTGACCGTGTTGGAAGGCAAGAGATTGAGATCGTGATGGGAGACGATCATATCTCCTTCACTACATCTAAGATTGGATCGCTTGTTGATGTCAATGGCAGCCATGACCCTGAAGGACTTCGCATCTTCTACTATCTTGTTCAGGTCACCTCTCTTTTCTCTTGCCTTGCCATGAGTGAGTTTATAGCAAAGGCAGAGAGCAAATCACCTTATTTAGGACTCTGCCTCCGTTATGGGGGTCACTTGTAAGTCTGTTGTTGTTCTCTATCTTCTTTCTGCTCTAACATGTTGCTTTTGAAACATTTATGGTTGCAGGACTTGAAATGTCTTGTTTTCTCGCTCATCTCGCTGCACTTCAAGATCAAGCCTATCTAGACAAGGAAGCGAGTGGACTTGCTGGGGACATGTGGCTCAAGTTTGGTTGTTTTTTATGTTGTTTCTGGCTCATTTTTTTGAATCATGCTAGTTTCTTGTCTTGTTGAAAACTCTCGAGTTCTCCATTAGCTGTTTTTTGCAACGGATCCTATGTTGCGCCTTGGTATTGCAATGAACAATGGTTGCTTGGTACTAGAAAGCAGTGGGCTTTGGCCAGCTGCTGTAACTGAGATAAGAGAAAAAAAACAACAATTTAGATATTGCAACTTTTCTTGTCTCGTTATTTAGTTTGATATTGAACGGTGGTGAGTCTTGAACTCTTGATCATTCAATTCATCATCACGTAAAATTACAGGGGGAAGTGATGAACTGAATGATTTGGTGAGGGAGAAAGGAAGCTAATAATCGAGTCCATTTTGGTTGCATATCTTTTTCACTTTTTAACGAACCAACCAAGTCAAACCATTTCCTCATACAACTCAGGGGATCTCTCTCTAAATCGAACTTAAAACTTATTACGATATGTGAATATGTGGATATGTGCATGTTTCTTTCGCTCAACTTCCAAGCCTGATATGATCTCGATGGTTATGAATCATGATATTGTATTAGGAGTGGGTGGGAATGTGATGCGTGGATAACTACAACGAATTGAATAGAGTGCGACTGTGAGTTTACATAGTCCAAGAACCCGGATTGCTCTGAGCTTCAGCTGGAAGATGAGGCTCGGCTACAATGAGATGTATTTTCGTAGACTGGTAAAAGAAAGAGGAATACTCGATTTTGTAAACTTAAATATATAGATAGATCAAACTGAAAACGAGACCACACTGGTCGGAAACTCCAAATAGATCAAACAGAAAACAAGACCACACTGGTGGGAAAATCCAAAACGAGAAGGGATGACATGACACGGAATATCAAGTTACAACAAGACTACTCGTAGATCCAAGGGGTCAAGCTGCTCTGCCAGTTGACAGGTCCATCTGGGAACCACAAAGCAATCTCCTTGTTTGCACTCTCCACAGAGTCACTCCCATGGATCACGTTCCTGCCAATGTCAATTGCAAAGTCTCCACGGATGGTTCCTGGCTCAGAGGCTGCTGGGTTTGTCGCTCCAATGATCTTACGCCCTGTCAACACAACGTTCTTCCCCTCCCAGACCATTGCAACCACGGGCCCTGACACTATGTAATCAACCAGACCACTGAAGAAGGACTTGGCAGACAAGTCCTCGTAGTGCTTCTCAGCGAAACCACGCTCAACACTAATCAGCTTCAGACCTGTTGACCCATGTACACACTGTCAGATACATAATCAAATAACCAATCACTCTAATTAACAAATAGTATGCTATCGGAATTATTAATTACCCTTCAAAGTGAAACCTTTCTTCTCAAACCTGCAGATGATTTCACCGATCTGAAAAACCAACATATGCAAGCTCTTACTTTCCAAGCGTAAACAAATTCGACAAAATCAGATGGCAACATTTAACTATATTAAAGAGGAAAGCAAGCGACACTTACGAGTCCCCTCTGGACACCGTCGGGCTTGATCATGATGAATGTTTGCTCCATTGTCGATGATGCTTAGAGGTTCGGACTTCGGAGGAGAGGCTAAAGGAAGAAAGGTCTAATCCATCTTTGTATATATATATATACTTGCATGCTTGCAACCCTAAGGGAATACAGTCTCTTTGGGTCTTATTGTGGTTATTGGGCCTCTAGCCAGCCTACTTGTTAGTATTTGACGAATATGGGCTTTCTATTTAAGGCCCAACCATTGGCCATTCTGGATCTCCCCTCTCTCTCTCTCGTCGAGAATCGAGATCTCTCTCTGCTTTTGTATAATCGCCGTTACAATCCAACTGAGATTTCCCTTCGTTCCCACACCATCGCAACCATGAATCCCGAGTAGTAAGCTCCTTCCTCATCTCCTCGATTACTTGCTTCCCTCTTTTATGAATCTAGATTCCACGATTTTGGTTGTTCGCTACACCTAGAAGCCTATGTCTTCAACATCTTTTCTTCTCTTTTTGATTAAATTGTCTCTGTTTCCAGTGTTTGTCTCGATCTCGCCTACTTCCACAGTCTCTCTTTTTTCATTATTTTTTGTTTTTTTTTTTTTTCCGGATTTGCAGCGACTATCTTTTCAAGCTCCTGCTCATCGGGGATTCTGGCGTGGGCAAGTCTTGTCTACTTTTGAGATTCTCTGTAAGTTTGAATTCCAAATCTAAATTCTAGATCAATCAATATCGGGAACTAATCAAACACCGTAGCTTTCCTGATTGCAATGTATGTACGTTTGCTCATTTGGCTTCTTTTTAGGACTTGATGAATATGCATGTGAAATAGTGATGTTGGTCTACTGCTTGTTCATTTGCATACTTGTGTCTGGGTCAGATATCTGATCTGCGACCGCTTTTACCTCGTGTGTGCAGGATGACTCGTATGTCGATAGTTACATAAGCACTATTGGAGTCGATTTTGTAAGTTTGTTTGCGTTGTTTTTCTTCTTCTTGTGATTGATACCGAGGCTTTGATCTCAGCTTGTATATTATTTCTTTAGAAAATCCGGACTGTGGAGCAAGAGGGGAAGACGATTAAGCTCCAAATTGTAGGTTCCTCTTTCCTTATTTCCCCATGTCTCACCATCTTCGTATTTTATGCCCTGACTTTTCTTGCTTCTCGTAAACTGGTCGTTTCAGTGGGACACTGCTGGCCAGGAACGGTTCAGGACAATCACTAGCAGTTACTACCGTGGGGCACATGGAATCATTGTAAGTTACTTACTTAGCCTCTCTCTTGCTTTCTTACGTACTAACTTAGCCCTTGGTCTCGTAGATTGTCTACGACGTCACAGATCAAGAAAGCTTCAACAATGTGAAGCAATGGTTGAGTGAAATTGATCGTTATGCAAGTGACAGTGTGAACAAACTTCTTGTTGGAAACAAGTGTGATCTCGCTGAAAACAGAGCCGTTCCATATGAAACAGCAAAGGTACATGGACTGAAATCCATTGAGTTGTTTTCCGTCTCACCTTCTCAAGCTCTTTCTGATGAATTTGAATTTTGAAACATTCCTAGGCTTTTGCTGATGAAATTGGAATCCCTTTCATGGAGACTAGTGCGAAAGATGCTACAAACGTGGAACAGGCTTTCATGGCTATGTCGGCATCTATCAAAGAGAGGTACTTATTATACATTTTATATCTTTCTTTTGTTATCCATTACTAGTGTTTAAAGACTAAAACAAGTTACAGAGTGAGTGTGTGTTTGGGATGTCTGAAAGACATTGATGTGTGGTATTGGATTGCAGAATGGCAAGCCAACCAGCTGGGAACAATGCAAGACCACCGACGGTGCAGATCAGAGGACAGCCTGTTGCACAGAAGAACGGCTGCTGCTCTACTTGATTGCCTATCACTATCCTTTCAACTTTCAACTTTGAAAAAAAAAAAAAAAATGTTTCCTCTTTCAGTTTAAGTTTTTAACACACTACCCCCCGAATGCCTGTCTGTAATTAAGCCTTTGACAGCTTATTATTCTCTTTCCACAACATTATGCTTGCCTTTAGGGGTTTTCTATCTACCCAAAGATGATATCATTAATCATAGTGTGTTTTCTTTTCCGAATCTCATGATTCTTCCCTTTTTCACATCAAAAGTCCCAGAGAGAGTTGGAAATATATAAAGTTGTCAAATAGTAAACAACGAAGATTCTCATATGCGTGCTTATGTGTGACTTTGCGAAGTAACATTCTCATACAGCTTGTATACATATACATACATAGATACGATACATTACATTACATTACATAGCATGCAAAGAGTGGTATGCATCTATTGTTGGTGGCGGAGGAGGAGGCGTTCCAGTTGGTGGAGCTGAGACTTCAAGGCAGCGTGGTCTTGTCGCATCCTCTGCAACCGATCCTCAACCATTATCATCTCCTCCCTCAGGAAATGCATTCTCTTCTCCAGCCATCCCACACTCTCCCCAATTCCACTCTTGTCGTAGCTGTAATATTCACTCCCCACCTGCACTTGATCCGGTCCTCTCTTTAGTAGCACCACTATCGTCACCTGTGTCCACACTTGCACTTATCAGCTTCTTCTCTCTCTCTCTCAACACCAGTTAATAACATAACAATAAATATTACCTGCATCAGTAGGATCACTGCAAAGGCTATGACTAAAGCCTGCCTTGTCCCGCTTTGCCTCTTCACGAATGTTGTCACCTTCACCAATGCTTCTCTTAAGATGTTCACTACCCCTCCTCCTCCTCCCACCATCTCCACTCCCTTCTCTTCACTTTCAGATACTCTTTCTTCGCTTTCTGATACCACCGCACTTTCCTCACTCAACTTGATCCCTGCTGTATCAGATTATCTTGTCAGCCAACAGATTTCTACATGGGGAGAAAGGCTTCTGTTAATCATCACTCTACAGCACAAACCTTTTTGGTTCTCCCGCTTCTTCTGCTTCAACAGTTCATTTGCCTCCATAGACAATCATTTGAAAAACTAGTTTAGAAGCCTGCTTAAACTGAAAGAAATATATTTTGACCCAATGGCTGCAAAAGTACCATTCTTATCCATGTTGCATAAGCTTCTCTACACTCTTCCAGAGTAGACTGCACTATTTTTCCTGTTAACGGATCAATCAGCAGCATCAGCATCAGGCCAGATCCAACAACCATAAATACCGAGTGTTGCCAAGCATATAAGAAACAAGGTGAAAGAGCCAAGGTTAAAACAAACCTTTCCACACTGTTCTTTTAGAGAAGGCCACGTTGACATAAACATCCAATATACACCCTTCTATCGAGTCTCTGCAATCTCTTTTCACATCCCAAACCCCCTGGAATTAGGCAGAGGTTACCTATTCACCTCTAACACAGATCACTCAGCCAACTACTGATAACATTCCATGCAAATTTCTCCTTACCTCTACAGTAAAGTAATCTGCATAAGGCACATCGCTGACCTCTTGTGACGTTTCAATAACCAGATGGCTAGCAAAATAATGACAAAATCAGATAACAGTGAACAAGCATGCATTTGCACGATCGTTAATAGTGGGATTCACTTCAAAACAAAGCTGCATACCTATCTCTGTACATCCGAAATTTCTGTGACTCCTGGCAGCCACCAAACTTTGCACCTTTGAAAGGAATCCAACAGTCATGCATACCAATATCTGATATAAAATTTAACTGAATATATCTAACGCAAAGAATATCATTACCAAAATAAATTTTTATCGGATGTTGAAATGAGACATTGCGAGTGTGCCCAAGTTTTTCATGAGGTTGCCAAGAGGTACACTTAAAATCTGCAAATACAAAGGCCTCTTCTGCTTAAAAGAAAAAAAACACTGACAGAGGGACCTACGAAAAATGATCCCATCACTTATTGCTCTACCTTTATCTCCACAGTTTTTATGGAAAGATTCAACAAAACTGACAGCACCATCTGAGAAAAACAATCTAAACAACTCTTCTACTGGAATCTGCAAACAAAAAGTAAACTTTATTTAGGTGCGTATGAAACTTCTCCATAATGTAAACTTTAAATGGGAATGGTTCTTCCATTATTTCTCTATCCTATAAGTCCAAGAAAGTGCATTACCGAAAACTTTGCCTCTGCTACCTTTGTAAAATCAGATGATACTGCAAGCAAGGATCACAAAATTTGAGTAGGGAATTCGAACGATACAAGAAAAGAGATCAACCTAACTTAAAAGATAATGCATAAACAAAATAAGCGGTTCAGCAGGAAATAGGGTCTCCATAGTGAGGCAAGCTTGTTGGAACAAAATGAGAACTAGTGTAACTTGTGAAGGGCCATCAAGAAGCAAGAAAATATAGCTAAGCTACCCCATTGCGATAAGCCGAATACAGTAAAAAAATTATGAGACTGTTTCCCCATTGGCCATTACAAATTTCAAACAGAGTCAGTTCATTTTCCAAATATAAGCAAGCTAAAAGATAAGACACATAATGACATATACCTAGAAAAAGCAAGAAGTTAACTGATTGTTCACGTTTAAGTGAACCAACACTTCATTCTAAAACTTGGAGAAACCCAAGCGTTTGCATTCTTTATACTATCTCCCAACAGTTTGACATGACCCTAGCAAAAGATTCCCCGTTGAATTTAGTGAAAACACAAGCATTCACATGAATCACATCCTTATATAGCTGACTTGGAAATGATAATCTGAGGCATTACCAAAAAACAACCAAAAAGAACTAAAAGAAAAGGAAGGACTTTGACTACATTTTGGTGCATTTGCGTCTTCAGGCTTCCAGTTCAAAGTATTGGTTGAAGAAGAAGCCAAAGCATCAACAACAGATTCTGCATGCCCCTGAACAGTTACAGACGAAGGTAAAACGCCATTTTGACTAATAACAGGAAGACTGGAACTGCTAGAAAGATGAGGTGATTCATCCCTGTGAAGTGAAAGATAGTGAGCCGTGAAGCAGATAGTAGTAAAGAAACCAGGTAGACAATATGGAAGCGCTGAAAGTACCTTGATGGGGAATCTACTTCACTCGCCAAATCCATGGTACTGAGTGCCCTTTTAACAAGTCCATCATTTACCTGGTTATTGGACTCAGATAAAGAATCCTGAACAGTTAAGCCAAGCAAGATCAGCATAAAGAAACAAGAAACGAGCTGGAAACAAGCCGTAAGCAGTGATGAACAGTGTATTTGCCACCTGAATCTCGCCTTCTGCACTGACAGCACTACCATATTCTAACCATCCATCATGGATAAGCTTGAAAGCTTCATCACGGGAGAGGAATGATGCAAAAAAGTACTGAGAAAGAATGGGCATCTAAAATGAGGACAGAGGCAACAACAAAAATCGAGTTAAGAAGATGATATCATCAGCCAAAGAGAAGTTGTGGGTACCTTCTTCCCTCCAGCTAAAATCTCTATGGCATTGGGAAAGATACCAGCAGTCTTTGCTCGTTTAACACAAGATATTTCCGCAAATGGAATAATTTTCTGGAGCACGAGTTCAGATTAATAGAGCACATAAAAAAACACTAAGTGGAGACAGCAAGGGAAGGGATAACTATGGAGTAAAACACTACCTTGGTCTCATAGCCAAAGATGTTGGAGTAAAAGCAAATATAATGAATGAAGAGGTACATATGACCCTGCAAAAAGAAAGAGAGGTTATTAAAGGAAAATATAACAAACATCAACTCCGCAAAGAGATAAAAACCACCTGCAGAAGAATACTCTCTTGACAAGCACAGTTGAAATCTTGAACAAGGACCTAGGCATAAGAATGGAAGGCAAACAAGAATGGTCAGTTTCAGACTCAGCAGAGCCGCTGGGATGCGCAAAAAGGAATGGATCTGGAGAAGCAAGCATTGGTCACCGACAGTAGCACTACTTACTTCGTCAGCCGGAAGCCGAAATAGTTGCCGATACTCTTCACTCTTCGATATGACTTCAGACTACAAGGTAGAAAGTCCAGATCAAATCAATTGAAATTCGATGTTCCAAGGAAAAAAAAAAAAAGGAGTGAAGATCGAACAAGTCAAATGAATTTGGCACACCTGATTTTCACCACCACCACGACTAGGGCTTGGAGACGAAGTGGAAGGGTCATGGCGATCAGGCGAGGCGCTAGGGGGCGATCCCTCGGGGGAAGATGGTGAGGGATCGGAGACAACCTCCGGTGTCGGCAATCCAGACGCGTCCATCGTCACGACGCTCGCAGTAGAGCTAGAAAGCATCGCCATGAGAGAGAGGAGAGAGAGAGAGAGAGAGTAAAGAGGATGTTGTTATAGAAAGGGAAAGTGTTGGAGAAGGCTGAGTTTGGCGGTCGTTGGGTGCGGCTTACGACGTCGACGTCGACGTCAACGTCAACGGCCATTAAGTCAAAACGATCGGCGAGTTTGGGCTCACTTGATTGGCCCATGGGTTCTCGAATTGGTGGCCTCGTAGTTAAATTTGGTGGGCCCATAGGTTAAGATTTGAGAAGAAATGCTAATTTAGAGATGATGAGCAATCAAATTCAGATCCTCTAGTGGTAAATTTACATTTTACAGCCAATCCGGAGAAAAGAAGAAATCAGTTTAGTTGGTGGAGTAGGAACGAGAACAGACGGTCTGAAGAGAGTCAGTGAAGAGAGATGAGAAGCTGGTCAAGGCTTGGAAGACATTGGGCAAGCCGGTTTGAAGATTGTTGAGAGTCATTGCCCTTGTAACCTCCACCGCCTTGACATGCCTCATCACCTCCTCCTCCACCTGCCTCTGACACGCCGCCAGCTCCGATTTCTTGTCAGAAAGCGGGTCCCTCGCGTCCAGGGCCTCCGGTCCAGGGCCTATCCCAACGGTGGAGTAGGACTGGTAGTACTTCCTCTCTATGCTCCTCAGTGAGGATGCCTTCTTCTCCAGCTCCTTCCCTGCACTCTCCGTGCGTTTCTTCATCTTCACCTCTTCTGCCTGCTTTATTGATATCACATGCACCACGTTTACGAAGCTCTTTATGGCTTCTGACGCCACCGTGTCAGGCACCCGTTCCAGGCTCTGCTTCCACTCCTCACACAAGGCAAATGACTCCGACCGCTTCTTTGGGTCTTGTTCGTTGCTCAGGGGAACCAGGCTGAGCTTGAACCAGGCGTGTAGGGCGCCTATGAACTCCCTCTGGAATTTGATGATGCGACAGAAGCTCGTATGCCACAAGGAGACGGCTGACTCCAGGTCCCTCGTCACCTGCCTGTGGACTTGTGATGTTGACTCACCTCTCTCTGTTTGGTTCATCAGCCCACGGACTTGCTGGACGATGTTGTTCTGGATTTCGTGGTACTCGTGCATTGACTTCCACATGTACATTAGCCTGCATTCGCATGCTGGTTACTGGCTACATTATTTGCATGTGACTCTTACCAATACAAAAAGAAAAGATGATCGACTGACCCGTGGCAGAGTTCAACAAGCTGAGGCACAAGGTCAGTGTCCCGAAGGCGGAGAATGGCATTAGACGTGGTTAAAACAGCTTCTGAAGTAACAATGATGAGTGATTGCAATCTGGTGATGGAAGTTTTGGTCTTGTCTAGCCTGGAGTCATCGCCTCCCTTGTACTCCTGACTCTGCAACGCGGACAGCTTCTTCTCGTGCTCAATCTTAACTCCCTCTCTTGCCTAATTTGCATTCACAGGTTTGTCAGGGCTCACCGTAAGATGAGAAGAATGGAAAAAGCATATGTACCTTGACTTCCTCGTAGAGCTTCTTCTCCCAGGCCAGGATTCGGTCAAGAGTGGAGCAAAGGCTCTTGAGGCCGCCCTCTTCATTCAGGGTAGATGCATCGAGCTTGTATTTCACTGCCAAAGGCGGTTTTGAGGTCCAGTTGGCGCTCAAGTTGCTGAGCACACTGCTTGAGTGATACACCGTCTCTGCAGAGATGTGAATGAAGCAATTCTCAGTTCTCAGTTCTCAGTTGTCAGTTGTCAATGCATCATTATCTATTATCTACAAGAGAGGGGATGCTGACTTACTCCTTAGCTTGCTGAAGCTGCGGTCGAGCTCAGCCCGGCCGATCTCAAGCATGGCGGAGACCTGGTCCCCAGCGGAGGCAGCCTTGTCGAAGTAGTCTTGAACAGCGTCGAGGATCTCCTTCAAATCCTTGTGTTTTACCACCAGTTTCGTCTTGTAGCTGTCGGACGAAGTGAAATCATCGTGCCTGTGGGCACTCTCACTCTGCTCTTGCACAGGCTGTGCAGGAGGAGCATGCGGCTCAAAACCGGATCTGGAAGCGTTAGTGTGGCCCTCGCCATCTCCGTCAGACGAAGTGGTGGCAGTAAAGCGGTCATGGTCGTCGCCCCACTCACTGCAGTGAACTTCCTCGCGCTCCGATATCTCAGTTTCTGCGTCGTAGTGGCTCCGTGGAGGCTGCTTCTCCCGAGCTTTGCGTTCGAAGAAGTCGGAGCCTGGGGGAGAGGGAGGGTAGAAATTCTCCCAGTTCCAGACGGAGGAAGCTTGAGAAGGAGAGCGGGAGTAAGTGGAGTTGTTCTGGAAAGCAGTCGGATAGAAAGAGCGCTCGCTGACAGGGGAGGAAGACGGAGAGGACTCGGAGAGAATGTGGGGAAGCCTAGGGTGTGGATGACATGGCTTGCGGCGGCGCCGAGAAAGGTTCTGATTGGGTTTGGGGGAAGGGACACGTGGAGCATCGTGGTTGGAGGGGCGGAGAAAAACAGCGGGAGTGTTGTCAGAGACGGAGAGGGGCTCGCCGGAGGCAAAGGAGGACAGGGCGGAGCCGGTGAGACGAAGGGAGCGGCAGTAGTCTGAGTGAGCGGCGGCGAGATTGTGACGAGCGTAAACGGCGTCTTTCATGAGACGGCGGCGCTCCTTGCACCGACGAACGGCGTCCTCACTGTCGAGCTTGGAGGCTGTGCATCCCATTTTGAGAGAGAGGACAAGACTGTTTTCTCTTTCCCCCAACTCAGCTCCAGTGCTCCACTCACTCTCTCTCTCTCTCTCTCTCTCTCTCTCTTTCCTTTTTTAATTTTTTTGAAAACCTTTTGTCTTTTCAGAAAGAAAAAGAAAAGGAAAGTAAACTTAATAGAGGTTGTTGACCGAGTCACCGAGGTTTCTATATATGAATGGCCGATTCGAGAGAACATAAAAGACACAGACATCTTCTGTAACTTAATAGACTGTATGTATGCAAGGGAAACTTTCAAACTGCGAAGCAAACTTGGATTAGCATTGTCATTCTTGGGGTTTGTATGAAACAACTGAGAATACAACCAAAAATAAAACAAGAAGAAACTGTGTCTTGCACTCTGTTTTCAAGTAAACAAATTTCTGATTTCAAACAAGTCCACAGTCTACACCATGTGTTTTCTGCTCAACAGCTAGCAAAGACAAAGAAAGGACGCGTCATCTTCCAGTCTACAAAGTTACGTAACAGTAAAACCACTGACGTACGTACCAGTTGCAGAACAAAAACCCACCTCCTCTTTTCTCAAGGTGATGAGATGCTTCTGATGCTTTCACTGCCCCCTTCTCTACTGAAACCAAAATCCCCAAATATTCCCTGCCCAAACCAGAACGCTCTTCATCATCATAAGAAACTATAAAAGGCACAATTAACTTGTTAATACTTGAGCAGGTCTCATGTACCACGTACCATTGCGTCATTGACAGCATATGTCACACAGTAATGCTCCTGTTGCATACAAATAAACAAAAAAAAACCATAATCAAACGTTTACAACACGAATTCTATCAACTAGATCCATCCGATCACATCATCGGAAAACCAATCATCTTTTGGTCTTTTTTTCTTTTACTTCCCCATGCATATGTAGAAAATAAGGTGGAGACGGACTTGCCTGCATCATGTGCCACTCTTCAAATTCGTCAAACAGCTCCAATCGCTCGATCCTAGAAACACGACTATCTAATTTAGATATACAAGTAGGCTTTCTAACGAAAGGTCATGAAATAAAGGAACAAAAGAGCCAAAAGAGGATCAAAAGGAAACAAAACAAAAAACAGGATATAGGAAAGAGTTTCACTTAAGAAAACACCGGAAAGCTCAGAAATCAGGGGAACCGATATTTATTAGAAAACATTTCCGAAACAATTCAGCCAGGGACTTAATCAACGTAACACAACGCAGTTACAAAATATTAAGGATAACTGCAGCACTGACCTGCGTTTTTCTTGAGTATTAACAAAGCTACCATACACTTTTAGCATGTCCCAGGCAACAGCTCTCTGATATGCCAGAACAGAGAAGAGAGTAAGATACGAGAAGCCATATATCAAACCACACTAACTTATATTGATATTCAAACTGCAAAGCACACCTGCCATCCATTGTCAAGAAACAATCTCTCCTTTGCTAGCAAAGTCGGAGATGCGTCAATGCTTAAGAGTGCACAACCCCGAGTCTGAAGCACATAAACACCATTACGGCTAAAAGAAATCAGTACGAGCGGTAAATTGGTCAAATACAGGTGGCAATATTATGATATTGCTAGATTCCACACAGTTCTGCAAAAATCTTAACATGTTAAGCTTTACTCATGAAGATGTCTCTGCAACTAGACTAGTGTACACAATCTTACCTCCAAATTTCTAATCATTTGATGTCCAAACGCATCATCTGGATGTATCTGCAAACAGAAACCCAACGAGTTAGACACAACAGCAGTAAGGTTCGATAGAAAAAAAAAAAGCAAAGTTTATATAGATACAATATGCCCGAAAACCTGCTCATATAAGAAAAATGCAGCAGTTGGAAACGTTTTTGACGCCCAATTGACGATGGCACGGCTAGAATCTGGGTCCAGATATATCAAAACACATTCTGCAATAATAAATGTGGGCAGACTGATAATGATATTAGGGATCAAGTAGGTTTATCATCAGGCAGAAGAAGAGAAATGAGGGTTTAAAAAAATATGTTGGTGCGTACCTTGGATCCATCTCAGCAAACGATATAACATCTCTTAATTTCGGTATATCACGCAGGTCAACTGGAAGTAACTTGTAGTGATCACTGAGCACTTGGCCGTTCTCTGCAGAGTCAAACAGCAGAAGAGAAACAAATTGAGAGTAAGGCAACGGTAAACAGCAAAAGGGAATTGCACTATTAGCTTGTATAGCTGGCAGAGAGAAAGATGAAGAAGAATATCAGCAATAGCCGGACTGCACAGGTTGACAAGAATCATTCTACGTTTCACATAGTAAAACGAAAAACGGCCTCTCACCAACTGAAATAGATGCATTGGGTCCTAGTTTGTCCCTGAGTTGACTGGAGTTTTCTATAACAGCAGCCTTCTTACTTGTTACCTAACGTAGGAAGCAAATCCAATTAGCAATAGACTCAGCTCAGTATAGCTGACGAATACTTTGGTAAAATTAAAAACGCGATCAATGAACGGTACCTCCTTGAAATCCAGTTCCACATACAAATCGGGCCCTTTCCCCTCATCCTAGAAAAACGAAATGGAAAACAAATGAGAAGAGAAGCACCCTTTCGGGACCCAGAACTGGATACTAATTCAGTAAAGACGCACCAGCAACTGAAAATAGGTAGTATCAAAACCAGCTCCGAGTGACACTATCTGCTTCTTGGCTTGAGAACTTTCCAGAAACTGAGACAAAAGCTGGCGGAAGGCAGCCCAACGGGAAAAGTAACCTAGCAAATCCAAAAACTCGTCAGCTCGTCCAAGCAGAAAACAACATTACCCATAAATGATAAATCAGACTTGCGACTTGCGACTTGCGACTTGCGACTTACCTCGATTAATTATTGGGGATCGTCGAACAGGTCTTTTCACAAAGAGATGAACATAATCGTCTTTCATATATCCTTTTTTGACACAGGACCTTCAAAATTTATACCAAATCAGCACAGCTCATCTTATCTATATGCTCTAGTACAAGAATCCCGTATTGAAATCACAATACTAAACAGAGCCGATAGATAAGACAGAAAGCAGCGGTACCGTACAATTTACTGGCGGATGCATCGTCGTTCGTAGCCTGCACCGCTGCTCTATTGCTGCGAGCTTCTGCCGGCGGAGTCGCCATCTCTTCCGATCAATCAATCCCGCGAGAGCCTCTTTTGTCTTTTATTTGTCCTTCTGAAATGAAATCTCGAAGACGCTCTGATCCGGAAGGAGGGTTCCACGGACCACGGTTGGTGATTATGATCTTTATTGGACCTTGGCCCGGCAACTACGTATGGATTGAAAAACGCCGTCTTTATATTTATTTATTTATTTAAAGCATATATAGTAGTTATATCTTTCTTTCTTTTAAAAAAAATTATGTAAAGAATATCAGTAAGGAAATTAATTTACAGGAGAGAAAAAAGGCAAAAAGAAGTGATTTGTTAAGAGTTAAGAAGAGTCTCTTTCCTTTTCCTTTTGGATTTTGGAGTGAAAAAAGAGATAATTGTTATTTTAATAATTATTTAAAAGGAGTTATATAAGAATTAGACACGTCACATCAATTTCCGTCTTTATAAAAACTAAAAAGAGCAGAGCAGAGAGGTAGAAATCGAAGAAAACCCTAAACACCGGAGCTTTTCTCGAATCTTCGTAAGTCCTCCTGGGTCACTGGTTTTTCTTGGATCCAAATCAAGCGATCCTGATTAAAGTTTGGTATTGTCGTAGTAGTTGGATCGATGGATATCGAGCAGAAGCAGGCGGAGATAATTGATCAGCTCGTTAGCCGAGCTGCTTCATGCAACGGCGACTCCCTGTGGCCTATCATAATCGAAGCTACATCGCATCCTTCTCTGTTCGCTTTCTCCGAGATTTTGGCTCTACACAGTGTTGCCCAGGTCTGTCTCTCCTCAATTTTCATGTGTTGTGCTCTGATTCTGGGACCGATCTAGGGTTTTGGAATGGTAGTGTTCGCGTAGCATAGATTGAAGTGTGTTTTTGGGAATTTCTGGTTTGTTGTGCGTAGATTGGTTGTATTCTATTAAGCGGTTAACAATGAATTGCAGCTTGAAGGAACCACAAATTCAGTGTACCTGGATGTACTCCGGTTGTTCGCCCACGGCACCTGGGGTGACTACAAATGTACGACTCATACTTTGAATAGTCAATTCGTTTTTGCCTCTTCTTATATTGTTTATATGAACATGTAATTTCCTTCTAAATTCTAGGCAATGCGAGCCGTATTCCTCAGTTGGTTCCTGATCAAATTCTTAAGTTAAAGCAGCTTACTGTGCTTACCCTTGCGGAGTCTAACAAGGTACGACCCTTTTTTTGATATTCTTTCGTAGAATATCCAATAATTCACTACCTTCCTGATTGCACATATCCTGCTCTCTAGTGTTTCCCTATCATTTCCACATGGATCTCACTGTGCTTGATAATCATAGGTTTTGCCTTATGATACACTGATGGCCGAGTTAGATGTCACCAATGTTCGTGAACTCGAGGACTTTCTTATCAATGAATGCATGTACGCGGTGAGTGCTCTAAGAAAACTTCTTCCTTTTTTTATTTACTAGCAAGAAGCCGTATTTCCACAGGCAACTCTATATTGTACAAGTTACAGAAGCATGATACTGACTTTGCTAAAATTAACTTCAAATATTCCAGGGTATAGTTAGAGGAAAGCTGGATCAGTTGAAAAGATGTTTCGAGGTGTGTCTCTCTCTCTCTCTCTTATATAACCATTGTGCTTTTTCGTTTATAATGTACTAACGCCTCTTTGAGTGTCACGCAGGTTCCATTTGCAGCTGGTAGGGATCTAAGGCCAGGACAGATAGGGAATATGTTACACACATTGTCAAACTGGTACTTTCTATGATCCTAGTTTTCTTCCCTAGAATATATATATGATTTACCTCCACAACCTAGTCTTGTCCTATTGTCATGTGTAACAGTTTGTGCGTTGCTTGATTTTTGAGATGCTTAATGTGTTACCCTAAATTGATGTGTAGGTTGAACACATCAGAAAATCTGCTCGTTTCAATTCAAGACAAGATCAAATGGGCGGACAATATGAGTGAGATGGACAAAAAACATCGCAAGGAAGCAGAAGAAGGGGTGGAAGAAATGAAAAAGTCTCTGTCCATGAAGGTCAGTGATACATGTGATGGGCTTTGGTGGCCTAAGCGCTTCACTATTCCCTTCTAAGTATATTATGTAACTAATAATGGTTTAGATTCAAGGGCTTTTGGATACAATTATACTATTATTAAGTTCTACAAACAAAAACAATTGTGATGCATTATAGTGAAGTGTTTGAAATGCAATGATTGGCATCTGCACTTACCCTTGTTATGACTGGAATGATTTAGCTGCAATGAAACAATGCCTTTTGTGCTTTGGTATAAAATTGAAAGAAAAGTGTAGACTATTCTGATATATGTGATTGGGAAGGGTAGTGGTCGATGTAGTCTTACTTACATTGTGGGCAGGGGGACGTTGACGGCAGAGGGCATAAAGAGATGTTTGGGGAATCAAGTGGAGTGATGGACTACGAAGAAGATGGAATCCGACCAAAGAGGTAACATACGAGAAAGCATATTTTTAAGTATGTTAATGCAAAATGATAACACGCACAAACACACTTATCTTTGAAACGCAGGAGGAGGCATCCTGTTCCAAGGTAGAGAGAAAGGAGAGAGTAGAAGGGATTTTGTAATGATGATGATTTTTGGGCAACTTATGTTATGTAAACCCTCTTTTGCTTTTGCCTTTGGTTTTGGTGGCGGAGTTTCTGGTTATTTGTGGCCGACCTTTTATTTCAACTTGTATAAAATCCTCCAACTCTCTCTCTCTCTCTCTCTCTCTCTCTCTCTCTCTCTCTCAACTACAATTAGTGGCCCAAATAGATGTTTGAATTGAGAAGTAAGTTGGACTGATCATTAAAGTTACTTGGAATACAAAAACTCAATGTTAACGAGCAAAGCTATGTGGGGTGGTCATATGGTAAAAATAATGGAAAGCAAGGCATGGAAGTCTTGCCGTCAGGTTTATTATGTCAGCGTTGCGTCTTCTAGCCACAGGCGAGCATGAGGTTGAACTCAGGCGGCGCTCGGTGATCCTTGCCGGTTCTGGGCAATCAATGCCAGTGAGATGAGGGAAGTTGAGCTTAGCCTTGGCCCCTAGCATCTTGAAAGCGGCTCGGTCGTAGGCCGCAGCTGCTTCTTGGGCCGTCTCATAAGTGCCGAGCCATATCCTGGCCCCAAGTTTATTGGGATCTCTAATCTCTGCAGCGTATTTTCCCCAAGGCCTTCTCCTGACTCCTTTGAAGTTGGCGCCTCTCCTCCTCGGAGACGATTCCAGATGTGGGCTAGCAGAGAAAGAATGAAGTGTCTCCGAGTCATCTTCGAGCAGATGCCGGCGAATCGAATCCAGAACAGAGGAGCAGTTATGCATTCTTCACTGTGGAGTCTTTTGTTTAGTTGAGATGTGTTGCAAGACAGACACTGAGGGTAACTTTGAGATTATATACAAGAGAAAGAGAGGAGACAAGGAGGGCCCTCCTATATTATTTTATCTATGCACTTGCTTGGAAAGGCCTCATTTTGTCACGTTTTCCACTAACCTCTTCTCCATTTATTTATTTTAATTCCCAATAAAAAACTCGACGAGCATTATGTACACATCTCTCTAATAATACACAGAGATTTTGTTGCTAAAGAAACAAACTTAGACATGCAGCAGCACTAACTTTTTCGTAACAAGATTATGAATCAGAATCAGACAGAGTAGTTGTATGAATGATGAAATAAACAAAAACTAGGCTTAAATTCTTCTGAATCCTAAAGTCTCTCTACTTGTGTTACATGACAATATTGATACAAGAGCAGCTAGTAAATAAAATACAGATACAGAAAGCGCAGAGCTAATGAGAGTTGTCGGAGACCCAACCGGAGACCATTCCCTCGTCGGGCTTGAGACCACCACAGGATCTGGCGACGGATTCAAAGAGTTTCTCGATCTCAGGGGCACACCTGATGAAGGCTTGTTTCCAGAAGCCATATCTTGGATTCTTGATGAGCTCAATGAATGTGATTAGGAGTCCCCATGGATGAGGCCTGTTCACTATTAGCCGTTCCAACAAGACTCTTGTAATCTGCTCCTGTATGATCTCCTGGTCCGACTCGAAGAAGAGATAGAGCATGATGAAGGAGAAGTAGTGAGTGTGGTTGTTTGGATATCGAAGCTGATTCGCGATTGCATTAAGGAACAGGTACCGCCCTTCCGTATCAAGTTCCATACTCAAATACTTGAACATCTGCAACGCCACTGCGGTTTGAGCCTGCGTCTCGCCCGCCTGTAGCTGCTGAGTAGCCTGTAGCTGCTGAATAGCCTGTTGTGTGTGTATCAACAAGTTAAAAACAGAAAAATTCAAAATTAAGATCCATTTAGGCAGATACTAGTGTCTCATACATACCTGCATTCCAGTGTATAGCACCAGCGAATTGATCAATGGTACACTGTAACGGGTTCCAGCTGCACTAGCCTCGCTGGCCGAGAGAAGTAGCTTCTGCTTCAACTCACTTAGGACTGTTGGATTCTGTTGCCTCGACTGCACCATAAGAAACAAATATTATTTATTATCACTATAAACGATTTCTCCAAAATCAGGCGTCCGTCTTTTCTGTTCAATTACCATGAGAAACTCGTCCACGTCATTCTTCATCTGCTTTGCTTTTAGCGCAGCATCAACCTCAGAAAGGATACAGGGAGCTTCTACTATCTCAGGCAGCAAATCAATCTGCAATAAACACGACTAATCAGCCTAAAAGGAATTCTCTTTTCATTACAATATATACACTTGACATGCTGTTATCATCTCCAACCTTTAGGTTCGGGGTAGAAGGATCTGGAAGCCTCATGTTCCGGGGAAAAGAACTGAGAATAATGTTTCGCATTTGTATGCAGCTTGAAGGAATCACGTCACAGAAAGTAAAATGATAATCACAGAGGAACTCCGGGAAGTCATGAAGCAGCACCAACAACACTCTCAATGTCCCTTTGTATAGGAAATGAACCTACGAACACAGAGAGAGAGAGACCACTTTAAGTTACCATCAAGTATATCTAATCTTAGTGTTCAATGCAAAAACTACACGAGAGAAGAAGGCACAAACTGGTCCTCCGAGCTCAGCATTTCTCAAAAATGGCTCAAGAAACTGCAGCAAGTCTACCAGCAGGCGTTGAACATATGGCCAACCCTTCTGGCCGTTTACTGTAAGTAGTTTGGGCATGAAGCTTCTGTGGCTGACCAGCTCAAGCCATGCAAAGCTGCAAGTTTTATAACAGAAAAATATGAATACCACATATATCATTCGACTGCTCTCATAGTTCCTTTGACAGATTCCATTTTTAGTAAAAGCGTGATGATTCTGTCCTAACCTGAAAGCGGGAATCTTAAGAGGCTGCAATGCGTGGAATGCATTGGCAAAAGCCGTGAGAACCTGCAGCAAACGATGAATGTTATCATGTTAGTGATAGCAAACAGATAGCAACTACTCCAAGGAAAACTAAACGCACCTGAAAGTTTGCACCATCAGTCCCAGGGTCCAGGGAGCATAAGTCCAGCAGCCAGTTGATGAACAATCTAAAATATGGTATTGGATTGAATGATGACTTTTTCTCTTCTGCATCCTTTTGAATAGATCTCACAGTGACACCCATGATCTGCAACAAGTAATCAAATATCAAACCCACTATAACTTTCTCAACAGTGATAGTAAAAGTCGGATTCATTTCCGCTAATAAGTATGTGTTTCTAACCTCCGAAAGAAGAAATAACTTGCTGCTAGGCTCTTGTTCAGGGAAATACTGAACAGATTGTCAAAAGAAACATAAACAAACAAACAAAAACTTTAGCCGGCAATGTATTTTGGACTTAAATATCCATGTAGCACGCCATAAATATTCATGAGACTTTACCTTCAAGATTGAGAAAACAAGCTTTGCGTAAATATCGATGATTAGGAACGACGGACTCTGAGCTTGCTGAGTAGATTGCACAGTGCCAGAACTGATTTCTTCAGAAGAAATACAATGAGCAACAGATAGTTCCTATAGAAAGGAACACCCAAGTTAATAATGAGGCCTCTCAAGATTTTGAAAGCGATGATCCTATAAAGAAAACTTAAAAAGAAAATCACCAGAAGAATTCGGAAAAAACTCTCTGTTGTATCATCTCCCTTAAGTAGTCCACTTTGATGCAAATGCAAGACATACTGTGAACAAGCGGTTTCATTTGCACCAGAAACTTCGCAGATTTGATACCAACTTTTAAAAAGCGTGGTTACCTGCGGAATCAGCACAAAGAAAGAAAAACGATAAACAACACGTACGAGAGATGTATAAACCAACATAGAACTGAAGAGATACCAAAAATATGTAAACACATATATATGTATATTGAATGGGGAATATATTATTAAAGTGGAAAATTAAAAATTCATCAACAAAACAAATAGTTATGAAGAAAAACATGCGTACTTCACGCAAACGTTTCATTTGTAAACTTATTTGGAGTTTGCAACTTGATTGTGCTGATGAAAACATTTTAGCTTTAGATTTACCCTTTTGCAAGTGAAAATAGACTAATGCAATTCCAAATTACCCAACCAAAAAATAAAACTAAATCATCCATATTGAAGCAGGGCAAGCTAGTAGTAACATGTAGACAAATTACCCGTTTCCGGAAACCCGCAGGATCTGATTCCACATATTCCAAGCTAGTATTCTCATCTGTGTTAGCAGTGGTATTACACACAACCTGACAACAGAGCTAACATGTCAAATGAATTTACAGTCTGATTATAACTAACATCATGTCATAAAATAATCTGAAACCTTTTCTTCCTTTGATTGCCTATCATTGTTCTCATTTCCGGTTGCACTATCAGAGAGACCAGCCGTGTTAGTAACTGGATTTCGTATGATGTCAATTAGCTGTTGCAATGACTCAGGAGATCCGGATTTTGAGGCAAGCTACAACCAAAACAAGGGGAAAAAAGTTGTAAAATCACCTAATGATAATGCCAATTCTCTTAAACATGCAAAACATATCAGTATAAAAACAATATTTAAATATAACCATGATATCTGTCAGTTGGCGTTCTATAATAAGAAGTATTACGCGGCAGATTTGAGCATAAGAAACAATATTTGAACCTAATCCCTAGTTGAACTTTTTCACGCCTACACGTATGATTGATAACAAAATAAGAGTATAGCAAACGCCAAAGAATGTTAGAAGTGCAACCTTTGCCAGCGCATCAACAAGACTGTGGAGCTCTGAAATGACACTCGACTCCTCAGTAACTAAGGATTGGAGTAGCGAAACAGCAAAGTCAGTGGCGCTCTCTGCACAGCAAACAACTAGTTAGCCACGTTCATTTACCATTAAAAAAACAAGGACATAAACAAGTATATGCAGTTCAGCGTACTGTTTCTCCCTCCATCAAGATGCTTCGCCATGTGGACATTGTACTCTGCTAGGTTAAGCAACTCGCGTTGAATAAGACCGATAGTAATATCTTTGTTGAGCTTCCGCTCCTCCTTTGAATAAATCACCTGTGTCAAGAGTTCAAGAAAGTTACATGATAATAACTATAAATGCCTAAAGAACATAACTTGTATCAGTCACCATTTGAGGATCCTGTCATATTTCATCCCTAGCTTTAACTACGGAAAATAGGTTCGATATAGTACTTATATGATATGTGTTATGTCAGGTAATAGTGGCATACTTTTGGTTTTGGAGTAATATCAGAAGCAACTGAACTATATAGTACATTAAAAAGTGTGAAATATCGTAAAATTATGAATATTTGAAAAGTTAGTAAACGTACCCAACTAGTAAGTTCTTTGACGACAAGCTTGCAAACATCACGAATTGCCACAAGAATTGCTAGGTTAGCACTGACGTGAAGGTTACTTGATGCATTCTCATAAAGAGCCTTGAAAGCTTTTTGAGCTACAGCCAAAGCTGCTTCATCTCTGCTTATACATCTTAGGATGATTTCAGGAACTTCAGAAACTACAGCCTGAAAAATCAATGAGGTATGCACTAGTTATTAAATTGATATCGAATGAAACCAGATAGGCACAACTGGAACAAAAAAAAAAACAAATCCATTTCCCGAAATTAAGTAACATTTTACAAATTCACTTGTAATTTCATTGATTCTAGGTGACAAACGGATAACGATTCTGCACTATAACCACTTGAGCACCACGAAATCATGTACCTGAATTTCATCATCTCCTGAATTATTAGCCACTAAGTCCTCCATCTGAAACAATTTAAGGGAAGTCAACCACATATTATACAAAGCAGCTGTAATAAGTGTAGCGATGAAAAGACAAAATAGCCACTCTACTAACCTTCTGAGTAACAATTTCATATTTATCTAGTGCATCTCTCGTGGAAAGAGAAGGCTGCGCGATATTATTTCCACCAAGACGCTCCATGGTAGCCGCTGAAGTCAATGTTTGCAATGATGTTCCAGTTTCCTAATGTTTATATATAAGAAGAACAACTTAGTAATTCAATATAAACATAAGCGAGTCAAAATTTGAAAACACACAATAAACTCACTTTTAGACCAGCGTCAGAGGATTCAACAAGGCTCAATTCAGAAGTCGGAAGAGATTTAGAGAATTGAAGACCGGCTGCGTCACCAGCTGAATCAACTTGTGAGCTTTGACCACAGGCAAAATGAAATTCAACATATCAGCTATGAAATATGAGGGAAGAAAAGTAAGCAGTTTTATCAATCTGCGACAGCAAAAGCACCTCAAAAGTGAAACTGGAGAAGATTCAAAACCCTCAACAGAAATATCTGAAGGCCGGGATACCATATCCATCCGAGCGTTTCCAGCACTAGACAAAAGGTCAGAAGCAATTTTTCCTGATACTGGACCATAACCATTACCAAGCCCAACATCGCCAGATGAGCTTGAAGCAGCAGATAAACCGTGTGAAGTTTGGTTTGACTGCTTTTGCCACGGTAGTTGAACAAAGTCCTGAAAATGCATATAAATCGCTTAGTCATACAACCGGAAAACATGCCAGAGGCAAGTATATGTTCAAAACACCACCTCATAAACTCGCTGCTGAGACAGAGACAGGTGTCCCGGTTTTGGGCGGAGGGACTCTGGTATAAAACTGACAGAATTTTGCGATAGCATGTTTGGATCAAAAAAGGACGATCCAGCACCATCTCTATGCTTTCTCCGCAATGACAATTGCTGGGCAATGTCCGCATCAATAGTTTGTATTGCCTGTAGGGACACAGACATAAATATATCACTGAAGCTTACAGCAAGGCTTAATCATAAAAGTAAAATAAATAAAAAACAAGAAGGAATTATCCCTACTAAAGGGAAGTGCCTACACTCTATTCTACACCTATTACAATTATTATTTTAAAATTAATAAAACTAAAAGCTGGAAAAGAAATAAAAAGCGGGTTCAATTATACACAAACCTTCTCTGTAGCCGCCTGTTCAATGGCAGCACAGCCCAAATCAAGGTTGTCATTGGTGACAAGTTGCACAATTTGTTCTAGAACATCATTTGCAATATTCAGACCTTGGAGCGCGTTCCGTAGATGACCTGATATTGAAGTGCGTAGAGGTTCCTACAAATGCCAGAGAATGCACAAAAAAACCAGTAAGGAAAAACAGAAACGGTTGGTTTAGTTTAACAGTGCAAAAATATAATAGCATGAAGGTAAACGAGATTTAAATAAAACTCTTGAGAATCCTCATAAGCAGGAAAAACCTTGCATGTCACATGGGCCAAACTCCCAGCTAAACTCGCAACCATCAAGTGAGCTGCATTATTTATACGTGTTTCATCTGGTTCCAAAGCATAATCCTGTAGTCAAAGAAGAACAAATGAATCTACGATTAATAAACAAGATCAAATCTCAATAAGAAATATCAAAACCTCGAGATTTTCTGCTTAAAAAACAAACAGAGATGCAACAACATAAATACTGCAAATATGAGGTAGAGACTGAAGCTTGTGGTTGATGGGAATCAAATAATGCTAGTCGTGGAGTGAAACGCAATGGAAAACGAATAGGGAGTAAGGAAAGTACTGGAAATAAGAAACTTAAAAAACAAGCAAGGCTCATGGAAGCAGAAAAAAGAAAAGAAAGAACGAGTTTTAGATTGGCCAACCTTCAGCACAAGCTCTTTTGTTGTTTGGCAAGCAATACAAACACTTCGCTGAACAATACCAGACACAATCTCCTTGATAGCTCTGTCCATGGCAAGTGGTACCACCCTGAAAACGGATACAAGTTTAAGAGTGTCATAGATAATACGTTCGATGTGCTACAAACACAATGGTTTCACCAGTAGGGGAACATGAGTCACAAACCTCTGAAATGGAAATTGCATACCAAATGTGCTTAATTTCTGATTGATAACAACATGATTTCCAATGTTGGGAAGTGCTACTGACAGCTGCTGGCCATCAAATTAACAGTAGAAAGGGTTTGAGTAAAGAATATAATTTATAAATTTGGTCGACATTCATAAAATGAAAATCGTACCTGGCTAATAGAAAACAATGGGGATGGAGTTGACTGAAACAGTCCTTGAGGTGACGGGAGCTGATCAGGCAAGCCTAGAGTTGCCACTTTTTCATCTTCCAAAGTATTAGTATAAGCGCGTTGAGGGGCTACATACTGAAAAGAAAAAACAAGGGGCTAAATATTGTTGATGACAAAAAAAAACCGATACTATAGGCCAATAATAAAAAGTACACATAATATAACCTGTGATAATAACTTGGAGGGGGCATCTGTATTAGGTGAATTTGTAACATCAAGAGGTAGGTCTATTTGCTTAAGAGGAGAACTTATTTTAGGCTCCGGAATTATTTGTGGTTGAGATATATGTGTTACTCCAAGATCCTTGTTGCTAAAATCAGGGTTCCCATCTATTTCTCTCTTCCGATCCTTTAGAAGGGAAGTTGGCGCTACTTCCTTCAAATCAACACCAAGGTTCTTGAATAAAACCTGAAGAGAAAGACGAGATGAGAACAAAACATGAGAACAAAACATTGAATATACAACGAGAAAATATGTAAACTATTCGCTGATGCTCAGGAGAAACTATCATCTTCCTAAAATCAGGAGATACCTCTATGTCAAACTTCAGATTCATTTTTAGGTTTGGCATTGAATAGATCTCAGCGAGCAGCCCGAGTATAGCCATCGTCCAGGGGTTGGGAGGCTGATACGCAATACTATTTTGGCATGGCTCCAGAACCTGCAGTGGCCGCACAAAATTAGGACCCAAGACATCAACCCTATAAAATCTAGGAGCAGCAATCAACCATAACCAACCTTTGAAGTAAAAGGAATGACTGCTATCATCAACCCTTTTTCATATGCCTGCACAAGGAAAAGAAAAACAGAGTTCGCTACTTACACATTGACACAATTATTACAAAAGAGGAGATAAATTTGATGGAAATAGTAGCAAATACCTCCACAATCAAGGATTTGGGATCTATTTCCCGCGCCCTTAAAACGTAATTCCTTCCAATGGTCAACTTTCCAAGCCAGCTGCCTAAATTTTTAAGCAGAGAACGCTCTTCCGAACTTGATTTTATGAGCTCCGAACCCAAAAGAACCTGCAAAACAAAAGAAATTAAGTAAATAAATATTTGTTTAACAAAATGAACATCCATCACAGTAAATCATTTGTGGAAAGAAAAAAACTACCTTGCAATTTTCGTATGTATTTTGAAGTATCTCCTTAAACAACAGCTTGGAATCAACTTTGTCCAAGAATTTCAAGTACAAATCATGAAAATTGGGCTCGATGCTGGCTCTATCAAGTATTCAACACATGCAGGGAAAACAATAAGAGAAAGCGGGAAACCTCACACAAATTGCAAGCATAAAAACACAACTATTCGTACCTTTTCATAACCATATACTGTGCGAACCAAGGATAGTACTGTTGAGGCAAAATCTCAGCAAACTCTTTCCCCTTAGATTCTATGTTCGCTATAGAGATATTATTGATTATGAAAGAAATTTTGTCCTGAATATCAGAAGGTGGCGCCTGCAAAAAAAAATTATTCTTGTCATTCTAAACATTAGACAGTTGGCATACTGACAATTCGTTCATTATGCAATGTAACCAAAATGAAACAATTCCTATTGTAACTGCACAGCACAGCAACGTACCTCGATAGCGTTTTCCCTTCTCTCCGCTGCTGCAACCAGTGTTTCTATGTTCAAAGCAGAGCCAAACCCTATGATAATCGAAGATTAGGAACATTCCTTCTCTAATAACTCAAAAAATAGATATAAGATTAAGTTGACTGCAATTACTGGTCGAAGTGGCACCACGTGCTGGACGAACAAAACCAGCTGAGGTTGATGAAGATGTTGAAATGCCAAGAGTCTGCAAGAATAACAAGCGAGATGAACTGGAAACTCCTCCCACCCAAACCGCAGCCATAAAGAAAACACAAGAGTAAGTAATCACCTTGGCAATGACAGAATTATCAGTGGAAGCGGTAGATGACGAGGGCAGAACTGGCTTCGCCTCGTTAGATGGGACAGTTGGCACTTTGCTGCGGTCATCAATATGCGCTTCATTTTTCTGTTGAGGCTGTCCATAAGAAGAAAGCTGTAATGCAGATTGGCCAATTCCAGAACCATTCAACTGCCAACACAAAAAAAAAAAAAAAAAAAAAAAAACAGACGTATCAATTTCCTTCTCGCCTTAAATTTTTGGAAAGTCGATTTCTGATCAGGAAAGATAAAGACCAAACCACCCAGACCACGAAAAATACTGATAACTCTCGAATAGAGTATACATAATGGCTAGAGAGCTAAGCTATTTTTCCCCCCTTTTCACTAGACAACTCTGACGAATATGATCTCATGTATAAAACACTCGCAGAATCAACTTATAAAAATATTTAAAATAGCTAAAACAACGACAAGACAGGTACTGAAAAAGAGATATCAAAATAGACCGCAAGACAGCAATGGCAAGACGAATAGCGCAGTCGGTCAAAAGAAAAGTTGTGTATCAACACTATACCTCGCCATTTCCAGGAAATGTCTGTGAGGGTCCAGGGTGTGAAACAGAGGCATCTGATTCTAAATTACCAGATGATATCTTTGAAAGTACTTTTTCAATAACCGTGACTAACTCAGGGTGAGTGCTACGCAGATGAGATATTTGCAAAATATGGTTGCAATATTGAGGCAGTTCAACCAGACGGCTCAGGAATTGTTCCAGAGCTTTGCTTCCAAATAGAAACATCTGCATGAATCAGGAAAGAACGAAGATGATGACAGATCCCCCACATTAAAAAGCGGAGACAGAAATAAATCACAAAATAATCCATACTTTTGAATCTGCAGGTTTACGCAAAGAATCCAAGACTAGACGCAGGGCCATTCCCAGTGTAAGGGAGCTTATAAGCTGGTGCTTGATAACAGAACCTGAAATTTGTATAATTTGCAACAGATTCAAAGAATGTAACGACAGCAATTAAAAAAGTTGAAGAAAAGAAGCTCAAACAACATGTCACTGGTAATTTTCAAATTCAGGAAATTCTTCTGAAACATCATCATCTTGCAAGACAAATTTGCCAAAAGGTTGCCCAGGTTAAAGTACGCTAATAAATGTTGAGGACTAGACACAATAACATGAACAGTTAAGCAATATCATGGTATCGATTATAACAGTATCAAAGTGGAAAAAACATCCTTCAGACGACCCACTCACCAAAGAGGATGGAGGCTATTTTCAGTTGTCTCTCTGGATACTTCGGGAAAAATCGATACTCCTCGAACAGATTAGCAATCATGCAATCAAAAATTAATTTCTCCCTGTCAAAGAAAAACGAAACCTCGTGGTTTACTTTATGCATGAGGAGCCAGGTAAACATGATAAGAGAAAATAAGTATAGTTTGCCATTATCAAACCTTTGAACCAAAGAGTCCTTGTATCGAGAAAGCATTTGAACCATTGCATCAACACTCAACTGACCAGAAAACATTTGATGGAAATAAGCGTTTGCTTCAGCCTCAACATCATCTCCATATGCATTGGAAGCTGATGAATCTTTGGCTTCACCATTCTGCAGCTTCGAATTACAATCCAAGATTGCAGCATTGACCTTTTCTATCTCTTCGACCAGTTGAGGTGAAGAAATAACATTATCATGAGCTTTTAAAACCTGTAATACATTTTAAACAACTTAATCTCAATAGATGGGAAGCAATCGATGAGCTGAATACGAAAAACAAAAGGGGGAACTAAACTAACTTTCAAAAGCAAAGTCGTTGCTTCCAAATGAAGATCTAATAAAGGATCAGAAGGATGAAAATGTTTGGAAGTAAAATCTTCTGGCTCGCTAAAACGCACATTCTTGAAAAATTTGAGACACTCCTGAAATATGAAGAAGTGAAATGATAGATACCATCTTCTCATCTCTTAAGGAATTACAGTAATAGAACTTTGATTGTGAAAAAAAATACGTTACCTCAGCAAAGAGGTCCTTATACACATATAGACAGTTTGGCAACCAGTTCTCAAGGTCCAAAAAGCCTTTCAGTGAGGCAAGGACTGCCAACCTGATGCTGAATGAGACTGGAACTGATTCTAAAACAACAGAGAGAATCTGAAATAGATATAGAAAAACTCCAATGATTAGTTCATAGACACAGAGAAGCTGTTGTAAGAAACATAACATGTTAAGGAGATCAAATGAGCCATCGTCACACATGTTAAATATAACATATTCACCTTAAGCTCATGGCAGATTTCGATTACTCTAAGCATGCTGTCTGCTTTAAGATTTTGGGCATTTACAATCCCCCACAGAACTAGTTCAGCATTCTGATGCCAGAGATTTAGGATAAAAGCACTATCCTGTGAATTCGTTATTATCACTGGAAGAAGAGCAGAAACCACCTCACGCTGGATGAAATTATAGGCAGTCTGCAACAACAGGATTAACATACTTAGCCAAGCAAAAAAAGTCAAGATTTCGCACATACATCACCAAAGATCAGTCATAAAGAGTTACTTTGACGTGTGTCATTCCAAGAAGCAAGGTTCTAGGACAATGTGTGAGTGGATACTGGAGCAACGAACTAACTAATACAGTATGACCTCTCTCGGCCAGTTGGCATAGCACATCTAAGAGATCGAGAGACAGCCACGCATGATTGGAAAGACCTAACTGTTGCTCATGGCTGTGCATGTTGTTATCTATATATACCTGGAAAAGCAAGTGGTCAGAATAGTAACAGTATCAAGGAACAACAGCTCTAAACACAGATGTGTGGTTTCTCACCAGCTTCCTTGGAGAATACATAAAGGTGAATACTTCTGGTGGGGCTGCTACTGCATGCTTAAGAAAGGATAATTGACCTTCCATATTTTTCCAGACAGAACCGCATACAGCATCAAGAGGAAATGGTTCCTGCAAGAACCAGTTTAACACCCTCAAACAACGCTGGAAGTGGAAACAACGTAATGAAGTAAACATATATTGAAGAGACACACCTTGCAGGCAGTTTTATATAGTCGCATGAAAAACAAGAACGACTCCATATTAGGGATGTCAAATCCATCATGGTCGAGATTCTCAATTACTTTCCTCCAGCTTGTGCCAGGAGCCTGATTTAGCAGAAAAGGAGTATGAACCATGTAACACTTAAGATGTAAGCTAAATGGAACATTAAAGACATTGATAAAAGAAGGATAATGATGCACACTAGTCACAGAAAGATTAATGCAAAGACTGAAACGAAGTTTTAAAGCTATAAATGCTGTTGATTAGACAAAGATTAGACAAAGTATAAGGGCTTCAGATAACTTACAAGCTGCTTGATTGTTTCAATTAGAATGTCAACATTCCACGACCTTGGCGTGGGAAGTTCAGTTGGAACGGAGCAGCCAAGGGCCAGACTGAATGTTGAAAAGGAGGATTGATTATCTTCAAAATCAGCACATGTACGAGCAACATTACCAAGAATTCTTGAGATAGTAGCCTCGCTTAATGGTGCGAAACTAGACAAGATCTCTTTGCATTGTTGGGCATCAGCAGTGAACCCACAGCCTAATTCTTCCATGAGATCTCCAACACAAACTTCCTTGTCGATTTCAGCTAAGATAGCATCAATCTCGTTTTCAGCAGAATCACTGTAAAACCGTTGAGAGTCAGTCAGGATCTGTACATATGGACCAAAAAGTGATAATAGATGAAAGCAACTCGTGAGTAGCACCTGAAAACATCAGCTTCCTGAGAAAGGATAGGAGTTAGAGCAAAAGAGAACTGATCACTAGGTTGAGCAGAAGACAAAATCTGTAGGAAGGAATCCAAATGCCTGGAAAGATCCTCAGATTTCTGGAGAAACAAAAGAACGTTTTGAATTTGCTCGGTTGACTCAATCTGGCCAGTATTGGCAGAGAGATGCTCAATCTGGGCCAATAATAAGTTTCGTCCTACAAAAGGAAAGGCCAAAAAGCCATCATAAGAAAGATAAGACCAAAGAGATAGGAGAGGTAAGACACGGGGAAGAATGAGGCAAACCACTAGTCTTAGCATCAGATCTTTCAAAATCGGTCAGGGCCAGAGCAAAGCTAATTTTCTCGGAGATTGAAAAGCCCAATGCAGTAGTCAAATCATCGACAAAGTCATCAGTGAGCTCAACATCCTTCAGTGCGTGAGAAAGCACGGTCCCAGAATTGGACGTTTTCATCACACGTTTAAATACCAAGGATACTACTTTCTCAAGCTGCAAGGCATTAGGCTGGCTTCTCCGGCCGGTGAAGCAATCCAGGCATGTCTTGAGAACTGGAATACTAGTCTCGACTTCACAATCAACCAACTGACATTTGTTATACGAAACAAAAAAAGCATGAGAAGAGGAAATCATGCATTTCTCAAATGAAGGATGAAGTTAGGCTGCTCTCAGAAGTAGACCCATAGACATAAACATTTACAATAGTCGAAACGAGTACCTGACAAATCTCTTGGGCGATGGAGTCGGCATCGGAATCACTAAAGCTGTCGAGCAGGAACCGGGTATGGCCGGCGACCTTGGACGGAATCATCAGCATGGCGATCCCGAGATCCAAAATCCAAAATGATAGGATAAAGGACGAGGGGGTTCTGGGTTTTCGGGTAGCAGGAGATCCAAGAGGGGATACAGATACAGATTACAGAGTAGCTAAGCTAAGCTAAGCTAATCTAATCTAGGGATTCACAAGGCTCTCGAAGATCTGCTGCTGGGAAGAGGAGATTTGATCGTCCGATTTTTAGCGTTTGTGCTGTGGTGAATTGGCCTTTGCCGAAACTGCGACATATAGTGTCAAAGACCGCCACTGCTAAGCCCATTTGTGTCTTTAATGGGCCTCCATTACACTCGCTCAGTTCGTGCGAAATTATATTGGAACATTTTTGGGCTCGTCGATTATACTGCCCCATATCACTCTCTAACTCCTTTTCTAAGAAACATCGTCGCAGAAATCATAACCCTTTTAAAGTTAGTTTATCCGACCGACCATATTTGAAACCTTAACGCACGCACATGACCGTGTGCCTAATAAGACACACCAAATGAGATATCGGCAAACGGCTGCATTGGAACTTGGAAGCAGTGACTAATACTTTAAGTGTTAACTTGAAAGTTGGAGTTAAGGAAGGAAAACCTCAGGTGAAGCAATTGGAAACATATTAATCAAACCCATTATTATAGTTTCTTATATGTCTTAAATATATCAGTTCTATATATTGAATGGTGATAAAAACGACAATTATATGTGTGCATGGAGAACCGGGTCAAATATGAGGAATTCCAACCATACTAAACATCCTGATCGGAATCAGGCCAAGTGGCCAACAACAACATTTTTTTTTTGTCACCTGATTCTAAAATGACACAGAGCTTGTGGTGTACTTGAAACACTATGGGGTATTAATTAAGATAGCTGTTATCTTATTTGTACACACGACTTTTATCATAGGGAAAAAGCTGCAACAATTGACCCCAAAAAAAGAAGGGCAAAAGGGAGATTAGTTGAAAAAACAGTGAAATGCGGATAGAGGAAGAGAAGCTCACACTGTTTTTATCACCCATTTGTTTTGCACCTTTCTCTCAGTGGTTTTTTCTTTTGTTTAAGGTGTTTCATTAAAAAAGGCCCATAAATGTTATCGAACACAGAAAGACATATGCATAAAACTAGGCGGGGCGTGTCATCTTCTCAGGAGTTCATATCTTCCATTCAAATCCAATACTCCCGGATCGGATCAAACAGTTCTAGCTACTTCTACACATCAAAACACTCTTTTGATCTTCGCTTATTAATAACAACACACTCGTAGATCTTACTTTTTTCTCTTGTAGTGTTTCTTCTTACTAATATTGAGTTTTTCACATGAAAACAAAACAAAAAGTAATAATTGAGGCTACTTGTGTTTCATCAAAACCATATAAGCTATGACTTTGGATGCTCTCTTCCCCCCCCCCCCAAAAAAAATTTAAAAAACCTCCTTCGATTCTGCTTGTAATCATTCATGACTTTCCAGCACATAATCTTTATTTTCTTTCTAAATGTCTGAATTTAATTTTCAAAATATATAGAAGCGGTTAAATTCAATGAACCTAGTAAACATAAATAAGGGAGATATGTGTTCACAATAATTTACATGGTTCTGGACAGTCCAATCCTTGTCAAGTAAATAGTTACAAGACTTAGGTTGAATACAACATAAGACCTTATGTAAGCGTAACAGCGATATACATAGATTATATTTATTTATTTATTTTTTGCAAAAAAATCATTTATTTGCCGTACAGAATCCATATCCACTACTACCAATTCTCTATACATAGGGGTAATGTGTTATTGCGTGTGATGCGGTCCATAAACAGAATGCTAGTCATCGAAATATCATCAGTTCCTCGATCGGGTTAGCTAATAAGTTTATCTAGTCATACAAAGTAGATTAAAACGATCCAGGATATTTGATTGTTTGTGTGTTATAAACTGTGAAGGAATGGATGGGCCATTGGGGGTTTACATCCCCCACCACGACATAGGGACAGTTGGTTAGTGCCAGAAAATGATCACGTGCAGCTTTGCCTTTGCGGAATCAAATTGCAGTAATGTAAGTATCTCTGGTTATCCAACACAAATGTGACACGTGTGTTTGCTTTCAAAAAGAAAAGTAAACGCGGGTTGGAATTAGGGGAACCATATGTTTATATATAGAGACTCTTATATATATGGCCATGTCCTTCTTCTAGTATACTAGTATCTAATAATCTAGGAATATATAAAAACTTGTATCTTTATTTCACTGTAAGTAACACTCATACAATTTGTAATCCTTTGTTTCACCACTGACTCCGTGGGTTTGCTAGTTATTTATATAGAGACAAGAGTGTGTAGTAATACTAAATCAAGTACGCAAGTGTGATACTAACTAATCGTACGCACACATTTTTTAGATTGGAAGTTGGACGTCCTATCATCGATCGGTTGTTGTGGCCTGGCCTGGTTGGGTACTATTATACTACTACCTAATCTATCTAGCGTTGTTAATCAGTGTTATAAAACCAAACCAAGTAGTATAAAGGTGCACATTTTAAAATTACCACGACACGGTCGGAGACGATAACCTTCTCGACCTTGTCTCCCAACACGTCCTTGATCACTTTGCAGAGCCCTTCGAACTTCTCCTTAGCTCTTCCTTCTTCTTCTTCTCGTCTTCAGTCTCTTCGAGTTTCAGACCTTCCTTGTTGCAGAGACGAGCTTCTTTCCCTCAAACTCCTTGAGCTGACCAATGGCGTACTCGTCAATGGCATCAACCATGTAAAGGACTTCGTACCCCTTCTTCTTGAGCTTCTCGAGGAATGGAGAGTTCTCCACAGCCTTCTTGCTCTCACCGGTGATGTAGAAGATGTCCTCCTGACCTTCCTTCATCCTCGTCACGTAGTCCTTGAGGCTGGTCAATTCATCACCGCTCTTGGTTGAGTGGTAACGGAGCAACTCAGCGATCTTGGTTCTGTTCTGAGAGTCCTCGTGGATACCGAGCTTCAGATTCTTGGAGAATGCCTCGTAGAACTTGTTGTAGTCCTCCTTGTTCTCAGCAATCTCAAAGAAGAGCTCAAGGCACTTCTTCACAAGGTTCTTGCGGATGACCTTGAGGATCTTGTTCTGCTGCAAGTCTCTCTGGAGATGTTGAGAGGAAGATCTTCAGAGTCGACAATACCCTTGACGAATCCAAGGTACTCTGGGATGATGTCCTCACAGTTGTCCATGATGAAGACACGACGGACGTAGAGCTTAATGTTGTTGGCTTCTTCTTGGTGTCAAAGAGATCGAAAGGAGCTCTCTTGGGAACGAAGAGGATAGCCTTGAACTCGAGCTGTCCCTCAACGGAGAAGTGCTTCACAGCCAAATGCTCTTCCCAGTCATTGCTGAGACTCTTGTAGAAGGCGGCGTACTCCTCCTTGTTGATCTCCTCTGGCTTCCTCATCCAGATAGGCTTCTGCTTGTTCACCAAATCCCACTCGTGAGAAACCTCCTTGATCTTCTTCTTCTTCTTCTCCTCCTTCTCCTTCTCCTCATCTACCTCCTCGACCTTGCCTTCCTCATCCTTCTTCTCTTCCTCGTCTTCATCGTCAGAAATCTCCTTCTCAATGGTCTTCTCAATCCAGAGAGAGATCGGGTAGCTGATGAACTCAGAGTGCTTCTTGACCAAATCCTTAAGCCTCCTCTCCTCAAGGTACTCCAACTGGTCTTCCTTGAGGTAAAGCGTCATCTTCGTTCCCCTGCCAAGACTCTCACCGGAAGTGTCTCTGGTCACGGTGAAAGATCCACCAGCCTGAGACTCCCAACGTACTGCTCGTCATCGTTGTGCTTGGTGGTGACAATGACCTTATCAGCAACAAGGTAAGCCGAGTAGAAACCAACACCAAACTGCCCAATCATGCTAACATCAGCTCCAGCAGCCAACGCCTCCATGAATTCCTTGGTACCAGACCTTGCAATTGTTCCAAGGTTGTTCACCAAATCTGTACAAGAAAACACGCATTAGCAACAAAAACCAAGAAAAATTCGCTTTAAGTTATTCGAAATCAATACGTACCAGCTTTGGTCATCCCGATACCACTATCGATGATGGTCAAGGTGTTGTTAGTCTTGTCAGGGATGATGTGAATGAAAGCTCTGGCTGGCCATCGAGCTTGCTCTTATCGGTCAATGACTCGAACCTAATCTTGTCCAACGCCTGCATCAACGCAATACAACACTCAATCGTAAGCAACAGATACACAGAACATATACAATAGAATCGCAGAGTCTAGAGCTCAAATCTATCTACATAACTGACTCGGTAAACAACACTAAGCCTAACAGACAGATTTGATGTTCCCTACTACAATGAGTAAACCCAATTCCAAATCGGAGAAAACAGATACAGAAGTCAATCGAAAGATAGAGAGAGAGAGAGAGCGAGAGACGTACATCGGAGGAGTTACTGATGAGCTCACGAAGGAAGATCTCCTTGTTGCTGTAGAAGGTATTGATGATGAGGGAGAGCAACTGGTTGATCTCGGCTTGGAAAGCAAAAGTCTCAGCGTCCGCCATCTCGTTGATCGGAATTTTTTAGGGTTTACGAAGCGGATTTAGAGAAGGAAGCAGAGAGAGTAGAGAAAGGGTTCGATGGGAAGGAGAGAAGATTTGGTATTTATACGAGAGAGTTTTGGGGACGCATAGGGCTTCCAGATCCTTCTATGTGAGAGATCAATTATGCTAATTTTAATCATTTGCACCAACACTTAACATCATTAAACAAGAAATAACAAAATTGTACAGCATTAAGTTTTACAATTTTTCTTGATTTTTTTTTTGGTCAACGTTTAAATTACTGAGTCGGTTTTTATTGCTTTTGTTGATTTTTCTTATTAGAAGAAAAAGAAAAACATTGTTTTACATAATTCTGGTTTACAAAAAATTACCAGTAGCATTTTGCTTTGTGTTTTGGTGTTGGACCTGACAGTGTGTGACTTGTTGGATTCAATTGGCGGGCATTGATTCTGTGGGCCTTGTTCCATTCTGGCCCATCTTGCTTTTGTCTATAACGTCATTTAGTGAACAAAAAACCAGAAAAATGTGGCTGGTTTTTTAGAAGCAATCAATTGATGATTTTGTAGAACTTCAGGCAAAAACTATTGATGATAGCATATGACATGTCTGAAGGATGCATTATGTGTAAATCATCTTCCTAACTATTAATGTTTTTTGTATAAAGGGAAAAAAATAACATAGATTTTTGAAATGAAGTTTTTAGATAACTCTATTTAAGAAAATTACTGGTTCTGGCTGTTTTCACAAGTACAGTATAGAAATCAAACTAAATATTAAGTGAAATTGTAAAATATGATTCAATATTTTATTCTAACTATATACTAGAAAAATTGAGTTTATTGTTAAAAATTAATAATCCATCTTTTTCCTATAACTAGTTTGACAAAGAAATGGAAGTGGAGTGCGAAGCATGTGGTAGACAGTAGACTTGAGACTCGAAACAAGTGGGAAAAGTCTTGCCAGAGGACTTTCAGTTTCAGCTGCTATTCTTTTGTCTCCTAGCTGCCTAAAGAACCTCTCTCTCTCTCTCTCTCTCTCTCTCTCTCTCTCTGTATCAAATCCTCTGCTCAAATCAGAATTAGGGTTTGAAGTTGACGGCGAGAAGATGAGTGCTTCGAGGTTCATAAAGTGTGTCACCGTCGGTGACGGCGCCGTCGGAAAGACTTGTCTTCTCATCTCCTACACTAGCAACACTTTCCCCACTGTGAGAGTTCACTCATTGCTTTCTTCTCCATTTTCGGAATTAAAATTTGTTCCTTTTTTCTTTGCTTTTGTATATTTTCCCTGGAAGTTTCTTGTCTAAAAGCTCATGATTTATCAACTTAAAGACCTAATTTTTGCCAATTCAAAATAAAAATTGAGATTTTTCTAGGAAAGTTAGCTCAAAAAGGTTTCTTCTTTATTACTCATCTAGTTCACTGGCTGGATTTAGAAGCTTAAGAGAATGTTACTTCAGTGATCTTTTTGGCTCAGTGATGTTACTTTATTGATCTAAAGGTTTGAGATTGCGAGCTTCGTAACATAGCCAATTCTTGTTTATTTTGGATGTTGGTTAGGTTAAAGATCTTTAGCTTAGTGATTTTACTTTATTAATCTGTAAGATTGAGGATGTTTGAATCTCTTTATGATTGATAACATTTTTTTTTTTTTTTGTGTGGAATGTTTTGGTGACAGGACTATGTACCAACTGTGTTTGATAATTTCAGTGCCAATGTGATTGTTGATAGCAACACCATCAACTTAGGATTGTGGGACACTGCAGGCAAGCAACATATAGCTTTGATCTCATTTTGTTGCTTCTTTTGTTCTTGTGCTCTCTTTGTTTTTAAACTTTCTTTGTTTATGTTTGCCTTGATGAAACACAGGACAAGAGGACTATAATAGACTTAGACCATTGAGTTATCGTGGCGCTGATGTGTTCTTGCTTGCATTCTCTCTCGTCAGCAAAGCTAGCTACGAAAATGTTTCTAAAAAGGTTAGCTATCAATCTTTGGTCTTCCTCATGTAAAACTTTTTGGAGTATCTCAAATGGTATTATCTAAGTGATTCTGATACAATCCATTTGTTCTTCTGCTTTTGATTATCGCAGTGGGTTCCTGAGCTGAGACATTACGCTCCTGGTGTTCCGATCATCCTTGTTGGAACAAAGCTAGGTTAGTTCTTCTTTCATTTCATCCATCATCATCCCAAAAGACGAGCGAGTTCTGTTTAACGGATTCTCTCTTTCAGATCTTCGAGATGATAAGCACTACTTTCTTGAACACCCTGGAGCTGTGCCTATATCTACTGCTCAGGTAACTTCCCTCTGCTCAATCTCACTGACCGTTTTTTCTTAAGATTCTTCAAGTTTCGTCTGCTTATTCCTTGTCTGGTTTTGTTATATGTGTGAAGGGTGAAGAGCTAAAGAAGGCTGTTGGGGCTTCTGCTTATATAGAATGCAGTGCAAAGACACAACAGGTACCTCAACTTCATTATCTTCGTATAGTTTTTTAAACTGAGAACAAAATCTTGCTGACAAGACCTTGTTCGATCGTTTGTGGCAGAATGTGAAAGCTGTGTTTGATGCGGCTATCAAAGTAGTTCTGCAGCCACCCAAGAACAAGAAGAAGAAGAAGAGGAAATCTCAGAAAGGATGTTCCATATTGTGATTCTAGAGAAGAAACACGAAAACCAACAGTTAAAACTAATCCTTGTTGCCGAGTGCTCGCAGACTCATTTTTTCTCATTTTGAATCTCTCTTGTTTCTAGTCCAAAAACTGACATATCAGAAATAACTCATTGGTCAAGTATTGAAACTTCTAGGTTGTATTCTTATTTGCAATCCAAATATGTATATATATGAATCCACGTTTGCTTCTGATTCTTTTAGAGATTATTTCTTGGGATTTGCAAGAAGCGTTCTCTTGTAATCTTCAAGTTGGTAAGTCATTTTGCTGGTCCAATGAACGTAGGCAAGAAGACAGGAACAAAGAATATTGTAATAACCATTCTTTATGTTAGAAAATTCTGATTCTAAAATTCTTCTAGAGAACAAGAACTTTATCAAGTTTCATTAGAGACCGTTCAATAGATATGGTATATATTGCAAACAAGCATGTAAGACCATCTGCTTCAAGCTAAGTCTCTCTTTCAGAATCAGAACCAAAAAAATGGATCTTTCTCCATAATGGGCGGCTAAAATGACACCTATGTTGCTTAAACAACTGTAAATGAACAATCTGAGTGCTTATCACTCCTGTTTGAAAAGAGAATCATCAATCTCTGCTTTAAAAACAGACCTCTCATTCCCATTCTCTTCACAAACCATCCATTGAAATTTTTTTCTTTCTCTGTTTTCCCTCAGCTTCTCTCTAGTGCTAATCAAACACTCTGCAGCTCGATGGCAACGAGACGGATACTGAAAGAACTAAAGGAGTTGCAGAGAGACCCTCCTGTATCATGCAGTGCAGGTAAAAGATCACATCTTCTTGTTAATAAATAGAAACTTTCATTGGGATATCTGATGCACACATGCACAATAAGCTCCTGCATCAAAGTAAGATCATCACTACTGTTTCTTCTAAAGGTTTGATCTTTTGTCACTGAATGTTTTTGGGTTATTCAGGTCCAACAGGAGAAGATACGTTCCACTGGCAAGCTACAATAATGGGTCCAAATGAAAGTCCATACTCAGGCGGTGTTTTCCTTGTCAATATCCATTTCCCTCCTGATTATCCTTTTAAACCTCCCAAGGTAAACAAGTTACCACAACACAAAACATTTTTAAAGGCTCAAAACCAACATGATTGGTATGTTTCTGAAGTTTTGATCTTTCTTTCTTTTTCCCTCTTGTTGTTATGTTGGTTGATGTTTTCAGGTTGTATTCAGAACCAAAGTGTTCCATCCAAACATCAACAGCAATGGAAACATCTGTTTGGACATTCTCAAAGACCAATGGAGCCCTGCCCTTACCATCTCTAAGGTTTGAAAATCACTTTAAAGCCTTTTTTCAAGATTTTTAATGACTGAATCAATTTTGGTATATGTAGAGAAGTTCAAGGCTTTTGGCTCGGTTACATAGCACAAATAACTAAACATTTTGGGTATTTGCAGGTGCTTCTCTCTGTGTGCTCTCTTCTTACAGACCCAAACCCTGATGATCCTCTGGTTCCAGAGATAGCTCACATATACAAAACTGACAAGGTCAAATATGAAGCCATGGCTCGAAGCTGGACTCAGAAATATGCCTTGTTCTGAGCCTCACAAGAGTCACAACTCCAAACTTTATTCTTTGCAAAATGACTACAAGACTCTGTTTCTTCTTCTTTTGGTTCGGTTTTATTTTTGTAATAATAATAAACCAAATTGGAATATTATTGGTGATATCTCTGTTTTTCCTTGTTTAAATTGAGAAACGTGCTTTGTATTATAATGTTTGCCTTGATGGCTATTTTCATAATATATCTGATTTTGATTATTGCCTAGATTTGTCTTTTCTATTAATTTATTGGAATCCAAGATGGTGTTAAGGCTTTGTTTCTTGGTGGTTGATCAATCTCATTCTTTGTAATAACTACTACGATCATATCCAAAACCAACTTATTATTCGATAGGTACATATGATTAATTTTAACGGAAATCATTTGTCAGAGGATCTATGCGTTGAGATATTTGTGATATGTTTTGGTTGTGTTTGTTTGCTTTTTACATGCTCAATTATTTGCTCTTGTAGTCTATGGCTGTGGTCTATAACATATGTTCGGTCGAAATGGTTCCGACCACAAAAATAAAGTTTATATAGATAATGACTTTTTTTTTGTTCAAAAACATTTTCTATAATTTTCATGTTGATACAACTACGTGATTGGTCCTACTAGCTAAAATTTCATCTTGGACGAAATATTGTTACAAAACTGCATCCTCTGCAATATTTAGGCCAATTTCATCTTGGACGAATATGTTGCATATTGGAGAGTACACAATTAATGCCATATACCTAAAAGGCTAGAAGACAGTGTGTTCAGTATAATCTTCAATGACTATTTATAGGTTACACAATAATACACTTCTTGTACCACATACAGTGATGTACTTCAAAGTAAACTGTTATAAAGATATTTTATGTGTCACATGATAATAATCACACAGATTTTGCAAAACTGCATGTACATATATATTTCGTCTATCCGCGGGAAAATCACTTTCTTCCTTTTCTACCATTTTCCTAGCATAGTGATGTACTTTAGATTATGCTTACAATTAGACCACCTTTATAATTACTATAAATTTGTAATCTAACTATGTACTTATCTCTATAAAGTGTTAAACATACATCTCCATCGAAAAAAAGGAGAAGAACCAAAAAAATTTCTATATATCTAGCCGTTTCCGTGCCATGAGTAATGAGGCAGGTTTCAAGGCTTTTTCGCCGTCTTGGTTACGCTCGTAACCCGTAATAGCCGGTGGCCACACATTCACTTGTGACTTGGCCCTTTTAAAAACAAAAACTCACCTCATTTCATGCCCATTCCCGCTAAATTTGCCGGTTTCTCCTAACCAACTCATTTACTCGTATATAAAACCAACAACAACACACACAAAAGCCTCATTTATTCACCTTTATTTTCACTTTTTTTTTCCATTTCAATTTTTATAAAAAAACTAAAAATTAAAAAACGGAAGTAAATCGGAAAACAAAAACATCAAAATTGGTCCCCTTGTCTTCTTTTGCTCACTAGACCCTTTCTTTGCCTTCTCTTAAAGTCTCACCGACACTTTCTTTCTTCACTTCTTCCTTCTTCTCTGATCAATGATCATATCAGTTTAATTTTCATTCAATACAAAAAAAAACAAGAAAAGAAGCCCAATCTTCTTTATTTTCCTTAGAAGAGTATAAGAGAAGAAGATCAGCATTTACCTTTAAGAAAATATCAGGTCCCTCAATTATCACAAAAAAAGAAAGAAAAGAAAAATCAAGACCTTTAATGTAAGTTTTCTTCTTCTTCTTCTTATTTTATGATTTTATTTTGGGTCAGTCTATCTGGTTTTATGAGTCGTGGCAGAAGCAGGTAAAAATGCTGATGGCACATGGCAGCAAAACTATCAATTTATTTCTGTATTGAAGACAAAATTTAATATTAAATACAGAGTATTTAGGTGATACTATGTTGTCTCCTAATGCTCATCGTGTATCTTCTTAAAATCCAACTTGCTTATTTTTATTACCTTTAAATGCTCTTTGAATTTTCAAGTGTCTCTCTCTTTCTCTACTCTGGAGTTTCTGTTTGTTTGTATCTAATAGTAGTTGCAACATCAAGTTTCTGACTTTTCTAGCTTTCAACTTCCCTACAGAAATGATTATTTAAAGAACAAATATAAAGTATAATATTTTTTCTTAATTTATTCAGTATCGACTAAGCCATTGATTCATCTGCAATTGCATTTTGTATTAGTAAAAGAAAAGAACCGCGAGAGAGAACAAAAAATGGCGGTGGAGAAAAACAGAAAAGTGGATAATGTGAATGTGAAGAAGAGGAATATTGTATTGGTTGGGATTAAAATCGATGATAGTGGCAAAAAGATCTTGAAATGGGCACTTGAAGAAGTTGCAGCACATGGAGATTGTGTTGTTGTTGTTCATGTTTGCTCTACTTCTCGTAAGTTATTCTTCTTCTTCTCCTCCTTGCTAATTAAGTTTATTTTTTGTTTAGTTTGTGATTTACAAAATCTAATTCTGAGTGATCTGGTACAGATCGTGCCTTGAAGAGCAAGTCATCGTTGGATCGGTACCTAGACTTTTACAGTGAATTCTGCTCAACAAAGAAGGTATCTATAGATCTTTTTCTTCTGCTTCACATCCACATAAAGACACGATTTTGAGCAATGGGTAACAGAGAAAAATCGATTTTTCATAACAGATTGAGCTCAAAGGAGAAGTTTTGAAGGGAAATTCAGCTCAAGAAACTTTAGTTAAAGAAGCAAAGAGATACAATGCTAATTCCATTATTCTTGGAGTTAAACATCAAAGAAAATTAAGGTGAGCATATCTACTAAACATTCGAAATCTAAACAATAGAGTTAATTTGCTAAGGTAGCCAAAATTTGTTGGTAAAATGTAAAGAAATAAGAATGATTTCAGGATTGCTTTAAGGTAGCCACAATTTTGTCAATGATATTATTTTGGAAATAATCTTGCTAACTTTTTTGGCTATCTAGCAAACTAACCCCATTCTGGATATTCTCTTTGCTGATTTTAGATAATTAATTTTTTTTTATTAGTCTAAAAATAGCTGAAGGCTGCGCAAAAGAGCTTCCTCCAACAACTGATGTTGTGGCCATCCACAGAGGAAATATAGTCTTTAGACGTTCCAACCATTACCAACTACCACTTGGTTCGTTGAATCTATATATAAAGTCTTTATAAAACATTCTTCAAAACTCGAATCTGTTGACAAGAAATTGGTTTTGATACTTCTTGCAGCTCAAAAAATGATTTCAACACCAAGTTCTGAACTTTCTGATGGATTTTCAGACAAAGATAGCGAATTGACATCCAAAGAATCAACATGCCAAGAGAAGAGGAAGGTTTCAGGAAGATCTCTCTCTCTTCCATCAGTAGAGGTTATAGATCAGAAACCAGGTTGGCCATTGCTAAGATCAACCACTTTGGTTACTCCAGTAGTTCAACATCAGACTCGGAAAATATCAGTTGTCAATTGGGTCATGAACTTGCCTGAACGGTTTCCACATCATCCGAATCTGAGCTTTTGCGATAAACAACTTAAAGACATACTAAAGGAAATAGACAGATGGTTTAGCTACGATGTTCTTAAGGCAGCAACTTCAGATTTCTCTTCAGGTACTAACTAACTACTCTGTTTTTTTCTGTGTGCGTGTGTGTGTGTGTGTTCTCAGCTACATTCTTTTCATTGGATTCTTGGTTTTTTCCGAATATAGAGAATCTGATCGGAAAAGGAGGATGTAACGAAGTTTACAAAGGGTTTCTTGAAGACGGCAAAGCTGTGGCAGTGAAGATCTTGAAATCATCTGTAAAAGAAGCAGTGAAGGATTTTGTTCATGAAGTGAGCATAATCTCTTCATTGAGTCACCAAAACATCTCTCCTTTGATCGGTGTCTGTGTCCGGAACAATGACCTAATCTCCGTTTACAATCTCTCATCCAGAGGAAGCTTGGAGGACACTCTACAGGGTAAGCACAATCATCATTCATCTACTCCCTTTAAGCAGCTTGACAAAATTGCACTAGTATATATTATGTATGATCATTTAATTCCTGTAGGTAAGCATGTATTGAGATGGGAAGAAAGATTCAAGATAGCAATTGGATTAGGTGAAGCACTTGATTATCTCCATAACCAATGTTCTAATCCTGTGATCCATAGAGATGTCAAATCTTCGAATGTTCTTCTCTCAGATGAATTTGAACCTCAGGTATTGAGCATTAATGACTATGACCTCGTAAGAATCTCTGCAAAGGCTAATAAAGATTTAACCATTTTCGGATCTTTTTGTGAGAACAGCTTTCGGATTTCGGGCTTTCTATGTGGGGATCAAAGTCTTGTCGATACACGATACAAAGAGACGTGGTGGGGACGTTTGGATACCTAGCTCCTGAGTACTTCATGTACGGGAAAGTCAGCGATAAAGTCGATGTTTATGCGTTTGGAGTTGTTTTGCTTGAGCTCATGTCAGGGAGGACTCCTATTTCTACTGATAGCCCAAGAGGACAAGAGAGTTTGGTCATGTGGGTAAGTGTTGGTTTTTGGTTACTTGTAGTATAAGCAATCCTTACTCAGAAACTCATAAAGAGGATTACTTGGGTTGCAGGCAAAACCGATTATCGAAAAAGGCCATGCAAAAGAGCTCTTGGATCCGAACATCTTAGGAGATTTTGATGAGCATCAGTTTCATAAGATGGTTCTTGCTGCTACACATTGTCTCAATAGAGCAGCCACTCATCGTCCCAATATCAGAGAGGTTTATTGCCAAACTTATAATCCCTGAACTGTGGCGAGATCTAACCTTTTAAATCTCTTTCGCATCAACGTTAAATGTAGATACTAAAGCTGCTAACAGGAGAAGATGAAATAGAGAAATGGGTGAAGAAAGTAGAAGAAGATGAAGATTGTTTCGATGATGAGGTTTACCCAAATTCGAACACAGAATTACACTTGAGCCTGGCGATGCTCGACGTGGAGGATAATGACTCTGTTTCAATCGGTAGCTTGGAGAGAAGTAACCATAGTCTCTTTTCTTCTTCTTCTTCCTCCCTGGAGCTTCAGTCTTAGTTAGGGCTTGTGCTTAGTGTCTCGGGATTTCTTATTGATCACGTCATCTCTTACGGTCTCTGCAATCAGATGAAGCTAGACATCAATATTCAGACTTGGCTTTTGCTACCATTGTCAGAAAACTTATTTTTCTTTTTCTTTTTGTGTAGATATGAAGAGGAGAATAAAACTTAGAAAATAATGATTAAAGTTTGAGTGTGACTAAAGTTACTCATGCAGTCAACTTTTTTGCTTATGCATAGTTTAATAGGAAGAGATTTCTGATGATTTCTAAACTTATTTGAAAATATACAGTTGATAAACTAATGGCATCTTTTGATAAAATTCAAGCATCATGATAATTTATTGGCAGCCGATGCTACGAACAAATGATTTGAGAACTTTTTTGGAGTCATTCCTGACCACAGAAGATAGGTAAGGAACAAGTTAATGCCCGACTTTAAAACCTAGCAATAATAGAAAACATAGAGCATATAGAATCTATGGAAAAACTAATCGAATAAGATAATCCTCCATTAACCAGAAAACATAGATCAAGAACCTCGAATCAAATACTATGACTATTTTTGATAAAGGTACTTCTTTCACGATCACTACTTCACATCAACCATGTTAAGATAAATTTCAAAGGAAAAGTAAGAAAAAAGAAAGAAAGGAAAAAGATAGTGTAGATGGTGATTGCTGAGCTAATTATCTGGCTTTTTGATGGAATACAAATATTTTTCTCTGTTTTAACAAATAGTTTTAGTTTCTTTCTGATGATGTAAAATATAATTGTCTAAAATTAACCATGAAAATACTGCATGTTGTGCTTTTTTTTTTGTCGTGTTAGAAACTGTTGAAACATCAACTTTATTTTTGTGTGAAATTTTAGCAACTCGTTTTCTGGACTAATTTACACTTGTAAATGAAAAATGATTTAACCAAAATTTAAAGTGTTTTTGTCGATGATTGACTAAATGAATTATTTCCCATTCCATTTGGTTCAACTTTACAGAATACGTAATTGCAAATAGAACTTTGAAAAAAAGAAAAAAAAAAAAAAGAGGAAAGGTTCATCTGAACAATACTTGCACCACACTTTGCACTCTAACAGTCTTATCTTCAGTTCCATCTTCTAAGAAAAACATACTTTTCAATTCACTAAGCAAAAGATCCCCGTCCAATAAAGAATCCCCATAATCCCCACCATCGTCGCTGAAGTGCACTATAATGCCTAGTGCTACCAGCATACAAACAAACTCGCCTACCTTGATGTTGCAATCATTAGGATACAGGGTAAATAACGACTTACTATTGGCTGTCAAGAAGTCATAAGTCGTCTCCAAATGAGAGAAGACATCATACTCACTTTGAACTGCACCAAATACGGGCTGTTGTGCCAAAAATGCATCATATTCACTTTGAAGATTCTCAGCTTTCCTTCTCCACTTAAGCAATGTGACAATTACAGTTTTTTTCAAATAGAATTTGCTTATCAACAACATCCAATATTTTCTTCAGTTTCAACATTTCAGTTTTTAAAAGTTTAAGTTTTGAAGGAAATTTACATACGCAGAAAAATATAATGGGATGTTGTATATCTAACGTTGAAGAAAACTGAGTCCCTTTATTGTCCAAAACGCAGGGTTTCATGTTTTTTTCAGGGCCCAGAATGAGACATCCATTGGTTATTTAGCGAGTGATTTAAGAGTTAGGGGATTGACCTGCATAAAAAAATATTAAGGGTTTATTTTGCAATTTTAATTAAGTGGACGGTTTTTTTTTTCACAAAATCCTTAATAAAACGATGGGTTAAAACGAAAAAGCTGAAAAATCAAATCAAAGTTTGATACGAATTAATTACAGCATCTCTCTGCAACTCAAAATCCCTTTTCGTACGTCCATGTCTTTCCGCCATGGAAATGTTGCCATCTGTTAATTCGCCTCTATCATCATTGTTACAGCACCTTTTCGTTTTCTAGGGTTCCCTTTTCTAATCCTCCCATTCTCTCTCTCTAAACCCTTCTCGCCGATTCACCCACCACTTTCTCAATTCCAAATTAGGTTTCGCAATGTCGATTCTGCTTCACTTCTCGTGAAAGTCTTCTTCCAATTCAGTGCTCTGAACTGATCCCTTCACATTTCCGGGACTCCACGGTTACAAAGGTACGAAATTTCTCCCAATTCACTCTCAGCCGATGATTAGATTTCAGCTTCTTCTCAATCGCTTGAATTGTTTTCAGCTGATGATTTGATTTTGACCTGAATCGTTTTCATTTATGTGTTTTCCGTCTGAAAAAATAGGTCTTTATCTGATCGAGAAGCTCGAAAGTTTCTTCCTTTTTGGGTTTAAGATCAATCAAAAGAGTTAAAAGGTTAAAACTTTGTATCTGGGTTTTGCTGTAATGGACGACGGTGAGCTTGAGTTCTCGAATCAGGAAGCTTTTTCGAATTCGAATATGCCTGAATTGCCTCTCAGCAACTGTTCCATGGATTCTTTCTTCGATGAGCTTCTCAAGGATTCTCATGCTTGTACTCACACTCACACTTGCAACCCTCCGGGACCAGAGAACACACACACTCACACATGTCTCCACATGCACACCAAGATCCTCCCCGCGCAGAGCGAAGACAAACTCTCCACCGACGACACATCTGAATCTTCAGGGAAGAAGAGCAACAAGAGACCTTTGGGGAACAGAGAAGCGGTTAGGAAGTATAGAGAGAAGAAGAAGGCTAAAGCGGCTTCGTTGGAGGACGAAGTGATAAGGCTTAGAGCTGTGAATAATCAGCTTTTGAAGAGGTTGCAAGGTCAGGCTGCATTGGAAGCTGAGGTCACGAGGCTAAAGTGTTTGCTTGTTGACATAAGAGGAAGGATTGAAGGAGAGATTGGTTCGTTTCCTTATCAGAAACCTGCGGCTCCTTTCTCGTATATGATGCATCCTTGCAATATGCCATGCGATGTTGATAACTTGTACTGCCTTCAAAATGGGAATACTGGAGGAGAAGGTGTTTCGATGAATGAGCAAGGGGTCAATGGTTGTGAGTTTGATCAGCTACAGTGCTTAGGTAATCAGAGTTTAGCTGACAAGGAGATCCCTGACTGTAGTAATGGAAATGGAACATTCAGTGTTGATGCATCCGGTGCTAGTAAGCGAAAAGGTGAGTCTCTAATACATTAGGATCTCTATCTTTGTAGCTCCATAAACTTGCCTTGTTGATTCTTGCCTTAGACTATGAAGCCAAACTGTTATGTTCTCTTGCATGAGGCTCTTTTAATTTCTGTTTTGTGTGGATTTAAGTGTGAGAACTCAGTGTGTTTGTTCTTGCAACAGGTGGGACTCGAGCAGCGAAAGCAGTTTGAAGGATCAATCATCAATCATACTATCCATTTTGGCAAGAGTAGAGACTTTCTAATAAGTAGTAATCAGTTCAACTGCATGGCCAGTTTTCCCTCCATGTCCCTTAGTGCTATTATCAATTTCTTTTTATCTCTTCTGTTTTTTTTTTTTTTTTTTTAATGTCATTGCATTTCCTTGTTGAGCTCATAGCTTTCTGCAAAACTTGTTAATATTCAATTCGAATTTGACATTTGATTATGTACTTTAATAGCTTCTTTTCAAACTTCTTATAGAAGAGATTGATTGTTGCCTTTGGATTAATAAGTTTTTTTTGGAACCCTCTTATTAAGCTCATTGCTCCTAAAATCACTTGATGTGTTGCTAAAGTAGAGAGAAGATATTAATAACGACGAGCTAAATAGAAGAAAAAAACTAAAATCACTTGATGGCAGTTTTTATTTAGTAAAGTTTCTATTGAAGTAGGGGCTCATTGCGATGCGGTTATTTAGTAAACTTTACTAAATAATAACTGCGATGCGGTTAACAGGGTGGCTCTGTGGGGCTTACAAGGGTCTGGAAAATCGGTAACTGCGAGGACTTTGAACGACGAGCTTTATAAAGGTGGTTTAGCTCTAAAAGTAGATCTAGTGATTTGGGTTGCTGAAGAAGTAGACTTGAGAAGCAGTGATTTTTCGTAGGATTTATCGCAAGTTGCAGAGTTTTAAAACGTGTCTCGTCATCATCGACGATGTCAAGTCCATCGATTTGGATGTTTTGGGTATTCCATGGAGAAACAATGGGAATGGGGTGAGAGTGAAGATTCTCATTACTGCAAGGGACCGAGCTGTGTGTCGGAGGCTTGCCGTTGACCACGTGGTGAAGCTTGACTTCCTAAGCTGTGATGATGCTTGGAAGTATTTTTCCAAACTAGTTGGAGAAACGGCTACTACCGAACCCATGGCGAAGCAACTTTGTATGCAACTTGGAGGTTATCAATTTGCCATCAAGGCCATGGGACGAATTATCGGCCACTGGAAGTACGGTTTGAAGGATATGAAATTTCCAGACCGTTTGTCTGGAAATTATTGTCTTCTGAATTTTTTCCTTAATATTTTGAATTATTGTTCCTCTACGGTCATGGTTTTGAGTTAGGTAAATTCGATTTTGGAACAGATATAAAAGGAAAATCATCAAAATCCCAAACACTGATACATTAACAAACAGAAAATGGTTGAAGTTAGTTCAAAAACAAGCGCAAACAAATTCTGTCTGTTTGAAATTGTCTAAAGCACGTAACGACTCAAGTACTTAAGAGATCTTATATCATTTCTTAAATTTATTTGGTCTATTATGCATCTTGTTTGATGTCTTCATCGGCCTCAGCATCATCTTCGTCACGGTAGATGCTTTCGGCCATCTGCCACACCTGAAGACTGTTGTCTTCAGCGACACTCGCAATGACCCAAGGCTCGTTTTTGTTCCAAGCAAAGTCTGATATCTTAGCCTTGTGGCCTCCGTGAGAGAAGAGTAACTCAGGTGGACCATCTTCTGCATCTAGCTCTATCTCTAGCTGCTCTTCTCCAACCCTGTAAAACCCCCAAAACGAAGCCTTACTCAACGTTGCACAATCTTCACAATAAAAGGTCAAGTTTTTAAGTTCCAAAAAGGAGATGACGTTACCTGTTTATGTCCCAGACCATAAGCCTTCTGTCTTCAGCGGCAGATGCAAGCACTGTTTCATGGTTTGGATCCCACTCCACTTGGAAAACCTCTCCCCTGTAAATCAAAATCATTCATTACAAATGGTGGATTCTACAGCAAATGGTCGTTTACAGTTTTACTAAAGGAGGTAGAGAGCATAAACGGACATACTCGTGGCTGCTCAAGACGTGCAGAGGTGCATTCAGCTTCCTGAGGTCAAACAAGGCAACAGTGGAGTCTGAGGAAGCTGTGGCTAAAACCCATTCGTTGAACGGATTGAAAGACAGATAGTTCACCTGATAACACACAAGAGAGCTTGGTCAATGACTTATGGTTATCCACAAATACAGGACATGTGGCTTGCCATACCAATATTTGATTGCATATTCACACATTAGAGATGGTTTCTGGTTTCTACCTCTCTTTCATGAACTTTGACTTGGTGTTGCATCTGGTTTGTCCTCATGTCCCATATCACCAATCTACCATCATCACCCGCAGATCCAAAAAGGTTCTCATTCTTCATGTGCCACGATACATCTTCGATAACACTTTTATGTCCCTAGAAGCCATACCAACGAAGTAAAATAAGTCGCAGTTTTAGACTAGTCCTCATCTTCTAGAAACAAGAGAAAAGATAACAACAGTATTGGTTCCACTTACCTCATACACAAACATTGCATTCAAAACCTTATCTTGCGGTGTAGCTGAAACATCCCAAAGGCAAATCTTTTGATCCTGTGAGCCACTCAGAAGATAACCCTCCTTGAAAGGACTCCAAGACAATCCATAACCTTCCTTGTCATGCCCCAATAGCCTCAGATCAGGATCACAATCACTTGCTTGAGCCTTCGCAGCATCGTGTTTCGCGTAATCAAACAGAAACACCTCACTCCCACTTGTCTTTGCACCCACAATCGTCGGCTTTTGAGGCATGCATCGTGCTCTGTTCACTTCTCCATCAACACGTATCCTCTGCCTAATCTCCACCTGCAAACAAATCGGATAACCAGATAAACATGAACAAAAGATTCAAAATTCCATATTTCAGAAACTAAAACTCATTAATCATGTTCATTAACAATTTCATTTTGTAATTTTGTCGAACACATGGTGCGCATATAACAAGAGCTACGAAGATCGCCGAAAATGATGAATCTCCAAAGAGTCAAAGTTACCTTAGGGAGTATGGGATCCTGGTTTGAGCGACCTAACCCCGGTTCTGCGTCGGGTGTGGGGATAAGGACGTCGGCGACCATGAGATAATCATGATCCTCACCGGAAGTGTGGGTGCCGAGGATAAGCTTGTGGACGCCGAAGTAAGGATCCGCCGCGTAAGGAATCGGCGTCGATGGGACCCAATGGACGGTGAGAGAAGGCCATTCGAGAGGGTTAGAGATCATAAGATCGTAGAGGAATGGTGTGTTCTTCTTCCACACAGAGAATTCCTCCTCCACCTGATCCGTTCCCGTTCCCGTTCCCGCTTCATCCGCCATCTTTCCCTCTCTCACTCTTTTCCGATCTACTCTTTTCTCTCTCTCCTTCTCCGTCTCACTCTCTCCTCTCTCTCTCTCTCTCTTTCACTGGTCTCTGAGTCTATTTTCCCGCCACAAAGAGGCTGAGAGATCTTCTGAGCTTGGCGGTCAGAAACGAGTTACGATGCTGTTTGTAATTCCTACAAATGAACGCTGTGGCGTTTTATTGTTGAAAAACCAGCATGTATGTGAGCTTTATGAGTTTTTGGGCCTGTAAAAGCCCACTCTGACATTTCACCTACCTCACGAGACGGACATTTTCATAATGTAACGTAAAATAATATTTCTATTTTTGGTCAACCCAAACCTGATTTGCGCAATGGCTTAGGCGCAATAATTTGGTCAAACCAATGTCCATAAGCATGTATTGAAACATAAATTTTTCCAACCGATTGAAAACTTTGAATTGTCAAATGTATTGTAATTGATTTTTCCATAATGCCATGTTTTTATGATGGTTTCCCGAATCAGTACTCTAAAACAGCATTTGATGTGTTTATTGTAGACTTTCTGCCCATGTATCTTTTTCATAAATTCGAGAATGCCCAAGAAGATTGGGACCATATAGAAACAACTTCAAAGAAAGGTAATTGTTGATTTGGAAGATCCATAAACGTAAAAACGAAGTTTGCTACTTTGTGTCTATAAGAAGAAAAAAAAGATTGTTTGACATTTGCCATCAATTCCACTGTCAATCATTATCACTCCATTTGGAAACATGCTTGTGTCAATTGTCTGTATATCTAGTGCGATTTATGTCCTTTCTGTTGAATTTTTGTGCCTCTTTTGTCTTTACAAACAACAGATGACATAAACTCCTTAAGTTCAAGATTAGTAATACAAGTTGAGTATATTAATCGATCTGAGAATTTAGCTCCAAGACTACAAAATAGAGAATCAATAGATTTCTTAGGCATGTGCATCTAACATTGAAAATAATTTAAAGAGTATTCACCGATAATTATGTTCATTATCAAAGGTTATCATCCACCCAGTCCAAAATCGTGTCTTGACTGTTCGTGAAAATGCGAGGCTCCAAGATTTATCTGATTACTATAAACTTTTTGGGCCTACGAAGCAAAAGTAAGTAACTGCCCTCACGAGTTTCAATCATGTTTGTGAATATGTTATTATAAATCGAGTTTAATCATAATGTTTATAGCATATCTTTATGTCATAATGGATTTCTGATATTATTATTTCATACTTGATAGGCTAATTTTACGTATATATCTACGTTATTCAGATATATGCAAGTTGGTAATGCCACAGTTGTACATGTTGTTAAAGCTCTTGGATTTGCTTTAGCATAAGCATTATGAGGCATCATTAACAGTAATTAAGGATCCACTTCTTACTCTCTCTCCGATAATTTTCCGAAATTGAGTTAAATCACCCTTCATTAGGAAGTTGTTCTGATTTGGCACGAACCCTTTTTATGTTGTTTTATTGTCCATCTATGATTTATCTCGGCTAATACTTTATCCATCCCTAATCATTTAGATGAGAATTTGTTGCGACTTAGTTAGAATTTACTAATACTATTCAATTATATAATTATGTATGATCAACATTTTTCTGGAAAAACTTTCAATTTGATTGCCGGGTGTTAAATTCAGTGGAGAAACTTTGTTTTATTTTTTTCTGAGTTACATTTACATTTACACCTTCTAAAAGAATCATTTTTTTTTATCTATGGCAAAAGAAAACAAAAAAAAATCTTTAAACTTTACACTGAAAACGAAAGGGAGAAAACAAAAATCAACAATCAACATTCTAGAAGGAAAGAAAATCAAGCGAGCGCTGAATTAAAATAAAGAGTTAAGATTGTTAGCTTTATCTAAACCTGTATTCCAACTTTTTTCCAACATTTTTCGATTCGGTAAACACCATCATATCTCACTCCTTTCTCCCTAGAGGCATATGATGAACGCTTATCCTTGTGATATTTATCAATGTTATTCTAATACATGCAGGTTGGGAATGTTGTAGTTGTACATGTCCTTAAAGCTCTTGGATTTGCTATAGCACATTCATCTTGAGGCATCACACACGTTAAAGATCCACTCATGACTCTCTTGATGATTTTCCAAACTTGAGTTGAATCACCTTTTATTTGGAAGTTGTTCCCATTTGGCACAATTTTTTTTTATGTTGTTTTATTCTCCATCTATGATTTATCTCGGCTAATACTTTATACATCCTAATCATTTAGATGATAATTTGCTAACTTAGTTAAAATTTACTATTTCTATTCAATTATGTATAATCAACATTTTTTATGAAAAATCAAACTGTTTGATTATATAAGAAATTTTTTATCAAATATTTAAAGTCCACAACACAACAAAAATCCGAACTAATGATATCCGGAATCAGTAAACCTTTATTAATCACTGGTATGGTTGTTTTCTCAAGGTCGACAACCTTGTTATATCGCCTTAAAGGAGCACCAAAGACATACTGTTTTGATCACACACCTAGTATAAGAATCTAGAAAAAACAATACACGAATTTGTGTAGCCTAATTTGTGTAGGCTTTCAGCCTAATTGCTATTATAGACTAAGATTTCAGCCAACATTAGAATGAAATTGATCAATTTTGTTCTCGGCTTTCATCTTTGTAAGAGTACCTCTTTATTTTTATTTTCTCCAATAACATTTACATCTTGTAAAAGAATCATTTTCTTCTCTATGGCAAAGGAAAAAAAAAAAATTAAACTTTACACCGAAAACGAAGGGGGAAAAACAAAAATCATAAATCACAAAACAGGATTAAAAATCCTATTAGGCGTTGGCACAACGATGCTCTGTGTCTCCGCCGCTGTCTCATGAGTATCTCCGGCAGCCCATCGCCTTAAGTACCTCATCAATGATGCAGCTTTCCTTCCTCCCCTCGCCGTTCCCGTCCCTATCATCTCCCATATAACCCTCTCAATCCCTGGAATCGCCGCCAGCTCCGCCACTAACTCCGACCCTCCTTTCCGGCACATCGTCACCAACGTCGCCGCTGCACTCTCCCTCGTTGTATCCGCTCCTTCCCTCATCAACTCCCCCAATAGCTTTATCAGACCAAATGCTGCTGACACCGCCATGAGTCCTCCTCTCCTCACAATCGCCTCCACAACCGCCACCGCCTCCTCCGGCAGCTCCCGGAACGCATCTCTAGCGGCCTCCACCACCCCAGCTTCAACGAACTTCCCCACGTTCTCTCTCTCCGCCGCCAAGTTCAGTATAGCCACGAGCGCGTCTTTTTTCGAGCTCGTGGGACCCATTTTTGCTAAGTCAACCAATCCGTTCACGACATGTGTCTTTCTCCCGAGTCTTCGTTTGTAAGCGGAAACGCCAGCCAAACTGAACAAAGTCGCGGCTGCGTTTGCTTTAGCTTCCCACGTGGCGCCAAAACGCAAAACCTCAATAACGCCGTTTAAAGCTCCGTTTGTTTCCATGATCCTTGTTTTGTTCAGTTCCAAGATGGAGAGGTTGAGAATCGTCGTCACAGCGTTTATCTGCAGGCTCGGAGACTTCGAGCCTAGATAACGTACCAGCTTCGGTATGGCTCCAGCCTCGGCTATGCATGCTCGAGCCACCGAGTCTGACTTAGCGAGAGCGCGAAGCTCGAAAACGACACCGTTTGGCTCTGCCTCGGAGAGCTTATCGATCAAAAACAAAACCATCATCCTCGTAAACTCCTCCGCCTCCTTGCATGGAATAGGAGACGACCCAACGCCACCGTCTCCGTATAGCTCAAACGGTATCTTCTGATCACGGCACCACATGACGATCAGATTCTTCAATGCGCGGTTAGGTATGAGGTTAGTGTGTTTAAGGACTTGGCCTGTTTTGGGGCAAGTGTTGTGACCTGATTGGATCCAGAGATCGATCGATTCTCGATCGTAAGTCTGGCCGGTGGAAACCACCACCGGTTCTCTCATTAGCTCTAGTGTGATCGGACATCGGAAATCCGCCGGGATGTTTGCGTCTGATAACGATTTGTAGCGGCGGAAATCAGGATGAGGAGGAGGTGGTGATGGCGTCGATGGACCGTATAGAACGCAGTTTGTGTATCGCACGAGTCCGATGAGGGAGGAAGCCGACGATTTGGATCTCTCGTCGATCTGATCATGAGTTTCATCTTCCAATCTCTGGATTTCGTCGTTTAAACTAGCGGAATCGGGGAAACCCAAATCGGTGAAAATCTCGATTAGTTTCGATTGATCCGGAGTGGTTCGATGCTTGATTCCGTCGATTGTATCGGTGACTTTTCGTCGGAGAGCATCGTCGCGAGGGTCGACGAACTGAATCGAATTGGAGCATTGTTTTCTGAGGAGGACGATGAGATCTTCGGCGTCGTCACTGAGGTTGAAGTCATTGACCGGTAAAATATCGAGGACGGTGGATAAATCTGTGGTGAGCTCTTGGAAACTGAAGGAAACGTTTTCGATCTGTAAGAGCAGCCAGAGTTTGCTTGACCTTGAGCAGTCTTCGATCAGAGTTTTGATACGTTGCATCACGATTTGCATTTCCTCGAAGCAGAGCTGAGCGGATTGCGAGTAGGTTATCGGAGATCGGAGAAGCTCGTCGAAAACCGTCGCTAGTATCTTCGCCTTGCGGATGACGGAGAGAGAATTCCGTCGCAGGATGAAACGGAGAGGTTGCATAGAGGAAATCTCTTGTGACGCGAGGAGAAGTGACCGGACTAATTTGGTATCTGATATCTTCGGAGGAGAATCGAGAGACCCGACGACGAACGGACGCCGTTTTCTCGCCGGGAAAACTTCCAGGGTAACAGCCATGAATGAGGAAGAGAGTATCGGTCTTTGAATTTTCTAGGAAAGTCTGGATTTGTCGGAGATAATCAGAGACGATGTGAGAAGAGGAAGAAGGAAAGAAGAAGAAGGAGACGATGGCCTGAAACTAAACCGAAGATTAATTCTAATGATGCGATTAAAAAACTATACAGAAAATGTGAAAATGAAGATAAGGTCTTCCATTTGATGACATAAGAAATGCAACAGTTGGTACACGTTTGTTAGAGTAGAATTGATCTTGTCTTCATTATTCAAATTAATACTTCGTAACTAATCATTATTTAAACAAATTATGTTCTTTTTTTGGACATCCACTATGGTTTTTTTATACTTTTGTTGTCAAATTTGACCCACAAAGAGAAAAGAAAAGTTATGGAATCGGTTGTGCTGGCTTTCTCCACTTTTGGCTGAATAATTGAATAACTTCATATATTTTAATGTTTTTATTAACAAGTTAGCTCCCTTTATTTTAAATAAATAATTTATGTTTTAACCAATCTATGAAATGTGTACATTTAGAAGTATATATGTAAACTAAATTTGAAAATCATAACAATAATTGGTAAAATATCCATAATTTTTTTTTCATTTCAAGAAATAAACCTTCTTAGTTTCATGAACACAAGAACAACCAACCATTCCTATTTAAACAGTGTAAAATTAATCTATTGAGTATATATTTAAATTAGTTGAAGAAATGGGAAACAAGAGCTTACAAGGATGGCACCACTCATGCACCAGCAAACGCAATGCCTTAATGCACACACTAACCTTAATTAAAATTTGTTTTATTGTAATGATGATGTCTTATAAGTTCCAATAGACATTTTGCATTTTTATATCGAACCAAAGCATATATTTGTTAACTACAACTACAAGTATTTGTCTATTTGACATCTACTCTAGCCTCTAAGTTTAGTGTCTTTTTTTTTATATTCTTTTCGATGACATAAGAATACAACAGCTGGTACTTGTCTGTTGGAGTAGAATTGATATGGTCTTCAATTATTCAAATAAATACTCCATAACTAATCATTGTAGTTTCTAAAATTATTATTGAATCGGTTGTGCTTGCTTTTCTCCAGTTTTAGCTCAATAATGTGGATCTCCTCCACCATCTTCCTTGTCGGATTCTTCTTATAGACCTACACAGAATCCTCTTCCTTCACTCACTTTCGGTAAGATATGTAAAATTTTCTTTACATATTAATATGTACACAAACTGTTGAAGAAATAAAATGGAGAAACTGATGAAACAATAATTGAGTATTTAAATTAAATAATCTTTTTGAAATTAAGAAGATGATAAAAGAGCAAAAGAAACAGCAAGCTGCTCTTCTCTAACACTAGACAGACTCACAACATCTCCAATACAAGGTAAAGATTAAAAAAGACTCATCTCTAGCTATATGCAGGAAACCAACACGATTACGTGTTTCCCTTGAGAGACACGCTAAGACAATAATATGGTATTTTCCAGTCTGGAAAGATTACAAGAATCATCCATGCATCAGAGTCAAAGTCGTCGATTTTGAACGTCAAGATTCACGCTCATAAGTCTAATAGATCTAGCTATGTCGACTTGGTTGTTGTCCTTGTCCAGGCTAATAAGTCTACCTTCAAGCTTTAAACAAAGTCTAGTGTTTTAAGTTTAACACGAGTCACACAAGTGTTAAACACGAATGTGAGCTTATCTGTTGTAAAAGACAAAAATATAATGTTATTGGAAGAGCAAAGTGAAATCTTAAAAAGGAAAAAACTTTCTTAAAAGGTGAAAAACACCAGAAAGACAATATATAGGATGAGTCATCTGTGTCTTCGACAATCTTCTTAGAAGGAAGAACAATTGCAGCCAAAGGTAAATCCTTGTATCCACCGCTTTGATCTATGATCAATCTCAAGCCATCGATGTGAAGTTTCCCATGGTGACCACTGACTATAACAGTCTGTTTATCCTCCAGTAATTCCTGAAAAAAAAATGTTTTAGTAACTCTACAAGATCTTAACAAAATAAATGATTGAAATGTTTTTACTAACCTGTGGGATGTCCCAAACGTTTCTCCTACCACTCAAAGGTTCAATTCTCGAGATGCTTGTGTCTTTAGCTCTCAAGATCTCAAGTTGTTCTTCAACGCTCTTGTTATTCTCCAAACCAGCATGTACTGCAATCAACTTACAATGCTTAAGCCCTTTCTCTGTTTCTATACTGACATCATCCTGCAAGACACGAAAAACAACAATGTGGACATCGTTAGTGGGAATTATCATTGCTGAAACGTTTGTAAGAGAGATTGATCAAATAAGTCCAAAGTTTGAGACACGAAAAACCAAAAAGAAGTTGTTACCTCTTCGTGAAACCAAACCAAATCTCTCAAGAACTCTTTGTGACTCTCTGGTACAGCCTCCATCAAATCTAATATCAAACGATACAAAACAAAACAAGTTTCTAAAACCAAATACCAAAAATAACTTTCCGGCACAAATAACTTTGTTGGCCCATTAATAAATAGGAAAGTGACAAAATGTTACCACGAGTTTCGAACCCACCACCTCTAGAGGTGTAAGATATATACTTTACCACTACACTACTAAGCATTTTCTTGCTTTTGGCGCCCCTAAATTACTAATATTATTTGGCGCCTAAAGCGTGGGCTTTGCTGGCCTTAGCTACGGGCCGGCCCTGGCAGTAGTCGCCGAGGAAGATGACGAGAGCTGAGCTGAATTCTGATGGGTCTAGGGCGTGTTGAAGATTAGACCAGAGTTTGTTGAGCTTTGTTATGTGTCCATGGATGTCTCCAACGCAATCACCGTTCTTGGTTTTGAGGACATTACTCTCTGTTTCTTGAAATGTAATGACTATTTGACTTTTGAATAGTCAATATATTGATATAGACCGGTGAGAATATATACGCGGGGAAAGTAAAAGTGAATTTTGAATAATTGAGTGTAAAAGACTTAAAAATGTAAAACAAAAATGTCAACGAGTGGTTTTCCAGTTTAAACCGATTAACAAAGAATACAAGCAATCATTAATTATTGACTAAGCATATGATGTACTTTTAAACCAAAGTTGTTGAATGACCAAAACAAAGAAAGGAAATACAAAGTCGTCGTTACGTGATAGTGGAACATGCATTCTCTACCATTCAAAAATATATTTGGTTGGTGGTACAATTTTCAAAGGCAAATTGTTTATCGTTTTATTACTATTAATGAAATTGTACCACAAACTCTATGTCATCAGTCAACATCGCCTTATAAACAAAGACGGCAAGAAATTGACAACCTGTGTGTACATATGCTAACGCCACAATTGAGGCCTTTCTTATTGCAATTAAAAGTTTCAATTTCAGTAGGATATGATATTCAAAAATTGATATTACGCATTCATATGTAAGCAAATTTGTAGAAGAAAGAAAAATGGAGAAAATTATGAAACCAAAATGTATATGAAAGTTGTTAAATCGAAACTTGAATACTAGGAGAGTAAGTTTTGCTTATTGTAGTCAATGTGTAACACAAAGATGAATACTAATAAATAATAACACAATCTGCTGAGAATTTCATATAAATATAATTGCTTTCTCAAGTGTTTAAAGAATGTGTTACCATTTCAAGAATTGAGTTAACCATAACTTCAGGAAGACACCAAATTAATATGAAAGTTGAACTCTCAAAGAGTAAGTTTTGCTTATTGTACAGTAAATCTTGAATACAAAGATGAATAGTAATAACACAATGTGCTGAGAATTTCATATAGTTGCTTCTCAAGTGTTCAAAGAATGTGGTACCATTTCAAGAATTGAGTCAACTATAACATCAGGACTCAAAACCACACTGATCTTGAATATCTTTTCACAATCATCATCAGCTTGAAGCAGATCAAACTGAGACTGAAGAAGAGTGAGAGGCATGAAATGTTCTCCTCCAGAAGCTCTCTTTTGTAACCGAGCAGCGATCACCTCTGCATTACCATCCAATAACACAAACTTCACCTTGCAACTCGAATAGCTTCCCGGTTTGTAATCAGGATCAGAGCCTCTCAAGATTTCTCTATACTGTTTCCTCAACGAAGAACACGCAAGAACAACGGTTTCTCCATTGAGCAAACGTTTTCGCAAACTTTCTTGTATTTTTCCGAGCCATGGCATCCGATCTTCATCTGTAAGAGCAATCCCTTTGCTCATTTTATCTGAAAAAAACAACGAGAAAATTGTTAAAAACATCAGTTTCTCAAGTGATGAAAAAGCTTTGATTCGTTCGGTTTTTGGTTTTACCTCGGTTGGATAGAGAGTGAAAATCATCAGCATCAAGAAAATCACAAGAGAGAGCTTTCCCCAACATCTTACCTATGGTACTAAAAAAGTGACATAAAGAAGCAATTAGCAATGCAAGAAGAATAATCACTTTCTTAAAACTCTTTATCTACATTTCAAAGAGAAACTTACGATTTTCCTGCTCCGCTTACGCCCATGATTACAATGACTTTACCTGTCACTGTGATTCACAAGAATGCGTGAAAAAACAGATTAGAACATTTGACAAAAATGTTGACGCTTACCGTCATTGTTAGAAGACATGACTGGTTAAACAGGTTTTGGTGATCTTTGAAGAAACAATCTGTGACCAAGAAAATCAAAACATATCCATTAGCTCTCGATCTTGGCTTATAAACCACATTAAGAGATTCCTCAACACAAAACCATATGCATCACCTATCTCACACATGTTTGAAGCTAATGATTAGTCACAAAATTAACACATTTGATTCTCACAACAATGAGTACATGATCACTGGTTCATCTCAACGAATATTATAGAAAAAAACAAGGGAAATACAAAAAACTCTTAAGTCTGAAATCAAGAACAAGAAAAACTGATACGGATCAAACGGTTATTACACGTTTTCACATTCCTTGACTTCAATTGAAGAAAAATGAAAAGTATTTAATAAGCGAAATCTCGGCCTACTCTGAGAAGTAAACTGATCAAAATCTTTCGTTAAGTGATGTAAATTCGAAACATGAAATGAAGACTTACTGTGATTCTTTTCTTAATTCCACAACACCAAGGATGAGCCAATTGGAGAGTCTTGATCAAATAAATAAATCACAAAAACGCTAGAAAAAACGAGAGAAAGAATTATAAAAATGGTTAAAAGGAATTGGATTGAAAATGAAGAAAATTTGGAAGATGAATGAATACGGATAATAAAAATTTGGCAGGTGCGAGAGGAATCGAAAACTTTTGCAGAGAAGAAGAAGCAAAGATGTAAATGATGATGTGTAGTAGACTCGAAAGATTATTTTATTAATTAATAAAAAATCACAAAAAATAGTGCTTTATTTATTTATATTTATTTACAAAAGTAATTAAGCGACAAAATAACTTTTTGAAAAAGTTTTATCCTCACCGATTGAGAAACACAGTCTCCCTCTAGTATCTTCTTCATTTCCGCTTCTCAGAGATTTCACACCGATTGAGAGAGAGCTCTTTTGCCTCCAAGCTTATCGGACGATAAAGAGAAGAAGACACCATGGAAAGGCTTCTACAACCGCCGTCTTCTTCCACACTTGCTCCTTCCAAATCTCAGTTTAGAGCATCTCCGTTGCTCCTCCGCGTCCACCGTCTCGACTCTCCCACTCTTACCTTCCCCTCCTCGCGCCGATTCAGCTCCATTTCCTGCCTCTTCCGCCAGAATCCATCACCGACTCCAGGATCGAATCAGGCCAGAAATTTGTCGCTTGAGGCTCCATCTCCGTCTCCAGAAGCCGACGGGTCCAAACCTAATCCAGGGTTTCTCGAACAGATCGTGAAGTGGAAGTTTCAGCAGCGAAAGGTAACAGCTTCTCCAAAAAGCATCGATTTTTGTAACTGGGTACTTGAATATTCGACGTACTTTTGCTTTGTTAGGCTCTGTTTACACTCAATCGTCAACTTATTCTGCAATATTATAGCTGCATTGGTGTGGAATTTGGATATATTTGTACATCTACTTTGATCAGATATCTCAAATTGCATAAAGTTTTTAGCTTTTACTCCTTGCCTGTAGCATCTTTGGTGGATCTTTGTCAAGTGTTTGATAGAGGAGGAAAGTCTAGGATCAGGGGATTTTGCTTAGTAGTGATTCACTTTACCGTAAAAAGACTTCCTTTAAGATTGTTTCATGTGTTTTCTTGCAGACCATATCATTTGGAGCAGTCATGTTAATCTCTGCTGTGGCTTTGCTCTTGCTTAACCCCGTTCTTGCGCCACCTGCTTTCGCTAGCTTTCAAACCGCAGCTAAGACTAGCGGCGGCGCCGCTGTTGGCGGAAAGCTACTCAGGACAGAGATACTGACGAGTGCCTGGACTGGTTTCTTCGCCGGTTGCTTACACACGCTCTCTGGACCTGACCACCTTGCTGCTTTGGCTCCGCTCTCGATTGGACGGACGAGGATGGAGAGTGCTGCGGTTGGAGCTCTCTGGGGATGTGGCCACGAGGCCGGCCAGCTCATCTTTGGTTTGTTGTTTCTGGTTCTGAAAGATAGGCTCCACATTGAAGTGTTGAGAACTTGGGGTACGAGAGTCGTTGGCTTGACACTCCTTGTGATTGGCGGTATGGGGATCAAAGAAGCTTCTGAGATGCCGGAACCGAGTGTGGTTGCGTTGGAGATTGGGGAGACGTTGGAGAAGAGCGCAAAGAAGGAGAAGAAGAAGATTGGGTTTGCTACATTTGCGACAGGGATTGTCCACGGGCTGCAGCCAGATGCTTTGATGATGGTGTTGCCTGCGCTTGCTCTGCCTTCTAGGTTAGCCGGTGCTGCGTTTCTGTTCATGTTCTTGGTTGGGACGGTGATTGCTATGGGAAGCTACACGGTGTTTATAGGGTCGTGTAGCGAGGCGTTGAAGGAGAAGGTTCCTCGGATCACAGAGAAGCTAACGTGGGCGTCTTCTCTTGTGGCCATTGGACTTGGTTTGGCGATTATCATCAGCCAGTTCTTTGGATTCAGTTTGTATTGAGACAAAATATCGTCCGGTCTTTGTAGCTATAGAAGGGTTAGATTTTTGCATGAACCAACCAAAATTTGTATCTTTGCTTCTGAATCTCCTTGTTCTGAGTTTGGCTACACAATTTGTGTGAGCATTCTATGTAGTATTCTTCTAAGCTTTGCCAAACAACGTAAACCAAGAATGTTTTATACATATATCAATTGTGTTTAGTCATGTTTCTCTTTTAAGGTTTGTTTGCTTAATGGAATGGTTTTGAACTTTTGATAAATGAATGGCCAACTCTTTGTAAAACTGTAGTTCTGAATTCATCGCAGTGAAAAAAAAACAGAGAAAATAAAATCATCTAAAATCTAAAGGTTCTATATGTCTTGTTAAGTTAGGTAATGTTAAGTTAGTGTCTTGGCTTTGAGAGATGTACCTTATGGTATCAATAGATTGCCAATGACTAATAATAAATGCACTTTAAGAACGGTCAAGAAGAGATTTCAAGAAAAAGTTTTGATATCACAAAATATTTCAATATTTAAAAAAAAAAAATCTGGGTCAATCTAACTTTATTAATTAACTATGATAAAATCTTGTAAATAATCTGGATTTCTTTAAAATCTCACCAAATCTTGTAAATCTAACATTCAAAATGCACCAAATTAAATGCTTAAAGAAATAAATCTCGTTGAATTTCATTACAATTCCATGTTTGTTAATACTTAATAGTAAATAGTTGTGGCAAGTCAAATCCATAAATTTGGCTTTACCAAAAAATAAAATACATAGAATAAAATCTTCAAGATTTTGTGGTCAAACAATAACTTAATTTATCTTTTTTTTTTTTTAGAAAAGCCATCACCTAAATTGGATTATAAAAAGAGATGAAATCTAGTCTTTAACATCAACACTAAAATAAAAATCTACATTTAAAAATGACAAGCATTTCCTCTAAATTGCTATTATGTGTTTCTCTTCTTCTTGCTGCATTTGCATTTCGTAAGTAAATGCATAATATATCAGTATTTTTAATTTTCAAACAAACCAATATAATTATACACATCTCCATCTCATATCTGAGTTTGGAGAAAGCTAAAGAAAACTATAATTTCATAGTCAGTGTATTGGTTCATTTTACTTTTCTTTTTATTTCTGTGATTATGATTTTATAATATTTTATGTTATATTCTTGTGTTGAAAGGACAAAATCTTGCGCAATTCGTTTTTTGTGAGTCTGGGACAACCGAAGAATGCAGAAGGCAATGTGGATGTCCACATGTGTATTGCGAACCAATAGCTAATATATGTAGGAATTGTGAATGTGACAACGCGTATGAGTTTGTAGCTACGAATACAAATGATGATAGTACTTCCAAAAAACATTGTATTCCTGGAGATAAAAGTTGTGGTGGCGGTGGAAGTCCTCCACCAAATCGATTGAAATTGTAATGATAAAAGCACCTTTATATGAATAATAAAAAGGTTATTTATTGAAGAAACTATAAGTTTATGATGTGTTAATCTGATGATGATCATAGGTCATTGCCTATCATATATATATATATATATATATATATATATATATATTACTTGTTTATTTTGTAGATGAGTACATTATATAAGATATGATTAATATATTGTTATTAATATAGAGAATAAAATGTATGCCTTTTGATTTAATTATAAATGCATCAAAAGTTTACATGAGAATGACATAAGTCATTACTTTTATAAGGTCTTTTTATAATGAAAGATTAAGGGTTTTGTGTATTTCCCAAACCAACGCTTGATTTACCGAACAAAATATGTAAATGGGCCAATGTAATACTCAATATCCGTATGGTCTCCTTTATACTTGCTCTTTGTAAAATTAGTTCTAAATTCATCCCAGTGAAAAAAACAAAGAAAACAAAAACATCTAAAATATACTTCCTAAGATACTTTCTTCTATACCAATGGAAAACCAATTGTGAAGCTTAAAATCTAAGCTTTAAGCTCTTTATTACCCAAAACTAAAGGTTCTATAAACTAATGTCTTGTTAAGTTACTGTCTTGGCTTTGAGAGATGTACCTTTTGGTATCAATAGATTGTCAATGACTAAATGCATCCGAGAAGGCTGCAAAACCAGAGTCTTCCTTATCAATCCACCTTAAGAACGGCCAAGAAGAGATTTCAAGAAAAAGTTTTGATATCACAAAATATTTCAATATTCTTTTAAAAAATAGGATAAATCTCACTTTATTAACTAATTATGATAAAATCTTGTAAATAATCTGGATATCTTTAAAATCTCACCAAATCTACCCTAAAAATGTCCTAACATTCAAAATTCACCAAATTACTTAAAATGCTTAGAGAAGTAAATCTCCTTGAATTTCACTACGATTCCATGTTTGATAATAGTAAACAGTTGTGGCAAGTCAAATCCATAAATAGTTCTTTGCCAAAAAATAATATACACAGAATAAAATCTTCACAAACAATAACTTAGTTTAATTTATCTTTTCTTTTTTGAGAAAAGCCATCACTGAACTGGACTATATAAGGAGGTGGAATATAGTCTTCAACTTCAACACTAAAATAAAAAATAAAAAATAAAGACATACATTTAAAAATGATAAGCATTTCTTTTAAATTGCTGTTATTTGTCTCTCTTCTTGTAGTCTCATTTCGTAAGTAAATAAATAATATATCAGTATTTTTATTTTTCAAACAAACCAATATAATTATACACATCTCCATCTCATAATTGTGTTTGGAGAAAGCTAAAGAAAACTATACTTTCATAGTCAGTATATTGGTTCATTTTACTTTATTTTTTTATTTCTCTGATTATGATTTTATAATATTTTATGTTATATTCTTGTGTTTAAAGGACAAAATATTGCGGTTGGAGATGATTACTGTACGTCAAACGAAGAATGCAGAAGGAATTGTTTCTGTGACGTCGCGTATTGCGACATGGGAACAAAATTATGTAATTATGGGTTTGTAGCTATGAATACAAATGATGATAGTTCTTCCAAAAAATATTGTATTCGTGGAGATAAAAGTTGTGGTGGCGGTGGAAATCCTCCACCAAATCGATTGAAATTGTAATGATAAAAGCACCTTTATATGAATAATAAAAAGGTTATTTATTGAAGAAATTATAAGTTTATGATGTGTTAATCTGATGATTCATTGCCTATCATATATGTATAGTTACTTGTTTATTTTGTAGATCAGTACATTATATCAGATATGATTAATATATTGTTATTATAATATAGAGAATAAAATGTATGCCTTTAGATTTAATTTTAAATGTATCAAAAGTTTACATGAGAATGAGATAAGTCATTACTTTTTACAATGAAAGATTCACATTGGCTTTAGTCTGAGTCTGACCCATGCTTGCAAACCATGAGAGGGAAATTGCTTTTGTTACGCTTGTTCAAAACCAGTGACGATGGTGTCAAAACCATCACAGTGACCTGTGTTCTCGATATTATTGGAAGTATCGAAAGAAATCGTGAAGAGCAAGGTGACCTAATGAATTCTTGGTTGAAACTTCATGAAAGTATATCTGAAAGTAAACGCATGAACAAATATTATCGTTTTCGAGGATCAGGTTTGGACCAAGTTGGGCAGAAACGTGGACCTCTTTGCCAAAGTCTTATGTTACCTTCCGTTGATGAAAACATGTGCTACTATCAAGGGAATTTATACGAACCAGAATTCAAATATTTCTATTTACTAAGTTTGTAGACATTTTTTGGTCCTGAGGTTGGTCAGCATTCAAGTTTTAGTATATAACTTCTATACAATTTCTTCATATAGCGCTAAGAAAATTGAAGAACAAAAGTCAAGTACCTTGTAAACAGAGCCAAATCCACCTTCACCAATCTTCATTGTTGTATCGAAATTATCAGTGGCTGCTTTTATCTGTCGTATAGTGAATGCCCCAGTTTGAAGATCTAAACCTTTTAGCTCTGTTTAGTCATACACAAATTTCAATTAGAGCGACTTTATATAAAAAAAAAAACATTTAAAATACCATTACAATATATTGTGTTTTGAGAGTTGAAGTTAAGTTTTGTGGTATTTTTGGAATATGCAATTTTGTGGCATTTTTGGAAAATAACAAAGGAATAACAGTTAGTAGTGGTAATTTCCAAACAAAAACTTATTTTTGTGGTATTTTTGGAAAATCAAAGTTTTGGTATTTTTGGAAATCGAAATTTTTTGGTATTTTTGGAAAAGATAATTTGTGGTATTTTTGGAACAAAAACTTATTTATGTGGTATTTTTGGAAATTAAAATTAGTGATGGTAATTTTGGAAGAATACATTTGTGTGGTAATTTTGGAATAATACATTTATGTGGTATTTTTGAGAATTGCCCAAGAAAAACATAAATCAAAAGCTTCCTTTGTCAATAGCATTTTTGTCACGCCTATTCTTCCAGAAGATAACAAAAGCTTATACCTTTGTCAATAACATCTTTTTTTTTTTTTTTTTTTTTTTGTTCAAAATCAATAACATCTCTAGTGTGTATTTCCCAAACCCACGATCGATTTTCCTGTTGAAATGCTCGTTTCTGTCGTTGAACGACCTTAATGTTTTTTAGTACGTTTCTTGTATGTGTTGTACAACGTCTTCTGGTTGAAGACTGAAGAAAAATACAGCATTTCACACATTAGCCTCACAATAATTGAGTCAATGAGAAACAAGCCGAGTCAAAAGTCAGTGAAAATCGCACGTACCACTCCAACCAGAAGGTGTAGGTTCCTTATCCCATTTTTTTTGTATTTTGGTATCAATAGACTATCGATGACTAGATACATGTGAGAAGGGTGTAAATCCAGAGTCTTCCTTGACTATATTTACTTCTTTCAATCCTCCACAAGGACCACAACCATAAGAATGGTCAAGAAGTGATGACGGCAAGAAAACGTTTTGAAATAAAAACATTTCAGGATAAATCTTAAATTTTTGTATGTTTCATTAGAATTTTTTTGTAGAAAATCATTTTAATCTCACCAAAATACTAATAAATCTCATTACTTAAACGCTTAGCCCAATACATCTCCCTTAATTTCACTACATGTCGACGTTTGTTAATAGTAAACAATTGTGGCAAGTCAAATCTATACCTATTTCTGTCAAAAACAAAAATACATGAACAAAATCTTAAAGATTTTCTGGTCAAACAGTACCTAGTTTTTTGTCCTCTTTTGAGGAAAACCATCACCTAGCTGGACTATATAAAGAGATGAAGTATAGTCTTCAACCTCAGAACTAAAAGCAAAATAAATAAAAATACTTGAGAGAATGAAAAGCATTTCTTTCATATTGTTGCTATTGGTTTCTCTTCTTGTCGTCGCCGTCGCCTTCCGTAAGTAGATATATATTTTTAAACAAACCAATAGAAGTGTATATAATTTAGCCTAAATGTCGAGTCTAGAGAAAGCTAAATAAAACTATTCTCTTTGAAATTAATTTTTGGTCAGTTTATTTGTATTTCTCTGATTTTGATTTCTGTGTTTAAAGAACAAAATCTCGTGTCTAGAGATCATTGCACGACAAGCGAGGAGTGCAGAAGGAATTGTCGATGCAACAATGCATATTGTGACATACGATTTAATTTATGTACGTATGGAGCAAAATCTATAAATTCAAATGATGTCAGTTCTTCCAATATTCCAGACGATAAAGGCTGTGGCGCTAGTGGAAGTTCTCAGTCAAATCGATTATTGTAATGATAAAAACACATTTACATGTCTCATGAAAAAGTTATTTCTGAAAAAGACATGTCTAATAATCTTTTGATGATCATATGTTATGAATTCAACCTTAAATTATAAAGTAAAAAATCATAAGAACACAAACTATAATAGAACTTTTAAGTACTCTGGATCATCCATTGTATGCTTGCAAATCATAAGAACTTTGTGTTGGTGATTGTTCCGCATTGATGAAGATGGCAAAACAAGAGGAATGATCTGCGTGCTCGTTAGTCGTTACTATTGGAGGATTTCGTCAAGAGCAACATGATAGGCAAATCCTTCTCAAGCCGCGATCCTCGTCTCATCATAGCTCATTCACTTTCTAAGGATCCACCAAAGAATTCCAAAACTCATCCACCTTCTCAAACTCTCTATGGTTCACGACTAGGGCCAATGTATCAAAAGTGAATGAAGTCTCGTAATATGACACATGTAGCAAAAGTGGTCGGGTTTCTTCACTCGAGAACGTGAATAAAGTCTCGTAAAATCAACAAAGTACAATTTTCTTTACCAAGTTAGAAATTTTTGTTACCTTCCGTTGGTGAAAAAAACTTGGTAAAGAAATTTATACTAACCAGAATTCAAAATCTTTTTTATTTTTCCAAGGTTGTAGACTTTTTGAGTCCTGACTTTTGGTAAGGTAAAAACTTTAAAAAAAAGAGAAGTAAAAAAGATGGAACTTTTTTCTGGTTACCGTTTTTTCTCTCTAGTGAGAGAATCTAGTCGTACAGATTTCTTTCGGACAAAGAGTAGATTCTACTACAATTTAGTTTCTGAGCAGACAAAAAGCAGATAAGTTGACTTTCCGACAAGAAATCCAAATTCCCACTGTTTCCCAAAAGTTGATCTCAAGTAGCTTAGTCGGGTAATGCAGTTCCTCGTTCCAAGTTGTTTTTGATCTCCAGTGTGTATTTCCCAAACGCACGCTCGATCTTCTTGTTGAAATGCTCGTTCCTGTCGTTGATCGAATCGACATCCTTCTCCTCCCTGAACTTCCTCCTCCTGCTAAAGTCCTGTCGCTTTTGCTCTCTGTCAAGCAGCTCCTTCGCCATCTTATCAATCTTATCTTTCGAAGTTTTTGGAGCCTGCAAAAAAGATTAATATACACCATTAAAACCTGTCTCTCTCTCTCTCTCTCTGCTTAAGACTTGAATCTACAATTGACCATAACAACAACAAATCAACAAACCTTCCCGTATTGCAAGCTAGAGGCCTCGCGGTAAAACTCTGGATCAGCTGCTCTCATTCTGTTATACTCCTCTATATCGACCTTAATGTTCTTGGTCCGTTTCTTATACGCGTTGTACAACGTCTTCTGGTTAAAGACTGAAAGAAAGAAAGATGCAACGTTTTTACACATTAGACTCGCAATAGTTTCGATATCAAAATCATTAAGAGAGCAAAGTGAAGAGTTGTACGTACCATCCCAACCAGAAGGCGTAGGTTCCTTTTCCCATTTCTTGTATTTAGTTTCCGCAGCTTCCTGAGTGTCGAGCATATAAGCCTTTGTCATATCTAAACCGTTGGCATCGAGGATCTTCCCAATCTTTTTCCTCCTCTCCTCCACCCATTTCTGCTTCGAGATGCCTTTTGTCTCTGTTGGTGCTTCCATTTTCTTCTTCTCGCTCCCCACATCTGTCTGGTTGAACTTTCTTGCTTCATTCTACAGGGAGCAAATAGAAGAGAGTTTAAGAACCATAAGGACAATTTTAAAGAGTAAAGCTAATGAATGTACAAAAAGAAAGCTTACCATCTTAAGTCTTAACTCAAACAACTTCTTCTTCCTCCCTGTAAGTTGGGACACGTCTACTTCAGGTTCTTGGTTTTCCTCTTCTTCATCTTCTTCTTCTTCAGAACTCTCTTCCTCTACTCTTTTATCATCAAGCGACTGCTCGTGAGCTTTAGCATTAGTGTGACCTCGCCCACCGACAGCAGCTTCAGCTAGTCCTTTTGGCACATGAAAACATAAACATTAGTCTCAGAATGACATTTTACACTCAGCTTCTCATCAGAACTCAACGATTATTTTGTCACAGGACAATGCAATTGCAAATAACATGTCTGCAAAGAGTGAGTAAGTGAATGAATCAAAGAATCAAAACAATATCGCATTGTGTAGCATCACCAGAAACTGCAAATTTACTCACAACTGAATACGCATCAAAGTCATAAACCATAAACAATAAGCCTCAAAAAGCTACTACTACGCATGAAAAGCATAGACCATAACACACATGAAACGAATCAACACAGATAATAGGAAACGCCAAGAAAAGCTAGCTAGCTAAGCCAGAGAACATACACAAAAAGAAGACAAAAACCAAGTACCTAGCTTCTCCAATCTGGCCTTTGCTTCAGCGATTTTCTTAAAGCAATACTCAACACACTCGTGATAAGGATTCGAAGCGTTTATACAATCCGGATGCACTCTTCTCTCACTATCCATATCTCACGTCCTGCCAAAAATGTTTCAAAAAACCAGTTAACAGGGCTTCACAATTATCCAAAACAGCATTGAGATTTGAGCATCATATAACCAAAGAGCCAGAAATTAATGCTTAATGACAGTCAATTCACACACTTAAGCTGACGCCAACAAGATCTTAACTTGATTTAATCGAAAAAAGTCTCCTTTGATGCAAATTCAAAACCTAAGACAGGAGAGGAATGATTTGTAGATTCGTGAACTATAATTCAAAAGAAAATCGTCATATATACTTACAGATTCTAGGTAAGAGAAACCCAATCTTAAAGGTAAGATCTTGCCGAAAACCTAAGAGGGATGATAAACAAGTAAATCATCTTCGAGCCAAATCGATGAAGCAAGTAGAACCCTAGAGTACAAAATCAATCAAAGCTGGAATCGGATTGCGAAACCAACCTGCGAATCAATCGATTCAGGAGACAATCCGCAAGTACTTCGCTTTATCCTTATGAGAAGAACACCAGAAATTCGCTGACGATAAAATTTCTTCTTTCTCCTGAATGGAGAAATCGAGAAAAATAAATTGTAGGAGAATAAAATTAAAAAGTTAAGCTGTAATATGACTGTTTAATGGGCTTTGTAAATTTGATTTGGCCCACAAAACTAGTTGTAAATTTGATTTGGCCCACAAAATTAGCTTCATTCAAAACAAAGTATAATAAAACAAAGTAAATTTGATTTGGCCCACATTTTACAGTCTTTTGATCAATAAAACTAGTTTTTAAATTTATATGATAAGTTTTACTACATGTTAGCAATCTTTGTTTGTCAGAAAATTGTAAATCTTTATTATTTGATCTACAAAGTTTCCCCAGATATTAGTTCACATGAAAACTACACATTATAATGTCTTTTATCAAAAGTTAATAAGCAAATCGAAATACAAATAGGAAACCAAAAAATACAAAATACAAAAAATCTTTCTCTATCAACCTGTGTAAGATCTAGATTGTTCCTTTAACCTTCCTCTATTACAAAGTTCTTTTATAACATCAGAGTATGCAATAGCCTCACTGTTAGCTTCCTCTTTTGATTCAGTTCCTATTGTTGCATTCTTCTCTGTCTCTGCCTTCAAAGATCCAAACTTTCCAGAAACTTTCTCCATCAATTCTTCAGCTTCACTCACCTTACCATCCTCCATAAGTGTAGTGATAATACTATTGTATGTAAACCGATCAGGCTCTAGTCCTCTCTCCTCCATCTCCGTAAGAAGATCAAACGCTTCTTTCAACTTCCTCTCCTTGCAGAACGCCGAGATCATCGTGTTGTATGTAACCGTATCGACATCTCTCTCCTCTATAAGGGAATTGAAGAAATTCAGAGCCTTTTCTGTCATACCTTCTTTACAAATACCGTTGAGAAGAATGTTGCATGTATAGTTATCAGGCTTGAAAGAGTGTTTGATGGACTCGTTGTAGAACTCGAACGCTCTCTCGACTCTTCCTTCTTTGCAGTATCCGAGGATGATCGAATTGAAAGTAGTGTCATCAGGAAGCAAACCACTCTCAGCAAGCTCATCGAATCTCTCCATCGCTAACTCTGTTTTCCCATTGTGACAGAGACCTCCGATCACAGAGTTGAAAGTGCTCACAGTAGGTATAACCTTCATCTTCTTCATCTCCTCCCACATCTCCATAGCTTTCTCAACCTTTTCTTCCCTGAAGTATCCAGTGATCAACGTGCCGTAACTAACCTCGTCAACAATATACCCTCGCTTGACCGCACTATCCAGTAAACTCCGAGCTTCATCGACTTTCCTCTCTTTACACAGAGCATCAGCAATGGTATTGAGAGTGACAGTATTCATCTTGATCCCTTTCTTCCCCATCTCACGCATCATCTCAAGAGCACCACTCAAGTCTCCTACTTTCAAATAACCGTTGATTAGAGTATGGTAAGTAACGATATCAGGAGCAAAGCCATGCACTTCCACCAATTCCTTAAACTTTCTAGTCACCTCTTCCATCTTCTCTTCTTTACAAAGCCACTTCAGAGATATGTTGTGAGTCACTTGGTTAGGCTTCACTCCATGATTCTCCATCTGGTCCATTAGCTTCATACCCTCGGAGCTAAGCCCCAATTCGAAACACCCATCAATCAGTGTATTGTAAGTAACCACATCAGGCAGTAACTTCAGTTCCTTCATCTCATCCATTAACTCAAGCGCTTCCTTTACACTTCCACCATTGCACAGCCCATTCATCAACATGTTGTAAGTACAAAGATCAGGCAAATTGTTAGTCTGCTTCATCAGCTCCACAATCTGAAATGCTTCCTTCAACGAGCCAAGTTTACAGTAACCATACACTAAGTTATTGTAAGTATCTCTATTTGGCACCAATCCATGCTTCTTCATATCCAATAACAACTCTTTAACATCATTCAAACGCCCTTTCTTTGACATTGCTTTCAAAATCGTGTTGTAGGTGACATTATCAGGATTCACCTTGAATTCACTAACCATTCTCTCTATCATTGCTACTGCGTCGTCGAGCTTTCCTTCTAAGCAATACCCATGAATCAACACATTGAAAGTCTTCGCATTTAGCGAAACACCGTGCTTGACCATATCATCAAACACTTCTCTAGCGTTCGAGAGAGAGAAGCTAGAAGGGTACCTGACTAAACCGATGAGAAGAGTGTTGCAAGTGAGATGATTCGGTTTGAGCTTTAAACGAATCATCTTCTGGAAGATCTGTAACGCGACGTGAGGCTTCCCGGCTTGAAGATACGCGCCGAGGGAAATGTCGAAGAGAGCTTTGGAAGGTGGAGGAGAGAGATGGAGATTCGGGTGGAGGAGAGAGTTGCAGAGAGAGAGTGATGCATCGGAGGTTCGGATGTAGGAGACGAGAAGTGATTTGGCGTCGGCGAATTTGTGGTGGGAGAGAAGAGAACGGACGACGGAGAGAAGGGGAAGAGGCGAATCGGAGGGGAATGCTTCGGGGATTGAAGTCTGAGCCCAATGGAAGAAAGAGACGAGTGTTTCGGGTCTCTTAGCGAGTGAAGGAGAAGAGAGGAGAGAGCAGAGGAGAGGCTGAGTGATTTGAGGGATGTAGGGGTTTAGGGTTTCGAGGAAATGGGATTTCTCCGACGTGAGGATTGATGTAAGGGTTTTCAGTAATTGAGATTCCGGTGGCTTTAAAGTCGCCATTTTACTCGGCAACCACTGGGAATAACCTGATCATCCTCGTTGTTCCGATGACGAAGCTAATCAAGAGGCATTTTCTGATTTCAATTGTGATTGCTAAAACCAAAACAAGCCGAGAATCCTTAACCGGAAATTAGAAGACTCGGTTATGTATGCTTATTTAAACGCAATAGGACACTGTCGTTTCGGGATATATGCGAAATCTATTTGTATATCATTGCTCATTTGGTTTCTAGAAGAAATCTATGGACTTTAATTCTGTGCGAAACTGAAAGTATGAAATACATCACATCACATGTCCAATTTCTGTGTGATTCTCTCTTTGTTTTTATCTAATTCTAACGTATTAAATAATCTTACAATATCTATTGAGGTATAGAGAGAAAGCTAAGGCTTATACGCATTATAATTTGTAGGGCATTTGGTTTCTAGAAGAAATTAAGAGAACCTATGGAATTTGCTTCTGTGAGAAACTGAAATACACTACATGTCCAAAGTCTCCGTAATCCTCTCTTTAATTTGTTTCAAGTTTAATCTATTCTCTAACGTATTAAATAACATACGTTAATTTATGCATGAGAGATATCTAAGGCTATAAGCAAAAAATTATTTGACTAATATATCCTAAAAGATCGCCTCAATTCCGAAGCTTGCTTTGAACTAGTTCGAAGGCGAGCTTGGTTCGTTCAATGAAAAACATTTGTGATAACTTTTATGCCCTAAACTTAGTATTTTCCAAATTAGCATGGTTTGCTTCTATGAACAATCAAGTCCTAAACCCTTTTTTTTAACACAAAACTTTATTTCATTCGCAAATGTAGAACGTTTTAGCCAAGGGTTTTAGAACTAATTCAATTGTTACCTTATTTAACAATATCTACAAGTAACCAAAAATTAATCAACACAAGTATGTCTCGACCTATATATAGGCTTGCGAGTTGCCAACACAATATACGAAACATAAAGCAAAACAAATGGCAGTTTCATCACATCATGTGGTTCTCTTCCCTTACATGGCTAAAGGCCACACCATCCCTCTCCTCCAATTCGCTCGTCTACTCCTCCTTCACCACCGGGAACAACCAACCATCACCGTCTTCACCACTCCCAAGAACCAATCATTCATCTCCGACTTCCTCTCCGACACGCCGGAGATCAATGTCATCTCGCTACCTTTCCCGGAAAACATCTCCGGGATCCCTCCCGGCGTAGAGAGCACCGACAAGCTACCTTCCATGTCACTCTACGTCCCTTTCACACGCGCAACGAAGCTCCTCCAACCTTTCTTCGAAGAAACACTCAAGAATCTTCCAAAAGTTTCCTTCATGGTCTCCGATGGATTCCTCTGGTGGATATCGGAATCAGCAGCTAAGTTCAAGATTCCAAGATTGGTCTTCTTCGGTTGGAACTCCTATTCGTCAGCCGTTTCAATCGCTGCCTTGAAACACAGACCGGAAATTGATTCTCAGACCGAACCGGTCACTTTGTCGGACTTTCCATGGATAAAGGTTAAAAAATATGATTTCAACGTTAGTGACGATCCGAAACAATCTGCTCCAGCTGAAGAACTATTCATGGACCAGATCATGTCGGCTGATACAAGCCAAGGTTTAATAGTGAATAGTTTCTACGAACTTGAGTCACCGTTCGTTGATTACTACAACAGCTCTGATAGGCCCAAGTCGTGGTGTGTTGGACCGTTGTGTTTGGTTGATCCTCCTAAACCGCATCGTGCTAAACCAGCTTGGATTCATTGGTTGGACCGGAAACGAGAGGAAGGACGTCCAGTTTTGTACGTGGCGTTTGGATCGCAGGAAGAGATATCAAACAAACAACTTAAGGAACTAGCTTTAGGCTTGGAAGATTCTAAGGTACGTAACCATAACTAATTGTAAAGACCAATTTTAAATGATATGATTACAAATTAAACGCTAATTAGGTATTTAAGTGTGATACGTTAAATACACGATGAAATGCTTACATAGGTAAGTTTATAAATGCACACGTAAAATCAAAAACCCTTTTATTTTGTTATACGTATCTTGACCTTAAAAGTTTTATGTGTTTGTGGACCAAGAAAAGGCGTGAGAGAGAAAGAAATGCACATGCCATGAAAATAGTAACAGAAACAAAAAGAGATTTTGTCTATTGTATTAATTTTGCATATAACCCTCTCACTGAATCATTTAAGTAGACATAAAGCCTAACATGACTTCATAGTTTTGAAAGTGACTATACAAGTTAGGCATTAACTAAGTGTACGGTATAAATGCTTATGTAGAATCAATAATGTCTTCTTCTTTGATGACGTGTTTATTTTCTTAGGTAAACTTTTTGTGGGTCACGAAAAATGACGTGGGAGAGATTATTGGACAAGGATTCAAAGATGGAGTTAGTGAGAATGGGATGATAGTGAGAGATTGGGTGGACCAGTGGGAGATATTGTCACACGAGAGTGTGAAAGGATTCTTGAGCCATTGTGGATGGAACTCAGCGCAAGAGAGCATATGTGTTGGGGTCCCATTGTTGGCTTGGCCGATGATGGCTGAGCAACCACTCAACGCAAAAATGGTAGTGGAGGAGATAAAGGTCGGATTAAGAGTTGAAACCGAGGATGGGAGCGTGAAAGGATTCGTGACAAGAGAGGAACTAAGTGGAAAGGTATCGAGATGCAAACATATTTGTTTTTCTTATAATTGATATAAATTAACAAATTGTGGAATAAATTAATGGTAGTTAACAACGTTTTGGATTTTGACGTTATGTTTGGAGGCTATCTCATACTTTTATATCTTATAAGTATTTTTATTTTACAGGTTCAAGAATTAATGGAAGGAGAAACGAGTAAAACGTTGAAAACGAATGTGAGAGAATACTCAAAAATGGCAAAAGCAGCTTTAGTCCAAGGGACTGGTTCGTCTTGGAAGAATTTAGATTTGCTTCTTGAAAAATTATGTAAGAGTACATAGCCAAGCGATGCTAATAAGTATATATAGTCATTCAGGATTCGATATATACAACACCGGTATCTAATAACATATACGTGTACATCCTGGTTTAGCTGAAAAGTTGACGAATGCCATCTAGCTTACTGAGGAGTGTTCGGTGAATTTCCTTGTAACGTGTTTTTGGTTTTACCCTTCCCCAAAATACAGCATGAAGAAGAAGTCACTTATGATATTCACCTTCATGTTCGAAGTACCAAGTACGCACAGCAGCAACCAATCTATTTATGAAGTAACATTAAATTAAAAATTTAAAACCAAGAAGATAAAAAAATAAGATATTTAATGTCGACGAAACGAGCTAACATGACATGTGCGTAAAAAGTGAGCTTCTAGAAAAAGAAGTATATGTACATACGTATCCACAGATATTGCATGTACAGTAGATAGGTACTGAACAAAAATCAAGTCTAAAGATGAGTAGAAGACCTAAAAGGTGAAAAAGACAGGACATAAATATTAGGAATAGAAAATGAAATGAACGGCGAGACAAATGTTTGGGGATTATATATGTCAATTTTTTGAAATCTTATAAGCATTTTATTTTATTTTGCAGATTCGACCGAGAACTACCGGAAGGACAAACCGGAAAACCAAAAAGAAAATATGTGAAAGAATATTCAAAAATGGGGAAAAGCTGGTCCAACAAGGGACACTGGTTCGTCTTGGAAGAGTTTAGGTTTGCTTCTTGAAAAATTATGGAAGAGTAGAGTAGAGAGCCAAACAATGCTATTAGACTAAGTAGTGTGATTCAGGTTGGATAACGGGAGCTGATTTAATGAAACCAATAACCAATGCTCCGGTGGGACAATTCATGATCTTAGTAGTATTCGCCTTTTTTTTTTTTCTTCGGTGATTTTGACAAAAATTGACTAAAGCCAAATTAACCCGTTTCATGCCATTGTGGGCATATAACTTCTAGTAACAAGTGCTGTTTAACCGTTATGAATTGCGAATCCAAGTTTGTACGTCATGTTTACGTCATGCCATTATTTATTTAACAAGTTTGGAAGCCGAATATATATTAAATTATTGATGTTATGCATGACTAGACAAGTTTTGAATCCCCCACCTCTTGTACAAGTTGATATTATTATTTTTTTGTTTTTTGTTTTTGTTAAATAAACATGTTACTTTTCCGGTTTTTCGTCTTTTGGTTTTCTTCTATAGATGCATCATTTGGAGTACAGTTAGATTTTAGTTAAAAAAAATAAGAGTAAAGAGAGAGAAAAAACACATAAAAGATGGCATGCATCACGAGGTGGAATTGTGTGGAATAAGCTAAATCAAAGCGTGAGAAGCCGACATATATATATGTGAAGGCTGCAAATTAGTCTTTGGTGAATTCGCCACTAGACCACAACAAGTTTGGCAATCGAGCATTCATTTCCTAACACAAAACATGTAGACAACAGTATGAAGAAGGAGCTTACTTATGATCTTCACCTTGTTGTTCGAAATTAAGTTGGATCCAATTGACAAATGACAAGTAAATTCATTTAATACAATAAGCATTATATATTTCATGTCGACGCAACGAAACCGACATGAAGCTATGAAGCGTGAAAAGTGAGCTTCTAGAAAAAGAAGTGGAAAGATTGCATATAGGTGTAGCGCAAAAATAAAAAATTAAGTCAAAGACCTAAAAGTGAAAAAGACAAGAAACAGATATTAAAAATAGTAAAACGAGCGGTGAGACATTGCCTAGAACGACATTGTCAAGGCAATAGGTTGGCAACTCTGGTTTTGCACCAAAAACGATAAACCGTCGTATGGTTTATGTCCATGTCAATTGCATCACAATTTCTTTTTTAAATATGTAGCAAAAAGTATTATGATTACTATAACAAGGATCCATTACATAACGTACATTATCTATGAGAAAAAATGCATAACGTACTCATTACTAAATGAAAATACTTTATGATACGAAAGATTTCGAAAAGAATCTTGGATATTCTGCATAGTATTTGGTTTCTAGAGAGAGCATGTGGACTTTGTTTCCGTGAGTAACTGAAATTCACTATCTGTCCAGAATCTCGTTGATTCTCTTCCATCTAATACTCGTTAAATATGTATGCTAATGCATACACGTGCACGCTGAAATAAACCACCTGTAGTAGACCAATGACAGAGTTTTTAAACAATTTGGACAACGAAACATGATTTTTATCAATAAAATTAACCATAATATAATATTTTCTTAGTCGATTCTAAAATTAGCTCATTTTTTACAACGTTATTATAAAATGCGACGATCAGTTTTGTATACTAGCTTTTATTCCAAAAGCAATGTCTTATACATTTATATATATGGAAAACGCTTATTTAAAAAAAAAAATATATTAAAAAGAGGAAAATTCACAGTTGTCTTATTGTGAGTTTCTCATATATGCATATGAATTCATTTCAACATCTAATAATTACATGATATACGGTTATTTCATCAATGCACTAACTCAATAGTACTGTAGATTAGTGTCCCTTCTAGCTCTAGGACATCCAATAAATTAAACTGAACAAATACGGAGAACACTAACTTAACCATCACCTTTTATTAGGAAAAAAAAAAAAACATCACCTTTACATAACCATTACACAAAGGTGGTATGCAAAAAAGAATGGTCCACAATTTTTTTTTAATATTAACTATATCTATACGTAATAATCAACATAATTTTATCTCAACCTATATATATATAGGTTTGCGGACACAATGTAAGAAACATATAAGAAAAATAAACAAGTTTAAAATTCTCAAAAATGGCAGTTTCATCACATCATGTGGTCCTCTTCCCTTACATGTCTAAAGGCCACACCATCCCTCTCCTCCAATTTGCCCGTCTCCTCCTCCGTCACCGCCGCAAAGAACCAACCATCTCCATCTCCGTCACTGTCTTCACCACTCCCAAGAACATCCCTTTCGTCTCCGACTTCCTCTCCAACACGCCGGAGATCAAAGTCATCTCTCTCCCTTTCCCGGAAAACATCTCCGGAATCCCTCCAGGCGTCGAGAGCACGGACCAACTCCCTTCCATGTCACTCTTTGTGCCATTCACGCGCGCCACAAAGCTTCTCCAACCTTTCTTCGAAGAATCACTCAAGAATCTTCCAGAAGTGTCCTTCATGGTCTCCGATGGATTCCTCTGGTGGACATCGGAATCAGCAGCTAAGTTCAAGATTCCAAGATTGGTCTTCTACGGCATGAACTCTTACGCCGCTGCCGTCTCCATCTCTGCTTTCAAACAAAAACTCTTTACCGAACCGGAAACTGAATCTGATACAGAACCGGTCACTGTACCGGACTTCCCATGGATCCGGGTTAAGAAGTGTGATCTCAACCATGGTGCTCAGTCGGGTCCTTCTCTCGAACTATTCATGGACCAAGTCATGTCGACCAACTCAAGCTATGGTTTATTAGTGAATAGTTTCTACGAGCTTGAGTCACCGTTCGTTGATTACAACAACAACTCTGATAGGCCTAAGTCGTGGTGTGTTGGACCGTTGTGTTTGGTAGATCCTCCTAAACCGGTGCATGCTAAACCTTTTTGGATTCATTGGCTGGACCAGAAACGAGAGGAAGGACGTCCGGTTTTATACGTGGCGTTTGGAACGCAGGCAGAGATATCGAACAAGCAACTCAAAGAACTAGCTTTAGGCTTGGAAGATTCCAAGGTACGCACTAAAGACCATGATCCTATCCAAATAAATGTTTATATTAATATATGTCTACTCATGTATAAAAAGCTTTTGATCGAACCGTTCAAGGGGATTTGGACTCACTAATTAAGACAGGACATTTGTCAACTTATATCTATGACTTAAAACTAGAGTGTAACTACAAGGTGGTATTAAATTTATATAAAACCACACATCTCGAAACAAAAAGCGTTTTATATTATGACGTGTTTTGATTGTATTAGGTAAATTTTTTCTGTGGTACACAATGATGACGTGAGACACTTAAATTCTAAATAAATAATCGATGCCATGCAGTGGTTACAAAAGGCAGATTTGTGTCTTTCTAAAATGTTTTGATTGAACCATTAAAGTAGACGTACGCTTTTCCTCGACCTAACTCCATGAAATGCTTTTTTATTCTTACTTTTCTTTGAATGATATGCACTACGCTGTTTTGAAATTGGCTGGACTTAGTAACAACATTCTTCACATTTGCACACAAAAAAAAACTTAGTAACAACATTAACACGAAACTACTAAGGTCTAAGTCATAGTTTTTTCATGATTTTAGTTTGATAGTAATTAACTATACAAGTTAGGCATTATATTCATATGAATGTGTATGTATGTTGCTTAATTAATATTTTAATGTTTTATTTCTTGACCTGAATGATTTTTAAAGGCAGATTTTTTATGGGTCACAAGAAAAGACGTGGAAAATATTATTGGAGAAGGATTCAAAGATAGAATAAGAGAGAGTGGGATGATAGTGAGAGAGTGGGTGGACCAGTGGGAGTTATTGTCACATGAGAGTGTCAAAGGATTCTTGAGCCATTGTGGATGGAACTCAGCACAGGAGAGCATATGCGTTGGGGTCCCATTGTTGGCTTGGCCTATGATGGCAGAGCAACCACTCAACGCGAAGATGGTAGTGGAGGAGATAAAGGTCGGATTAAGAGTTGAAACCGAAGATGGTAGTGTCCAAGGATTTGTGACAAGAGAGGAACTAAGTCAAAAGGTATCGAGATGCAAACATAAATTTTTTATTTATTTTAGTAATGGATCTAACAGATTACAACATAACTTCATGTTTTTTTTTTGTCAACAACATGATTTAATGGTTATTAACAACGTTTTGCCTTTTTAAGCCAAGCATATGAATTTTAAAATTGAAAAAAAAACCTAGTTTTCTATATAAGAAAATAGTTTTACTTGAAAAGTTTTGCTCAAGTCTTATAAATTTTATTCTATTCAACAGGTTCGAGATTTAATGGAAGGAGAAACAGGAAAAACCGCAAGAAAGAATGTGAAAGAATATTCAAAAATGGCAAAAGCAACTTTGGTCCAGGGAACTGGTTCGTCTTGGAAGAATTTAGATTTGCTTCTTGAAAAGTTATGTAAAAGTAGAAAAGTCAATGGTGCTAATGAGTGATTAGTAGAGAGACATAAATAACCAGTATGGAATAAGTATTTATAAGCATTGGTTTACTTGAAAAGTCGAGCAGTACAGTTCCAACTATAGTAGCTCACTATCAGCAGTAATATCATTTCATCTTAATGACAATTAAAGAACATTTTTAATCAAACTTCAACTAAGCATTACTCTTTTGGAAGTATATATTAGTTACTCTTATTAACATCAAAGAAGCTCATCAAGAAACGTCTTCCCTTTAAACTTCTCAATCTTGAAACCCATCTCCTCCGTCCTTGACCGCTCTGCCTTGAGCTTAGCCAGCTCTGCCTTCATCTCCTCCACCCGCGACCTCGCTTCCCTTACTTCCTCCTCTCTCCGAGCCAAATCCGCCTCCTGATTCTCCAGTTCTTGTTTCTTAGACCTCAACGATCCTTCTTGTCTCTCTTTCTCCGAGTCAACATTCTCTTGATACAGAGAAAACTCCTCAAGAACCGAACGTAGCCATCCAACGTCCATGTTCACAGTCTCCAAGTCCTTGAGAACCGCAAGCATCTCCTTAACTTTAAGCTCTGTCAACTGCCCGACCGGGGTCGAACCAAGTTCTTGCATCAACGCACATAGGCACTCTAGGTATCGAGACCTCATTGACGCTGATTCCAGCTTGCAGTTTGCAGCTATGTCTCCGTGCTTGTCAATGACTGACCGTAGGATTGTGGAGACACACGAGTTCACACGGTATTTACCAACCGAAACACACGACTCCGACATTACCGATTGAAGGTCAAGCTCTACTCCGTTCTCATCATCATCCTCATCATCATCATTGACATATGATCTTGGAGGACTTGCAACATTGACGACACTAATCTCACTGGCTGCTGTCTCATTCTTGCCATTGTGTTCAAACTCTCTAGGTCTTGGTGATACGGTTTTGCTACGATCAGCCTGAAACAGCATTAAAACAAAACACAACATGTTAAGAAAACATTCCTAATATGTTTGAAACACATATCCACAGATGATAATTAAGAAATACCATGTGGTTTGGGGACAGAGGAACCATTTGAGAGTGCTTCTCTGGCTTATAATTGAAAGAAGAATCATGCTGACCATTGAGGTTGATGGAAATTTCATCAGATGATGAAGATGGGAAAGATTTGACTGTTTCTTGAACCACTGTCTTCTTCTTGACATCCACTGGTGAAGGTCTTGGTTGTTGATGAACCCTTGGCGAATTGGCGGCACCGTTCTGATATTGCCTCGTGTTTAGTGGTGACGACGGTGGCAGTGACTCCGTCTTCTTCTTACCGAAACTCCCCGGGAGGCTAAAATTCTTTGAAGCTGCATATAAACAAGAATTCAAGAATGAGAAAAGGATTCAACTTTTGCAGAGAACCACTGAAAGGCAAAGCTAAAGCCTTAATCAAGTTATAGTAACTCTAACAAACGACAACACTTTATGAATCAAGCTTGAAGCAATACATAATAAGGACAAAGACAAAGACAGATCTATCAGAGGAAACAGTATATGTTATCCATTTCCAAAGGCAGATTCATAGGTTAATGGATCAATCATAACCCGAGAACAGAGAAAGTTGAAAGTACCTTGCTTTTTTGAATGCTTCTTGCCACGGCCTTGAGCAATCTTCTCTAAACAATCTGAGCCACATTCATGGAAGGGGTTTGCAGCATATTTGCAATCAGGGTGAGCTTTCCGATTGACGACATCCATTTCTTAATCAATGTATAGATTCAATCAGATGCAAAATCTGAAATTGAAAACAAAAAAAAATCCAAATAAGAAGCCTTTATGAGCATAAAATTGTAGAAAAGGAACCAAACTCAAGAACAAACCGACAAAAAAATTTAGCCTTTTTGTGTTTGGTGTTCTCCAGTTGAACAAAGTCAATATAGAGTATGTCAAAAAGGTCAAAACTTTAGACCTCAAATTCAATATTAAAAATGGTTAGAAATCAAACAACAACTCCATATTGGATTCCTCTCTGGTTTCACCAAACATTTCATGATTTGTTAACTTTACCAAAACACACATTAAAAGAAACTTTGAAATTATTGTATCAGACGATCCCCACCACCACAACAATAACTCGAATCAAGCAAACAAACAAAAAAGGTTACTTTGACAATTTTGAAACATCGTTTTCTCTTTGAATTAACTGAGAAACCAAAACAAAGCAGACCCACAACAATCTCTGCAATAAAGTACCGATTTTTCCAATCAAAGTCTCAAACTTTCTTCACCCTTTTGTACATATAAACAGAGAAGTACAGAGAGATAGAGAGAGAGAGAGAGAGAGACAAAGATACCTTGAAGTTGGGAATGGTGGAAGCGAGATAGAATGTTGTTGATTGAAGTAAATTACTAGTGTATATAAGAAGAAGAGATGATCTGTCTTTGGATACATTTGTTTTGACCGGAACCGTTAAATATACAGAAGAAGGTTGAAGAGAGAATAGTTGAAGATTCGACGAGATTGACCCAAATTTAATTAAATTGCAGGAGAATGGAGATAAACGTTGCAATCAATGAAAGAGAGCTTCCAGAAGTTGACAACAAGGAAGCAGAGTCGAACAAAGAGATCTCTCTTTTTCTCTTTTCTGTTCACACCTACTAATTAACCAATTTTAATACATCGTCACGTGTGAGACTATTTAGCTTATTTAAAAAAAAAATCTATAAAAATATATTTAAACAAAAATAATTTGAATTACCAGCATTTGTAAACTTTCTTGTGAAATGTGAATTTTATAGGTCATTGCCAGCGAATTATTATTTTTAAAGTTTTAATACTGAACTTGTTTATTACTTCCAGATTTTAGTTTTGTTCTTATCTTTAGTCATTATGATTTTATAGAAAGTTATCTCACAAATCACATTAAAATGAAATTTCATTGGTTAAAAAAAGATTCTCAGATAAGTTTGAGTCACACATTTTCAAAAGTACCTTTTGGAGAATACAAATGTTATCTTCTACATTATTTTAAGGATTAGACCGAATCTAGCACTAATTAGGTAGAGAATCCTACAAGATTAATTTCACCCTAGTCATCAACATCCACTATATATACCAGCTCAATCTAGTTTAACTTATAATCCAACAAAGTTACGTAGTCAGTTTGAGATTATCCTTCTCCTTTCATGTTCATGTTTTTTTCGTTTTCTTTTTTTTTTCTTTTATATTTTATCTTCATGTTCTTTCTTCAATTCTTTGAAAAAAGCGACAAGCATCACATTACTTTGATCTTTGGTTATAGGTTAATCTTTGATTTAATGATCAAGTGTGTAAAAAAACAGAAAGATAACCCTAAAGAGATATGAAAGAAGTAATTTGTCCAAGCACAAGGTTTTAACTCAGGCAATGCAGTCTCTGTTTTCGGCATTCATGTTCATGATTTCATCTGGTTGAGTAGAGATTGCTATTGCATTGGTTCTTAAGAGTGCTGTGTGGTTGAAGATTCATATTACAATTCGTCTTCAACAATGATTTAATCATTATATGAGGAAGAATCGTAGTATGTTTCTTCAATCATACACCACTCCTTAAGACGAATGCATTGCAATATAATTAATTCCTCAAAAAAAACAGATGAAATCACGTACCTGGATGTTTTAAACAGCGACATCTTTGACTGGGTTAAAAAACATTGAGACAAATCACATTTTTCATATTTCCATAGGGTTCCATATACTTCCATATGTCTTTCTTTTTCTCACATTTGATAATTTAATAAAAGATTAATCATTTTTCTTAATCTATAAATCATTGATTGGCTTCACGAATCATGTTGTTTCTGCATATGTAATGATATAGAAAGAGATCTACTTACTACTACATTAACTAGACTGTACCTGCTGCATTTATCATTTACATTTTAACGAAAACCAAACGGATACGCTTTTTGACATGTGAATCACATGTTTTTTCATTCAAGAATTCGTTACTTGTAGGCTGATATCAATAATTACTGAATTACCAGTCTGATGTTTCAATCCACCAGTCTAAAAATGTAGTCTGTAGAACTGTGGGTAATATTGTGTACATAAAACTGATTGTTCAACAATTGTTAAACGAATAGAAGAATCATTCTCGGCCTACCAAATCCTATCTAATTCCATGATGTGTGGCACAAATCACCAATGGTTCGAGCTTTATTCCAATTTCTAGCTCGCTTTCTCATTCGCTCAGGTTTGTAAACACATTTTCAGGGGTTTCTCGTTTCTTCTTTAATATTTTCCCTCAATTACAGATAATTGCTCAAGCATATGCGTCACTCGTCCTTGTAAATGTTGGCCTATCATTATACGCAGGATCTATGACTCGGCAAAGAACAAGTCCATGGCTCTAAAAAACAAAGGATCCAATTTGGGTGAATCTCTTTTATTATGTTGGTCATCGCAATGATCTCCAAATGTGGCTACCTCCCATTGCTGGTCGTTCTTTGTACTCTTTCATTATCTTGTTAAATGAAAGCCCTTTCACAAAAAACAAAAAATGTTGGCCAATCTTTGTTGATTAATGCATAGCAATACATTTCAACGAAATTAAACCGTGGAATCAAAGTAAACAAAATAATACAGAAATATTTGGCTGCATTGACCGTAAATAACCAAGACCGTGTGTACGTCCTTCTCCCAGTCACCAGCTTGATGTCTCGTGTCTTGTAACCTTCTCTTCCGCTGTATATAATATTTCAATTTCAGTAAAGTATAATATTTTATATAATCCAAGTTTGATTCCTGTAACTGAGGATGTCACAACTTCTTAATTTTTTATTTATTTTGAAGCACAAAGATATTTCATCTAGTTAATTTTAAATCAGATTTAAATCTAAAGTAGTGTTGTAACTTGTAACAATACTAAACTTTATGATGTTATTGGTATTTGTTACACCATTTCTATTCCCTTTTCCTAACAATCGAATTTGAAGAGGTGGATGCCACCCTAACATTCTCTAGATCATTGATTACCATTCGAGTATGAGATTTTTTTCCGACAGACTTCACTACTTAGGAATTTAGAAACCAATTAAATATGTAAGACATAAGTATATGTTAAAATATGATAAAAAAAGACATTAATGTTAAAAAGAAACATACGTGAGCGATATATATCCAGATGCAGAAACTTACGTCGCACTGTGCGAGATATTTGTTACGTAATCGGAATTTTAGCTTCATGAAAGGTGGACAGTTGGGTCTATGAATACTGATTAGGAGACAAAGCCAGCCAGGTTTTGCCCCGCCTAAAACTATACATATTTACGTAATTAATATACGTTTTGTCAACTATATACTACACGCAATCATTTATGTAAATTTTATCTCGCAAGCCATGTGAGATATAGCACCTTACGTCGAAACTAATAAGAGAATCAATGAGAACTTTAATTGTCTTGCTTTTGTTAGATGATTTATTAAAAAAAAACATAAATGATAAATCTTTGAATTATAAAGTAACAAACAAGAAAGAGGAAAATAGTAGTTGAGACACCGAAAGAAGAATGCATAACCTAAACGAAACGAAGAGAAGCTCTCAACAAAGGTAGTTAGGGTTTTGCACGTTATCTTAGCTCATGCAATCTGCCCCTTTCATCATTTTAATTATTTTCTTTTAATATAAATATTCACAAATATATATGTATTCAATTATCTACATTCCAATATTCTATATTTATACACACACATATATATAATAATATATATACATGATCGTCATGCATCTCCTGCACTTTACCTACCAAAGCCACAATCAGTCTCTCCTAAGCTAGAAAAGAAAGAAAATTATTCAAAACAACTTCACACTAATATATAAATAAAGTTGTTGGTGACGTTATTTTACATGAAAAGCACAACCTTGTATGGATGTAATTAGTTTCTCCATCTTGTTCATTTTCTTTCCTGCAACCATTTGTCTTCTTTTGCTAGCTATTTTTCTTTTGCTCGCTGTTCTTTTTTACTCTGGTCAAGTTTCAGCAATCACAAGATTTTTGAGGAACCTTCTTTCTTCCGAGAATCTTGTGTAAGTTCTTGTTGGGTTATTTTTCATGATATTTCAGTTTCTATTATTAGTTTCATTTCATGTGAATGATACATTTTGTCTCTCTAATTTTTGTTACCAACAAATTAACCATTCAAATGCTGACGCAATGTTGGTTTCAATTATGACAAAATTTTCAAAGTTTTGTGCTTTTGCAAATAAAGAAAAGACTTTATTTGATTTTATGCAGTAGTAATCAGTTTGAGCGAATGGAGAATAGTATGCAAAACTTGTTGGAGAAACTAAGGCCTCTTGTAGGTGCAAGAGCTTGGGACTATTGTGTTCTTTGGAGACTTAACGAAGACCAAAGGTTGATTTGATTCTTCTCTGCGCAATAAAGTTCTCAAGAGTTTCTCTCTCTCTCTATCTATTTCTCTTTTATATTTCGTCACATTGTTTTTTTTTTTTGGTTTGGGAGGAGACAGGTTTGTGAAGTGGATGGGATGCTGTTGTGGTGGGACGCAGCTCATAGAGGACAATGGAACAGAAGAGTTTAGCTTCGGAGGTTGTAGAGACGTTATGTTTCATCATCATCGCACCAAATCTTGTGAATTTCTTGCTCATCTTCCTTCTTCCATCCCTCTTGACTCCGGGTATGATCCATCATATATAATACTTGACACGCATAAGTATATTGTATCATAAGACATATCTATAAAGATGGAGAAAATGGACTTTGTTGTAGGATATATGCGGAGACTCTTCTGACTAACCAGACTAGTTGGTTGAGTGAGAGCTCGGAACCAAGTTTTATGCAGGTATTTTCGAATTTTCGACTACATTTTTTTTCATATAAAGAAGAATTCTTAAAAAATTCGGTTTTCTTGTAATCAGGAAACAATCTGTACTAGAGTTTTAGTTCCTATAGCGGGAGGATTAGTGGAGCTCTTTGCGACCAGACATGTATGTGTTTATGTCTCTTGATAATGTCTAAGTGATGAATCTTAATTTCCGGTTAGTGGTTTGTGATGATATGTGTACGTACGTATAGGTTGCTGAAGATCAGAACGTGGTGGATTTTGTGATGGGACATTGCAACATGTTGATGGAAGAAAACGTAACGATCAACATGATGGTAGCAGATGAGGTCGAATCGAAGCCATACGGGATTGAAATCCATCAAAAGGGTTCGAAAGATGAAGAAATGATGAATCTCCCTTCGCCGTACGATGTCTCTGCTGATCAAATCCGGCTCAACTTCTTGCCTCAGATGAGTGATTACGAGGCACAACAGCACATGAAGATGAAGAGTGACTATCATCATCAAGGCTTAGGGTATCTCCCGGAGAATGGTAACAAGGAAATGATGGGTATGAACCCGTTTAACACGGTGGCGGAAGACGGGATTCCGGTGATCGGCGAGCCTAGCTTGCTTGGGAACGAACAGCAAGTCGGCAACGATCAGGAAGCGAATGAGAACGGAAGGTTGGATACAGGTTCGGATTGTAGCGACCAGATTGATGATGAGGATGATCCAAAGTACAAGAAGAAGTCAGGGAAACACTCTCAAGCCAAGAACCTGATGGCTGAGAGACGGAGAAGGAAGAAGCTAAACGATAGGCTTTACGCTCTCCGATCACTTGTTCCCACCATAACCAAGGTATAATGTTATCTGCGGTTTATCTCTCGGGGTTTTGTTTCTTGTTATTATGCGCTCTCTGAAACTAGTTTCTGTGGCATGGAAGTTGGATAGGGCATCGATTCTTGGCGACGCGATCAACTACGTTAAGGACTTGCAGAATGAGGCAAAGGAGCTTCAAGATGAGCTTGAAGAGAACTCAGAGACTGAAGATGGACTTAATAGGCAGCAAGGAGGGATGAGCCTGAACGGGACAGTGGTTACTGGGTTTCACCAAGGGCTTTCGTGTACCTCCAACGTTCCTAGCCTGAAACAAGATGTTGATCTTGAGAATTCCAATGATAAAGGACAAGAAATGGAGGTTCGAACATAAATAAAACTTAAACTCTCACCTTTCTTGTGTTACAGAGCTCTAAAACCGCGTTCTCATGATATCTGTTTTATGTTGTATCGAGGGGTTTCAGCCGCAGGTGGATGTGGCTCAGTTAGATGGCAGAGAGTTTTTCGTAAAGGTGATTTGCGAATACAAACCAGGAGGCTTCACTAGGCTAATGGAGGCACTGTATTCACTGGGACTTGAAGTCACAAACGCTAACACGACTCGCTTCCTCAGCCTAGTCTCCAATGTCTTTAAAGTCGAGGTATGATCTGAAGAACCTGCGGAATAAAGAAAAGCAAAACAAAACATACACAAACTATATGCTTCGTTCTGTTTCTCTATGTTAACAGAAAAATGACAACGAGATGGTGCAAGCTGAACATGTGAGGAACTCGTTGCTGGAGATAACTCGGAACACATCTAGAGGATGGCATGCTGATCAGATGGCAACTGGTTCCATGCAAACAGAAAAGAACGAAGTTGATTATCAACACTACGATGATCACAACCATCACGGCGGTCATCATCACCTACATGATCAGCAGATGAACCAGAACGCTCACCATCATCACCACCATCAACACATCAACCATTACCAAAACCAATAAGGAACATGTTCCCAGAGCTATCATATGTTTTCATATCAAGATGTGTGTTCTTTACAGGAGAAAGAAACATTTAACATCTTAAAAATCTTTCCATTTCAAGCAATAATAAAAACGAAGTGTCATTTCGAGAACACTTCCTGTTTTCAATACCTGGAATAAACCAAAGAGAAACTGCTCTATATTCTCATGGAACATATACTATGAAAACCAAACGAGTTCACTGAAATAATCTTTGTTAGAAGTTATTAAACAACCCATGACAAAACAAGTGTTGTAGTGCACCACTAGAACATTTAACCAGGCTCCAAAACATGACCAACCAAAAAAATTCATTTGCCAATATTGTTGGAGCGGATGGGGTTTACAACTCAGGAAAATGCAATTCTTGTATTACTCAAAAAAAAAAAAAAAAAACTCTGATACACACGTTTCAGACATGTCTGAGTTTGAAGCTTGTAAGTAAAGAAGCCACAAACCTTCACTTGGTTCATTGGCAATGTGAATGGTGTATATTTCAGCACCTTTGAGACTTGTGCTATTGCTGCTGCAGGTGCTTGAACTCATCGCAGTCAGCTCCTACCTCACTCAGCGCTGAGAAAAGCTTTGGTGCAATCTTAGCCAACATAAGCTTAAAACCGACTGAATTTGAATTAGCACTGCTGCGTTCATCGATAACCGATGCATCTTCGGAGAGGGAACCTATTAGATATCCTTTCATGTAGGCGTCACATGCCTTCAAGATGTAATAACCGCGTTTTCTGAAATGCTCTTTGATAAGTTCTTCAAAATCCTACAGATTTCATCACAATTCAAAGAAAAGATTAGTTGGGGAAACTGTGCTATTTTCAATGTGATGGGAACATAGCTCGTTCTTACCTTTGGTGGTCTCCGCATAAGATACATCATGGTTTTACAATTTAGCAAAAAAGTGTTCTCGTTGTATCCCAGTGAGTTTTTTTCTCCTTCCGCAGTTCCGACCTGCTTATCATACCCGGCTTCGTTGAAATAAGGCTTTGAATTCAACACCAATCCCTGGAGTGAAACAAGGACTTGAAGGATGCTAGATGATTTGGGATCCCACACTTCATTTCCTCTGCCTGTCCAGGTATTAAGAAGGCTAAGACAGACCTTGCCTTCTTCATACAGATTGGGGTTTAACCTCCAACCACCAGAATGATAATAAGCCGACTGCAATTTAAAGCCAGAGAGAACATTATTTCGTATTATGCATCAATGGATCCTTTTAGGCTGTGCGCAATGGTAGTTATAGAAAGTAGAAACTCATACCGGTGGCACACTAGGGTAATCAGGTGGAAGGTGAAAATCAAAGAAGAAGAGACCATCTTGGTATGGTGTTCCAAATGCCCCGGCTATTACGGCCCTTAAGAGATCCATTCTATCTTCGTAAACTCGAACAAAGATCCCATCTGCCAAAGGTCAATCAATTACTTTCAATACGAAGCTACCAGTCATGAAATACTATTGAATGTTTGATTGTACAGCTACACATTCTTACCCGGAAGATTGTTTTGAAGTATTTTCCAGTCTTGATCAACCTTCTTGAACCATTTTCTTTCCTTGGTTACCTGCAAGTTTGATATGACAGTTAAGATTCAAAATCAAGTTTCCAATTTAAACTGCAATGTGAAGTAACATATTTTACGGAAAATTAGATATGTTAAGTATTTGAGCCAAAACATGAGTCATCGGAAGTGCAAAAGTCCTCGACTTACCTGCCCATCCATGGCAATAAAGTGGTGGTCCAGAGGATCTTGTGATATATCAAAGCGTTTGAAACTGCAACTATCACCTTCAGAAGACACATGCTTATCAGAACTTTCACTCTTTGATCTTTCCAGTGCTTCGTTTTCTAAAGTTGTAGAGGTTTCTCCACTCAGAAGATTCTCGGCATTTGCTTGAGTGCTCTCTGAGTCACAGTTATCACTAATACTGAATTTTGGAGGACGAGAGTCATCTTCGGAAGGGTTTGTCAGTTCAGCCAGCTTATATCTATTCTCACCAGTGGAATCAGAACTGGAAGATTCTTCCGTTTTCCGTCCACGCAAAAAGATTCCACTAGCCAGACGAGTCACAAATTCAATTGCAGCTAGTGGGAGAGCTAGGGCACCATTCCTTCCAGAATCATTCTCAGCATTGATTTCTGCATCAGAGTTTGCCTCAATAAAATCACCCCTTCCAAGAACCTGTAAAACATAGATTTTCATTAACTTGCAGAAAGTGGTGAATGATTCTGCCTCAAGGAAGTAAACCAGTGCCACCCTTTTGAACATATTGTTTTGGTTCAAGCAAAAAAAATCAGTAAAACTTTCTTAAACGAAACAAACCTCTTCAGGAATATCAGAAGCACCCTTCTCATCATCTTCTATAGTCTCCCAGCTAGCAGCATCACTTGTTTCACTTTCTCCAGCAATTGATTCATCATCATCGTCCCTTCCAACTACATAAACTTCGTGAGGGCCAACCTAGGAGAAAGCAAAAAAATTAAAAAGTAAACATCAATTAATACCAAGCCTAAATTAGAACAACAAGTGTATTAAAGCACGCCAACATTTAGTACAGGTTCCAAATCATATAGTGAAACCAGACCAGCAACGGATTGTAAGTGAATAAACTAATTGAGGTTGACGTACCGTTGATACCGTTCCATCGGCCCATGTTACTTCAATGTCACCATCCTTGAGGCCAATAATATTTCCAACCCATGAGAGATTCGTAAGGTCCGTATTAACTTCGTTTTCTTCCTTATCAGGGACTACAACTTCTTGATGATGTTCTGTATCTTTATTGTCTTGCTCCGTTTCCTCCTCTAAAGAGGTTTCAGCAGAAGATGCTGGTAACGCAATGGTAACAGGTGATAGTCGAACAACAACATCTCCATAACAGTAGTCATAATCTGGATGGCCCTCTAGTTCATAAACACTAACAATTTCTTCCTTGTCAAACTCACGGGGGTCTTCTGCCCTTCCAAGTGGCTTCAACCATCTCACAGAAGCTGTACGATCTTTTGCATTGACACTTTTCACAACCCCAACACGCTTAGGTTCAGTTGTGTTATCATCATCATCCGAAGCCTTCTCCACCACATACTGCTCAGCGACAAATTCATGATCACCAGGGGTCTCAATAGGAATCAGTGTTGTTGCTTCCCGACTACATTCTACTGTACCATCCTGCCAGGCTACATCAACACGCGTTCTGCTATTAACTACCAATAGAGCTTGTTCAAAGCTCTCCTCCTTTTTCTTTACCTTTTTCTCCTTTCTCATAACAGGTTTGCGTATCTTCTTACGATGGAGAGGCCAAGAGTCATGACCAGGCTCCTTTGAAATAGAAGAAACACTAGTTTCTTTTGGCAAGGCTTCAGCAGTAACACCAGCAGGTTCATTTCTTTCGTTTGCTTCATCTTGCACATCTTCTAAATCGCAACCACTTCTCTGTTGCCGATTAGCTTGGGAATCATAAAGTCGTAATTTAGATACATGCTTATGTAAGGGAATAGTAGCAGACTGATTCGCCGATGGAAGAAGGCCCCAGTCACCAACTTGCCAATTGGCATGAGTGAAAGATGACAACAATGTCAAATTACTTGGACTCTGCTCCTCAGGTGGGGAAACAGAAGAATCTGGTCCAAAGCCAGCTGACGCAATCCAGTAGACAAAAATAGATCCAGCAGTGACTTTGGTCACGGTACCTTCTAAGCGATTAGGCTTCCACAATCCAGATAACCACCGTGAATTCTTATAAAGCGATGAAGAGCTCGCTTTGACACGCTGGCCTGGGTGATATGGAAAGTTTGCATCTTCTTCAAGGTTATTGTTGGGAATCGGTTTTAGTCGAAGTGGTTCAACACGTAGGACTTTACACATGGAGCCATCATCAAACAGCACATTCACATTGTCCAACACATCATCAATTCTACCTAGCCAGGGACCATGAACCACATAATCACCAACAGCAAAATCCCTGACGCGTTTCAACTTTTTGGTTGAGATGTCCTTGATGATAGAACCATCAGAGGCCAATAAATCTACCGATATGTTTACATCCACTACTACTCCCACCTGCCCAGTTGGCTCGTCAGCTGAAGCAACATAATCTCCATGTAAGAAACCACGGTCTACAACTGTCACATCCTTTATATCTTGAACCGGCTCAGTGTTATCTATCCAAAGCACACGAATCTGATCACCCTCAAGGGCACCACATTTGTAGTCCCCATCGTCTTTTTTCTCGCCAAGTTTTCCATCAGCATTGCCATCTCCAGAACCAACATTTTCTTCATTGACCTTTTTCCCTTCCTCTACATCCGCATCATCATCATTACCGTCTTCATCATCATCATCATCATCATCATCGTCATCTTCGTCATCACTCATATCACTTTCAGAGTCAGAATCACCAGCTACTTCACTCACAACCCCAATACTCCCCGTTCTATTGTTCCTGACAATATCTTGTCGATAAATGTTCGGCTGCTCTTTGCTTAACGAATCATCAGATCTATCTATATGAACGCCGTTGTTATTCACAATTGGATCACTTGCCACTGAATCACCAAGTTCCGAAACAACCCCACCATGTGTAGCTGTACCAGGATCATCTTGCTCATGTTCCATCTGAAAAACCAAAGAAAAATTTATGATAAAAGTTTCAATCAACAGTTATCCCCCAAAATCATGGCAAATTAGCTCAATGAAGCTTGTGATGAACTTTTGTAACACAACACCCAATATCTACAGAACAAGGATCGGCAAAAGACTAAGGATTTAAACTATGAGAGTATAATGCAACAATCCATAGAAGTGGCAAACAAGATAAAAAATTTGCTTTAAAAGTCAAAACGAAGACGAATCGATTCAAGCTTTACACAGAAAACAAAATCTCTTAACGAAGCTCAAAAGCGAAGCACGCCTATAGAACATTACGATGAATCACAAGCCATGAAGAATTACGATATCTATCTCAAAACCAGCTAATAAACGGAACCTAAGATCATCACCACCAGCAAACAAAACTTTGAAAAATATTGATTTCCGCGAAAAATAATCACATTGAGCTTGCCGATAAACAATTCAACAGATTCAAACAGATGGCAAACATATCATTGTTTATCGGCGATAATAAGCAAGTACCGGTTGGAATCTTCGAGAAGTAGTCGGAGGAAATCAGAAGAAAGAAGATTTCTTCAAATCGATTTGCCTTTTCGTTTCTGAATTGATCGTATGTCTGTGCAACAGATTGTTTTTTTCTCTATTTCCTTGGAAGAGAATACGAAGGAATATAAGAAGAAATGTGAAGCTGAGGAGAAAGAAATTGATTGACAAAGGCAAAGGGAAGAGAAGAAGAGGAGGAGCTGGGGATTCTTTTTTCCTCAGCGGCGTTAAGGGTATATTCGTCATTACGTATTTTCATGTCGACAAAAATTGTATTTTTTTTTTATTTACGTGACATTCCACCAGCACTACCGATGATCCATCGTATTCAATCCCAGCCGTTGGATCTGCTTACCAAGTCAGGCTTTGTATGTTTAAACCGATCCAAAATAAATTTGAAACCGACCCAAAATATATTCAAATCCGAACCGATAACAACAACTACTACACTGAATCAAGCTAATCAAATGGTTCATATTAGATAAGATTTTACCTTAGCTACAAGATATATATGTCACACTAAAGTAAAATAATAAATTTTGATACAACAACTTTGATGTACATTTCACATCAACAGTCAAAACTCAAAACAAAGAGATAAGAAAAAGATCAAACGAAAGTTGAGCATCTGATTTAGCAATCAAAGTTTAGAACAATCCAATCTGCAGAACATGAAACCAAATTAAAAAAAGGAACTTTAAAGTTGTTCTTTGACTCTAAAACATGTTCTTCTCCTTAGACTTACTTCTCACACCACTTTCCTTGTTGTCTCATTCACCAAGTTAGTCAAAAAAAACGAAACTATAACTAGGCACACCGCTCAGCTTCTCCACTCCACAACATCAATTGCCATTCTCACTTGACTCTCCGTCAAGGCTACTCTTGCTCTTTCCTTGAGACTTTAGTGTTTCCTTTGTGGACTTTCTCGTGTTTGGAGTTGGAGTCCTCGGGCCATTGCTTGCTTTGGCTTCTTCATTGCAACCGCCTAGACTGTGGCGATGAAGACGAACACAATGCTTCCCTTTCACCTCCTGATATGGTGAGTTAACCGTGTCGCTGCAGCTCTTTCTGCGGTTTAGGTTTGGTGACTTTGGCCGAGTCAGTGGAAACTGTGATCCAACAACCATAGAATGTGTTCACATTTTGTCAAAATCAAAACAAAGCTAACATAACCGTAGAGTAGTAGGATAAGCCATTGGTGGTATTTAACATTTTGTCAGTCTTGGACAAGTAAGAAAGTGAATCAAAGTGGCAGTATTGTTTGGCTTCCATACCTTTTTCAATGGAGTTTTCGGTGGAGGACCTTCGTAGTAGAAATTTGGAACTGGATTAGCTTTGTAAGCCATGTTCTTCCGAAGCTGCTTAGTGACTACTTCTTGCTCTTCCTACAAATAATTCACTTTTTTTTTTAATGTTGTTGAGAATGCTCAAAAGTTGAAAGATAAAACATGTAAGATTATTGTTTCAACAAATTGTGCATTTTTTCTGCATCATGCTTATTCCTAATGAAAATTCAGAAACTTTCTGTTGTCATAATGCACAGTGGAAACTATATAAAGCAAATTCCTACATCATATATGCATCAGCGCATATCTTGTTACCTTGAGCCTTTTCTCGTTTTCTCTCTTCTCTTCCTCAAGAGCTTTCTGTTTCTCCTCTAATTTCTGGTAAAACTGAAAGCAGAACATGCTGATAATTAGCAGAGAAACAGCGAAATGCCATGCTTCCTTAAAACTTTTCCTTATTGTTACGTTAAAAAGTACCTCTTTACGTCTCTCCAACCGCGCGGTGCTCCTAAATGTCGGAGCAACTCCAACCGTTACCTTAGGTCTAGTAGTTCTTGTGGATGTAGCTGATCTATACATGGCTAAGGATCAGAAACAAAGTGAACAGATATTAAAAGAAAATGTTTATGTTCTTGGTTTCACTTCACATAAAAGGATACGAGGAAGCAACGGAGAAACTATCTTCGTCATCATGGTGCTTCTTATGATCTGGTGTACTTGGCAAACCTCTCGCATTCATTGTGTATCTTTTGCAGTTGTGCACCTTCAGAGATGGTTTATGTTTTTTGAAAGTTAAAATCTTTAGGCCTTGAAAGAGACACTAAACTCAATCAAACAAGAGTACCTGTGGATCTCAATGTAGACAGTGAAAACGGAATTCGGCAGGAGGGGTTTTGAGTTCAATCTATTTCATTAGAATCACAAAAAAGCATGTTAGACTACAATGTCTAGTGATTCACAACCAATTGACAAAAGAAACCAACTTTAATCAACAATGTCTTTTTAGAATTCAAAGCTTCATCTTTTCAATTCCTAATCTAATAATCTACAATTGAAAGAAACCATTTTACCCTGAATTAGAATAATTCTTACAATGAAAGCTTGTTACGACCGCACCATGTGTTGCTATTACAGGGTCATCTTGCTTATGTTCCATCTGAAAAAGCCAAAGAGAAAAAATAATCACATTTCGCTTCCCGATGAAAAAATTTAACAGATTCAAACAGAAAAGCAACATATTGTTTTTTCTTTATCGACGATGATAAAGCAAGTACCGGCTGAAATCTTCAAGAAGTGGTCGGAGGAAATAAAAAAGAAACAAGATTTCTTCAATTCGATTATGCAACAAATTTTGTTTTGTATTTTCTTTAAAGGGAACACGAAAGAACAGAAGAAATGAAAAGCTGAGGAGAAAGATTGACAATGGGAAAGGGAATGGAGAGGAGCTGGGATTATTTCCCACAGCGGCGTCCAGGGTATATTCGTCATTATGTACTTTTCGTGACATTCCTTTAGTTGTTAAAATATTGTTGTTCTCAAGTTCAAAGACTCGTTCAAAAGCGAACTCAATAAGATAACATAAACAAAAATTGTCAACTTTCTTTTCAATTCGGAAAGAATAAAATGACATAACATTCTCTTATCAAATCTATCTCATGTCTGCATTGATACAAATACTGAATTGAACTTAAAAGAAAGGTATCATCAATGAAACATGGTATGTTATCACAATTCACACATAATGTCGAGGCTTAAAGATACAAAGAGATGCGGGTAAAAGCATAAACCATAAATTTGTCATCCCTCCAATAGCCTTATCACCACCATCGCCAGTTTCATCTTCATTGATGCTTTAAGAACCATATGCTTACGGTCTCAGGAAGCTCTCTTTCTACTTGCTCTCGGGGAATTTGGCCTCGTAAGTCTCTGTAGTCTGTGGAAACAACAAAGGTGGAAGACGATTCGTTAGTAGTGAATGAAAAATCAAACAATTTTGAAACTGCTGTGTCAATATGTTCCAATACCATGTAAGTAGCTGTAATCATCTTTCCGGCGAACCATCTTCCATGGAGAGCACGTTGTGCTTCCACTGCTGCTTGCGCGTTTTCAAATCGCAAGTAGACAAAACCAACGCTGTTCCTGTTTTGGCAAAACAGATTATGTCAGAGATCAGTCAGTGAAAAACTGAAAATACAAGAAGATCCTTAAAGGTTGTCACTCACTTGTCAACAAAGATATGTTTCAGGTTTCCGAATTTGGAGCATTCTTCTGTAACATCATCTTTGATGTCCAGGTCAAATTCAGGTTCAGTCTGCGAAAACAAAACACATATGTATAGAAGCATTAGCCTGATGTACAAACTTCCAAGAGACGAGAACATGTTTAGAAGATCACCAACCTCTGTGGATGGATCAAACATGTTTTTAAGCAGTAGACATTCGTTGGGGACACCAACAGGGTCGAGCGCAGCTGGAATTACACCGAGAATGATACCGGCCCCTGCAAGTCCGGCAACAGGAGGAAAACCCCCTTGTACAAGAGGAGGAGCCACCATCGAAGGTACACCGTAAATAGATGGGACTGTAGTAAGGCCAGCGCTGCAGAGAAGATTTGGTTTTCAGTGAAATGGAAATGACTAACGTAAACTACATAAAACCGAGATTAAGTAACAGGAGACAAGGGATACCTTGATGCAGTTCCACTGCGATCGAGCTTCTGCATGAGAAGTGCCCGCGATTGTGCATTCAGAGACTGCAGTATAAGCAACCAGATTAGGCTTTGAGAAAGAATGCATTTACCAACAATCTTACAGAGAACAGCAGATTTAGTAATAAGTTTTACCATTAACAGTTAGAACCATTTTATTAGGTATTTAGGTTGATTAAAATTAAGTTCACATTTATCTACGTCATGTGTCTATAGTATCTATGATGTGGAACAGATTATTACGTGAGTTCTCCATATAGATCTATAAGATATGTCCTCTTTTGGAGGCTAGGTTATCAAGATTAAGAAAACTACTTACCAGAGATCCATCATCATCATCTAGATCAGCAGTGTTTTGCATTTGTCCACCTTCAGGGACTTCAGTTTGATCTGTTACAGCTGACACCTAATGAAAAGTAAAAAATTATCATCAACAGACATTATATGTGGTGTAACGTCTGGGTCATGGCTCATTTTTCTTAGTAGACACAAATATGTAACAATGTAACATCACTATTCACTAAGCAAAGAGCATGAATGTCCAAACATAGAAAGGATCATGTTTCTTAGAGTCTAGAAAAATACTTAGCATAACTACAGCGCTATACGGCTTTCCGGATGGATATACGATGAAAATTTCTAAATAAGTTCAACCACTACCTTGATTGCACGACCTGCAATCTCCAACTGCCCATTCAGATTCAGTGCATTCCTAGCATCCTCCAGGCGAGCAAACTGTAAGGTTTAAAGAAGGGATCAGATTTCTGTTAATCACAAAAGCAAATCAGCAATAAATCAAGACTGCCATTGACTCAACATACCTGAACAAATCCAAATCCTTTGCAAAGGCCAGTTTCATCGCGAGGTACTTGCACCAGCTCCACACTCCCAAATGATTCAAAAACCTAGTAATACCAAAACGAAGAGTATTATTACGTCATCCTGAACACGAACTGTAAAATCAGAAGATGAAGCAATTACAAAAGAAGTCTATAATCATGAAAGCTCAAAAGGGTGTGGTTTGTACACTAGTGTTGCAAGTCAAACTATAATTGCTCAGAAGAATAAAATAGTTTACCTTTCGCAGATCATCTTCTGACATGTTAACATGCAGGTTACCAACATAAAGACGTCTAGCTCCCCCAGAGTAGGGTCCCAGCATCCCTCCTGCTCCAGCGGCAGCAGTTGTTGACTGAACAAGATTCTTCTCAGCTTCAGATGGCTTTACCATAACAGGCTGACCAAGAAGAGGCTGTCCAGATAGAGCAATAGCCATAGGGACTGACATTGTATCATAAAACTCCACATACCTGCAAGCAGGACCAATTTAGAAACTAGCAAACAGTACTGAAAACAAGATACATCATAACGATTGCACTATTTTATGTTAGTCTCAAAGAGTCAAACTGATTTAAACTCACCCGATTCCTCTCGAACGCCTGGAAATACGATCCATAATTATCCGTACATCTCGTACCTAAAAACATTTTTAGGAATATATGTATCAAAACAAAACAAAAAATTGACCAGCAAGAACAAGATTTAAATGGCGACATGAAACCAGCAGAGAAGAGGACAAACCTTTCCTGCTCTAGAGAAGAACTCATAAACATCCCTTTCAGTTGCCCTCAAAGCAATCTGTTGTACAGATATCCTCAAAACATTAATTATTGATCAAGTTATTAATATTCCAAAAGATCACAGCTCACAAGAGGTATACCTGATAGGCAAAAACTGTTCTCTGGTCTCTTTCAGGATCAGCCTCAGGTTCTACCTTATCCTCCTTTTTATCTTTGTGGCGTCTGCATAATAACAAACATGTACGCTTCTGTTATTTAATCCTATAGATACCTTTATCCAGATTTTACAAGATGTAGCAACATCTTTAGAATATGCCAAAGACAACATATCAGAAGATGTGTTGTACACACGTTAATATTAGGACAATTCAAAACAGATAATCATTTCTCCAATAGGCGTACACACGTGAAGCACGAGATGGGCCTGCAGGGAACTATGCGAAGTCAACAAGTGATGAACAATAAACTCAGAAATTTAAACTTAGGAAACTTCTTTCATTTAAATTTAGCACAGGACCAACCTGAAGTCTAACCAAAAACGTTTTACCTTCTATAACAATGATAATCTTAAACGGAACGAGCCCCATCAAGTTGTACAGAACGCAATACCAATGGACCTAATAGCATTAGTATGAACCTGTTAAAACTTATAGCTTACATGGAAGCTATCTTAGCATAACCCAACAAGCATAACAGATTTCCAAATTCAGTTGTCAATTCAAGAAAACAAGAGGCACTAGGAGCTAGCATCCTCAATTTCAGTCATAGCATAACCAAAAATATTCTAAATCTACCATGAGGAACTTATCTTCAACCCCAAAAAGTATGAATTAATGACAAATATGTATCTTGACTTAATGCAGTAAACATTTATGAGAATAAACAAACTAAAACAAAAAGAGAAGAGGCACCTGCGATCTCTATCACGTTCCTTGGTGTCTCTTTCCTTAACTTCTATTTCCTGGCTCTTTTCTCTTTCCTGACTCCGATGTCTCTCTGACCGACTTCTGCTTCGCCGTGATCGATCCCTCTCCCTATCTTTTTCGTGGTCACGCACTTTACTGTCTCTATCCTTGTCTTTTTCCCTCTCTCTATCTTTCCCATTTCTCTCTTCTTTATCTCTATCTCCTCTCTCCTTGTCTCTGTGTTCCCTGCTACTTCTATGCCTATCCCTCTCTCTGTCTCTAGATCGCGAACGATGGTGCGATCTCGACCGCTTAGAACGCCGACCATCCTCGTCTTCGTCCCTCTTCTCATCACTCCTATGCCTTGAGCTTCTGCTCCGCTCTTTTACTTCAGTTTTAGCTTTCTCATCACCCCCACCGTTTCCAGCTTCATTTTCCAGGAGGGGATTTTCAACTGTCTTCTCTAAGTACTCATACTCATCAAAGTCCATACTAGGAGATTTCCTACTCAAATAACTTCAGCTCCAGTTCACACTCTCTCTCTCTCTCAATGCTTGAAATCTACAAACGTAATCAAAAAGTGAAATTAGCATAACAAAACATCAACATCACTCCCAACGGGAAAATTAATATCTAAAATCGATTCCAAATCCTAAATTCCTCAGACAAATATTCATATCTCCTTGAAAACAAATTCATAACGATACTGCTTACGAGCAGAAATTCTGCATACGACGAATTCCAGATTGAAATTGAAAAGGAATTTAGTAGCTCAATTGAAAAGAAACTGAAGTCCAGATTGCTTACCTCGGGTAACAAAACTCGAAGAAGCAAAAGAGAAAACGGCGAGTCGAGAGAAACTCGAAAGCTGCTACTCAAATCTGGAATCTCCCGCTCGCTCGCAATCTAGGGCAAAAAAGATCTCGGAAGAAGGAAGCTGTGAGGTGGTCGATAACTCTCTCTATAGGTTTACTCACACCACTTGCCAGATTCAGTCTAAAACCTTCTTCGGGTCTTATTAGGCCCAATCCGTTTTTTTTTCAACTTATTTTACTATTCTTTCCAATGAGAATTTTGGTTACCTTTTAGTTCTGTTGAATTATTAAATAAAATAAATTTAGATTCAAATCTTCGTCGTTCAGAGATTATTACTGAGAGTGGTGACCAAACAAAATTGAATCAAGGTTACAAGTGTATGCATTTGGACTATAGGTTATACATAAAATAATGAGTCCCAAGGAAAGCATCACAAAAATTTGCAAGTGTAGGGTGTATCTTTAAACCGGCTTTTTTGTTTCTACTTGGTTTTGGGGGTGCTGAAAATACCATAACCTGAAGAAGGACCACTAGATCTTCCAGGGCCAGTAGGTTGTTGGTTCGGATCTTCGTTAGGCAACCGTGTTTGTGGACGTGGTGGAGCTCGTGGCGGCGGGGTTGGTGGTTGAGATTCAAACCGACCGGGAGGTTGTTGGTTTGGAGCTTGGTTTTGGAACCGAGGTGGAGGAGGACCTTGCCGGTTTGGAGATGGTCCAGAGGGTTGCTGCTGATTTGGAGCTTGGTCCGGGAACCGAGGCCGTGGTGGACTTGGAGACTGAGGATCAAACCGGCCAGGAGGTTGTTGGTTTGGAGGTGGTTGATTAGAGAACCGGGGCCCTGGTGGAGTTGGAGGCTGGTTGGGAGACTGAGGATCAAACCGGCCAGGAGGTTGTTGGTTTGGGAACCGAGGCATCGGTGGAGGCTGGTTTGGAGACTGAGGATCGAACCGCCCATTAGGTTGTTGGTTTGGAGCTTGGTTTTGGAACCGAGGACGCTGGGGGTTTACATGCTGGTTTGGAGACTGCGGTTCAAACCGGTTTGCGTCTCTACCGCCCGAGAAGCCACTACTGCTCGGTGGTTCTCTTTTTGGATACTTAAGCTCAGGTTCTTGCGTCGTCTCTATATCTTCTTGATCATCATCAACAGTAGACTCTCCGGCTTCCGAGCTATCAAGCTTTGGTGTATCGTCTTTTATCCTAGCTGAAGTTTTCATGTTCAAATCCTTCAACTTTATGGCCTTTCCTTTCTTGGGAGGGCCAAACTTGGCGTCTCTAACCACCACAACGGCGTCTCCTCTGCTCGCTTCTGGCCCGAATTCCACAAGCGCATCTCCGAGCTGCACCGATATAGTTACGATAAGCATGTTATGCTGTCTATATATGAACATAAACAAGAAAACGATTGCGAATACAAAGGAAGGAGTCATAGAGCATAAAAGTAAGGTACTTTACATAGCAAGTGAAGCGAGATAATAACTCAAGCAGCTTCTCTGGTTCAAGCTCCTTTGACTTGTCCTTGTCAGGAACTGCAAGGCACTGTTACACAACATAGAGAAGAAAGAAAGAGAAACGAGCATCACGGAACAACAACTATACACACACTCACAAAACTCTATGAGAAGAAACTAGTGAATCAAGAAGAGGTTCAGTCACCTACCTTTACACGATATCCACTTTCCATCATTTTCAATGCTTGCTTTGCTTTGAACTTTAGATCCTTTGCCTCCTGAAGAGAAAAAAAAAACGTGGAAACAAAAATGTCACTGTCGTTTTCTCATTACCACATTGATTAACAGAGAGAGTGTTTTCAAGAGAAACATACAATCTTTGGGGTAAATCGAATTTCCTTGACTTCAGATCGGATGGTTACTTCAGCTCGCTAAAACAAGGCAAAAACCATAAACTCAGGACACAAATACAAACAAGCTACAATTTTTAAGTATGAATGGGCCAAATCTCACAGACCTTGGCCTTAGCACGCTCCTTTCCAACTTTAGCTTTTTTGTACTTCTCATGAGAGTAGTCTATAATTTTACACACTGGTGGTGTAGCATCTTTCTGGACCTACAAGTCAACAAGCAAAAAAAGAAACAGATTTATAAAGAGATAAACCTCAGGAGAGATATTTCATATCAAGAACTAGACTATGAATATCATATCAAAGAAAACAACTTTCTAGAATACTAAAAGTTTCGATTAACACTTACCTCAACTAAGTCAAGCTTAAGCTCTCTAGCTCGCCTGAGGGCTTCTCTCAGCGATACAACACAGTGTCCTGCACAAGGACAAAACTATATCACAATCTTCTCTTTATGAGTTTTAAAAGCTGCATTTTGGACTTCTCGCAGATGTCGAGCACTTGTTTTGTTAAACTACTAGAACAACGGACTTTCGCTGTTTGTTTTATTTGATAGATAACAAAAATGAAAGAAGAAGAAGAAGAAAAAAAAAAGGAATACCTTCCTCGGAAACCAATCTGACAGTGTCGGCAATAATCTTGTCATTGAGTCGTGGACCATCGGATTCAACTTCCTCTTCCCTCTTCCTCGTCTGGTACAAAATCATGGAATAAGAAGTTAAGTACAACTTTGACACTTATTAACAAGATCATAGGACACACTACAATAACAAAAAAAAACCTAAAGCAGAAAATCTAACACAGTCGCTATAGCAGCTATAATGCCTTTAGAAGACAAACTCCAACAAAAAGAAAGACTTTTTATCAAAAGAGTGTACCTGAGCTGAAGTGGCAAGGGACCTGACGTTTTCGAAGAAGTGTGAAGAAGGTCTTCTACAGATGTATGAATTTGGGATGTCAAAAGAAGACAACTTTGTCTGCTTCACAGCATTAGAAAGCGAGGTAGCAAGACAAACTTGACTGTAATTCCTGGTTAGTTGTTTTGATGCGTACTTGAGGTACGATCGACTGATTATACGCCAAACAGCCATAGAATAAGAACACGCGAGTCCTCAATTTGCGATTCCAGGATACCTAAGTTTTGGAAGAAGCCGCGGCGACTTCGTTGAATTCCTCAAAATGGGAAGAGAAGTGTTTTCGATACTGAAGAAGAAACGATATAGAGGAGGAGGAGAAGAGAAGGATGGAGTGTGGAATTTAGTGGATAAAGAGAGGTGAACGGAGCTCCAATGGTTCAACGTCGTGAACAAGGCGGCGAAGACAGAGGAAGGGTTCAACGTCGGATCGTATCGTTGTGAGTGGTGGTGTGTTCTGTCTGATTGAGATTTTTCGTTTTCCGATTGGGCTTTTGGGCTTTCAATTGGATCAAGAGATTTCAAAACCAGTGTCATTTTTTTTTGTCAGAATTTTTTCAATTTTTTGTCAGCCATCATGTCTAACCAAAGTCTCTCAAAACTTGTAAAACTGTTCACAACTACAATTAGATTTTATAGAAATGGACAAATAAGTTTGGAAATGGTTCATTCACTCTTAACAGAGAATCAATTCAACAAGAATGTCAATTTCACGTTTCATTATCTAATTCTTGTATGTATGAGTTTACTAATTCTCTTCATGGTGATCACATTGTATCATGTTCAAGTTAATGAAACTTATGCGTTTAAAAAAAAAAACTACTTTCGTAATTTTCATTTTAGAAAAAGTTAGTTTTCAAGATGCATCATGATGTTTTACAGTTAGTTTTCAAGATGCATATCATAATGTTTTCTTTATAATTAAAAGTGAAAAAGAAATAGACAAACTCTGAAACTTTTAAAGCCCATACAGAGAACTTTTGAAGAAATTTAAAACCCATCAAAACCCAAACTTAGCGTCCCTTCTCTTCTTCTTCCCCTGTCTTTTCCATAAACTTTGCTGTGCTTTTTTGTCCAACGAATCATATTCTTCTCACACGAGTGAATTTTCCACCTTTCTCTTTTCACCACCAACAATCATGGCGGCGACGGCGGTCTGGCAGCCCCGAGACGATGGCCTCGCCGAGATCTGTGCTCTTCTCGAACAGCAGATTTCTCCTTCCTCCGTCGTTGACAAGTCTCAGATTTGGAAGCAGCTTCAACACTTCTCTCAGTTCCCTGATTTCAACAACTATCTCGTCTTCATCCTCGTCCGTGCTGAGGTTTTTCTGGAGATTTCTCTACTCTCTCTCTCTATCTCCGTCTCCTGAGATTCTCTTCTGCTTTCAGCTTATTTTTTCTTCCGTATTGACTCAATCTACTCGTCGACAACGACTGGTCTTTGAAGTTCGGATCGTTGATTCCATTTGCCTATCGGATTCTGTTTGTTGCTCAGCTGATTTGATCCTGAGTTTCCATTGGATTGCTTTCGTTTCTCGAGACTCGAACTTTAGCTTCTATGTTCTGTGCCCTAGTGGATTTCTTTCCTCTTGATCATACTAGTTGTTGGCAATACCTTGTGCTTATCTTAGAATGATTCGATTGATTTTCCTAATTGACTTGAAGTTTACTTGTATCTGAATAACGTAAATGTTGTGTAGAGAATAGTGAATTGTGTATCTTAGCTTGAGAACTGATTTGCTTTCAAATTTAGTTGCATTTACATGATCTTGCTGTGTGGACGTTTGCGTTCCTTAGCTGATGTTGTATTGGTATGATGGTTCAGGGTAAGTCCGTAGAGATTCGTCAAGCTGCTGGATTGTTGCTGAAGAACAATTTGAAGGGTGCATATCCAGCCATGGCTCAAGAGAACCAAAAGCACATAAAGTCCGAGCTGCTGCCTTGTCTGGGAGCAGCGGACAGACATATTCGGACTACAGTTGGAACGATCATCAGTGTCATTGTTCATATTGAGGGAGTCTCTGGATGGCCTGAGCTTTTGCCAGCTCTTGTAACTTGTTTAGACAGCAATGACCTGAATCACATGGATGGTGCCATGGATGCATTGTCAAAGGTAGCTACGAGCTCTCTTTTCTGTTTCTTGTTCGTTTTGGTTCAACCTTCGTTAATGAACCCTGAGCCAAATTCATCCACATTCTGCTTGCTAGCTGTGATATCGTTGGAATTTCTTTCGGAGTTTTTACTAATATTACATGTGTTATCGATCAGATTTGTGAGGATATCCCACAAGTCTTGGATTCAGAAGTGCCTGGCTTAGCAGAACGCCCTATCAACATTTTCCTGCCTAGGCTGTATCAGGTGAACATCTCATATTTGTTCACAGATTTCTAAACTCGGTTGTAGCGGTTTATAGGTTCTAGTTTGATTTCTTCTCTTCCTTTTGGATTCGTTGCGTTGAGATTGATTACCATTCTTTTTGTTTGAACAGTTTTTCCAGTCGCCCCATTCTTCACTCAGGAAGCTTGCCCTGGGTTGTGTGAACCAATATATCATATTAATGCCTGCTGTAAGTGCTGCGAAGGCTATTTGTAAAACTTCATATCCGTTTTATATAGTATAAAGGACCGTAGATTGTAACAATCTATGTTTTTCAGGCTTTGTTCCATTCCATGGATAAGTACCTTCAGGGGTTGTTTATCCTCTCCAATGATCCTGTTGCAGAAGTCAGAAAATTAGTACGTTTCTTATCTCAGTTGTTTCTTAGTATTTTCTGACAAACTTTTCCAGTATGTGTGAGGAGATAGTTATTTTGGTGTTGAACAATTGTTTTCTTTAGTTAACATATGACTAAATCTCATTTAAGAAGTTCTTATGTTTCTGTAATAATGTCTCTTCTTCTGTTTAAAAGGTCTGTGCTGCGTTTGTGCATCTAACGGAAGTCTTCCCCTCGGCCATAGAGGTATTTTTCAATGTGGTTTTTAGTAGACGCATAATTTCAAATCTACTTCAGATGAGGTACTTCGTATGTTTAGTTTAAGCTTTTCATCTCCCATATTGTCTATTTCAGCCGCATCTCAGGAATGTCATGGAATACATGCTACAAGTTAACAAAGATCCTGACGAAGAAGTGGCTCTCGAAGCATGTGAATTTTGGTAAAATTGCTATTCTCTTTGTTTGTTACTTAGCTCTATCGATGACGGTTTTATACCTGTTTTCTCTTATGCTCTGCTGTTTCCTTTTCTTCTTCTTTGACTTGCCTGCTTATTCCATTCTTGTCCTCATTGATTCTCAAAGCTATATTGTTGTTTTGCAGGTCTGCTTACTGTGATGCTCAGCTGCCGCCAGATAACTTGAAAGAGTTCCTGCCACGCCTGATTCCAGTTAATGATACTTCTTATTTTCTTCAGTATATATTTTTGGCCCACATTTAATCTCAGCAGATGTAGTTTGAAATTTTGGTTTAATATATCTGTTTTAGGTGCTGCTCTCAAATATGGCTTATGCAGATGATGACGAGTCGCTTTTGGATGCAGAGGTTGGTTTTCTGTTATTATGATATGTTTTATCGTCTTTTTCAATATAATTGTCACTTAGATATCGTATTTAAACTGTTCACGTTTGCAGGAAGATGAGTCCCAACCCGACAGAGATCAGGTGCAGTTTGTTTGTTCTTGTGAATTTGAATTTTCTTATAAATTTCTCCTCTTCAGTTTTCATTCATTTTTGTTCCCCTACAGGATTTAAAACCTCGTTTTCATACATCAAGACTTCATGGATCAGAGGATTTTGATGACGATGTATGAGATCTTCTTTTTGTGTCATTTGATATAAGATTTTGCGAATGTGTTATACGATACAATTATATTAGTCCTGTAGAACCCTCTTTAAATGAACTTCTCTGGCTACAGGATGATGACTCATTCAATGTGTGGAATTTAAGAAAGTGCAGTGCAGCAGCTATTGACATCCTGTCTAATGTTTTTGGAGATGAAATACTTCCAGCACTTATGCCCCTTATTCAGGTAACTGATATTCCTCCTAGTCGTTGGCCAATCAACCCATACACAATTAGCTAAACCCTATTTTTTCAATCTTCAGGCAAAATTATCAGCTTCTGGTGATGAGGCCTGGAAAGAAAGGGAAGCTGCTGTTTTGGCTCTCGGGGCTATTGGTGAAGGCTGCATGAATGGTCTTTACCCTCACTTGTCTGAGGCAAGTTCAATTTTTGATCTATATAATTTCATATATATGATTTTTCTCCGCTTAGTTCAAGTATATCAATTTGCTAGTGCCTTATTTCTGCAGATCGTAGCATTTCTTCTTCCTCTTTTAGATGATAAATTCCCTCTCATACGAAGCATATCTTGCTGGACGCTTTCTCGATTTGGCAAGTATCTTATCCAGGTATGATTTGAACAGGATATTTCATGCTTCAACTGTTTTGAACAGGCTGCAGATGATTCACTAGTTTGTTTTTTCTTTAGGAAAGTGACAATCCGAAAGGTTACGAACAATTTGAGAAAGTTCTTATGGGTCTTCTCCGCAGACTCTTGGATACGAACAAGCGGGTCCAGGAGGCTGCCTGTTCAGCTTTTGCAACTGTTGAAGAGGTACCTTTTGGCTTTGTAATGTAGTTTTTGATCATTTGTGAATGTTGGTTGACCATGTAAAATTTCTGTTGAACATGTAGGATGCTGCTGAGGAGTTGGTGCCACACCTGGGAGTAATACTGCAGCATCTAATGTGCGCTTTTGGAAAGTATCAGGTCATTAAATTCTCTTGAAATTAACTGCTTTGCCAGATCAAATCTTTGTGGCGGCTATTATTTACTTCAGACAACTGTTTCTTTGTTCCTACTTAACATACAATTTTTATATACCCAGAGGCGGAACTTAAGAATTGTCTATGATGCTATTGGAACACTGGCGGATTCGGTTAGAGTAGAGCTGAACAAGGTATAACGATTGGTTTATCCAAGGTTAATTTGTTCTTGTAAATTTAGCACATTGACTAGTTTTTGTAATTTCATTCTGGTGATGGTAGAAATTTTGGTGCCTATCTAATAATTCCTCCTTTATGCAGCCTGCGTTTCTTGAGATTCTGATGCCCCCACTGGTTGCAAAGTGGCAACAACTTTCAAATTCAGATAAAGATCTATTTCCATTGCTAGAATGCTTCACATCCATTTCTCAGGTATGTGCTATCTTAATGATCTTAGTCCGTAAAGTGTTGGTTTTGATAGTCTTAAGAACACTGGATAAGGAATCTGCGGTACAAGTCTAAAATCTCTTACATTCTATCAAAGAATAGTTTTGGAAGCCTTAACATGTTACATATACTCCATCTCGACTAAATATTAGTCTGTTTGCAGCATGAACTGTCTATGTCTAACAAATTGTGTTTCCATGTTTCAGGCTTTAGGTATCGGATTCGCTCCATTTGCTCAGCCTGTTTTCCAGAGATGCATGGACATCATCCAACTGCAACAGCTCGCCAAGGTACAATTTAGAATTATTTCATCTCATTGGAGAGTTAGAGCGCTCTTTTCCAGTTTTCCATAGTCACAGGCTTGCGTCTTACAACAGTTTTTAAAAATTTACTCGGGCACGTACATAACTCTTCCATGCTTTTGTTTGTCGTTTGATCAAAGCTTGCTGTGTGTTTGTAGGTTGATCCTGCTTCTGCTGGGGCTCAGTACGACAGAGAATTCATTGTTTGTTCTCTTGATTTGCTCTCTGGACTTGCAGAAGGTCTTGGCAGTGGGATAGAGTCTCTGGTACTCCCTTCTCTCGATGTCTTGCTCATGTCGTTTTCTATTCATAAGTTCTCACTCAGTGAATAACTCTATTATATTCATCGTTGTTGGTACAATATGATCGAGTCAGTTGTCTCAACGGGATATAGTCTTACTTCATCGCTCTTATGCAGGTTTCACAAAGTAATCTCAGGGATCTGCTTCTCAAGTGTTGCATGGATGAAGCTTCTGATGTCAGACAAAGTGCTTTTGCTCTCCTGGGTGATCTTGCAAGAGTAAGCTGCATATTCTTTTGTATTTTAAATAGATTCTTTGTAACAGAATCAAACAGCGAGGGAAGTCTTACCCACAGACAACCCGTAGTTATGTGAGACTACATGGTACAATTTTGAAACCTTTATGGTAGATAGATATATTAGTAATGGCTTTTGGTTACCTCTGACAGGTATTCCCCGCCTATCTACAACCCCGCCTGCTTGAGTATCTTGAAATTGCGAGCCAGCAACTGGTTCGTATCCTAGTTTGACTGCTACTACACATATTATCTTCTTCTGTAGTATTGATCATATCTATGTTTCATACAGAGTGCAAACCTCAGTAGAGAAAACCTTTCTGTTGCGAATAATGCTTGTTGGGCCATTGGAGAATTAGCGGTCAAGGTAATGCCAAAATACGATTTTTACTATCTAATCTTTTAAGTTTCTTGTAAAGGTCAGACTCGTGAATGATAGAAACTCTCAATGTTTCAGGTTCGTCAAGAAGTCTCACCAATTGTGACCAACGTTGTCTCTTCCCTAAGTCTGATTCTTAAGCATGGAGAGGTAAAAATTAAAGAGTCTCTTGGCCATGTCTGAGTCTATCAAACTGCTGTATCTGACGACAATGCCTAAAATTTATTTTCATGTGGAGCAGGATGTCAATAAGGCACTAGTTGAGAACAGTGCAATTACCCTCGGGAGACTAGCATGGATTCGTCCAGACCTCGTCGCACCTCACATGGAGCACTTCATAAAGCCATGGTGCTTGGCATTGTCAATGTTAGTGCAGCTTTGTGTTGGATTTGCAGTCTTTCTTCACACTCGCAATTTTTACTCCGTTCAACAGTTTTCTTATCATACTTTGTTTTCAGGGTACGTGATGACATTGAGAAAGAAGATGCATTTAGAGGGTTATGTGCAGTGGTAAATCTCTATCTACTCTTTGCTTTGTTCTTGAAATACATGTTAATCCAACTTTTGATACTTAACGAGTGCTCTCCACAAATTCAGGTTAAAGTGAATCCATCAGGAGGTCTCAGCTCACTTGATTACATATGCAAAGCCATTGCAAGCTGGCATGTAAGTGAAAAGAAAACTAACTGCGAAATTCAACCTCGTTACCAAGCTTTGGAACAATTGGTTGGTAACACATTTTTTCATCACAGGAAATCAGAAGCGAGGACGTCAATAACGAAGTCTCCCAAGTGCTGAACGGCTATAAACATGTAAGCTAATCTGAATTCAACTCCACATTTTGATCGTCCCGTGTTACATTAGAGAAGCCATAAAGATTAATGTCTTTTGTGTTCAGATGCTGGGAAACTCGTGGGCGGAATGTTACGCTGCTTTGGAACCTCCGGTAAAGGAAAGGCTTGCGAGATATCAAGTGTAATATTGGATTGTACAACTTGTTAGTCTCAAACCAGAGAGCTTCTTCATTGCAAAAACAACAAATAGATTCAGAGAGTTTGAGGAGAAGGCGCGCGCTTGAGACACCATTTTTTGTTGCAAGATTTAAATGAAGAGTCGAAAAAATGTCACAAAGAGAAGACGAGACAGTACAGAGTTTGTGTGTTTGTGGGCTCTTCAGATAATACTTCCTGTGGGGTTTTTTTTTTTTTTTTTGTCATTTTTTCTATTTTCTACATCTATTCTTCTTCGTTCTTTCTTTCGCGGGCAACGTTGTATGGTGGTTTGAGCAGTTTTGGTGAGATTTATAAACCGGGAAAAAAGAGCTTTTTAGCAAAGTTTAGATTCATTATTGTTGGTTAAGCTTGTGTGAACTATATTGGACCTGTGGATACCAATAAGAAAAAAAAAATGTGTTTGGGATCTTATGTATTTTATTCTGCTATTATATTCTTCATTATTCCGTAACACATTAACCATAATATGTGATTTCGAGTGTGAAGATAAAATTATCAAAATTTACAATACTTTCGAAGTATAAATTTATTTCACTGTTACGAAACAAGCTTCCGGGAACTACGTTTTCCTCTGATAAAAAGCTGTTACAATCGTATCGTAGCCAACTCAAACTCTATATGGTATTTTTCGTCTCTAAGACTTCTAACAAAATGTCAATTATTGGATCTCCAGATTAGTGAGTAAATATCGTTGACCTTCTGTTATTAACGAATAAGAAAAACAACAGCGTTTTGTCATTTTGTGTAACGTATGGAAGACGCAAAAGAAAGCCATTACATATAAATGTGAAAAGAGAAGCAGCATTTGAACCAAGCAATCTGTGATTTGTAACTTGTCAATGGTGCTAATTTTAACAGTCTTCCGAACCAAAATATGAAGATCACTTGAAGATTTGATTGTTTAAGCTCGATTATATTCTGGAATAACAGGTCAACGGATCTACCTCCTAATCTTGAATAAGTAATGCATTCATAAATGATTTACCAAAATAATATATGAATATCGCGCTGCGCGTGGATATATATTTATATAATTACGTTATACATTTCTGCAAGCGAGTGTAGTTACGAATTAAAGCGAGGCTTAGGAGAGGAGAGAGGAGAGAAGAGTTAAGATGGAGAAGAGGCTTGGAGGGCTGAGGCACATGCTGACGACGGTTTTCCTTTCAGCATTCGCCAGTTTCTTGGTAACGCCGGTGATAACTGACGTTACCGTCGCCGCGGTTTGCTCTGATCCAAACGATTCATGTTCTTTCGCCGTCTACCTCACCGGAGTACAACAAGTGGTAAGTGGTAACCTCCTCTACTTATGTTATGTATAGACACATAATTATGTCGTTCTTTACAATGTGATGTCTTTAAGGCTGCCTAACCTATCACTGAAATGAACGAATTTAGTTGTCATGAAAGGATCTTGAATTTTTAAAGTGAATATAGTTTAGCCTTGACAATTCAAACTCGGAAATTGGCTCAGAGCTACGGTTCTCGTCTTTAGTCTATGTGAATTATGTTTCGCTCAGAGCTACATGGAAATTCTGAAGATAAATAGTTTCATCATCTAAAGGAGAATTTGTTTTCTAAAAAGACGTCTATAGGAGAATGACATGTTATAGCATTTTTTAGTTTATTAAACAGAAGATATTTTGAGAGTGACAACAACATTAAGGAATGGTAGTGTATATATTTATATAGTAGGATCCCTTAATATATTTTGTATATCTTCCCACCAAAAGATCCGTATTAATTAGCACATGTTCATAGAACATGTTCCGTTGTTGCAGAGTCTTAGAAGATTGATAATTGCGTATGTACGTAATCAAACACATGTAGGTCAATTATCATTTTAGTTAATGTAAAAATAATTAAATTATTGGTTTTTTTTTTTTAATCGAATACTGGTGTAACCCTTTTTTTTGTTTTTGTTTTACTCTTGCTTAAATATAAACTTTTGTTATGATGGTGAAAATGGTAAACAAAGACGGTAGGACTGGGGGCAATAATAATGATGCCGGTGATGGGAAATCTGGCCGACAAATATGGAATCAAGACACTGCTCACTCTTCCAATGTGCCTTGCCATTCTTCCTCCAGGTTCCTTAATAATTTTACTCTTTTTACTAAAGTTTTGATTTTTTTAAACTCAGTAATTTAATTTAATGGACATTAATTTGTAGATTATTTGTTTAATCTTATCCTGGTAATAGTTTTATTGTTACTATTACAAATTTCAGAGCAAAAATATAGTATAGTAGTTGCTACATCTTTTCATAATTAAACCCGCTAAAATCTAGTAACTTTTTGCAGCAATATTAGGGTATAGAAGGGATAGAATTTTTTTCTATGCATTTTATATAATCAAGGTTCTATTTGATATGGTCTGCCATGGTGCCGTTGACTGCCTCGCTCAAGCATATGTGGTAAATTTTGGTTCCTCTCAAACATGATCTTATTATACATATTTTGGTCTCACAGTAATATGTTTGGAATATTCATACGACATTAATTTGTTAATTCTATTCGATCTCAGGCAAAAAATATTCCTGGCCGAAAAAGAATAACAATGTTTGGAGTCTTAGGAGGTGTCAAATCCCTTTCCGCTATTTGTGCAACATTCTCAGCTCGCTTTCTACCCGTAGCTTCGATTTTCCAGGTATCTTATATTAAAACAGATATAGTAACAAGGAAATAACGAAAGAGACAAACTCAAAAGATGATCCATTCATATAGACTCGTTTAATTCCTTTAAGTTTTGTTATCTAAATGAAAAAATCGGTTTTTAGGTTTCAGCTATATCATTGTTCGTTGGCCTGGTGTACATGAGAGTTTTCCTACAAGAAAGGCTACACGATGACGATGACGAGTACTACGATGATGATAATGATGGTGGTGGTGATCTAAGGATGTTAGCAGAACCCATTCTTCAAGACGCACCAACTACGACACATGTGTTCAACAATAAGTATTCGTCTTTGAAAGATATGGTTTACTTGATGAAGAATAGGTATACACACATTATAAAGTATACTTGGTTGCATCTACATAAATATATATACCATATTCCTAAATGATCGTTATGAGTTTTTATATCACAGCACCATACTCGTTCAAGCATTGGTCATTACATTCATTGCTAGCTTCTCAAACAGTGGATTTCAGTCTGCTTTCATGGTTTATCTCATGTCCAGACTTTAACATTCTTTATTTTACCTAAAAATATTTCAACTAATAAAATTGTATTGGTTGTTTCCCTTTTTAATAATAATAGTATTTTCTGAAAGCCCGTTTTGGGTTCGACAAAAATGACTTTGCTCAGATCCTACTGTTGATTAGCATCATCGCTTTAATCTCCCAGGTGATTAATTAGTTAGTACCTATAATTATGATTTATAGTTGTTGTGCACTGACATGTGCTTCTGAATTTTGTTATCTCAGCTGTTTATATTGCCAGTAATGGTTTCTGCCATTGGAGAACGTAGGTTTTTATCAACAACGCTTCTTTTGGACTTCTTTAACGTACACTCTTTAAACCTTTTTGTAATCAATATTTTGCTTCAGTAAACCTATGACACACAAAATAAATAAGCGTCCCCAATCATTATATATACTCTTTTTATATCTAATAGTTTTGGTTATTATCTTGATGTGCAGGCAGCAACTCTCAGTGTTTCATGGTCAGCATGGGTGAGTACGATGAAGAGTTTGCTATATATGTATACACATATTATCACCAATTAGCAAAATTTAACTCTATTTTTTTTTTGTTAGAAAAAAAATCATATACAAATAGAAACTTTTTTTATCGAATACAAACAGAATCTATATTTTAAATTATTAAGTATGGCCCATGTGCTAACCCAGAGACTCAATATGGTGTTTTTTTTTTTTTTTTTTTTTGGTAAAAGGATAACTCAATATGGTGTTTTTCTTGTTTTGTTTATGCGAACTATGTAGGTTCCATATGCCACGACCGTGCTTATACCCGGATTCATGCTCGTGATGCCATCTGTAAGATTATCTCGCTTAATTAAATGGTCTTTAACATTGGTTTTCCTTACTTAGTATGTATCACTTAAACACAATGTGTTTGGTTTATAGGTTTATGGTATTGCCTCAAGACAAGTTGGGTCCGATGAACAGGTAACCTTGCGAATGTTAATATAACGTTTTCATAGATATATCGTCTAATCTGCTTAAGATTCAACATAACAAAAGCCAAGTAAGATCGCGCGTGTTGTAAGTCCGGATGGATATCATTATGAACCTAAAACGAAAACACAAAAGAGAACTAACTTGTGACAAATACTTTTTTAATTTTTATAGGTTTTCTTATTGTTAACTTTGTGAATAATGAATACAAAGTCAAAAACAAAAAAAAAATGTATTTAAGCTTAAAAAACTCGTTACTAGAAGAAATTGGTCATAGGGAATATTTCAATTTCTTTTAGATGTGCCATACGGTTTCAATAATTTTTTTAATTTCTATTGGATATCGAATCTAATTTAATAATTTGTTATAGTTGGAAGATTAATTTTCATAGTAAATAAGTGGTACATACTTTGTTTTCATTTGAATGAGAAATACAGAAAACATTTGACACAAATCTCTTTTATCTTTCTCACAAAAATCTTTGGTATTCTTTCCACTACTTGTGGATGGTTGTAATTTCTTATTCCATATATCGTTGCAGGGGAAGGTCCAAGGATGCATTTATGCGGTAAAGTCGTTTGGAGAAGTTGCGGCTCCATTTGTATTTAGTCCATTAACAGGTTCGTGAACACAGGAAAGTGGACTATATATGAACACTATTCGTTACTAAACTCATAGGCATAAATTTATCTGAAAAATAATTTCGGTTTGATATAGCGTTGTTTCTCTCCGAAAAGGCACCGTTCTATTACCCTGGATTCAGCCTTCTATGCGTCGCCTTATCCATGGTATTATATACACTTGCAACCATCTCATCAATCATCCATCAATACTATGTTGTTTGTATATATATTAGTTATGCATCATGAGTTCCTAACAATAGTTTCTTAAATATGCACAGATGATCGGATTCCTTTTAAGTCTTATGATAAAAGATGTTCCTTCTCCGTCATTGAACAGTGCAATCAGCAACACTTCAATGAGGAAGGTTGACAAGAGATAGCTCATGAAAGCAATATATAATGATGTGAGATCTTCAAGGATAAAAGATTTTTTTAACAAACGTTTTAAGAAGAAATTACCAACAAGAACTTATAAAAAATTATTCAGACAAAAGCTACAATTTAGCGATACAATTTTCTAAACATTGATTTTTTTATTATCCTATCTAATTTACAAAATAGGATATATCCAAAATTTAGAACGATTACTCTTCTTATACACATGGAGGAAATGGAGGAGACTTCTAACTCTTTGGTGGATCATTGGCGGTGGAATGAGTTTCATGAGGAGTTCAACGCATGTTCAAAGATCAATCAGCTCAAGTATGAGAGTTTTCTCTAAAATTTCCTCAAGACCATCTTGACATCGTTAATTATTTCACCACCAGGATGATCATAGCTTTGATCATTATTGCAAAAGGTTTAGGCATTACCCACGACTTTCACCTTGAACTCAATGGTGTTGACGTGTTGTCAATGTACCTCAATGTTGTCAAGATCATGACAGTGTAGATCTTGATATGACGAGGCACTTTCTTAGCCATTTGCACACTTCCGTGGGAACCACTCTTTATCCCTCTCAATAATGGTGGGCCTTTTTGTGCTATTTCACAATGAATTCCATTTTCTCTCCATTTTTAGTGAATTTTGTACGTTTCCAACTTTCCATTTTCTTTTTTACCTAACCTTTTGGTGGTGTCCCGTGATGGAATATTTTATTGCCAAGTGTCGTTGCAAATGCTGCCGTATTTATGCGATAGAGTAAAATAAACGTTTCAGTCTAGAGCAATTTGTGATAGCTTTTACGATGACGTGTTACGACAATACTAATGCATCACAATTTGGTCAAATGGAATATCCCTTTGCGTTAACTAAACTTGATTTTATCTTTTGTGTGACCTGTTTCTTCTGTTCTCTTCGATCCATCTGTTACGATTCAAATCTTTCAACTATGGTTTGTTTTGCATCCGTACCAACAAAGTTTTTGTTTGCTTACGTAATTGACTAGATATCTATATATATTTCATTTTTTAATTTTTTTTTTCAAATTCTAGTTAAATGAAGCGGGTGTTAAATATATTTACATTTTCATTCCTTAACTCTATTACGACACAACACATAATTGGTAACGAGTGATTAAAATGTAAAGGAGATAGTGACTAGTAGATGGAGTCCATAAAATACAAAAATGTCCCCAATGTGACAATGCTTCCTTCAATCGAATATTAAAATAATGAATAGACTGGAAATATATCTGCCGACTGGTGAAAACATATGTTGTCTTAGATAATACAAGAGTTTTCCTTTTTGGCGAAATCGAAACAAAATTATAAATCCTAAACCCTTTGCTTGGTTTCTTTTTTTTTTCTTGTCAGTCGAGGATGGAGGATGGATTCGGAGGGCTGAGACACATGTTGACGATTGTGTTCCTCTCTGGTTTAGCCGGATTCATGGTAGCACCAGTGATTACGGACGTCACTGTCGCCGCCGTTTGCTCCCGACCAGACGACTCATGTTCTCTCGCCGTCTACCTCACTGGTTTCCAACAAGTGGTACACACTTTTACTCTCTCTCTCTCTGTCTCTTTTTTTGTTTGTGAAAGGTTATATTACCCTCTCTTTCGTTTTATTTTCTTGATTGTTTTTCTTCTCTTTCGTTGCTTTAACTAAAGATAATGCTTCCAAAATTCTCTCTCTCTCTCTTGGTGTCTACCGGATTTGTCTTTTTTTCAAGCAAAGGATTTTAAGAATATTTTCTCTTGGTCTTCAAAGTTAATTGAGAGTGCTTTTAACCTTTTTCTTCTTTGGCTACATTGAGAGTTTTTATTTTCCTTCTTCTAAAATACTCTTATTTTAAATTTCCTTAACTAAATCAAGTGTTTTTCATTTGTTTGTGTATATTGTTTTTTTTTCTTTTTCTCATAAAACATTTGTTTGTATATTGTTGTAGAGTGTGTATCTATGTTGAATATGGACATATATACATGCTCATATCTATCAAGTTTGACCGATTTAATATCATTTTCATTTGTGCGCTAATGAGAACTATATAATGAAGGCAATAGGTCTTGGGACAATGGTGATGATGCCAGTTCTTGGAAATTTATCAGACAGATATGGAATTAAAGTGATTCTCACTCTACCCATGTGTCTCTCCATACTTCCTCCTGGTCAGCTTATTTCTTCTCTCTCTCTCTCTCATTTTTTCTTTTTGGTTTCTTCTGGTTCGACTCATTAAACAACGTGACAAAAATAGGACTTTCATCCATTTATATGATATGTGTAAGTATTAGGAGAGTAACGCGTGGAAGGAAGTAAGCTATTCCCGACTTCAACGACAAGTGTGCATGCATATTAATCATCATTCTCTTTTATAGTTTTCTTAACGTTTAAAAAAATTATGTCCGTCCCTTCCATAGTTGTTTGATGATGCCAACACATTTGGAGAATTGGTTCTCTTTTTAAAAAAAAGTTACATCCCAGTTTTGTCTAATTTTTTGTTTAACTGCTTTCAAGGTGCTATTAATATTAACATAATTAAACAATGAAAAAAACACCAATTTTAAACAACCAAAATTTAACCAAATATGTACTAGTTACAAGTTTTGGACTTTTAGACGTAAATATGTTATGAAACTAGTTTTTTTATTAACCAAGTCATAATCCTGGCATGATGAAAAAATTATCAAGAATTTTCTATCTGATATCATATGCGTATTTTTGGCAGTAATTTTAGGTTACAGAAGGGATACAAACTTTTTCTATCTGTTTTATACAATCAAGATTCTGACCGCTTTGGTATGCGAGGGCACCGTCGACTGTCTCGCCTTTGCTTATGTGGTAATTATTGCCTCCATTTTTTTCACAATGATTTATTTTAATGTATTAATAATATATTATTGTTACAATAAAATAACTCCTAACATTTACATCAAATTGTTTCACTTTATTTTATTTTTCATATGCAGGCAGAAAATATTCAGGACAGAACAAGAACATCAGCTTTCAGTATTTTAGCTGGTATCAAAACAATCTCTGGAGTTTGTGGAACTTTAGTTGCTCGTTTTCTACCCATAGCTTTGACTTTTAAGGTATCTTAGTATCTTATCATCATTAGAGTCAAATCCTCACAGGATCCATAATCTAATCAGCTTGTGGCATGTTTTTTCTGGATCAATTAGGTTTCAGCTATATCATTTCTCGTTGCCCTGGTTTACATGAGACTTTTCCTAAAGGAAAGGCTAAATGATGAAGAAGATGGTGATCATCATCATGGTGATAATGATGCCACGATGTTAGCCGAGCCAATCCTAAACGACACAACGATCAAAGCACGTGTCTTTAACAAGAAGCAACCTTCATTGAAAGATATGATTTCCTTGATGAAGACTAGGTATTTTATTTTCCTTTTTGAATATGCACTTAATTATATATACATCATTCTAAATGGTGGATATGGTTTGTGAAATGCAGTACCATATTCGTTCAAGCATTGGTTGTTACATTCTTCAGCAGTTTCTCAGATAGTGGAATGCAGTCTGCTTTCTTGGTTTAACTCATATATTATATACACTTTATTTTACATTATGAGCTTTTTCTTCGTATTATCAATTAATGTGAACAAAAGCATACGATTTTTTTCGTATTAAATATGCAGTATTTTCTGAAAGCGCGTTTTGGATTTGACAAGAACCAGTTTGCTGATCTCATGCTGTTGGTTACCATCGTTGGGTCAATCACTCAAGTAATTAAATTAAGAGTGACAATGTGTAATATTTTATTGTAAAAGCATAGCATTTATACTTAAAAATTTTATATGATTTTTTTGCTAATTTTTATTCTCAGCTGTTTGTATTGCCAACTTTTGCTTCTGCCATTGGAGAACGCAAGCTCTTATCAACAGGGCTTTTTATGGAATTCACAAATGTAAGCATGTATATATATATATATATATATATATTTTTTTTTTTTTTTTTTTTCTATATGGAACCGATGAAATGGGGGCATGTGTTTTGTGATGCAGATGGCCATTGTCAGCATTTCTTGGGCTCCATGGGTGAGTTGGTCAATACAATGAACATGAGCCAGGATGTCAGCCAATGTTTAATCTCAATATGATTTGCTTTTGTGTATTGAATTTATTCAGGTTCCTTATCTCACCCCACTTTTTGTACCTGGAGCCATGCTTGTGATGCCATCGGTAAGACTTTTGACATCATCATTTAGTCCTTAACAACGGTGCTCTTTGCTACTTTATAGCGTTTTAACAAAATTTGGTTATAGGTTTGTGCTATTGCTTCAAGACAAGTCGGACCCGGTGAACATGTAAAACTAGTACTATAAATATCTTGTTATAACTATTCAGTGTTGGTTTTGTTGTTCACAAAATCTTAACACGACGTTAATGATTGAATTAATGAAGGGAAAAGTACAAGGATGCATATCAGGAGTGAAGTCCTTTGGGAAAGTAGTGGCACCATTTGTGTTTAGTCCATTGACAGGTTTGTGAAATTTTAAGATCTCCATTATTATTTCCGTTATTCTAAGTTTCATTCTTGAGTCTTGACACATATAAAATATTTGGTTTCATGTATATATATAGCACTGTTTCTTTCCAACGATGCACCGTTCTATTTCCCTGGATTCAGCCTTCTATGCATCGCCTTGTCATCGGTATCGCCAACTCATCCATGAGTACTTTGATTTGATTGTATATGAATTTGGATGAACCACGCTTGTATTTTTGCATGCGCAGATGATCGGTTTCTTGCAGAGCCTAATGATAAAAGATGTTCCTGCTCCAACATTGGACAAACCAATCAACAACATCTCGAGTGAGGAAGTGTGATTAAAGGAACTCATTATGTATTAAAAGAGATGAGTAGTCAATATATGTATTAATTTTTTCCCCATGAACTATTTCAAGTTCAAACAGTAAAAATGAGGCAGCGAAGTGGATGTGCTAATGGTATTGTACAGAATAACTTTGTAAATTCATCTTTTGATTTAGAGAAAAACTTGTAGACAGAATAAAAAGATAATGATACTTTGAAACTGATGATAATGGATTTTTAAACATTCACAAGAAGAAAAAAACAAATACAAGTGATTGGTTCTCGTCTCTGGAGAGTCCCCTCTCTCAAAATACAACTCACAATCTAAAATATCTCTTCTTTGCTTTCACTTTCATATATACATAATTTTCTGTCTCTCATTCATAGTAGATAACACAATTATTTAAGTTTAACACTCAAATAGCATTATTATCAACTTATCAAAAAAAATGCAGACACGTCTAATTACCCTGAATCATGTGTTTGTGACCAGCCAGGTGGAACTCTACTCGAGACAACCGTGGGCATGGTCTTGACATTGATGTTAAGCAGAGGAAACCGGTGCTCAATGTCGAGTTCCAAGAGGATTTTAATCACTTCCTCAACCAACAAGGCTCTTCTTGTGAATCTCTCTCCCATGTTTTGATGGTTTATTTTATGACATGGACATATTGCTAACCTAACAATGTTCAAATTTTCCACATCCTTTACAATGATATCTGCTTTCGGGTACCAATACTCTGGCTTGCTATCAATGTAACTGCGGTATTAAACAAATAATAGAAGATCATCATGATGTCCTAATCTATAAAACATTAGAAACAATGATCATTTATTTTTTTACCTTGAGATTCTCTGTTTGATTGCAGCAATCTTTTCAGGAGGAGTGGTAATGTGGACACAGCACTGGATTTCATCTCCCATGTCTGGACTACGGTTGTAATTGTGGATTGCTTTCTGCCACAGAAGAATGTTGGGATACACAATCTTGAGATTGTCAGCCTTCAAGAACACTGTTGTGAGAATGTTCATTTCCTCCACCACCATCTACAGTTTTTTGCATCTTTGTTAATTAGCCTGTAACATTCAGTAAATAGACTCAAACACACACACGTTTTAGTTTTTCTTTACCTCTATATTGTCTATCATTAACCGATCACCAACATCATAAGGGTGAATGATGAATAGGAATATGATTGACTCGAAGACGATCTTGAGTGAGTTTCCAAACATGAAGGCTAAGAGAACAACTTGTGAAGTTAAGAAGAGAAGATACTTGGAAGTGATGATCTCAAGAAGGATCAGCCATATGATGACAATGACAATGGCAGTGAGAAAACTAATCATGTGATGGAGTTTGTTCACTGCTGTTTTCGTGTCGTTGAGTGTTAGCGCAAGAGCTCTTCTCTCTCTGAAAGCATTCACCTAATAAAGCAGAGTCAAGAACAGAGTTACATATACACACATGCATAATCTTAACAAGAACAAAAACTTCTTTTTTCTAAGTACCAGCCAGTTCTTCAAGGCTGATTTTGTTATCTTTTTGGTCACTATTGCACCATCGAAGAGACTCATTGTCTTAATTGCTTCGTCTACTCGCAAAAATCTCATCAAATCTTCCAGGTAAATGTGCCTTTTTATCATTGAGATATGATTTTATTAGCCAAAATTTGAAAAATTGTTAAAGAACGAAAGAGGAGAAGTTTTGTAAGACTCTCACTTTGTTCCAGGTTGAGCAACGTTCATGAAAATCTTTCTTGCAGCTGCTTTGGCTTCTTTCTCGCTTCGTATATGTCTGGTTGATTCATCTTCAGATGTGTTTTGAAGCGCTTGCTCATCCAATGTCATCAGCGAAACGTTTTTCACAATCTTGATCAGCCTCTTCATGTTCCAAGCTGATACATTCTTCTGATTCATCCTCTGCAAATCGTCCATTGTGATCCCATTATCATTTCCAGTCTTTGGAATGATCGGAGAGATCTTCACGCTGTTCATTATTACACTCCCACTCTTTTCCGGCGCCGGAAACGCAGCAGAGCACAGGTCCGGCGATAAATCTGCACCTGCTTTCTGCATCTTGAACATTTCTTCTTGCGCTCTCTCTTCCTCTTCTTCGATCCTGCTAAGCTCAAGCACCGGAGGTCCAGATAACGTCTCGATCAAGTAATGATGAAACAGAGCTTCTTGAATCCGATCAAAGTAAGTACTAACGTGGAACGAAGATGCTAAAACTTTAACCACCAAAGTCTTGATCAACCACAAGATAGTGCTCAACAAGAAACACGTCAAGATCTTGGTCACAAAAAGCAGAGGACTGCTCTGTGTTTCCCTTTCTACTTTCTTGTCGAACAAGAAACGCCACGCGATGAGAACCAACCCTAGCCAGAGACAGTTCTGAACAGCCGTCTTCACGCCGTAGACGAAGTAAAGAACACGCTTTCTCAAGAGGAAGTTTCTCTCGATGAAGAAGACGATGATTCGGATCCCCACACCCGAAACAAGCCTACCGCAGATGAGAACAAGAAACACCACTTCCCATTTCCATATATGAAGCTTCCAAAGAGTCGTGTGTCTCCAAGTTTTAATCCCTAAACTCAACAATAACGCAACTACGACTGAGATCAAGCTAAGCCACTGAAGCAGAGTAATCAAGTTCATTTTTGACTTTCTAAATTCCTCTGGAACATCTTCCTCAGCTAATGAATCATCTTCTTCCTCGATGCTTGATTGTCTCGCAAGTAAACCGGATCTTAACTGTTCTGATGTCCCCATCCAGCTCGAGTATTGTTGTTCCTCTTCTTGTGGCGGATCTAGGAGCCTCGATCTTGCTTTAGCCCTCGAGACAAGCTCTGTTTTCCTCAGCGATGAGCATCTTATAACTACTTCTTCGTCCTGATCTTTCTGGTCTAAATTCATACGCATTGTCGCAGAGGAAAAAGAAGTGGAAGGCGTACAAGAACGGACAGAACCGGTTGGATCGTTGTTGGTACCTGAAGAACTGTTTATCTTGAAAGAGACTCTCGTTTCTTTCGACCCGTCTAATCCCGACGCTGGTGTGTTGTTGATGCTGCTGCTGATTTCCTCTGTTTCTTCATCAACGTCGAGTGTGATCTCTTCACGGCATTGTGGGAAATCGAAACTCCCGCTCTTCTGGCTTCTTGCGTGATCATCGGTTTCAATGTCTTGCCAGAATTTGTTGCCGTCAAAGCTAGAACCAGAGCTCTGAGATTTGGTGAGGTGGCTAGCGTGATCGTCAAGAAATGGGATTTTGTGCTTCTTCTTCTTCTCTGTTTGATCTCCGTTGCTTATAATATGTTTGTACGAGCTATGAGGACTAAAAGGTTTTCGGAAATTCATTGGAAAATCAAAAAACAAAACTGAATAAGAATGAAGAAAAATTAAAGACACAAAACTAAGAATTTTTAGAAAAGGAAACCGAAACTTTGTGGATCTGTTGATGAGTTTTACGTTATAGTTTAGAAGAAGAGTTACGTTTAGGTTTATGTTCTCTGTTACTCAAACTTACTAACAATTGCAATTGGTTTAGGAGTTTATAAACCTCCATGAGTTGGATTAAGTCTTAATATAGCAATTAATTCGTCGTTTTGATAAAACGATCCCTAAATTTAATACAATGTTTGCACATCACACGTTCTAAGTTTGGTCTTCCTGGTTTTCGTTATTAGGGTTGGCACATTTAATAAATACCAACACAACATAACATGTACAAGAAGACTTCTCTTAGTCGTTTCGTACCTACTACATTTTTCCGGTTTTTCTCGCTCTTATCGTCATGATCAGCATTCGTCGTATTAAAGGTTAAAACTTTTCTTTTTCTGAAATTATCGTGGTTTGATTGGTTTTTTATAAATGGTGAAAACTTGAGCTTATTAAATGTGATTTATCAAAGATTGGGTCTTCTCGTTTTGAACTTATAAAACGCAAAAACTTGAACTTGATTTAATACTTGAAATGAAAAATGACTGAATTATCACTTGAATGAACTATAGATTATAAAGATGATCCATTTTATAAATTTTTGGATATGTGTTCATCACTTTGTGGATTATGGATTATAAGGATGATATACTAGTATTGAACATGTTGTGCCGTGCGGGTCAGTTTTTCTTCCATAGTCTTAACTCTTAATATATATGATTAGTTTCCTTTTACTAAAGTTTTTTTTTAACATTGAAGATGAGAAGCAAGATGTGTACTTGTGTTCTGTGTGCGTTCGTCAGAAGAATGACATTAAAAAAAATAACAAGCGATATTATTTTCTTCAAGACTAAGAAAGAATTCCATATTATCTAAAGAAAATACATGCAAGTTGAGTTAAACAAAAAAAAAAGAAAAATAAATAGTTGTTACGGTGAAAAAAATGAACAAGAACAAGATAGCGAGCTAAGCACCAAATCCGTCCTGGCCAACCAAAGCTCCTGTTTCAGTCTTGATCTCGGTTTCAATCTTGATCTTGATCTTGTGAGCTAAATCGCGAATAAAATCCTCCGTACCATTCTTTTGATTTTCATGCTGTCTTACTTGATCTTTATGTTCATCGTAGACAAGGTGGCTGACAACAGTTGTCTCAAACGCTTCTGATGAATATCTGGTATACTCAATCTGATACCATCCACTGTTTAGGTCGTTGTTTGTTATAAACTCCAACTTCTGTTTGAAACCTAACACTAGATTTTTAAGGTGATAACATGCATGAACTTGGCTTGATCAGTATCTTTTATACAAAATTACGGAACCAACTTGGTTTGATTGGTAAGATTAGAGTCCTACAGGTAGATGATTAATTTCTAAGTGTATAATAACTCTTGAGTAGTCAGTCTAACAGAAACAATGAATTTTCAAAAAGGTCAAAATTTTGGTATAGAAGCTAATTAATTAGATCAATGTGTGTTGATTACAAAAATGTTAGTCAGCCTTCGTTAGAGGCGGAAAAAAACATAACACACTGTTTGTTCATCAAATTCAGGTAGGGTTTTGTGACCAGCCAGATGGAACTCTGCTTGAGACAACGGTAGGCATTGTTTTGACACTGATATCAAGCGGATAAAACCGGTGTTGAATGTCGAGTTCGAGGAGGATCTTAACAATCTCTTCGACCAAAACAGCTCTTCTTGTCCATCTCTCAGCCATGTCTTGGTGATTAATCCTGTGATTTGGCCAAATCGCTAGTCTTATTTTGTTCAAATCTTCAATCTCTTTTACAATGATCTTGGCAGTTGGATACCAATACTCTGGCTTGTTGTCGATGTAGCTACATCACCATTATAAAAAAGGATCAGCAAAACGTTTTAAAATGTATATAAACGTTAGAGAGAGGATAAATTTTTGATTACTACTTTGATATTCTCTGTTTGATGGTGTTGAGCTTTTCAAGAGGAGTAGTAATGTGGACACAGAACTCGATTGCATCTCCCATGTCTGGACTTCTATAGTAATTGTTGATTGATTTCTGCCAAAGAAGACTATTCGGATACATAATCTTGAGATTGTCATATCTCAAGAACACTGTGGTAAGTATGTTCATCTCCTCCACTACCAACTGGATTTTAAGAGAATCAAACCTTTCGTTAGCCAAGTAATTTAAATACATCATCAAAGATGGTAACATTTTCTTGTTTATTTTTTTTACCTGTACATTGTCAATCTCACACCGATCACCAACATCGTAAGGATGAACAATGAACAAGAATATGATTGACTCGAAGACTGTCTTGACTGTGTTCCCAAAGATGAAAGCCAAGAGCACAACTTGTGAACTTACAAAGAGAAGTACTTTTGAAGATGCGATTTCTAAAAGGACAAGCCATATGACTACTATGGCAATAGCAGTGACGATATTGATCATTTGATGGAGTTTGTTCACAGCTGTCTTTGTGTCGTTGAGTGTTAGGGCAAGAGCTCTTCGCTCTCTGAAAGCATTGACCTAATCAAAGTCAACAACGGAGTGATATATATACACACAGCAGAATATCTTGAAGAATCTTGGTGAAGAAGTAAGGTTTTATGCAGAAAAAAAAAACAATTACCAGCCAGTTCTTTAAAGATGATTTGGTAATCCTTCTGTTCTCTGGTGCACCTTCGAAGAGACTCATCGCCTTCATCGCCTCGTCTTCTCGGAGAAATCTCATCAAATCCTCCAAGTAAATGTGCCTTTTGTCCATTCAGATATGAGTTTGTTAGCGAAAATCAAGATTGGTTCTAACAAAGAAACTCAAAAGAAGGAAATGTAGACACACTTTGCACCACGTTGAGCTACGTTCTTGAAAATCTTCCTTGCAGCTGCTTTAGCTTCCTTCTCGCTACGTATTTGACGTGTGGACTCATCTTCGTATGTGGTTTCAAGCATCTGCTCGTCTAGCGTGGTAAGAGAGACATGTCTCACAATCTTCATTAGCCTCTTCATGTTCCAAGCTGAAATGTTCTTAGGATTCATCCTGTGGAGATGCTCCATGCTGATTCCATTATCAGTTGATGTTTTTGGTATGATCGGAGAAAGCTTCGGATTCAACACTCTCCCACTCTTTCCCGGTGGAAACGCAGCCGCACAAAGGTCCGGTGGTAAATTAGCACCTGCGTTTTGCATCTTGAAGATCTCTTCTTGCGCTCTCTCTTCCTCTTCTTCAATCCTACTCATCTCAATCATCGGAGGACCAGACAAAGTCTCGATCACGTACTGATTAAACAACGCTTCTTGAATCCGATCGAAGTAGGTACTAACATGGAACGAAGAGGCAAGAACTTTAACCACCAGTGTCTTGATCAACCACAAGATGGTGCTAAGCAAGAAACAAACCAAGATCTTGGTTACGTAAGGAAGAAACTTGCTCTTTGTCTCTCTTTGCACTTTCTTGTCGAACAAGAAATGCCAAGCGAGAAGAACCAACCCTAACCAAAGACAATTCTGAACAGCTCTACGCACTCCATAGACAAAGTAAAGAACACGTTTCCGCAAAAGAAAGTTTCTTTCGATGAAGAAGACGACGATTCGAATCCCCCAACCAGAGACCAACCTCCCACATATAAGAACAAGCAAGAACACTTCCCATTTCCATAAATGAAGGTTCCAAACCCTAACTTTCTTCCAAGAACGAATCGATAAACTACAAGCCAACGCAGCTATAATCGCCACTAAGCTAAGCCATTCGAGCAACGTTATAATATCGAACTTCCCTCTTTTATACTCATCAGGAACGTCTTCATCTGCTAATGGATCATCCTCTTCGTCGATATCACCGAGTATACCGGATTTCAACTGACCAGATCTCCAACCAGAATAAGGAGTTTCCTCCTCTCGTGGCGGATCTTGCAGCCTCGATCTTGTCTTCACTCTAGAAACAAGCTCTGATTTCCTCTGAAACGACATGTTCGACGTGCATCTCAAAACTTCTTCCTGATCTTGCTGTTGAGCCTCCTGATTCGTCCGCATTGTCGCTGACGAACAGGAGGAATGAGTAGCGGAAGAAGAAGAAGAAGAAGGAACCGCCGATCCCGGGAGATTCGTACCAGGTCTATGAACGTTGAAAGAGACTCGCATGTCTCTCGACGCGTCGAATGATGTTCGTGCCGTTGATGTAGGTGTCGGCAGTGTATGGTGACTTACGTCTTCGTTTTCTTGGTCTACGTCGACTGTGATCTCTCCTCCTCCTCCTCCTCCCCATTGTCCACCGGCCATTTTCGTCGGAGAATCCTCCAACGACGGTGGCCTCCCTGATCCGTATTGCGCGAAATCGAAGCTCCCGCTTGACTTTTCGCTTTTCCGGCTAATAGCGAGTGGATCTCTAGCGCTGGTTCGTGCCGCGGTGTTGGCGTGGTGATCGGAAGTTGTTCCGGTGTTGTCTTGCCAGAATTTGTAGCTGGAATCGCGTTCCACCGGCGCGTTTCGGCCGTCGTCGAGGCTCGAATGTGAGCTCTCTGATTTGTGTTCCATGTTGTGATGATGGTGATTGTGATCGTGGAGAATCGGACGGTGCTCAGGGCTTGCCTCGCTTTGCTCTCCGGGGCTTCGAATCTGTTTGTATGAGCTGTGTGATTTGAATGAATTTCTGAAATCCATATCGGAAAGTGGAAAAATAAATCAAAAAGAAAAAAAAGAAAAACAAATTTACGATTTTTCAGAGAAGGATACATAAACTTCGGCGCTTGTTATGATGCATGGCACAAAAAAACTTACATTGATTAGTAATATATAAGCGTTACGTGTAATCGCATGCAACGTACGAAAATTAAACCATTTTATGTAATAAAATCATTGTTATGTAATAAAAACTAGTTTTTGTTATGTAATAAAAGCTAAAAATTTGATTTTATTACATAACAAAACTAGTTTTGAAACACTTTTTGTAATGTAATAAAATCATTGTTATGTAATAAAAATTAGTTTTTGTCATGTAATAAAAAAAACTAGTTATGTAAATAAAATAAAATTATGTAAATAAAATTATTTTTATGTAATAAAAACTAGTTTTTGTTATGTAATAAAAACTAGAGAGGTGATTTTATTACATAACAAAAACTAGTTTTGAGACATTTTTTGTCATGTAATAAAATCATTGTTCTGTAATAAATAATAAAAACTAGAAAGGTGATTTTATTACATAACAAAAATTTTGAGACACATTTTGTTATGTAATAAAACTAGGTTTTGTTATGTAATAAAATCCTTTTTGGTTGATAAAATCTAATTTTTTATGTAATAAAAATTAGTTATTGTTATGTAATAAAATTATTTTTATGTAATAAAAACTAGAGAGGTGATTTTATTACATAACAAAAACTAGTTTTGAGAAACTTTTTTGTTATGTAATAACCACTAGTTTTTGTTATGTAATAAAAACTAGAGAGGTGATTTTATTACATAACAAAAACTAGTTTTGAGACACTTTTTTTGTTATGTAATAAAAACTAGTTTTTGTTATGTAATAAAAAACTAGTTTTGAGACACTTTTTTTGTTATGTAATAAAAACTAGTTTTTGTTATGTAATAAAAACTAGAGAGGTGATTTTATTAAATAACAAAGACTAGTTTTGAGACACTTTTTTGTTATGTAATAAATCATTGTTATGTAATAAAAATTAGTTTTTGTTATGTAGTAAAAAAACTAGTTTTGAGACACTTTTTTGTTATGTAATAACCACTAGTTTTTGTTATGTAATAAAAACTAGAGACGTGATTTTATTACATAACAAAAACTTGTTTGGAGACACTTTTTTGTTATGTAATAAATCATATTTTTTTTGTTATGTAATAAAAACTAGTTTTTGTTATGTAATAAAAACTAGAGAGGTGATTCTATTACATAACAAAAACTAGTTTTGAAACACTTTTTGTTTTGTAATAAATCATATTTTTGTTATGTAATAAAAATTAGTTTTTGTTATGTAGTAAAAAAAACTAGTTTTGAGACACTTTTATGTTATGTAATAACCACTAGTTTTTGTTATGTAATAAAAACTAGAGAGGTGGTTTTATTACATAAAAAAAACTAGTTTGGAGACACTTTTTTGTTATGTAATAAATCATTGTTATGTAATAAAAATTAGTTTTTGTTATGTAATAAAAAAAACTAGTTTTGAGACACTTTTTTGTTATGTAATAAAAATTAGAGAGTTGATTCTATTACATAATAAAAACTAATTTTGAGACACTTTTTGTTTTGTAATAAAAAATATTTTTGTTATGTAATAATAAAAACTAGAGAGGTGATTTTATTACATAACAAAAACTAGTTTTGAGACACTTTTTTGTTATGTAATAAAATCATTGTTATGTAATAAAGGTGATTTTAATAAAAATCTGGTTTAAGAGATTCAAGTTTTGTGAAGAAAACGATTACAAAAACACTTTCACTAAATATTCTTATTCAAATAATCAAAATCAAATGTTCAAGAAAGATGAGATGATTACAACAACAACAACAACAATTCAGAAACATTCATTAAAAGAATAAAACCTAAAGAAAGTTACTAAATATAAGAACAATTTGGTGTTACACAAAGCTTATACAAATTTACTAATTTCTTATCAACCGAAGCTTCTTCTGGTAACAGAGAAGCATACATAGTTTCTTCAGTATTATCAGTCTTCTTCACTTGCGTCTTCATCACTCTCATCTTGTGCATCCTCCATTTCAACACCTTCGTCTCCTAGAATCCACTGTTCAAGCTCATCTTCTTGTGCTTCACTGTGTTGGTGTATATCTGCAGAGTCCCAATCGTCTTCTCCATCATTCCCCAGCTCTTCACCGCGGCAAGAGACTTGCAAATGCGGTCGTCTCCTTGCCAAAGCATCTACAATATCTCTGTTCACACTTCCTGTGATCCCTAACCATTTAAGCCTCGGGAAGAACGGTTTCTTCAGCCATTTGAACGAGAGCTGAGTGATGCCACCGCAGTCATAAAGATCCAACAAACACAAGCTGCTTCCAGGACATTCGTCTTCGTAAACCCGTGTAGATGCAAGCGCCATCACCGAAGGATCCCCTATGAGTCTGCATTCTCTCAGCTGGAGTTTTGTGATCGGAGCTCCAGACTTCGCTAGCGCGAAAATGGCAGCATCGGTCAGGTTACGAAGATTAGACAAGTCGAGCTCACGCAGAGCTAGCTTCGAGGATCCGTCAAATAAAGTAGTCATGAATTTGTCTGTTAACTTTCTGCAACCTCTGACTGACAAAGAAACCAGAGAACCCCAAACTCCTTCTTTAAGATATGAGAGCCCCTTGTCGCTTACGTCAGTGCCATCAAGAAGCAACACTTTCAGTTTCGGCAGATGAGAGATGGCTTCCAAAGCTTCATCCCTGAGGTTTCTGCACCCTCTTAGATCAAGACTCTCCAGAGCAAGATTCGACGCCAGCTTTTGAACCGCGTGGTCCGTTAGAAGATGGCACAGTCTTAAGCTAACGTGACTAAGCGAAAGAGTAGTCGCTAAGATGTCATGGAAAACAAGATCCGTGAGTTTATATCCATGGTATACGCTAAACTTGGAGAGGTTAGCGCAAGAGTGGAGAACAGTCTTGAAACCAGCATCTGTCACCCGACAAAACCCGCCGAGACAGATGCTTTCGATCCTCAAGCATTTGTCAGCAAGAAAAAGCATTCCTTGATCACTAACTCGCCGGAAGTAAGTTGAGTGAAACTCCTGGCTACGGATAAGAGAGAGGTGCTTGAGCTTACCGTTTTGATTGATCTCTTGAAGACCGAAATCTGTGAGGTCAGATACTTGTCTTGGATCCTCAATCGGCGCATCTCTTAGATCCAAATCTATCAAAGATGTAAGAGACTTAGATATCGCCTTCACCACAGCATCGTCGATACAATCAACTGAGAGACGCAACTGCTGGACGTTTTGGAGCACGGTAGATGTAACCGGCTTGTTGCTGACTTGCCCTGACGTTTCGGTTGATGTGAGAAGTTGAGTCATCATTCTTGATGAGATGTGTCCAAGCTCCAGATGGGTTAGTTTATCAGATACCAATCCAAAAATTCGACCATCACTAGGACGCAGGTACAACGAGAGGTCAAACATGAGTGCTAAGACCTGCCATGACAACAAACAGGAAATGATTCCAATCAACACATCACATTCTCTTCTATGATCAAAAGAGATATGAAGCGGATTCAAACCTCTAAATGGGAGCAACCATTGAGTAAATCCTCTAAAGCACAACGGTTAATGGTTCGACCAACTTTCTCTGCCACAGAACCTAAACAGAGGAGCCTGGAATTTTGAAAATGATAACCAATTCGTCAGAACAAGAGTGGAACCATTGCTTATAAAAGCATAGATGTGTCAAAATCTGGAATACAACACCTTAAATCTTTGCATTTCCTTCCAATTTCAGAGATCAGATCACCGCTGAAATCTCGACAGTTCTGAAGAGAGATCTCCCTCAGAGAAGGTCGTACTAGAATGTCGATTGCTGAATTCCCTAGCCGTCCACAGTCAAGCTTGAGGCTTGAAAGTTTCTGATTCGGAAACAACAATGGCCTAACAGTTTCCATTGAAAGTGAAACATTCTGAAACCCAAAAAAACAGAGTAGGAGAAATCAAAAAACTAACTTTTCTATCATTTCAGTCTGAAATGGAAATCAAAATCCCAGGAAACCATCTATACTCATGCAATTGAACAAAGTCAAAAACGCAATCAGATCAACTGAAGTTAAGGAGAGATGTTGAGAACTTACGAAGACGTGGAAGTTGGGAGTGAAAGTGAGGACACGAGTGACGCAGCTTCTGAGTGTTCTGCAAGTGGATGCTATCGAGCATAGAGACGCAACGTCTAGTTTCGTCATGATAGTCTCCAACAGAGCCGCCGGTAAAAGATCCAAGCTTCTCTCGCCACCGCAACCGTCAACATCTCCGCCGTCGCAGACGACGTTGGTGGTAGCCATCAACGAAGTCTCTCAATCTCTCTCCCTTATTCACAACGAAGAATCAATTTTCAAGCATTGAATCCGACCAAAAAAAAAACTTTCTGGAAATTGTGGAGATCTCTGCTCTCACCTCTCTGTAGTTTCTGCTTCCGATCTGATCTCAACTCTCGGACGGATCCACTTAACAAGGAAATCGGAATATTGAAACGATACAAAAACGATGACGTTTTAATTAAAAAGATGATTCGGTCTGATTCGACCCGAGCTGTAACAAATTCGGGTCGGGTCAAATCTCATCGTCGTTTCGGTCTCGATATTGGTATTGATTCGTGTCTGACATTTTCTTTTCTCTGGGAGATTGACTGATTTCTAGGTTAATAATATCTGTCATCGATGGTTGATTGGGCAACGCTACCGAAGGATCTCTTAGACGTAATCTCGAAATGTCTCGAATCCTCCTTCGATCTCGTCCAATTCCGTTCCGTGTGTTCTTCATGGCGATCCGCCGCCGAGCCGAAGCGTCCTCTTCCGTCTCATCGCCTCCCGATCCTCCCTGACAACGGTGTCAGCCTCTTCCCAGACTCCGCCGTAGGATTCCGCCTCTCGCAGCGGAGCATCTTAGTCGTCAAGCCTCACGAACCGCACAGCGAAGCCGATCAGTTCGGGTGGCTTGTCAAGGTCGAGGAAAATCTCATCGGTCCTCGTACGGTGACCCTTCGCGATCCGCTGAGCGATAGAAGACATTCGCTTCCCGAGCATTTCCCTCGATCTCTCGATATGTCGAAGTTCAAGGTTCGCGAATTGGGTCGCGAATTCAAGCTCCATTATTTCAATCTGTTCGGTGATGTTGTGGAAACTCTGTTCTTGGAGAAAGCTGTTGTTAAGTATTTGGATAGTGATGCTTCTGAGTACAGATTCGTGTTGCTTACGATCCATGTTTCTGGGAAAGTAGCTGTTTTTAGGTCTTGGGATCGGGCGTGGACTGTGATCAACGACATGCCGTCTCCTTACGATGATGTGTTTCTGTACGACGGACGTTTCTTCGCTGTTGACAACAATGGAAGGACTGTGGTTGTGGATTTCACTTCCTCGAAACTGACGTTGGCCGCGAATCCTGTGTTTGGCGGTGACAAGAAGTTTCTGATTGAGTCTTGTGGTGAAATGTTGCTGGTTGATATGTACTTGAGCGTGGAGGAGGTTGATGGAGATCCTGGATCCGCTGAGGAGAATTTTGAGCATCATGTGATTTATATGAATGAGAGAACTGTTAAATTTAAAGTCTTCAAATTTGTGGAAAGAGAGACGAGTTGGGTTGAGGTTACGGAACTTGGGGATAAGATGTTGTTCCTTGGTGATGACTGCACCTTTTCAGCTTCAGCCTCTGAGATATTACCTCACTGTGGGGGAAGTTCTGTGGTGTTCAATGGGAATGTGTTCAATGAGGATAGTAGCTTGGGGACGATGCAAGGTCGAGATTCGGGAGTGTTTGATTTCAGTACCGGGAAAATAGAGCCACTGTATAAACGCCCTGACTATACGAAGCTGTTTTGGCCTCCACCTCCATGGATTACTTCTCTTGAGGTAAGTGGTTTACATCCTCTTGATACCTGAATCACTGTTTTGTCTAGGATTTGAGTACTTGTAGTTGTGCATACACAAACTTTGCATCTTGTGGCTATAGAAACTCTGTGCCATTAACCTTTATATCAGTCAACAAATCTCATATTTGCAATAGTCTCTGAACACGCATTGAAATTCATGACTGATGCTTGTTGTTGGACTGGCAATTGCATCTTTTTATCATATTGACATTATGCTTTTCTTCTGCTCATTAAAGTATGCTCAAATGTGTGCCCATTGCTAATATGTATGTGAAACATTTTACTGTCTCAGAATGCTGAAGATTATCCTGGAGAAACATCATCCCAATCTTGATAAACGGAGTTCAAGACCTTGAAGGAGGTTTATCTCTGATACTTGTGAGATGACCAGCCCATAGAAGCTACAGTTTCAGTCACATGTTTATGTTTTTTCTTGTTTTACGAGTAACAGATACTGTTCATGCTTTTCACTATCTTGACATTTGTACATTAACATAGAGAAGCTTTCTTTGTAATCTTTATCTCAGAGATGATACTTGTAGCCGAATCAAACTCATGTTGTCTTCAAAAAATTTGCGGTTAAGAACTGTGTGTGTCTAAGGACAAACTTTGTAAATTTATCTGTGAAAATCAGTAATACTTGAATTTTATAATTCTAGAACTACATACAGAAGATTATTGCAAGAAAAATATTCCAATAAGTGGGCATGGCATGAACCGGTACCAATCTATACAATTAGTCAATTACAGTAGATTGTTGTAATAAACCGGTGCCAAATTTCTAAACCGAACTCCGGTATTCTGCGATCAGTGTGTTCAAAGCTCATCGGAATCGGATGAGTCCGTGTGTAGTGACTGATGTCGGAAACACAGAGAAAGTCGTTAACCAGTTAAACTCCCGGAGGCTGTCCGGTCTAAAAATGGCGGCTTTGAAACTGCCCACTCGGCCTAATCAGACCTTCCATGGCGGTAAAACCGGTTTGCTTCATCCTCATCTCCTAAAAGCATTAATCCATTCACTGTTTGTCTTTGAATTCTTCCGATTTTGGTGACTAGTATTCAAAAAGTACTTCCCTTTTTTCTCATTGCCAGTTGTGAATTGCTCTAATTGATGAATCGAAATTTGGGTTTTGTCCTGATTGTACTGTTTCGATGGTTCGGCTCGTTTAAATTTCTTCTATCTCCTGCTAAAGTATAAACCTTTTAGTCAGTTTCTCTGTGTGGCATTGGCTTCTCCGATTGTTTGAATAATTTGCTTTAACGGTATGTAAAATTTAGAAATTGGGTCTCAGTTTCTGATTCAACTGGTTGATTTCTTGTTCTGTATGCAGGTGTGATTGTTACCAGAACCTTGACTCTTGTTTATCATCCCACATTGCTTTCCAGACACAGAGCTCAGAACCAGATAATGATAAGCAGCGGTAACAGCGGCCCACAACGGTTCCTTTTCACTCAGCCTCAGCGGCTGAGCCAATGTAACCGTTACTTTGAAGAAGAGCTAAGAAATGTGTCATGGACTCATAGAACATCAATGGAGGTTCGGTGTAAGGCTGGAGCAGTGCCTCTGATGAAGCAAAGCCATCGGTTTCTCTCTTCCCTCTCTTCCCCAGCCTTAGCTGGAGATCCTTCAGCTACGAACCGCCACATAAAGAAGTTTGTAGCCGCTTCACCCAAATCAGTGGCTCTCAATGTCCTCTCTCATCTCCTCTCAGCTCACACTTCACATCCTCATCTCTCCTTTTATGCTCTCTCCGTGAGTCTTGCTTGCTTTTTGTCCTGTTTCTCTCAGTCAGTAATATCTTGTTGGAGTTGAATGACTTGAAACTGGTTTTATTTCTCAAGCTGTATTCGGAGATTACTGAAGCATCATGGTTTGATTGGAACCCCAAGCTCATTGCTGAACTTGTTGCTCTGCTCAATAAACAAGAAAGGTTCGACGAATCAGAAACTCTACTTTCTACTGCGGTTTCAAGGTTGAAGTCAAACGAACGAGACTTGGCTCTCTTCTTCTGCAATTTAGTTGAATCAAATGCTAAACAAGGGTCGATACAAGGATTCGACGAAGCTTGCGTTCGTTTGAGAGAGATAATCCAAAGATCTTCATCAGTCTATGTCAAAACTCAAGCTTACAAGTCTCTGGTTTCTGGCTTATGCAACATGGACAAACCTCACGATGCAGAAAGAGTTATCGATGAGATGAGAACCGAAAAAGTAAAGCCGGGGTTGTTTGAATATAAGTCTGTTCTCTACGGTTATGGAAGATTAGGATTGTTTGACGACATGAACAGAGTGGTTCAGAGAATGGAAACAGAAGGTCACAAGATCGACACGGTTTGTTCAAATATGGTTCTGTCTTCTTATGGAGCTCATGACGCTCTTCCACAAATGGGTTCTTGGCTACAGAAACTTAAGGACTTCAACGTTCCTTTGTCCATAAGAACGTACAACTCGGTCTTGAATTCTTGTCCTACAGTAACATCACTGTTAAAAGACTTGGACACTTGTCCTCTTTCTCTTTCTGAGCTGCTTACTTTTCTGAACGAGGACGAGGCGGTTCTGGTAAGCAAATTGACTTGGTCATCGGTCTTAGATGAGGCAATAGAGTGGAATTCGTTAGAAGGTAAGTTGGATTTACATGGAATGCACTTGAGCTCATCGTATTTGATAATGATGCAATGGATGGATGAGATGAGAGTTAGATTTAGTGAAGAGAAGTGTGTGGTTCCTGCTGAGATTGTAGTTGTTTCGGGGTCAGGTAAACACAGCAATGTAAGAGGAGAGTCGCCGGTTAAAGCGCTGGTTAAGAAGATAATGGTTCGTACCGGAAGTCCGATGAGAATCGACCGGAAGAATGTTGGTAGTTTCATTGCTAAGGGGAAAACTGTAAAAGAATGGCTTTGTAAATGAAGTCATAATCATTGGGTTCACAAGTCTTTTAACATTTTTTTGTAACCAGAGTGAGTTTAACTTCAAGACTGTATGCTTTTCTTGTTGTAGTGAAAATACATTTCATAGAAACAAATACTAATGTATATGTATGCAAGGATATCTACAGAGAAGTGTACATTTGTTAATGGAGAAAGTTGATCAAATTGTATGCGTACATGTAAAACTTTATCAGTCACTTAAATGGTTAAAAATTCCTCATTAAATTTTGTTACACAGGTTTAATTTTGCTTTTCGATGTATAACTTATTTGGGTAGTTTCGTGGATATTGTTGTGTGTGTAATGAATAGTGTATTGTTTGATGGTGTTCTTTTTCGTCATTTGAAAAGACAAGAAATTGAAATAAAGCAGAATATTGTTTGCAATTTCCGAGAAACTTTCATATGCAATCGAATTATATTCCTAGCCTCACTAGTGGCTACTCAGTAGAGTCACTACTATTTAATGTTGTTTGTTCTTTTGCTTGAAAATGAAAACGATTTTTCTTTGTTAATTTGCAAATAATTTTGAAATGGATTAAAATATTCGTCCTTATTTGAAATACTATAGACACTTTAGTAAACAAAAAAAAGTTCAAAAATTTGTAAAAAATATACATATTTGAGTTCATAGTTTTTTTTTTTTTTTTTTTTTAGTTTATAGTTCAAAAGAAGAAATTGTAGTTACTAAAAACGAAGTTGAAGACAATACTACAAACCTAGTGTGATTATTTAACAAATAATATTGTCGTACAGTTCATAGAATGATTACTTAACAAAATCCGTCAAATAATAACACTGTCTTAATTATCTCCTTTGAAACACAAAAAAACTAGCTGACATGATGTTTCAAATGTAATGACTACAGGTAGTTATTAAATTCGTCTATATCCCTCTCAAAATGTCTGATTTTCAAAACATTTTTTTTATTTTTATGTGTCATAGTAATATAAGTTGAGCAGTATTTCACATAACTTCTCTAACCTATCTAGTATTATCAAAAGCTAAACAAAAAGGTTTTAAACTGAGACTGAAGCTACCCAATTCTTCTATCTTCTATCCATAACTTATATAAATGTTAATGGTACAAATGGTAATCATAACATTTGATTTCATTCATCTCTTTTCAATACATATGGTTCCAGTTTTTTTGGAAAAATGATGATCAACCATAAAACAAATTGTGTAATAATCTTCACTTCAAGATTCCTCCTCCGCTTTGAGCTATTTTCAGGATTGGTCATTTGTGTGCATTGCGGACTTGTCCATCTTGTTGGGTGAAATAAATTCACTAGCCGTCGCTCCTTAAACTCTATTACAAGCTGGAGATATGATCGACTGACGACCATGATGACCACCGGTCGATCTTACTTCTTAGTGTCTAAAAGGCCTTAGCATCGACATGACGAGGCAGCGACCAACAATGTTAATTAATGGTTTAAATTAGGGAATGACGACCGACGTAGGAAATGGAATATTACGACCGACGTCAAAGCCCAACTCAACAAGGATTAGGATCGACAAGCACCTATAAATAAGAGGTCCCATAACAAGGACAAGGGGACATTCAGAAAAACACACAAAAACCCTAATAGCTACTTGTTCTTCGCCTCTCGACGAGCAAGCGACGAACAACCTAGATACGACGAACTACGATCTACGACGAGCGACAGACGAGATTCTCTTAGTTTAATCTTTGATATTGACTTGTTGTAGCTCGATATTCAATTGATTAATAAGATATCTTCTCCTGCGTCATTCCGTTTATTGTACTTGCGAACCGGTTAAATTTTGCCCAAACAGTTTGGCGCTAGAAGGAGGGGCAATTTTAACTGCGTGAGACATGGCGGCGGGAGATGATACCACACCGACCGAAACACCGACCGTCACCGTTGCTCAGCTGGAGGCTCTCACAGCTCAGATGAAGCAGAACGAAGAACGACTTGCGCAAATCCAGGCGGAGAACGCAACCCTACGAGCAGAAAACGCGTCATTGACTCAGGCTCGCAATAGATATCGAGACCGGTTCCCTCCTATGCAATCGTTCGACACTCCACCACTTACGGGTGCAACAGGAGCAGCCCTAGGAACAGGAGCTACCGACGCTGCGCAAGGTAACCAAACATTGGTTCCACCCCTTGCACCAACGATGGAACATCAATCTGAAGACTCGCATACTATGTTCTCAAAGCGATTGGAGGCTATGGAGCTCTTGCTCGCGCGACTTCCAGGAGTAGCTCCTCCAATCACCAAAAGTGCTCCTAATTGCTATGCAGACACTCCCTTCACGGATGCCATCGCTTTGGTTGAGATGCCAAAGAAGTTCATCGTCCCTTCAATGAAGATGTACGACGGGACGACCGACCCTGATAATCATATAGCCCAGTACAAGCAACGCATGTTCACAACGGCAATAGCAAAAGAATATCGCGAAGCTAGTATGTGTAAAGGATTTGGATCTAGCCTCACGGGACCAGCTCTTCAGTGGTTTACGAACCTACCGAACGCGTCAATCGACTCGTTCGCGTCATTGACAGACCGCTTTGTTGAGCAATTCGCGAGCAGCAGGAACATAGAAAGGACAGCCGACGATCTCTATGAAGTGATACAGAAGAGAGGAGAACCGTTGCGCGATTACGTAGGTCGCTTCAACAAAGAGAAAGTATCCATTCCGGCATGTGTCACGTCCACTGCCATCTCTGCATTCAAAAGAGGATTGCTCCCAGACAGTGATTTGTACAAGGAACTGACGAAGTACCAGTGCAGAACGATGGAAGATGTGCTATCTAGAGCATGGGCTCAAATAAGGTGGGAGGAAGACCCTGCATATCGACACCTACTTTCCCCACGATCTGATTCGCGTGTTGTTAGGAACGAGCGTCCCTCTCGAGATGACAGACCGTACCAGAGACCACGCAGTGAAAGCACTAGCAAGAGAAGCGACAGCAGAAGCGACCATCGACCACTCAACCAAATTGAGAGCGACCAACGCTCATCATCCACATGGCCAGACATGAGTAACCTCGCAATATCTCCTGCAGAACTAGTCAATGTTCTTAATCATATATCTGGAGTAAGATGGCCTCAAAAGATGAAAGCACCAGGGGAACGAAGAGACACATCAAAGTGGTGCGACTTTCACTCTGACCATGGTCATAGAACAGAAGATTGCATCACGTTGAGAATGGAAGTAAACGAGCTACTAAAAAAAGGTCACTTGAGAGAATACTTGTCCGACAGGGCTAGGAGTCGCATCGACGACAGAAGCAATGACGAGGTGCAAAGAAAACCATCTCCTGCTCAATCTCCGGAGCATGATCGAATCATCAACGTGATATCGGGAGGATCAGAGGTTAGTGGAATTACTCATTCTGCTGCTAAAAAGAGTACTAGAATAGCTAGAACTCATCATGGAGATGTCAAAGCTATATGCGAGCGACTGTCGAAGTGCACGATTAGCTTTGCTTCAGATGAAGATAAGTGTGTCCTAGCTCCACATCATGATGCATTAGTCATATCTTTGACAATTGCTAATAGTCTGATGAAAAGGACACTCGTTGATAATGGGAGTTCGACCAACATTCTCTTCATGGATGCTTACAAAGGATTAGGGCTGGATGAGAATGCACTGACGCGAAAATCCACACCACTGGTAGGATTTAGCGGTGAAGTAAAGCAGACCATAGGAGAAGTGACGCTGCCTGTGTATGCAGGAGGAATTAACCGACAGACAAAGTTTCTGATACTAGATTGTGCTACTGCGTACAACGCAATTATGGGACGTCCCTGGATTCATGACATGGGGGCAGTGCCATCGACACTCCATCAAACCATAAAATTTCCTACTCCATGGGGAGTCAAAGAGATCAAGGGAGAACAAGAGCATGCACGTTCATGCTACCAAACTACCCTAAAAGGGAAAGGTCATGAGCTATATCAACTAGAGATCCAATCGTCGATTCCACATACCAAAGAAGCAGAGGTGGAACAACTCTGTGAGATCCACTGACGGAAAAAGATCTTGATGAAACGAACCTCGAAACCTACCTCTTCTAGGTTAGTTTGGCTTTCAGTGTTTTGGTTTTATTTATTTCGTTATTGTCATAGTCATAGACGATCCACGAGATGTCTCTGCTTTCAATTGTTTTTCTTTACTTCGCGCATGTCTACGGACGAACTTCTTAATAAAAGGTTTTTCTACATATGAGTATTTAAGAATTCTCAGATTATGTTCGTCACTCGCTTTAATATCGACGTTGTATCCACAACTAGTGACGAGCGACAGTCATTGCACTGCTTATGACAAACGACAGTAAAAAAAAAAAAAAGGCATTGCCTCCTCATGATAGAGCAGCAACGACGATCGACGTTTCTTCAAAAAAAAAACTAAAGGCAATGCCTCATGAGCAAATTGACCATGGTCACTAGGAAGATAAGAGTCATGTACTCAATGTATATCGACATCGACGACAGTCGCTGATAACTAATTTAGAGGTACGACCTCCACATGTTATGACGACAAGTCATAAAGAGTCATGTACTCAATATATAGTAAGAGCGATGACAGTCGCTAATAATTGATTTAGAGGTACGACCTCCACATGCTATGACAACAAGTCATAAGCAAATAGATAGAGAGACATGTCCTCAATATACAGTGACGACTGTCGCTACTAAATAAATTAAGAGGTACGACCTCACCATGATAAGTCATGATATAATAAAGAGGTACGTACTCAATAGACAGCGACGACAGTCGCTAACAAATAAGTTAGAGGTACGACCTCCAATAGACTATGATGTCACATCACTCTTTGATTAACAAAGGGGCACGACCTCCAAATATTATGATCATAAATCATTAGCTAACAAATGAAGAGGTACGTCCTTAATCTGTGACAACATCTACAAAATCAAGAGGTACGTCCTCGTGAAAATATGACAATAAACTAAGGGGTATAGCCCTCACAGCCTAATAGCTGCTTATCCGTTGAGAAAGCAAGTTCTGAATTCATCGACGCTCATCAATAGGTAAGGACTTATGTAGTCAATCCAAGTGATCAACCAAGACGAACACATAAAACGTGTTTGTCCTTGCTAGTTTTTATTAGATCTTATGAGATCAAGACCAACTACTAGTAAAAAGGAGCTCCGTTAATTCTACTATAATATCTTAATAGATAAACATCTATTAACGACATAAGAGGAAAAGGAAAGTAACTCCAATTGAAAAGAGAGGGAACGACAAAAGAAGATAAATGAGCGACATACAAAAAATGAATAACATCTACATTAGAAAGGGAGCAAGGTCCGAAACAGCATTGACGAGCAACGCCTGACGATTTGAAAAAATACGTTTTACTTAAGATTGGAGAGAATGAAGCTCGACGATTAAGAGAAAAAAGGAAGAGGCACGACTAAACATGTTTGTCGCTGGTCACTCTCTACATAAACAAACAACACAACTACATAATTAATGTACGTCGTTCCTCAATTTTAATAAAGCTACATGAGTGGTCAAGTACAACTTCTTTGGGACCCACATGGAAAAAAAGGGAAGGACGTACATGCTTCAAGAATAAAACTTTGTCATTGGTCATTGGAGAAAGAAGCTTGTCCATCTCCATTCTTAATCAATCCCACATGGATATTAAAATAAGTACGTCCCTCTTATTTTGCTTAGTTATTTCCACATGATTTAAAAGAAGAGTTTGTCACTCGTATAAGCCATCGACGAACGAAGAAAAAAGTAAACGAACAACAGTCACACAAGTGACATGAGCAAGCGACCGACCGACGATATGAAAATGAAGTATTACTCTACAAATTCTAAACAAGAAATTGAAGAGTAGGGGGCAAGTTGTTGGGTGAAATAAATTCACTAGCCGGTCGCTCCTTAAACTCTATTACAAGCTGGAGATATGATCGACTGACGACCATGATGACCACCGGTCGATCTTACTTCTTAGTGTCTAAAAGGCCTTAGCATCGACATGACGAGGCAGCGACCAACGATGTTAATTAATGGTTTAGCAATGAATGGTTTGTACCGAGTTGTGACAGATGACGACCGACGTAGGAAATGGAATATTACGACCGACGTCAAAGCCCAACTCAACAAGGATTAGGATCGACAAGCACCTATAAATAAGAGGTCCCATAACAAGGACAAGGGGACATTCAGAAAAACACACAAAAACCCTAATAGCTACTTGTTCTTCGCCTCTCGACGAGCAAGCGACGAACAACCTAGATACGACGAACTACGATCTACGACGAGCGACAGACGAGATTCTCTTAGTTTAATCTTTGATATTGACTTGTTGTAGCTCGATATTCAATTGATTAATAAGATATCTTCTCCTGCGTCATTCCGTTTATTGTACTTGCGAACCGGTTAAATTTTGCCCAAACACATCTCATCGTCAGAATCAATAACATTTTCACAATCATAACAAGGATGTGTCTGTAATCGGCTAGTAAAAGTGTCAAAAAACAAAAGAAAAAAGCAAAGAAAATAGGTTACGGGCGACAACGGCAAAAAGACTTCCAGTCTTTGGAGGAGACTTCCAAAGTCAAGCTCAAGATTAAACAAAATGGTGGAAGTCCCACGATCAAAAACGTTTGATTCTTTTTCACAATAGAAGATTTGAAAATAATTATTAAACAAAAGAAAAAAACAGAACAGAAAACAAAATGACACTAAGCTCTGGTCCAATCCTCTTGACCCATTCTAACTTTCTCAAGATGAAACCGCGTGGGCTCCATCCACTTTGATCAAGACCCTTATTCTTCTTTCTAATTATATTCATCACAATTCACAAACATCTAAAAGCATGGAAGAAAAGAAGAAGAGAAAAAACTACACACATTAGAAAAAAATTGCACAATAAGACTTTTAAAATTCAATCGTTAATCATGCATTCCTCCACATCTTTCCTCTTGACTTGGTCTGTTCCCTCAAAACATTCCCACATCACACACACACACACACAAAATAAAGAAAAAGAAAAATATCTTCCACCACAATGGGTCCTATAGCTAGTGTTATATATAAATGTTCATTACATTAACTAAGTGATACCACCAACAACCTTTTCACTTACACATCTTCTTAAAAGAAACCAAACTTTGGTAAGTGTTTTAAGAGACAGTGAAGAGAGAACATGGCAACAGAGATGGAGCTCCCTGGTTTCAGGTTCCACCCAACCGAGGAGGAGCTGCTTGATTTCTACCTCAAGAACATGGTTTACGGTAAGAGATGGAAAGTCGAAGTCATTGGTTTCCTCAACATCTATCGTCATGATCCATGGGACTTGCCTCGTAAGTAAATGGTTTCTCCATATCCTTACAAGCTTGATTTTGTCTCTCTCTAGGTTGTGTTAAACTCTTGAGTTTTGATTCACAGGTTTATCGAAAATCGGTGAGAGAGAGTGGTACTTCTTTGTGCCAAGGGAAAGGAAGCATGGCAACGGAGGGAGACCAAGCAGGACAACTGAGAAAGGTTATTGGAAAGCAACAGGATCCGACCGTAAAATCATAAGCATGTCTGAGCCAAAACGTCTGATTGGGCTCAAGAAGACCCTTGTGTTCTACAGAGGAAGAGCACCTGGAGGAATCAAGACTGATTGGGTCATGAACGAGTTCCGGTTGCCTGATAATTGCACCTTACCAAAGGTACCTTAAACACACAAAAGCTCTGTTTCAGAATCAAGAAACAACTTTGTCGCTAATCATCTTGTGTTCTCTTTATGATCACAGGACGTTGTGCTGTGTAAGATTTATAGAAAAGCCACTTCACTGAAAGTATTAGAGCAAAGAGCAGAGATGGAAGCTAAGATGAATAATCAAACAACCCCAAACTCTCCTCTCTCGTCTTCCGAGACTATTTCTTTCGTTGGGAAAGAAGAAGACTTGATGATGACGACAACTTCGTTCCCTTATCCTCAAACGGTAGTAGCCATGAAAGAAGCAAACGAGATCTTGATGCTTCAGGAGCAAACCGAAAACGCAAAGAAAGAGAGAGAAGCAGAGAGAAAAGAAGCTTCTTCAGCACTGAAGCGGCCGTGTGGAATCTCACCACTACCAGAGCTGCAAGTACCTAAACCAGGACTCGAGTGGGGATCAGACCAGTGGCTAAGTATAAGCCCTTGGCTGCAGAACCTTACACCAATAATTAACCTATAAAATTTTTAGAATATGTGATGATATAGTAACTTTTTGCATCGAGGGCTCGCAAGTCGCAAGGTTGTATTGGCAAAAACAGAGCTTGTAAGATGTTTGGCTTTCGTTTCAGAGTTACATTATTGTATTTTGTATTACTCTGGCTTTTTATGTATAACTGTAAGTTTGTTGTACCGTAAAGAAAATTTCATGTAACAATATTGAAATAACAACAAGGCAGAATTTGACTGCACTGCACCATTCAACAACAAAATAAAAACCTAGACTTTTATCTTTCTGTCAAAACCAATATGGATTTTCCGAGAAGAAGACTAGGATAAAACCATTGTTGAATCAAGGGCTCGATGTTGCTCTGTCCTGATCAGCTGCAAATCCCTTTTGTGGGACCTTTTGAAATTCGGAAGGGATGGGTCCCACCATTGACTCGACTCTAGACCCAATTAATTTCATACTCCACACAATGTGACCCCACTTGCAAAATTTCATCCTTTCCACCGGACGTTGTAATTCCGTCAGATGTCGGACTCACCGGCGCCGTGAAATGGGCTGATTTTTCCGATGGTTCCTTCTCTCGGCGAGTAGAGCAAACGGCCAAAGTTAAAGGCTTCATCTTTGCCGTGATTGTATAGGCACCTTCCTCATCCTCTGTTTCCGAGAAACAGGGGAACATAAACCCTAGAGGCAAAAGCGTTCCTTTTTTCATTTCGGTGTCGTTTGTGCTAGAGCTGTGGCGGATATTAAAAGTCAATTAAGGAGTTCTTAAATCTTCTTTTATTCTACTTGACTTGTGCTAGAGCTCGGCGGCTTCCAAAACATGAAGCAAACAGGGGTTTGAGATTGATTCTGGCAAAATGTTCTCATCTAGCTTAGATGCCTTGTCTGTTTGTTGTTGTTTGTGGTATGATCCATCTCCATCTTGATAGATTCATTTGCAAAGAGGTGAAAATGAAACATAATCTGGAATTTCTGTACGTGTTTGTCTGACTTTTCAAGATTCTTGTTGGTTTGAGATGGATGCTGACAAAAAATGTTCTCATTTAGCTTAGAGAGAACTTGTCTCTTTGTAGTTGTTTTGTAATATGGTTTGATGCAACTGTCCATGAGACAGACATCCACTATAATTTTTAGGTACAGATTTGTTGAGGCTATAAACTAATGAACCAATAGACTCAATCAAACAGAGAGAGGATTGAAACAATATGTGTAGTCTCAAGTCTCTAGTGGATGGTGGAAAGTATAGTTAAGTTATAGGAACTTTTCAAATTTGCATTTCATTATGTAACGTTGCCTTCATTTTTTGTTGTTGTTATGTCTCTACAATCAATATGTAATGGAGAGTGGTTGGTTGCTGTTCAGAATGCAGACAAGATCCGGAAGTGGTTATATGCAAGAATAGTGCTGTTATCATCTTCTCCAGTGAGACAAGCCATGCTGTATTTCCCATAAAACTATGCCAACGCATTTGCAAATTCGGCCGTGCACATTCATTTCATGAGATCTGAGTCATATCTTTATTCAATATGGCCAATGAGATGTGGAGGGGAAACATTTTAGAGACATAGAAGTTCATGGTTCAATATTATAAGTTTATGACAACCAAGAGATTCTTCATGTCTCTCTTTCTTGATGATGTATATAAGTATTGACCGGAGAGGCAATGAGAAGGCAGAACAAACATCTTAGAGCTCTCTCAACATCTTCTCTTTGATCATCAACAAAAGAGAGAAAAAAATGGCAGTCTCTCACCACGTTCGATCTCACAGTTTCCCCTCTAGTCTTCACCCACAAGCTGCTCATGTCGATGAGCAGTTGGCTCGATTGAGATCTTCCGAGGAAGCTTCAACATCCTCCACCTATTCTATCTGCAAAAGACTTGACAACCTTCAAGAGTTACATGAGTCTCTTGACAAGCTTATCAGCCTACCTGTCACACAACAATCTCTAGCTCAAGAACAGAACAAGAAATCTGTGGAGCAGCTTCTTGATGGATCTCTAAGGATCTTGGATTTGTGCAACATTTCCAAGGATGCTTTGTCTCAGATGAAAGAAGGTCTCATGGAGATCCAGTCGATTCTAAGAAGAAAGCGCGGTGATCTATCTGGCGAGGTCAGGAAATACTTATCCACAAGAAAGTCCTTCAAGAAGTCATTCCAGAAAGTACAAAAATCTCTCAAGGTTGCACAAGCCGATGAATCTTTGGCTGCGTTTGGAGAAGCAGAAGCCATCACAATTGCTTTGTTTGATTCTCTCTTCAGCTACATGTCTGGATCAAAGACTTGTGGAAAATGGTCACTTGTCTCAAAGCTAATGAACCAGAAGAAAGGTACATGTGAAGCACAAGCAAACGAATTCACAAGGATTGATTCTGAATTCCAATCCGAGAAGACCTTGAAGATGCAGGATGTTCAGATGCTAGAGTCATGCATTCAAGATCTTGAAGATGGACTTGAGTCACTATCTAAGTCTATGATTAAATACAGAGTCTCAATTCTTAACACTTTGGGCCATTAAAGCCTAGACAATTTTGTACAGAAAAGAAAAGATAATTGAAACAAACTCAAGATTTCCTATATTATCTTTTGCACCTTCTTTCCTCTTTTCAATTATTTTACATCAAAAAACAAGTTTAGTCCAGAACCAAGAAAATTACTAGTAACTCTAATTGAAAAATTTACCATTGAGTATTAAACCCCCACAATTTACAGAATTTCTAATCTACCAATTCTCTTGGTGTCACGATTCCTAATTATAATAAGATAAGCATCTCTGATTCACACGTTTTCTGCAATAATAACTCTGTCCATGTCTATAAGTTGGGAGGCAATGAAAGTGATACACCAACTAAAAAATGATGAACCTTTAAACTCTTACTGTGTTTTCACGTGTCAAAACCAACGAATAAGGATCTTGTTTTTAATTTCTCTTTAATTGAACCATCTTTCATAAATATGAGACATTGTTTTAAAGGCCACTCGTGCATAAAAAAAATGATTACTGTTTAATACATGAAGGAAATGACCTGTAACCTATAATGTGGCATCTCTGAACTTTTATATCCCAAGAAAAATTGTTAAGTAATCTATTGAGGATTTGTTAACATGCCATGATCTACGGATATGGATCTTGCCGCTACTTCATTGAGATCACCATTATCACAGTTGTTGAAAGATGCTTTCTCTGATTAGCATAACAATAAATACATAATGCAAACGTGTGCATGTAACTAAAAAAATAGCCTACCACACGGAGAGACTTATAATATATTCACAAAATCTTCAGAGGCAGGAGACAAAGACTAGCTGGAAATGACAGTAGCTTTTGAGAGTGCTCGTGAGGCTAGAGTTTTTGTATGATAATATATTCCAGCACCTTCAACGGCATGACACATTCTAGTCTGAAACTTCACATAGAAAATATTAATTAAATCCTGAAAGATAGGTATGAGATTTACACGAGTGGCCTTACCTTCCGTAGCAGACAAGCCAGCTTGAAATACATCTCATAACAGTGAAACAGATCTCAATGCATCATTATTTGTAAATGAAGATGTAGTTGGAGGGAGACACTGAGCTTATATGGTGGAGATCTTTACAATTTTTGTGTATAATGAGAAGGAGATGCCTTGTGGCACCTTGAAAGGAGGACACTAACAAACATTGTAATAATGGTTTCAATATTTTAATCAATGAGATTCCTCTTGCCTCTCTTTCTTGGTGGTGTATATATGTATGGACCGAGAAGCCAATGAATAAATCAGAACAAAGCATCCTATCTCTCTCAACACCTTCTCTTTGATCAAAAACAAAATGGCAGTCTCTTTCCATGTTCGCTCTAACAGTTTCCCCTCTAGACCTCACCCACAAGCTGCTCATGTCGTTGAGCAATTGGCTAGATTGAGATCTTCAGAGGAAGCCTCAAGCTCTTCTATCTGCCAAAGACTTGACAACCTTCAAGAGCTTCACGAGTCTCTTGACAAGCTTATTCTCCTACCTGTTACACAACAGGCTCTAACTCAAGAGCAGAACAAGAAAGCCGTCGAGCAGCTTCTTGATGAATCTCTAAGAATCTTGGATTTGTGCAACGTTTCCAAGGATGCTTTGTCGCAGATGAAAGAAGGTCTCATGGAGATCCAATCGATTCTAAGAAGAAAGCGTGGTGATCTATCTGGAGAGGTCAAGAAATACTTATCGTCAAGAAAGTCCTTCAAGAAGTCATTCCAGAAAGTACAAAAGTCTCTCAAGGTTTCACAAGAAGGAGAATCTTTGGCTGTGTTTGGAAAAGCAGAAGCTGTTACAATTGCTCTGTTTGATTCTCTCTTCAGCTACATGTCTGGATCCAAGACATGCGGCAAATGGTCACTGGTCTCAAAGATAATGAACAAGAGAAAGGTCTCATGTCAAGAAGAATCAAACGAATTCACAAGGATTGATTCCGAATTCCAATCCGAGGAGACCTTGAAGATGGAAGATGTTCAGATCCTAGAATCATGCATTCAAGATTTTGAAGATGGACTTGAATCTCTCTCTAAGTCATTGATTAAATACAGAGTCTCAATTCTTAACACCTTAGGCCATTAGAGCCTACAAATTTTGTACAAAAGTTAATTATAGAAACATACTTAAGTTCAATTCTAATCATCTTATTTATTTTATTTTAGACGCTTAACTCTTTAATCATCAAAGAACAACTTCACTCTAGAAACAAGAAATCACACAATTCTGCATTGACTCTTGAACTCCCAAATTAAACAGTTTAAACTTCATGGTAAAACAAATTAAGTTAATAACTTCCTGGTAAAACAGATTACCTAATTAACGCGGTCTTAGTTCTTAATTACAACAAGGTCACTGATTAATAAGATTATTGAATTTAACACGTTCTCTGCAATAATAACTCTGTTCATGTCTGCATGGTGGGAAACATTGGAAGTGGTTCAAAAATAAATAAAAACAAGAACCTTCAAGTCTCCGTGTGCTTTCACATGTAACGTGTTAGAGGATCGAAGAATAAGGATCTTGTCTGTGTGATATCCTTGAAAAAGTTTCATCAAATTCACATGTTTTCTACAATAAAATATCTCTATTCGTGTGGGACACAACGTAAATGATGAACTTTTTAAAGTCTACGTGTGCATGCACATGCCAATTTTGATGGAAAAGGTTCTGGTCTCTATTCTAATTATGAAATGCTCGTGCATTTATGAAATTTACTTGTTCGATAATTTACTTGTTCAATATTTTCAAAAATTTAAAGGGAAACAAACATTTACTTGTTCGACATGTTAATGTTTAATATCTATCTCTGAACCTCCACACGATTTTTTCCACATGCCACTATCTACGGATACGGATCTTGATAAATTGTCGCAGTTTATTTTCTTGATTAGTTTAACCATGATGCAAGCGTGTGGGATCATATGGCAAGCTCATGTATATTAATCAGAGTAATAACATTATTTTTTCTTCTTATATTTTACATTGAATCACAAAAAATGGTCTACAGAAACATGGAAATAAAATACTATATTTGTAGTGAAAAAAATACAATAAGATTAACAAAATGTGAATGCTCTACTTAAACATCAAAGAAAAAAATCTGTCAAGAACCTAAAAACAACTGCTGGTACAGAATCTTAAAGATGTATCTTTGTGGTGAAACAATTTACATATGCATAAGAGACTTTAGTCACCTGTATCCATCGAGATTCTTCCATTTTTTAAGCTTGCTTATAATTTCTGGATAAGTAGAGGCATTTTCAACGTGACTAAAACTTGAAATGCACAATATTGAATCAGCATTGTCCATGCCTTGTCCTCTGGCACATTGTGTTCTGGGAGTTCACATGGAATGTGAAACTGCTCGAAAAAAGGGAAATAAACTACTCTTTTAGTCTTGAGAGATCTGCACGAATGGCATTGCCTTCAATAGCAGACAAGCCAGCTCTGTTTTTAAATAAGAACACATGCAATGAAGAGAATCTCAATGCCTTAAAAGAAAATTTCAGAATTGAGCTGTGAGTATGGTTTGGCAAGAGACATAGAACTGATATGGTGGAGATCTTGGATATATATATTAGAAGAGATGCCTTTTACCAACTTTGTAGAGGAACACTATATTTGACGATTTTAATATTTTAATCTCCAAAAGATTCCTCTTGCCTCTCTTTCCTGATGGTGTATATAAATGTTGCCCGGAGAGGCAATGAGAAGGCAGAACAAACATCTTTAGCTTTCTCAACATCTTCTCTTTGATCAATAACAAAGAGCTAACATAACAAAAAAATGGCAGTCTCTTTCCATGTTCGCTCTAACAGTTTCCCCTCTAGACCTCACCCACAAGCCGCTCATGTCGATGAGCAGTTGACTCGTTTGAGATCTTCCGAGGAAGCCTCAACATCTTCAAGCTCGTCTATCTGCAAAAGACTTGACAACCTTCAAGAGCTTCACGAGTCTCTTGACAAGCTCATACGCTTACCCGCTACTCAACAGGCTCTAGCTCAAGAACAGAACAAGAAAGCCATCGAGCAGCTTCTTGATGGATCTCTAAGAATCTTGGATTTGTGCAACATTTCCAAGGATGCTTTGTCGCATATGAAAGAGGGTCTCATGGAGATCCAGTCGATTCTAAGGAGAAAGCGCGGAGATATATCAGGAGAGATCAAGAAATACGTATCCTCAAGAAAATCCCTCAACAAGTCATTGCAAAAGGTGATCAAGAGTTTGAAGATCAAACAAGGGCAAGAGTACAACGAAAAATCTATTGCTATGTTTAGAGAGTCAGAAGCTATTACAATGGCTCTTTTTGATTCTCTATTCTGCTTCATATCTGGATCTAAGACTTGTGGCAAATGGTCACTAGTCTCAAACCTAATGAACAAGAAAAAGGTGACATATGAAGCACAAGAGAACCAATTTACAAGGGTTGACTACAAATTCCAATCCGAGAAGAGTTTGAAGATGGAGGATGTTCATATCCTAGAGTCATGCATTCAAGATTTTAAAGATGGACTTGAATCTCTGTCTAAATCTTTGATAAAATACAGAGTCTCAATTCTTAACATCTTAGGCCACTGAGCCAGCAAGTTTTGCACATATATCAAAATAATAATAATAGAAACTTATTCAAGATTTCTCATATGATTTTGCATTATTAGTTCTTAATCATCGAAGAACAAATTCAGTCTAATATTCTCGCCATAACAAGTTAAGCTGCTAGCTTGAATCCATTTTTCAGCTTCCTCATAATAAATAAGATAATCATCTCTGAATTCACACGCTTTTAGGAATAACAGGTTTGTTCATTTCTATCTGCTGAAAGAAATTGTTTATTTCTGTCATATTTCTTATAAACAGAGCAAATATATTAACTAACAGAAACAGAACCAAAAACAGATAAAATATGACTTGATATATATGGATTTTCAGTCATATGATACCTAAACCAATATGAAAAATAAGTCGATCAAGATGACAATATAATCCTCCCACTTTTGTTTGCAATTTAATCAAGAAAACAAGTTCTGGAGATGTTTGCTTCTGCAAGCTCTTCACATTCAACCCTTCTCGAAGTCGCACAACAGTTTAATTGATTCCAGAAGCTATAATCATTTCTTGGATGTTTGTTTGAATTTCCATCGTCTACGTCCTTCTCCTTCTTCATGAGAGCGATATCACCAATTGTCTCCCAAGAAATATCATCAACATCGTTTGGTGTATACACCAAACTAAAGCCACATTTCAGCACTTGACATCTTGCTACCTCGCTTGCACCATCAGTCACCTGAAATCTGAGTGAAGCCTTAGAAGGAATACATCCTTTCCCATGGTTCTCCACGTGGCGTTTTTTGATATCTAGCCAACTTGTATATCCAATAAAAACATGAGCAGACTCAATCTTGCGTGGCTCATCGCCTGCTACGCTCCAACCACCAACGATTGAAGTAAAACTGATACATGGCCCATCTTTACTTTCAAACTCACAAGTGCATTTCACCAAGAAACGATTGCTTTGATGTTCTTGGTTGTCCGGAAACAATATAACTGCGCATAAAGCTATACCAGTAAGTCTATTGTCACACCAGTGTCGAGGTAGTTTCGGCTCTAACAGTGATCCAAAGCCTTGGTGATCAAATGATGATGGTACTTCACTGGAGGTTTGGTGGAAGCACTGGGACAGATTTTAGCTTCTTCCAGTTCTTTATGTCAAGCCATTTCAGATGATAAGGCTGGCTGATGTTATTCTGCAAGCTCTCGAGATCGTTTCCACTTAAACATAATGATAGCAATGAAGATGTCATCATCTGTCCACTTCTTTTTTCTTTCTTCTATAAGCTTCTTAGACAAGGTACTGCAGCTCTGTTTCTGTTAGTTCTTCCGTTAAGAAGTTCTCAGTGCAATCAATGTTCAATAAGGTGAAACAAGTCCGCCTTCAAGATCTTGAGGTCATGACTCTAAATATCAGCACAGAGATCACTGAATTTGACTCTCGTAAGAAAACAAATCAGAGTATCCGATAGAAACGACTATTACTGCATGTATTGAGCTTATAAAACAGATCTTCCAATATATTAAAGGGCAATTACTTCGACAAGAAACATATATAAATAGATGGAGGTTCGAATCCTAGTACATAGAACAAGAAGACAAGAAAAAAAACATCTAACAAACATTAATAAAAAAAGAGTTTGCATTTCCTCGAAGCTCGTCGAGACTCTGATAAGTCCTTGAGCATCTTCAGCTTTGGAATTCTGTTATCATCAGACGAGAATCTTGCAGTCTTCAAGAGAGAAGCCCGTCTCAAGATGTAAACCGCAATTTTTCTGTCTTGCTGTCTTCCCAAGTATTCTGACCAGATGAAAGTCTTTAGGCTGGACTCAAAACATGCAGGAACATGACTAGGTCGATCCCATAGAACCATATCATTGTCGTAATGCCCCTGAGATGGAGCAGAATAATTGGATTTCAAACCCCCACACTGTGCATTAGACAAAAAAAAAAAACTGTTTATCAAAGAAACTTACTGTCATTTGAAAGATGTTGAGAACTCGTAAGTTAGGAGAATCTGTGAGCAACCGAGAAAGCAGCGTAGACGAACGCTCTAAGCAATTACGGAGCCTGCACACAATGAAAAAGACGGAGAGGACTCTATGTTAAACGAGACAGGAGGAGTTGTAGTTGATATATGGAAGAAGCTGACCATTTACCTTTGAACATATTGTGAGACGCTTGACAGATTGGATTGATCCGACAAGACTCTGGATATCAGAGTATCTAACATCTACATATGCTTCTTCCAGGTCAGGCATGTTCTCAATCAAAAGGGATTCACTGTCGACATTATGATCCTCAAGTTTCAAGTACTTCAAAGCAGGAGCATCGATTTCTAACCTATCTACCTCGAACTCATTAGCCATTGAAAGAGCTAAACTCTGCAACGACGGGAACCTGACAATGATTTTTCCGACAGTGTAGGGTCTCGCATAGCGGCTACAAAAATCCACCAGTAAGTTTTCAAGAAGAGGGCAAACAGAGAGAAGCCGTCCAAGAGATTCTCCATCTAAGCCTAGCTGCAAATCTTTCAGAGAAGGAAGACAAGCCATACCGGGAAGAACATCCATGAGAATATGGCCTTCTAGTTTCAAGACCACAAGAGATCTGCAAGCATACAGGCTACTCGGCAAAATGTCACATACAACGAATCACAGTTCCATCCTCCGTAATCAAGTTTCGGCAAATACATCCAGAGACACTTCCATCGTTTCGACAGCTTGCAAGTGGAGATAGCATCTTTTGTTGGAAGACGCGATAGGATCTCAATCAGCAACTCATCTGATAACTCGCTGATTCGATCCATATCTCTCGAATTGGAGTGAAATTTGGAACCTAAATCACAAGAATTAGAGCATTATGCTCTAGAGAAGTAATGCAATGTGACGAAGATCGAAATGGCAATTGATTTCTAGCTTTAAAGCAAACAAAATTTCAATCGAATTTTGCTGAGCAATCTAAAATCAGACGAAATTGGAACCGAGAGAGAGAAAAGACGAAAACTTAAACCACTAAGAGTACTGAAAAATCACAGGAAATTCAGTAAAAAAAAGTTGAATCGAGTATTCAAAGATTATCAAGTAAGTACCTGAGGATTTGCGGATGGTTTTTGCTGATGAAAATGCAGAGCTTCGCTGAAACAAAGAAAGACTCAAAAAAGGTTGGAGTTTTGGTGAAGCTGAAGAGAGCTAGCTGTTACGCTTCGGGAAAATCAGAAAGGGAAAGATTGAGAAAATCGGGAAAGGAAAGATTGAGAAACAATTTATGTGAAAATGAGAAATCCGAGGAAAATGAAGGAGCGGATAGAGAATACAGAAGGAATCTATTGTGTGTTGATATACAGTTTATCCAATAAGTCCAGCATAGGTCATTAGGCCCATCAGACTTCATTAAACCCAATAAATTGATCTATTGATTAAATAGTCTAATTTATATATTAATTTATATATTTATATAAACTACTATGATTTTCTTAATCGTATTAGAAAGTATCTAAGTAGCTTATGAAGGTTTTCATGAATCATGAATTCTATGATTATTTAGGCTAAAATAAACATATTAAATGAAAAAGCATTTCATGTAATTTTCAGTTGGCTTTAAAAATTGATTTAAACAGCAATTACTAAGACACATTCATTTTTGAAATTGCTATTTGGAACTGATTTATGTGAAATTCATGCTCACATTTGTTATGGTTTCAATTTTGATCAGTGTACCCATTTTGTGCAGCAGTCATTATTTTTTGAGAAATTTTGGAAATATAGTCTTTGATGAGTTTAATTTGAAAATTATCTTTATTTTGATTAATAGCACAAAAGGAGAAAAACGTTAACCATGAGAAACATACATACTTATGAACCTCTCCTTCCATGGTCACAATCAAACAATGACTATCACCGCAAGCAATCTGCTTTATAAGAATGCCATGAAATTCTTTGATTGGCAGCGGAGTAAACAAGTCCCTTGAGTTCCCGTGGCCTAATCTCCCAAACTCACCACTACAAGAGAAAATCAGACTTTCAAGTGTGAGCAATCAAGTGTATAAGTTACAAAATAGCAATTTCGAAGAATGAATGTTTTTTTTTTTTTTTTTTGGTCAACCAAAGAATGAATGGTCTAAGTCTTAGTATTTACATGAAATGCTTTCACTTGATTTGTATTTTACAATAAAGTAATCAATTCATGATTCATGAAACAAATGAAAAAATCATGGTAGTTTATGTATAAATATATAAATTAATACATAAATTAGACTGTTTAATCAATCGATTAACTTATTGAGTCTAACGAAGCCAGATGGGCCTAATGACCTAGGCATCCATCATCCATCATCCATCATCTACGATTAGCCTCTTAGATTTTTCGGTTTCTTTTTGTGTTCTCAATTCGCTCCTTGAGTTTCCTCAGATTACTCATTTTCCCTTGAATTGTTTCCCGCTTTTTCTCAATCTTTGATTTTTCCCTTCCCGATTTTCCCGAAGCGTCCCAGCTACTGCTTCTTCTTCTTCTTCTTCCACATAAGCTCTCTTCACCTTCACCAAAATTCTACCTCTTTAGCCTTTCTTAGTTTCAGAGAATCTCTGCATTTTCATTACCAAAAATCATCTGCAAAGTCCCAGGTACTTACTTGATAATCTTGAAAACTCGTTTCACCTTTTTTTACTGAATTTCCTTGTGATTTTTCAGTACTCTTAGCCGTTAAAGTTTTCGCCTTTTCTCTCTCTCGGTTCCAGTTACGTCTGATTTTAGATTGTTCCGCAAAATTCGATTGAAATTTGTTTGCTTTAAAGCTAGAAATCAATTGCCATTTCCGATCTTCGTCACATTGCATTACTTCTCTAGAGCATAATGCTCTAATTCTTGTGATTTAGGTTCCAAATTTCAATCCAATTCGAGAGACATGGATCGAATCAGCGAGTTATCAGATGAGTTGCTGATTGAGATCCTATCGCGTTTTCCAACAAAAGATGCCATCTCCACTTGCAAGCTGTCGAAACGATGGAAGTGTCTCTGGATGTATTTGCCGAAACTTGATTACTACTGATCTTGTAGATGTCAAAGTTTGAGGGAGTTTCTTAATCGGAGTCTGCCGCTACATAGAGCTCCGGTTATCCAAAGCTTCCGTCTGAACATATCAGTTCCACGTGCTATAACTGAAGACGTCAAGACATGGCTTGCGATCGCAACTTCTCGCTCCCTCCGCGAGCTTGATGTATCTTATTGTTGTTATCCGATAAAGCCAGGCAAAACTCGTTATGATCCTCCGGGGAAGCATGGCATATTGCCGCTTAGCTTGTATGCCTGCAGATCTCTCGTGGTCTTGAAACTCAGTGGCCATATTCTCATGAATGTTCCTCGTCGTATGGTTTGTCTTCCTTCCCTGAAAACTTTGCAGCTTCGAGAAGTGAGTGGCTTACATGGAAAATCTCTTGGACGGCTTCTGTCTATTTGTCCCGTTATTGAAAACCTATTGGTGGATTTTAGTGGTACTGACAACTATGTGGGAGACGTCAAAGTCAGCGTCCTGTCTTTGCAGAGTTACTTTTAATGAATTGTGATTGTGAGATAGATAGGTTAGAGATTGATACTCCTTCTTTGAAGTATTTGAGACTTGAGGACGGTAATGATGAGAATGAGTCATGTTTGATTGAGAACATGCCTGAGCTGGAAGAGGCATATGTAGATGTTAGATACCCTGATATCCAGAGTCTTGTGGGATCAATCCAATCTGTCAAGCATCTCACAATATGTTCAAAGGTAAAATGGTCAGCTTCTTTCCATCTATGATTTGATCAACTACAACTCTTCCGGTCTGGTTTTATAGAGTCCTCTCCTGTCTTTTTTTCATTGCGTGCAGGCTCTGTATGGTGACGGTTTTGTCTTCAGACACCTTGAAGAGTTGAAGCTATGTGATTGCTCTGAGTGTTCGTCTATGCTGCTTTCTCGGTTGCTCACAGATTCTCCTAACTTGCGAGTTCTCAACATCTTTCAAATGAGAGTAAGTTTCTTTGGCAAACAATTTTTATATATCTGGTCTAATATACAGTGTGGTGGTCTGAAATCCAATTATTCTGCTCCATCTCAGAGGCATGACGACAAAGATATGGTTCTATGGAATCGACCTAGTCATGTTCCTGCATGTTTTGAGTCGAGCCTAGAGACTTTCATCTGGTCAGGATACTTGGGAAGACAACAAGAGAGGAAGATCGCGGTTTACATCTTGAAACGGGATTTTCTCCTAAAGACTGCAAGAATCTCATATGTTGTTAACAGTATTCTGAAACTTAAGATGCTTAAGGACTTTGCAGAGTCTTCACGAGCATCGTCGAAATGCAAACTCTTTTTTGATTAAGGATTTTAATGTTTGTTAGATGTTTCCTTTTTTTTTTCTGTTCTTCTTGTTCTATGTAATATATAGGATTCGAACCTCCATCTATTATATATGTTTCTTGTCTAAGTAATTGTCTCTTCCAAATAAAGAAGAGGCTTTAATATATTGGAAGATCTGTTTTATAAGCAGCAATAGTCGTTTATATTGGATACTCTGATTTGTTTTCTTGTGAGAATCAAACTCACTGATCTCTGTGCTGATATTACTAATATCAGATTAGAGTCATGCCCTCAAGATCTTGAAGGCGGACTTTATTCACCATATTGAACCTTGATTGCAGTGAGAACTTCTTGACCTAAGAATTAGCAGAAACAGACCTATAGTGCCTTGACTAAGAAGCCTACAGATGATATACCAAAAGCTCTTTGTTTATTGATTCTGGTTCAACAGTAACTGCAGACAATCTGAGTTAGGTTATGTCGGAGTGTTACATAAGGGTTTTAGGTTTTGTTGAGTCCACTAAGTTCTCGTACTTGGCCAACAATGACTAGGGCTTGGCAGAAAACAAAGAAGTACCTTCTTGAAAAAGCTACGAACAAGATTCATATATACAGTTGAATCTTATTTGACACCGCAACATGAAGGTAGAGAATCTTCCTTGAATTGATCGTAAGCATATAAGATACAGGACGGAGAATGGAGAATGTAATTACTTTTGGAGCACGTCTCATACTAAAATGCGTGATCTTAAAGTAAGAAGACACAAATAAATCAAAGAAAATACGTACATATACCAGCCTGGGATGCTTCTCACACCGTCTAATTCATCCCATATACTTTTCTTAAAATTTTCAATGTCCTTTCCCTCTTCTTCAATAAACATTGCACCAACTCCGTTTGATTCAATCACATTCACTTGATTTGAAACATCAACAGCAATCTTCTCAATCATCTTCCCTTCATCTTCCCTAAAACAATAGAAAAAAAAAAACAAGTGTCTCGAATTAGATATTTATTGTACCAAAACCAATCCAATGCTTTATGCTTGTGATGACATTGATGCGTAAGAGATTTAACTATACACACCAGTCTTGGGAAGATTCACCGACTATATCCACAATGCATGTCAAAGCTCTCATCCATCTCAGCTCCATCTTCTCTATTTTCTCCAAAGAGTTTCTCATCAAGTCCTTACCAATAGTTTTGGTCTGGTTTCTAACATCAGATTGATTCACTTCATAGTATATTGGTATGACCACTCGGTGTCCCCATGTTTCTTCCCTCCATGTTAAGATCTCCACCAATTCGTTCAAGCACCTACTCGAAGAAACATAGTTCCTCGATAGAATGACAACTGATACCCTTGATTCTTTTATGGCCTGTGTGACCTTATGACGACTCATCGACTTCCCTCCCTTAAACTGACTATGTACTGCAGTGATTCCAATCCATTTAAATTCCTTGATCAAGTAGCTTACAAAGGTTCTTCGGACATCCTCACAGAAGCTCAAGAAAACATGGTTTCTCTGATGGTGAATCAAAGAAGACTTATGAGCTGCTACACCTTGCTTTGTTTCTGACAAGATAAACCTCTCGTATTCCTGAAGGAAAACAAAACATTATATGAATCAAATTTAATGATAGATTTCTAATGAACAAGTGAGATATACCATTTCAATGTCTTCTAATCCTGAGAGAATTCGTTTCCGTTTCTTGTATGGTGGTAATACATATGAGGAAAGCTCCATGGAGTCCAAAACAGAAGAAGTGCGCCTCAAGTCATGACTGGCTCTGCCTGTTTCTGTAGTTATTACATCTACTCCACATTCTGTTATAGTGCAAGAATCATCAACAACCATGTTCTGATCGTTAACAGGAACAAACTCAAATACAACAAGATCATTCAATAAATCTAGGTAATTCCCATCAGCAGCTCCTGGATGCATTGAGACATCACAGAAGACAAACATGTGATTTTTTCGAACTCTTTGAGCAATAACTTCCTCTGGAGTCCAACAATCATAAACTCTTTCTAGTCGGCGTGAGACGCCTTTCTTGTTTCTCCATCTGCAGACACACCTGATGCCAATACCAGAAACATTGTAGGATTCATCCCAAAATGCAATTACAACTGATATTTGAAACCCCATAAGTGTTTTGATACGAGGAGTTAACTGTATCTTCACTGATGAACTTCGTTGCAAGTGAGTGATAGATTTCAGACCATCAGATGTTGGAACAGATAAACTGAATATTGGTGCTTTGATGAGCTTCTGTTTCAGTAAGGCAAAAGCAATCATAAAGACAATAATCTTTTTGGATATATATATAAGACAGTGTTTTGAGAGAAAGAAAGGCATAGAGAGTATGTACCTGAGTATGCTCTCTGGCCATTTGAGATACACTAGAATCTAAAATCTTCTTGACTGAATCTGAAGAAAGATTAAAGCAATTGCTGAATGTGCAATGTCTAGGAAACTGCTCGAAGCTCATATGAATACTCTTCAAAGACACGCAACCATGTGCATTCAAAAGATCTAGACTCTGGGGAAGCTCAGGGAGTGATTTGAGGTTTTTGCAATGAGTTAATGTAAGGCTTTCCAGTTTACAGAGCTGCTTCATGCTTTGAGGAAGCTTGCTAAAGCCATTTCCGCTGAGATCCAATGATTTTAGTGAAGGAAAATAACATATCTCTTGAGGTATATGTATGTCCAGTAGATATGTATTACTGAGACACAAAGACACCATGGCGTACATTCTTGACACAAAGGAAGAAAACAACGAAGATGGCAGCATTGATTGATATGGCGTGGCTAAAAATGGCATAAGTATGAGAGAGCATTTGGAGCCACTCTTGTCTCTTGCTATGAGATGAAATGTTCTCCATTTTTCCCAAATTAACATGACATGACATGGAGGAGATCCACCTAACATCACTTTGTCGGTCCCATCTATATGAGCTCGTTGTACCATATCTTGAAGTGAGAAACCAAGAACATACTCGAGCTCTGAGCAGCCAGATAGCTCAATGGTGACAATGGATTTGAATAAACCCAAGTAAAGATGTTGCAGCCTTTTGCAATCTTTCAAATCTAGTGAAACCAGTTCAGTGAGATCCTCCAATGAAGATGGGAGTTTCTTTATAGGCGTCTCAGCTAGACTTAAGAACTTAAGGTTCCGAGGAAGATCGTGGATAACCTCAAGATTTAAGCATCCAGACAAGGTAAGCATATCAAGAGAGTTTAAACTACCCATTCCAATAGGCAAGTCTTGAAGATTTTTGCAGTTCTTTGCATCGAAGACAACAAGTTCAGTGAGATGACAGATTGACGATGGCACTTCTCTTATGGCGGTCTCAGCAAGATATAAATATTTCAGGTTTGTTGGAAGATCTTGAATAACTCCAAGCTTTGAGCAGCCAGAGAGCACAAGCTTAACAAGAGAGACCATGTTACTCATTCCCATGGGCAAGTGCTGAAGCCTTTTGCACTTCGTTAGATCCAATACCTCGAGTGCAGTGAGATGACTGACTGATGAAGGTATTTCTCTTATTGCGGTCTCTGAAAGATTTAGTTCTTTCAGGTTTCTTGGGAAGCACTGAATCTTTTCGAGCTCTAAGCATCCAGAGAGATCAAGAACTCTGAGAAAATCTAAACTTTGGACACGAAGACAATCTTTGGGATTCAAGCAAACAAGCTTGTCTAGATCTTGGTTTGATGAGCTAACCTTTTCCAGTTCTTTGCAGTTCCTACATTGCGGAGAGAGCCTCACACTTGATGTTAGTATTTCTCTTATACTAATTCCACTAAGATACAACGCCTCAATATTCGGTGGAACCTCTGGAAAGCTTTTGATCTCTACACAACCAGAGAGGTTAATAACTCGGAGATGCTGTAGATGACTTGAGGCTGGAAAACTCTGAAATCTTGTACAGCCTTGGAGATCTATTACCTCAATGTTTTGAGCACTTAGAAAATCGTTAATTTCAACTAGCTCTTGAGAATGACAAAGCTTGATCGTCTTCAACATCTTGAGATTCTGGAGAGAAAAAGTTAAAAAATAAAAATAAATAACAAGAATGTTAAGTTCCAACTCAAAACCAATTGAAAATGAATGAATTAGCTCAGGTCTCTTATATGCATGTTAGCATCTCTTATAGGTCTAAAATATAAATCCAAGTTTACTTACCTTTGTTCCTCCCCAAAGTTTTTGAAGTTTACTGTAAGGCATGTTGAGTTCAACAAGGTGCCTAGGATCAAAATCTTGTGGCAAGGATTTCAGAGGGTAATCCTCCCAATGGAGTAGCCTTAGCTCATTCGGAAGAGACTCAAGATCTTTGAGAAGACGAAGTCCTTGATGCTTTTCAGGATTAGAACTGTAAATCTTTAGAAATCTAAGATTATGCATACTCTTGAAAGCATAAGGTTTGACAAAAAAGTCCAAGTTAGATGTATCTAGAAATATGGCTTCAATATCTTCAACACCCTGAAAACAGAAGAGAGGCCAATAAATTATTAATCAAAATCAAATGTACTAAGAAATTATCAATTTATTACGTATCAAACATTATCATATCATACCTTAGATTTTCCAGTTGATCTGGTTTCTTCATCTTCTAGCAGAGTTTGAATGATTGAAGCATCCCATAATCTAAAATCGCTCTTGAGTTGTACACTTTCTTCAATAGAAATTTCCTTTCCAATGACATGGATCAGATTACGCATTTGCATCTTATTTTCTAAGATAGTCACGAGACATTTCTCCACTAGAACATATATTCCAACATGTGGAAAGAAACCACACCCTTCAAACAGTTGCATCACGTAGTCCACATTTTCTCCATTGAAGAAACAAGCAATGTCTAGAAACATAGTCTTCTCGTTTTCATTGAGTGTATTGTAGCTGCTCTTGAATGCTTCCAAAATCGAAGGCAAAGGAGTTTGCTTTAGCCTGAGCATCTCTGTCTCCAACTCCATTGGTTTCTTGTGGGACAAGAATTTTCCATAAAGACTCAGAGCTAAAGGGTTTCCACTTGAATATTGTATGACTGGCATCAAGTAAGGTGAGAAGGTATCCAAGAGACTCTTTTTTCTCCAATCGATTCCAAATGCGTATCTAGAGAATAGTTGCTTCGCCTCATCTTCGTTTAAACCTTCAACCTCATATATTTGATCGATGCCACATTGAACGAATACTTGTTTATCTCTCGAGGTTATGACTATCAAGCTTCCTGGACCAAACCAATCAAAACCATTCAGAAGAGCATCTGCATCCAGAGGTTTGCACACATTGTCTAGGACGATAAGTACTCTTTTTGGTTCTAGCTCTTCCTTGAGAGTTTCTCCATAGTATTCCTTTATCAAATGATAAAGCCCTTTCTCATGAAATTCTTTGTCGAAGTCTTTGATGAAGCAAGACGCTTCATAATCACCAGAAAGCTGGTCAAATGCTGCTTTAGCTAGTGTTGTTTTGCCTATGCCTGGCATGCCCCAAATTCCTATGCTTCGGACACCACCCCATGGTTGCTTGCGAAGAAAGTTTTCTAACTCCAATAGCCTCGACGAGTATATTCCAATTCGTTTGGTAGGAAACATAATTTCATACACTTCTCTAGCAATCTCTTCCACAAATTCACAGTCACCGCAATCCATCCTGCTTGAAACCAAAACAATTAAGAGGCAATTAACTAAAATAATACATTCGGTGAACACTAGCTACATATTATATCAAATGCAATCAAAACGTGAGTATATTATGATATAAATTCTTAATCTCAAAACAAAGAAACACTTGATATAACAAAGGCTTTTGTTTGAATATAATTTTACATTAAAAAAAAAAGAAAAAAAAAATCTAACTTGACGGTGTGAGACAATATTCCAATATTCCCTATGAAACTACATTAAAAATTGACCTTTTGAAAAATCCTGAATTTAATGATATGACAGTAATAAATGGATTGAACGTCTTTAATCTATATAGTTACCTTGGTTTATACGAGTCGGTCATTTTCTTCAAACTGCCTATCCAACGAGCTACCCGCTCGGCTGAGTAAATCTCATGCGGAAATGTATCTCTCAATATGTCCAATCGCGATTTATGCACAACTTCCGATTTAGTTATGCAGTAAAACACCGGGACCACCACGTTTTGGTTATTCCGCAGCTGACAATCAACAAACTCCGCAAGTTCATCAAGGCATTCTGCAGATAACACGTACTTCTCAGAGATAACCACCACAAAAGCCTTAAAACTCTGTTTCTCTATCTTAGTCTCGTTGGAGGAGTTATCCACCAACGTCGAGGACGAAGAGATCAGGCCTTTCCGGCTGAGAGAGGCGGAGAGGTGGCTGATGAAGGAGTACCGTATTGTATCTTCACCTTTGTGGAAGCTGATGTAGACCATGCATCTCATTGACTTTTTGTCATCGGTCATGATTGTGAATATCTATGTGAAGATTGAAGCAAAAGAAGAAGTTAAGACAAAACTCAGTAAAATTTTTGTAAATTTTTCTCTATATACAGAAGTTGATCTTCCATTCATCGTTGGCAAAGACGGAAAAACGAAGAAGTAAAGAGCCAAAACATAAACATGGAAATAAAGCAACCATGGTCATGCATATGATTTTTTTTTTGTAGGAAAATGATATATGGACTTTACTTTATTAATATGTTGATATTGACATAATACCCTACACACAAAATAGAGATCTCATCTACCGAAGAAAACGTCTAAAAACATTAAAATAGTAAATTATATACGTGTAATGAGAGATACAACAATAGCTAGATATATGTAATTATGAGACTAGGACGATAGAATATATTGAATTTATTACTCGGTCAATGATCTTGTATGAACATAAGAATCTCTAATCTGATTTTAAGTTGAGAACAATGAGAAGCATGAGACATGCACTAATGTATAGCTGACGTGCAGTACTACCCATTACTTTTGATTTAGAAGTCCATGATTTTTTTTTTTTTTTTTTTTTTTGGTTTTAATAAGTCCATGAATTAACAATAAATATTACATTAGTTGCCAAAATAACAAGTTGGTAGACAAGACAACAAAAATAGTAAGTCGTAACAAAAAAGGTGGGAGACTTTTCATTGAGAGACTTTGAATCCGACTTTAAAAAGTAAATTTTTTTGTACCGAATTAGTAGACATGAAGTTAAAGAATCATAGACATGACATACACGATATTCAGTTGACAACTTTAGAGATAAATCAGAGTTTCCCACTTTGATACATCCTATCAAGATGGGCAACTAGGGTTGAGCATATTTTTTTGGCGCAAAGAGGCACAAACCAAGACCTAGATAGAGTTTTGGTTAATATGTTAGTAGATATGTGGACGTGACATAACGAGTCATGTTTGTGTAAAACGCGTCCAACTGTATAGAATAAGATATGATAACTTACATCCAAGACATTTCGTCTTCAAGTCGTTTACATATGCTATTAAAAAATTTGTGTGTTTGCTACTTTGCTTATTTAATTTACGCTATTTGCCAAATTCTCAAATGTTAAAATGAAGGCACCCATGTTGAAATGGTCCATAGGTTATAGTACGACTTTTTAAGGTGGAGAAGTTTACAACTTGACTTGCCTTCTTTTAAAAAAAAACAAAAAAAAAATCAAACATGAAAAAAAGTCCGTTTTTGAGAAGATATTCTATGGATGCCTCACCACAACCTCAAGTGTTCATCAACTTCCGAGGAGATGAACTTCGTCACCGCTTTATCGGCTACCTCAAGAAAGCCTTAGAAAGGAACGGGATCAACGCTTATATAGACACCAATGAGCAAAAGGGCCATAATCAAAAAGTCTTTTTTAAGAGGATAGAAGAGTCGAAGATCGCGCTGGCAATCTTCTCCCCAAGGTACACAGAGTCAATATGGTGTTTGGACGAGCTAGTGAAGATGAAGGAATGCATGGATGCAAACAAACTCGTGGTCATACCCATCTTCTACTTGGTGGCTCCATATACCATCAAATTGCAGATGGGAGATTTTGGTGACAAGTTGAGGGAGCTGGGGAAGTATGTTGATGATGTGAGACAGAAAAAGTGGATTGAAGCTTTGAAGTCTGTTCCCAAACATATAGGCATCAATTACGATGGAAAGAGGTACAGAATCGAAAACTCCCTCCATATAAATAAATTAGACCAAGTAATTGGTGGTCTAGTGGTTTTGAGAGCTTTTACTGTCACTAGTTTGACCATACTGCACATGGTAGGTTTAGGTTTTGAATACAGACATCATGATACAGTATTACTAAACTGAAAAGAAAAAGAAAACATAATGAAAAATAAACCTGAAGTTTGTTACTGATATAGTGATCTTGAAGGCCAACCCCTTGAGGGTTCAAATAATATCCATTTTTTTCGTTAAAAAGTAAAATATTGAGTATTATAAATAGAAACATTTTTTAAAAAATACTTTTTTTTGTCGTATTTAAAAAAATTACTTCATATAATTGTGATTGACTTAAGAGAGTAATTTTTTTTGTTCTTTTTTTACTCACTTGCGCAAGATATCTCCTCCACTGTTGGTTTCCGCATAGGTCATGGTAATTATAACATTGTTCCCTTTTTTTTTGACATCTATAACATTGTTCCTCTATGAAGTGGATTCATCACGATTACTATAATTTTTTTATTATTTTTTTTTTACGTCGAATTTTTGAAAATTTTGTGAGTAAAAGTACTTAAGTGATTATTAGAAAATATGAGCTTTATTTCAGGGAAAATAACCCAAAACATATTCTTTCAGTTATTTTGAGTTAGAATCCCATAGAAATTAATCTTTATCTCAAGGATCTTGATATTCAGATCGGTTCCACCCTAAGAAAGATCTATCCACTGAAAGATGGATACAATGAGCTTTAACAACAACAACAACAACAAAAGATATAATGGTCTCTTTGTCCCCTTGATGGCACTTTTCATTATGAGAAATTATTATAATTAAGAACAAAATATAAATCATGGGAGGAAAAGAGTAGGAAAGAAAAGACTAGATAAAATTTGATACCAAGCTTAGCTTGTTGATATTAAAATATTGCCACTAGCTATACCTCGTTAATTGTTTTCTTAAATCTTTGTTATTTAGTGTACAAATCCTTAGTTAATTTCAGTCTAGTTAATTAACTCTTCAATTATTGCAGTGACGAACACCTTCTCATTGGTGAAATCGTTGAGGAGGTTCAGGGAGCATTAAAGAAAATTGCATTACAAAATGAAGAAGTAGAACAAAAAAACAAAATGCTTCGCCCGAATACCTCCACAAGTTCAAGCTCAATCTCCAACAACAATAATATCATTGTTTCTGAAAACAAAAACGAGCTCGCTGGACTCAAACAACGCCTTGAGGAACTTAAAGAAAAGTTGGATCTTAGCCACAAGGAAACTCGCATTGTTGGGGTTTTTGGGATGCCCGGAATCGGCAAAACCACGCTGGTGAAGAAATTGTATGATGAGTGGAAACACAATTTCCAGCGTCACGTTCATATGGTGAACATCCGTGAGAAGTCAAATGCTTACGGGACGTCTTCGCTACAAAGGATGCTTCTCAAAGGGTTGCTTAGTGACATTTACACTGAGATAAGTGACGAAATGACGTATCATTCCGTGGAAAGTGGACTTCTTGAGAAGAAAGTTTTTCTTGTTCTTGATGACGTGAGTTGCAAGAAACAGATACAAGCCCTTCTCGGAAACCAAAAATGGATTAGGAAAGGTAGCAGAGTTGTTATTACTACGCGTGACAGGACAGTCATAAGACAACTCGAGTATACTTATGTTGTCCCAAGATTGGATCTCACAGACGGTCTAAGGCGATTCAGCTTTTATGCCTTTGAAGATCACAACTGTCCTTACCCGGGGATTCTCAGGGATCTCTCCACGAAATTCGTCGATTATTCCAGAGGCAATCCGTTAGCTCTCAAGATATTGGGTCGAGAGCTTCTCTCGAAAGATAAAGATCACTGGTCACAGAGGTTGGATACTCTAGCGCAAATTCCAAGCCCGTGTATACAAGATCTATTGAGAGTAAGTTATGATGACCTAAGTAAGAAGCAGAAAGAAGCTTTTCTTGTTGTAGCATGTTTCTTCATATCAGGGGATGAGTATTACGTAAGAAGTTTAGTGGACTCAGAAGATCCTGATTCTACTGGTGATGCTGCTAGTGAAATAAGAGATCTTGCGGACAAGTTACTGATTAGCCTTTCTAGTGGCAGAGTAGAAATGCATGATTTACTGTCTACATTCGGTAAGAAACTTTGTTCATCCTTATCTACTGAGAATAAATTGATTTGGAATCATGATAGCTTTTCTTCTACGGTGAAAAACAAGAGAATGAGATTTATTGATCATCCAAGGGAAAAAGATCAACCCAATCACCAGTTATCTGTAAGTTTTCATTATTACTTGAGATTTATTGATCATCTTTCACAGTTATACAATCATGATAACTTGTATTGTTAACTTGTCAGGAAAGGGACTGCGTCAAGGGTATTTTGCTGGACATGTCTGAATTAAATGATAAACTGACCTTAGACTCTGAAATCTTCAGTGAGATGTGCAATCTAAGATACCTCAAAGTCTACAACTCCCAATGTTCTCGAGATTGTGATGCTGATTGCAAACTGAACTTCCCGGACGGGCTTAAATGCTCAATGGAAAATCTCAGGTATCTCTACTGGCTACAATACCCTCTGAAAAAGCTTCCAAAAGAGATAAACCCGAAGAGTCTCATCGAACTCAACCTCCCTTACAGCAAGATTACACGACTTTGGAAGGACAACAAGGTGTGTTGATGATGCATCCCCTTACTACTTAGTTTCTTGCCTTTTATTGCTGACTACTAAATGGTTGATTCTTTATATGGTCACAGGATACATCCAAACTAAAGTGGGTCGATCTCAGCTACTCGAGTGAGCTGCACGATATATCGGGGTTACTAGGGGCTCAAAATCTTAAAAGACTGAATCTTGAAGGCTGCACAGGCTTGACAACATTGTCGCAAGGGATGCAAGAAATGGAAAGTTTGGTTTACCTAAACCTCGAAGGATGCACACGCCTTGTGTCTCTTCCAGAGATGAAGTTGAAATCTCTGAAATCTCTCATCTTGAGTTACTGCTTGAACTTGGAACAGTTTCCGGTGATTTCAGAGAGCTTGGAAGCTCTTTACTTGCAAGGCACGGCAATAAAGGTTATTCCTAATTCCATTAAGGTTCTTCAGAAACTTTTCAGATTGAATATGAAAGACTGCAAAGCGTTGGTGACTCTTCCCGACTGTCTTGGAAATCTAATAGCTCTTCAGGAGCTTATCCTCTCTGGCTGCTCAAAGCTAGAGAGTTTCCCAGAGCTCAAGGAGAACATGAAATCTTTACAGATTTTACTTCTTGATGGGACAGCAATAAAGCAGATGCCAATGTTATTGCATTGCACTGAGTCACAAGGCCAAGCTTTTGCAAACCTACATCGCGGTTTGAGTGGTGATCACGGTATATCATCCTCGTTGCTATCATTATGCTTAAGTGGAAATGATCTCGAGAGCTTACATAATAACATCAGCCAGCTTTACCATCTGAAATGGCTTGACTTAAAGAACTGCAAGAAGCTCAAATCTGTCCCGGTGCTTCCACCAAACCTCAAGTGCTTAGATGCACATGGCTGCAACTCACTGGAAAAAGTTGGAAACCCTCTAGCCCTTCTCATGGTGACAGGGCAAATCCATTGCACATTCATTTTCACAAACTGCACCAAATTGGATCAAGTTGCAAAAAGTAGTATCATTTCCTACACTCGTAGAAAAGGCCAGCTGATGTCAGATGCTCTGAATCGTTATAACGGGGTCTGTACAACTCTTTTCTCTATAAAAAGGTTTGCAGAGAAAAAGGTCTAATGATCTTGTTTTGTTATATCTTTGCAGGGCTTTGTTTTGGAATCTTTGATCGGCACTTGTTTTCCTGGATGTGAAGTACCATCATCATTTGATCACCAAGGCTTTGGATCACTGTTAGAGCCGAAACTACCTCGACACTGGTGTGACAATAGACTTACTGGTATAGCTTTATGCGCAGTTATATTGTTTCCGGACAACCAAGAACATCAAAGCAATCGTTTCTTGGTGAAATGCACTTGTGAGTTTGAAAGTAAAGATGGGCCATGTATCAGTTTTACTTCAATCGTTGGTGGTTGGAGCGTAGCAGGCGATGAGCCACGCAAGATTGAGTCTGCTCATGTTTTTATTGGATATACAAGTTGGCTAGATATCAAAAAACGCCACGTGGAGAACCATGGGAAAGGATGTATTCCTTCTAAGGCTTCACTCAGATTTCAGGTGACTGATGGTGCAAGCGAGGTAGCAAGATGTCAAGTGCTGAAATGTGGCTTTAGTTTGGTGTATACACCAAACGATGTTGATGATATTTCTTGGGAGACAATTGGTGATATCGCTCTCATGAAGAAGGAGAAGGACGTAGACGATGGAAATTCAAACAAACATCCAAGAAATGATTATAGCTTCTGGAATCAATTAAACTGTTGTGCGACTTCGAGAAGGGTTGAATGTGAAGAGCTTGCAGAAGCAAACATCTCCAGAACTTGTTTTCTTGATTAAATTGCAAACAAAAGTGGGAGGATTATATTGTCATCTTGATCGACTTATTTTTCATATTGGTTTAGGTATCATATGACTGAAAATCCATATATATCAAGTCATATTTTATCTGTTTTTGGTTCTGTTTCTGTTAGTTAATATATTTGCTCTGTTTATAAGAAATATGACAGAAATAAACAATTTCTTTCAGCAGATAGAAATGAACAAACCTGTTATTCCTAAAAGCGTGTGAATTCAGAGATGATTATCTTATTTATTATGAGGAAGCTGAAAAATGGATTCAAGCTAGCAGCTTAACTTGTTATGGCGAGAATATTAGACTGAATTTGTTCTTCGATGATTAAGAACTAATAATGCAAAATCATATGAGAAATCTTGAATAAGTTTCTATTATTATTATTTTGATATATGTGCAAAACTTGCTGGCTCAGTGGCCTAAGATGTTAAGAATTGAGACTCTGTATTTTATCAAAGATTTAGACAGAGATTCAAGTCCATCTTTAAAATCTTGAATGCATGACTCTAGGATATGAACATCCTCCATCTTCAAACTCTTCTCGGATTGGAATTCAGAGTCAAATCAGAGTCATGCATGTCAAAGTTGGTAGGAGAAAGTGAACCAAAGAAAAGGACACTACTTCATAGTTGCATATCAGATAGATGTATTTAGTCTAATATTAGACATTAAATTTGCCAAAGTTTGTAAGGTAAATCATATTAATGTCTTACAAATATCCATATATTTATTGCATGACTCTACGATCTCAACATCTTCCATCTTCAAGGATTGTCCTCTACAATGAGCTCTTCAGCTGTGATGTTCAGTTCATGGTGAGCGATTCCTTGTATAACAAGTGGTCTGCACTATGAATCATCATCAGTCTTCAAGGAACAAAACTTGCTCATCGTTTGCTGAAACTTGTCCTTTGGAATAGTCTTTTGTTTTTACGTGTTCTTTGGGATTCTTGTTTAGAACCTAAAGAGTGACACACATTGTCTTTGTCTCTGTTCTAGTGTCATGCATAATACATGTACATTGAACCTTCTTGTTATGAGTAAGAAAAGCAGTCTCCGTACAAACCCTAGTCATTGTTGGCCAAAAACGAGAACAGAGTGGTCTCAACAGAACCTAAACTTTGTTTTTACATGAAATAAACTACAGAAGATCATAACCTAAACTTAAACACGTTGTTTTGCAAGGAACTCGTTAACTTGTACACGTTGTTTTGCAAGTAACCCGTTAAGGTGCTCCATGATCCTGCAATCGGAGTATAGATAAAACTCCAATGACCTTCTGATATTCCTCAGCGTCTCTGTGTCATCTTCACAGGCATCTCTGTTCAACAGCTTCGTGAACAGCTCCGTCCACAGATCCGGCATCAGATCCAATTCCCTGCAACATCACCTCAAGCAGACTTAGCACTTAATCGATACATATAAAATAATATCCAACAGTGCGTCCCTTCTTAAAGCTTTTGATTTGAGTAGAAAAAGAAAATAAAAACAAGAAGCTCACCTACTTAACAAACCATTCGGTAAATTAATCTGTCCACCGTCCCTTGATGGTCTCTTTATGACCTCCATGTCGGTGTTGTGCATCATCTGGTGTATGATTCCACAGAGTGCATAGGTGTCCACCTACACGACGTTGCATTATTTAGAGTCTAATCACGCAAATTAAAGATGAGTGAGCTTGCCGAAACAATGGGAGTTACACAAAAAAAACTGCTTGCCTGAAATTTCCAGGGTTTCTTCTCCTTCATCTCTGTGCAACGTGAGGTACGACAGTCCCCTGTAAACTCGGTGGTGCTAGGAAAGAGTCCCAAGTCTATTCCTCTACCCCAATCGACAAGACAGAGACCCTGAAGTACGGAAATGTCAATTTTTTTCATCATGCATGACACACGAAACAGAACTAGTAGTTGTCTAAAAATGATATACCTGGCTACTCCAAGAGCCTGTTCCTGAATCAAAGAATGTATCCGTTTGTTTTTGTCTGCAAGTAATCAGTGAGAAATCTCAGACTCTGGTACGATTGTTAATGTAAAGGTATATATATGGATTCATGATTGAACAACAAAAAAAAGTTTTATCTATTGTAATCTACATTCCGCAATTTACAATCGAGTTTAGCAACTTACTGTGCAAAGTTTCCAGCATGTAGAGCATCTCTATTGAGTAATGCATGCGCAAAAGTTCTTCCATGCCCTTGCCATTGCCAAGTTTGGCTTGTGACTTTATGACGTCCTTGAATCACAAAAAAGAAATAAGACGCAAATTAAACAACATGTTGCATTTGATTTATTACGAGTCCAAAGAAACCTACATGGAGTGTCCCGTTTGATAGGTAATCGCACACAAGTATGCTGTAGTCTGAATACACGTGCACTCTCTGGGCCAATCCAAAGCTTGATCTCTAACATAATAACATCAGACTCAAAGTAATAAGTATTGGTGTGTGAAAACGCCGGTAAGAAGATTAAGAGAAAAAGTGCATACTTGGCTCTCTTTGATCCTGCAATCAAGTTGGCGATACATGTGGAATTCCCAAGGGGAAGGTGGATTTTGTACCTGTGAAGAGTTTTAATGAATGTGAGCTACCTGACAACTGTGTTACGTGGCATATTGAGTTGACCAAGGGCAACTACCTTTAGAGCAACAAGTTGATCAGGATCGCTGTCAATGTATGCTTTGAACACTTGAGAAGGACCACCTTTACCAACAGAACCCTGGATCTGGTACTTCCTTCCACCTTGCAAATATACAAAGACCAAGGTGAGGAATCAATTCCTTTTACGTTAATGAGATACGGACAGTACAAGACTGCTCTGCCACATTCTAGTATGAGCAAATGCATTATAACACAGAGGTCTGACACGCCTATAGAATGAGAGCTGTGTGGACACTTTACCTATCTCAATGATGAGATTTTTGCGCAACATCGAGAAGTTGCCTTTTTCTTAAGAAAGCCTTGTTGCTTGCATTTGCAAAGTACCCCTGTTGCAAACATATAATTAAGCAAAATTAACTCTGTGGATAATCTCCCTTCCCTCTATGGTTGAATCATGGGAAATATCATGATTTTCCATTTGCCTTACATGATATTTCTCAAGCTGGGGTTTTATCTTTTCAATTAAGCCGTCCACAGTGGATTTTCCCCAAGGATCAACCAAACTCGTGGCGGGAGCTTCTCTGTCTCCACTACCTCCATCAAATTTGCGTTTCTTTGTCTGTTTCTTCAGCTCCCTTATCTCCTCTTCCTGGTCCCTTATCTTGTCATTCTGTTCCTTTATCCGGTCCTTCAGTTCTTTAACCTCCTTCTCCAAAGATTCGTTCAAGGTCTGCAGTGACAACTGTGAATTGTCAGATAATGAAATCATACAAATACTTTCTTAAATCAGAGCTATTTGATGTCAAAATAAAATCTGAGCTAGTTTACCTCGGTTGGAGGAAGAGGAACAGCAGCATCTTGTAAAGGATCCAGGTTTGATGCCGCACCAGTCTCCATATCAGGTTGTATCGACCAGTTCTCTGTTTCATTATCACCATATCTGCCCTTCAGGTCCTTTATTATCTCCTCCCTGAGTTCCCTCATCTGGTCCCTTATCTCGTCCCTTATCTTGTTCCTCATCTCCTCATTCTGGTCCCTCATCTGGTCCCTTATCTCGTCCCTTATCTTGTCTCTCATCTCCTCATTCTGGTCCCTCATCTGGTCCCTCATCTGGTCCCTTATCTCGTCCCTTATGTCTCTCATCTCGTCATTCTGGTCCCTTATTTGGTCCTTCAGTTCTTTAAGCTCTTTCTCAAAAGTTTCTTCAAAGTTCTTATTGGTCTTCTGTCGTCTCCTAACTGGTTCATCAGCATCCAAACCTCTTACAGGATCAGTGGAATCCTCTAAACCTCTTACAGGATCATTGAGATCCTCTACACCTCTTACAGGATCATTGAGATTCTCTACACCTCTTACAGGATCACTGACATCATCTAAACTTTCATCAATCATCGTTTCATCAATTCTGTCGGCATTCCCTGATGATTCGGCATCACTCGCTGATGATTCGGCATCCATCGCACCCTTCGGAGGAGGCGGTGACTGTAATGCCTCCTCTACAGTGACCCCACCAGTCCATGTGTGGGGTTCAAATGGGTAGTCCTCTGCTATTGAAGCAAGCATGTAATCCACGGAAAGATCTGGCTTGTCCTTGAACCTGAGTGAATCCTCCCATTGGTCCTCAACTAGCAGCGCCTTCACCTTTGCCTGTCCATACACACACAGACACACAAAATTTGACTTAAAAGTCACAACAACCAAATTCACAATGCTTAACAGCCTCAACTTAACCAACTCGGAGAGTAAATAAGCTTATCGCAACTCACAGACAATCTCAAGATATAACCAACTATCTCAAGCTAACCAATTGTCTTGTCTAACACTGGAATCGTCTAACTATCAAAAATCAATCAGAAAAAGGAGCATAAATCGAATGTCAAAGAAACAAAGAAAGAAGAACAACTCTTCGATATGATAATCTGTCAAATAGAAGAACGGTGCGAACTATCAACTATGAAACTAAAATCTCATTGCTTAAACAACCTAAAAGTCACAGCAACCAAAACCACAATGCTTAACAGCCTTAACTTAACCAACTCGGAGAGTAAATAAGCTAATCACAATTCACAGACCATCTCAAGATATAACCAACCAGACACCAACTATCTCAAGCTAACCAACTGTCTTGTCTAACACGAGAATCGTCTAACAATCAAAATTCAATCAGAAAAAAAGGAAGGAGCAAGAACCGAAGTCAAAGAAAAAAAGAAAAGAACAACTCACTTGTCCTCCCTTATCAAGTGTCTTTGCAGCGTCGACATCGATGACAAACTTCTTACCCAGAACACTCTGTAATGTGTCTTCTGGTGATAACTGATGACCTAATATCGCTGGACAGCTGCAGACGGTTACAAGGACCATGGCATGAGCGAACCCTTGCACTGCAACTGATGACTCTGCAACATAATGGTAAGGAACAAGCTTTTTCTTTACTCTTTTAACGGTAAATTGAAAAGATTCACGTCCCCAAGGGTGCTGCATAAACTTCTCAACATCACCAACCATCTCTACAATCTCGCGCCTGACAGGAGTCGCATCACTAGTTGGACAAAGTATCCCTTCAATAAGTAGTATAAGCGCTAGCCTAAACACTTTCAGAGGGTCTCTGTATTCTCTGTCTTCTAGCTTCCTTCCAATCAACTTCGGTGTGGGGTTCTCCGCCTCTGAAAACAACGATCTCCAAATCTCACCCTCATTTTCATTCTCGCTCACTCTTTTTCTCTTCTCTTTTCTGTTACCGGCAACTAGAGCTGTTTGGTTTCCTGGTTCGCAATTCAAACCAGTTACTAGAGCAAAGTCTTCAATTGCATACCTTATAGGCTTCCCAGAAAAGGTCCACCACAACTCCTTTTTCCTCTTTGTTTTCAACTGAAGCATCAGCAAGTGATGTAAAAGCTGGACCGAGAAGGTGTGTTTGCCCATCTGCATTATCTTCTTGAACTAAGACTCTGCTAGTCGCTGCTTCTGCTCCACATTCAGTGCCTTCTTTATAGTTTCTATCCACTTTAGTCTGAAGTAGCCATTCACTTTCTTGCCTTCTTGGTGTTCAAATCCAGTCTTAAACATCCGTTTTGGGAAAGTTGATTCACTCATGCTGCAAAAATTAGATAACTTTCGGTGAGATTGCTGAAATTTGGGACCTAAATCAGAGAGCAAAGACTAAGAAATTGAAAATCAAATCAATCAGTAACTAGTAAACAAAAGCTAGAGAAGTGATGCAATATGAAGAAGATCGAAATGGACAATATGAGTATAAATGCAGCACATAAGGCTTGATACGCTGTGGAATCAAACCAATTTATTATTCCTTCAAAATTTTGATAGAATTTGACGAATAAGGATTAGAATGAATGGGAATTACTTGATAACTTTCCTGTTCGTATATGAGCAATCCTCTAGACCAATGCAATGATGAGTAAGAAAGCAGGAAAAAAATTTAATAACATTGAAAAGAAATTGAGAAGCTTGGATCTAAGTATTGGATGTTTACTTTGAGACCAAGAGTTGGAGCTTCGAGAGGCTAGGGAAAAGGAGAGATTATTAGTTCACGAAGAGCTTGCAAAGCCCACTCGTTGCTACCGATTTCTGCTTCCGCTCGCCATGTTTCGTCGCCGACTTTGTCGCAGCTACACTTTGAAATTCACAAGCTTTAGGCTAAAATAGGAGTGATTTCTCGTCTAAAATCAGACATGATGCAATATGAAGAAGTGATAACCAGTAAACAAAGGCTAGAGAAGTGATGCAAGAGAAAAGGCGAAAACTTTAACAGCAGGGGTACTGAAAAATCGCAGGAAATGCAGTCGAAAGGTGAAAGGAGGTTACAAGATCATCAAGTAAGTACCTGGGAGTTTACAAATTATGCTTGGTAACGCAGATGCAGAGATCCTCTGGAACAGCGAAGGCTTAAAAAAGGAAGAACTTTGGTGAAGGTGAAGAGACAAGTTTAGGGCTTTACTTATGGTTTTTGAAAGAAGAAAAAGAAGAAGTGGTAGATTGAAGGCTTCGGGAAAATCGGGAAGGGAAAGAGACGGAAAATGCGGGAAAATGCGGGAAATGTTTGAAGTCGTGCACACTCCGACCTGGACTTAGACGGTGGTGGACCTTTGTTTGTCTCTTGAGAAACACTTGGCGAGTTCAAGAAACAGAGAGATCCAAGGATAGATCTCCAAAACGGCAGTGTTTCACTAGGAATAGACAGTTGGGCTCGAGTGAACAATCCCAAAACAGGCCCCTCAATATTTATATCCTTGTCCAAATTTCCCATTTGTCTTTATCATGATTTTGTGAATCTAATATTTTAGATAGATATATCTATATGATTTACAATAGCTTTTCTTTCATTACGTATATACACAAAACTGTCAAATACTTGATATAGTAACTAAATAATTATCTAACAAATTTTGGTTAAATATTAATTTAACTAAAAATTGCTATTATCAAACTATTTTAAATAGTATTAATACAAAAGAATATAAAATACCGTAACAAAAAAAAGGTACAATATTTAAGTGTCAGAGAATGTTTAAGTGTGAGCAGAATTGTTAACGGGGAACATTTCAGAGTAATGTGAATCAGTGTTTTTTTCCTGAGGTTTTACTATGGTTTCCTGGAAATTTAGCAAGCTTTCGTATCCTAACATTGTTTTCTTTTAGACAAAGGGAACACAAAAAACTCAGAAAAACAATTACCCCACTATTCGGATTGGGTTGAGACTGGTTAGAGGAATGGATCTGATCCACACCGCACACCGTGTCTATTAGACTGCAAAAGCAAAATATGAAACTTGTTAATAGTCTTACTAAACTTATAATTACAAAGGAAAAAGTAACCAAATATCTTACCTCTATTTTCAATAGTCGTTCATTTATTGTCTACTGTTTTCTTGACATTTGGTTCATTGTCTCCAACGACTTTGGATCCTAGAAAGACTAACGACACATAAATCTTCTTTCCCAATTGGCTCAGGTCATTTTGTAACCCTCCTTCACATAAGATACCATTGTATCTAGATCTTTATCAATCTCGTCTTCCATTGACTCTGGTGTCATCGATGTTCAATGCCTCTATAATCTTTGGAAAATTCCTATAAGCACATTAAATATCTATTATTTCACATTACCAATGATGGGGAACAATGTGATCCTCTTCCTTTTTGAAATTATACACAGAATTTGAACAATATTTTGTGACATGATTACTGGTGAGAAAAAAAAAAGACTTTGTCCAGCATCAAAACCTAAATATCCAAAACATATGGACCTTTTTCACTACTAATTTGTGTTCTACTAAATTTTATACACATAGGAAATGATGTACCACTCAAAAATAAAAATCCATAGATAACAAAATAGTGTTTTCGTTTCTTTTTTTACCTCCCATGTTTAATTTTTCTTATTCAATAGATCTGGATGTTTAGCATCCATCTATGCATGTCACTTGTTAGAGAAAATTTTGTTTGTGAGGCCTCTCACCAATTTTTCATTTAAAAATAAACTAAATTATACTTAAAAGAACCACTGGTCTAACCGGCAAAAAAAGATATTGCTAAGACGTCCACAATCTTTAATTTGATGTCAGTATTGTTTTTTCTTAGCATTTTGAGATTCAGATACAACTAACCGCAGTTATAAATTAATTTACATAAGTATAATTGTATTTAGGCATTAATATAATTAAAAAAACCAAATAGATAAATTGTATTTGGGCCTAATCTGTTGGAGCCCAACTTCAGTTCATCTTCATATAACTGGTTTAAACTTGTCGAACCATACTAAACCGGCACCCGCAATTGAATTTGAACCAATCTTGACATACAGATAAGCCAATAAGGCCACCCCATCTATAGATTGATGGATGCGTAGGTCATTCGTGTCATCGAATTTCAAAATTGACTAGCGAAGGCTCTAATTTCTGAATTGAAGGTGTTGGAACTATTCTATTTCATTCTTTTAATTTTTCTTATGGAATCAAAAGGTTGAATGCATTGCCAAATCATACAATATTGCACACTTTTGCATTTATGAATTCATTGTTATACTAATCAAAGAAAGCATCTTGAGTATTGATGGTTTTGATGAAGTAGTGGCAAGATCCGTATCCGAATAGATCATGGGGCATGTTATTAACAAATCCATAATGGATTACTTAATAGTTAACACTCTTATGGGGTAAAGAAATTGTTTCACCGCCATATATTAAAGAGTAAAATTTGAGGGTAAAAAACTGTATCAAGTTTATGTACATCTTGGTAGGGATTGGTTCTTTGATTAATACAAAAGAACAGAGTTAATATGAGAAAGATCTTGTATTCATTGTTTATGTGTTCTTTTTTGCTAGAATTCTATTTAATTAACTTTTTCTACAAAAGAACAGAGTTAATTCTCTTAACTTTAAAATCTTTAAAATCCACACTAATTCTATTCCAATAACCCCTTCTTAATTTTCACAAAATATTTACAAACCGATAATTGTTTGTTTAGAGCTATTTTATAAAATTTTGAGAGTTTTTTACTGACATTACATAGTACTAATCACGGAGCTTACTAATCATGTATATATATAGGATTACCTCGTCACCATCCACGGCTACCCTTTCTTCCGATGTTTTTCCACCAGCGTTTGATATGTTATCTTCAGTTTGAACTTCCAAATCGGTCGCAAGTGGTGAGGTAGGAGGTGTCACAGTGGTAATCCTATGCAGGACCTACAATGCAGGAGCAAGAGGTATCCCAGAAAAATCTCCCTGCGCAACTTCTCTTTCTTCCGATGCTTCTCCACCGTTATGAGTACCTACTGATCCATCAGTTCCTTGTTCTTTTTCTTTTTTCTTTTCTATTAACAGCTATTATAGAGGTTTGCTTTCCTTGTTTTTTAATTCAAACCATTTACTATCTCAAGCAGTTTAATTAGCTCATTTGTGCCATCGATGTCCTCTATAATCTTTGGAAAATTCCTATAAACACACTAAGTATCTATTATTTCACATTACCAATGATGGGGAACAAGGTGATCCTCTTCCTTTTTGAAATTGTACACAAAAACTACACAATATTTTGTGACATGATTACTAGTGAGAAAAAAAGACTTTGTCCAGCATCAAAATTTAAATATCCAAAACATATGGACCTTTTTCCCTATTAATTTGTGTTATACTAAATTTTATACACATGGGAAATGATGTACCACTCAAAAATAAAAATTCATAGATAACAAAATAGTGTTTTCCTTTCTTTTTTACCTCTCATGTTTTATTTTTCTTATTCAATAGATTTGGATGTTTAGCATCCATCTATGCATGTCACTTGTTAGAGAAAATTTTGTTTGTTAGACCTCTCACCAATTTTTCATTTGAAAATAAAATGCATTGCCAAATCATACAATATTGCACACGTTTGCATTTATGAATTCATTGTTATACTAATCAAAGAAAGCATCTTGAGATAATGATGGTTTTGGTGAGTAGTGGCAAGATCCGTATCCGTAGATGATGGGGCATGTTAACAAATCCATAATGGATTACTTAACAGTTAATACTCTTTTGGGGTAAAGAAATTGTTTCACCGCCATATATTAAAGAGTGAAATTTGGGGTAAAAAACTGTATAAGTTTATGTACATCTTGGTAGAGATTGGTTCTTTGATTAAAATAAAATATCAGAGTTAATATGAGAAAGATCTTGTATTCATTGTTTATGTGTTTTTTTTTGCTAGAATTCTATTTAATTAACTTTTTCAACAAACATTGTAGGCTTAGCAGCCTAAAGTGTTAAGAATTGAGACTCTGTATTTGATGAAAGACTTTGGAAAGAGATCCAAGTCCATCTTCAAGATCTTTCATGCATGACTCTAGCTAGGATCTCACATCTTCCATCTACCATGGTCTTTTGGGATTGAAATTCGGAATCAATCCTCGTGAGTTCTTTAGCTTTTGCTTCACATGAGACCTTTTTCTTGTTCATTGGCTTTGAGATTAGTGACCATTTTCCGCATGACTTGGATCCAGACATGTAAGTGAAGAGAGAATCAAACAGAGCATCTGTGACAAAGCATCCTTGGATGTGTTGCACAAATCCGCTTTTCTTCTACCTTCGTTCTAAAGTCGCCTTAAGAAGATGTTTGTTTAGTGTTCCGAAAAACTATTGGATCAAGATCTCCGTAGTATTGATTCCTTATTGCATATTTGCACGAGTATACAAGAACAACCTCCATATCGCAAACCTTATATCTTATATATCTCCCTTTCTTCTCAGCCAACAAGATGTGTGACAAACATTTGTCATATCCTTTTCTTGTCACACTTGTTGGTTTCTGCTCTTGATTTTTATTGATGCGCATTATTTAGATCCAAGACAAGAGGGTCGCTAACATTGTGTATGTCTCTGTCTCTAATACATATACATTGAACCTTAGTTCAAAGCCGGTCCAACCTCCTTAGCTCTTCACACAAACTATAAACGATACTAAAGGTTTCTCGATACTTTATTTCTCGATTTACCCATTAGCTTTCTCAAAAATGGTAACTGCAAGAGATGAAAATGGAGATTCACAAAGGTTTCAATTTTTTTTTTAACTCTTTTCTCAGAAATTTACAAGAAACAAAAGTAAAGATTTCAGTCTGTCTTGAAGAAAATCTGCAAAATCAAGATTCTTCCTCATGGGGCTGTCTCTTGGCTTCAAGAAGAGCTGCTTCTTTCAAAGTATCAGCAGAATCAGTGATCATATTTAGTTTGGATAGTGCAATAGACTGCAAGTAGAAGGCGGTTGGCCAATCAGAGAAGACTTCTTGTGCAAGCATCCCATCTCGGAGTGCTCTCTCTGGTTGATTGCAGAATAAATAGCAAAGACTACGCCTCGCATAAACACTTGGGTATACAATTCTTCTCCCTTCAATGAACTGTTGACAGAAAACAAGAAACAAGTTTCAAAACAGAGTTTTTTTTAACTAATACGCAAGGGAGATCGGAGCTGACACTAATAGCTACCTGAGAATAACAGTCAATGGCGGTTTTGTAGTCTTCTTTAAGGAAGGCTTGATCACCATGTTTTCGAACCTCTTGAAGATCTTTCACCTCTTGTGTCCATTCTTCAAAAGATAACTGCAAACCCAAGCATAGTTTAAACCTCTTTGATGCCAGATTAGCTATGGAATCATGTTTTCAAGATTGATGAGTTTTTGTGTTACCTCGATGACCTCCTTGTCATCTTCATATTCTGTCGACACCAATATTTTCTGAATAGCTGTGAGGTCCATTCTCAAACAGGCCTCTCCTAGTGGCGAAATTTGAGTCCAAGGTACGTTCTTATCCTTTGTCATTGCAAGCATTGCATTAGATGGGACCTGCGAGCTAAAACATTAGGTTTTTTCATCTTGAATGCAAAAACAAGAAGTAACAAAAATCAAGAATGATACCGTTACTATTGTATTGGTTTGCAAGGTTTCAAGTGTTGTAACAAGATCTTTTGTGTTGAGACTCTCTATGCCCTCGTATTGCAAACATTGAGAGGCGAGTTTGAAAACTATGATAGCTTCTTCTGTAGAGAATTTCCCCTTCAGGTTTGGATCAACCAACTCAATAACATTCTTTCCATGTATCATCTCAGGAGCCTAGAATCAGAACATTAATAAGTACTAGTTAATCTAAAAAAAAAACTATATAGTTATAGTTTGAACAGAGAGGGCTTGAACAGAATCACTTACATGGCTTGGAGGAATTTGCTTTCCACTTAGCAACTCCACAAGGACAGTACCAAATCTGAATATGACACTTTGAGGATTCACACTTCCTGCAAGGAGAATATACCGTCACATTATGATCACAATAATCTGAAGATAATTAATAAGCATGAATCCATTACCGGTTGTTCTTTGATCATCTTTGATCTCCTTCATCAAGCCGAAACAAGAAAGACAAGCATCACCATCCTTCAATATCCATTAAGAACAAAACACACACAAAATTGAGCATCCTTAGATCATGAAAAGGCATAGGCATTAAAATATTGTTAAGATGGGAATCTAATAGTATGTATATACCTGATCAAACAGAACTGTGTAAGCACTTAAGTTACTGTAAGATGCAAAACCTGCATTGCTACAATAATCCAATGCTTCAGCTACACAATAAGCTACTTTCACTCGCATTGCCCATTCCATGGTTTGACTTTTCTCTGTGAATCACAACAGAAAAAATATTCAATTAATTTTACAAGGAATCAAACGATGACACTGATTCTACAAACAGATACATTATGTACATGTTAATTCTACATTTTCTCTAGTCACAAAAGTTTTCGACTTTAGACCATCCATAGTAGTACACACTTATGTCACATAAACCAACAATGCAGCCTCTTTGTATCAAAACAGAGAATGCTTAAAATCTGTTACATTTATACTATCTATAGCACAACATCTAACAATTTCTGATTCAGTCGGATCCACAAGCAATCAAACGATGAAGTTGGTTTTACTCTATACCTAAATGCTGATACAATGTAGCCACTCTGTTCTCAGATTCACAAATGCAATATGTGAAAAGTAAAAATTAAGAAATGAAGAAGAGGAATCATTACGATGGAACAAACGCTTAGCAAGAGTATCATTTGGCATAAACTCTGCAACAAGAAGCCTCTCATCTCCATCACAGCAATAACCAATCAAATTAACGACTCTCTTGTGCGTTAACTTCTCCACTCTCTGTGCCTCCTCCTTAAACAACGAACAAAGAAACAAGAATCAAAAACCGCCACAAAATTAAAAACCTTTTCATAAATAAAAAGTGAGGGTACCGCAAATTTCTTAGGATCAGGCCAAGCCATAATCTTAAATCTCTTTACAGCGATCAAGCCGCCGTTTTGCAAACGGCCCTTGTAGACAACATCAGAGGCTTCCTCTCCGCCCTCTGAAACGATATTTGCCAAACTAAAATTATTGGTGGCTGCGTTGAGATCGGAGAAGGGGAACTTTGTTAATGGTGTTGGATCTCCTCCTCTGTGGTTTTGGTGGGTTTGTTGTTCAGAATCTCCAATGGAAGAAGACAATGAGTAGCAACAACCCATGATTCTTTACGCGGGCAAAAGCAGAGTTTCAAAAGTGTTCCTCGTTAAAAATGGTTTTTTTATTTACTTTTGCTGTCTTTGTTGTGTGCTTTGACTCTGAGGCTTCGTGTCTCTTCGTTGCCAATACAAAAAGTCTTGTTTAACATGATAATCATTTTGGTTCCAAAATTAGAAGACGACTCTTTCTTTTTTGTCACTCAAGGGCTTCTTAATTCTTTTTCTTACTCATTAATTAATTCTTATTTCTTTTCAGCCAGTTTTTATTTTCTTCATTTATTTTCCCAATAAATTTGTAAAACCGTAGAAAAAAATTGTGCGGATAATATTTTGCGGTGCATTTTATCATTTAATTTTTTTTTTATAAATGATATCATATAAAATAGTGTAATATTTCGCTAAAAAATTATTACAATACGCCCGAAAACTTTATCCATTTGAATATCCTTTCTGTAATTTGAAAATGTAAGACCTTCTACAATTTGTCTATTTACTAAATGTTCTTTTTTTGTAACATCTAACTTTTATTAAGAAAATGATGACATAAAATACAGTGAATTCCATTTGTGATTACATAAGCGATGAAATTATGAAAAACAAAAGTATTTGTTCTTTATTTTCTTTCCTTTTTCTTCTTTATTTGTCAATTATGAGTCAATTTTGACCTACTTTTGGATCAGAATCTATATAATAGTTTCCATAATAGTTTCCATGTCAGAAATTTGCATGGTGGTAACAAGTGGATTTCCATGTCAAAACTCTTTATTTTGATTTTTATGTAGTTTTTTGTGAATTAGAGTAATTTATTTCTAGTATTAAACTTTGACTACAATGTTCAATGTCTTACATTTAATATCGAGTAAGAATTACATGCTATGTATCTATACTAGTTTTCAACACATGAAACCTTCATTAAAAAAGATCGGGAATGGAAAGCCACTCGGGTGAGCCATTACAAGGTCTAGCAATAATGAAAACATAATACACTATTATGAGTTGGTGTACGTAATAACATATTGGTTTCCTTTGTAAATTCTCTAAGTGTTCGTTATTTAAAATCTAAAGTGGATAACCTGATAATTAAAGGAGTGCTAGATCTTTTCCAAACGACATAATCTATATAGATTTTGTATTTTTGTACATAGAGTTGTAACTTGGAAGTGAAGGCATTATACAAGAAAAATGGAGAGTCAAAAAGTAATTAATATTTTCCTTGGATATCTCAAAAATATTAACATGTTTCCTAGGTTTGTTCATGCTCTAATTATTTACAAGTAGTTTTGATTTCGTAATTTAGTCTTCCTCTGATTCTTGAGAGCTACTTTCTTTCTCAGCAGCACGCTCCAAGAGATCTTCATAAGCTTTCATTGAGTCCGCAGTAAATCTCTCCATAGCTTCAAAGATACGTTGAAGGCTACCTTGTAAACTCTCGTTACTAGTGTCGCTTTGGTAGACAATGTTATCTTCGCCGCCCGGACCAACCAAAACCATTTTCCTCTCAAGTTCTTGAATCTCTCTCTGTATCCTCTCTTCCTCTCTGTCCACATTCCTTGAATCACCACCATCCCCTACCATCCTCTCCCTGGTCTCTAACCTATCTTGTTCCCAAAGATGAAGCACACTCGTTGTGAATCTGCGTATGGCCTCGACAACTTCCTTCTCCGATATTCTATCCATAGCTTGTTCCCACTGGTTACAGATGACGAATATCATTGGAGCACCAATACGACCAGGAGAGAAAGGAACCACTCCATCAGGAGTTTCCTCTGGTTCATAGAAAAGACACTTCATGAGCCAACTATTCAGTTCTCTCACAAAACCTCTCTGAGCGCTAACCCAACTCGAGAACCCCAAAATCCAGTTTATAAGTTCATGACCAAGCAGCTTTGTAGCCTCCAGATGATCATCACCGAGCTTCTTGCTCTCTCTAATGGAGCCTAAACCTCTGGCTTCCTTAATAGCCACGCACTGGCTTCGATGGCAATCAAGCATGGATTTCCACATTCTGCTCAGCCTAGAAACAGAGAACGAGAACATAAGGAAAAGGTTCATAGTATTATTGCATTCAAACCAAACTTCATCAAGCTTACCCTTGGATCAATTCATTTAGTTGCAGCCATAGCTCTTCATCTCTTATCTTGTTAATTGTAACCGATACTTTGTCAACAACTTGAATCGCAATCCTTATCTTTGTCGACATACTTCTCACTAATCTTCGTGTTGAATCTACTTTTGGAGCCTCTGCACCTCTTTCGTCCAAACGCTTCAGCTTCCTTAGCTTTTTCTCGTGTAACATACGCAGTTTCTCCTCAGCCTACATGAGAAGCCGCACACATTACAAAACAGATCACATCTCAGTAACGTGAGGCAGACACGGTTTAAGTAACAACAACATACCTTGACTTCATCGTAAAGCTTCTTCTCCCAAAGGTGGAGCTTGTGCAGTGAGGAAGAGAGATTACGTGACCTTAATGCAAGCTCTGCCTCAATGTCTGCGTAAGTAGGTGCAGCCACGGAAGAAGATGCTTCACCTTTCTTGGAGGTTGACGGTTGAGATGATGTCATCCTTGACGAAACTGCTCAAACACATGCAAAGACAAGTTCTTTAGGATTTAAAAATGGCTGAAACGCAACAAAGCTCCAAATTTTTTTACTTTCATTTCACAGACAATAGTGGAAAACATAATCATTTATTGACGCAAAACAAAAATGTATATATTCACTAGATTTTTTCTACAAAGAATCAAACTTTCTGCAACAAATTCATCAAAAACAGAGGAAAAACGAAAGATTTGATGAAAGCTACCATTTTTGCGGCCGTAAGGATGTTTGCCCACTTCAAGCATCACTGCAATCTCACTTCCTGACTCTGCAGCTCTCAAGAACTGAACTTCTATCTCTTTCGCTACCTCAGGCACACCACGCCGGCCGCCGCCACCGCCACGTGCCGCCGCCGCATTACTCCTCCGTCGTCTTTCGTCCCCATCATCCTTAACAGCTTCCTTCTCCACGACATGAACCTCCTTCTCAACCGAGACGCTTGGCCTAGTCTGAAACAGAGAAGCCTGACCACCGTCACTAGTGCTTGCACCACCGGAGTTACCTGGCGGCTCTTCCTTCGGATTTTTAACTCCGGCGACGAATTTCTGTTTCCCCTGTACTTCCTTCACAACCTCCTTCTGAAAACCCACTTCTTCCAAATCCGGAATACCTTCTTCCTCTCTCACCTCTCTCGAATCGCGAACAGATGTGTACGGAGCGTAATCGAAAAGGTTTAGGAAATCCCAAGCCTCTGACTTCGGCGGCGTTGGTGGCGGCGGAGGCTGTTTCGAGGACGATGGAGTTTCGGGTCCGTGATTCCCGAAGTATGGATCACTCAAATTGGGAGGGTAAAGGTATGGGTTATAGTTAGAGGATGATGATTCGCCGATGTAAACTCTCTGAGGACTCGAAGGTCTCTGCTCGTAGACGACGGAAGGAGGCATCGAGCTATTCTTCATGTAGTTCATATGCAAATACGGGCCAGAGTAAGACGGAGGTTTCGAATTCGGGTAATCCTCGTCGTCGAGATGGTGATGCAGAGGAGATGAGTGATCAGAGTGATGCGACGAATCAATTTCGTCGGAATCAGAATCGAATTCGATATGACCCGACCCAGGATCCGAGTGGGTGGCAGGAGCAGTTTGTTTCGTTTTCTTCGGCGAATCGTCGTCATCTTCCGGGTTGGGAGACTCTCCTCCGGCGAAGCGGTGGTGGTGATTGATGAAGCTGTGAAGAGACTGGCCAATTCCTTTCAGGGACTGTGTGTATGCCACGTGGGATTCGGCTAGAGCGTAACGTTGCTGAATCGCCGATTCTAAGAAACCGCAACGGTCGCGACAAAGCGCCACCGCCGGAGAATCGTCGAGCTTGGAGGTTGTACAACCCATCAAATCAAAGTTTTTTTAATTCTGCAGAGATTCGAGAATCAGATAGTACAATAATGAAAAATTTAAGGTTTTTAAAAAAGTAAAAGAGAGAGACTTTTGAAAGTTAGGTGAGAAGTGAAAGCCCATATGAGGTAAAGAAATGTTGATTGAAAGTAGAATAAAAAGTGAAAGTTGGTATTTTTTCTCGAGAAAGTTTTAGCTTTTGAGAGTGTCTAAAGATTTAAAAAATGAAGAAGCAAAAGGGAAAGTTAGAGAAGAGGAAACAGAAATGACAGCGAGGGAATCTTGCTGCGGTGTGTGTTTTTTTCCCTAATTTTGTTATCATTTCTGAGTTTTGGATTAAGAAGGAATTAAAATATGGATTGTGTCAATTTAAGATGAAACAGTTTACGTTGGAAAAATGAAAACTTTTGTTTTCCGATTTTTGTTTATTATGTAAGTCGGAGGACTATTCTTACTTTGATGAATATTATGTTGGAAACCTTCAATGCTAAACGACGACTTTAGACCAACCATATTGTATTTGATTTGGATTTTGGTTCCTCTTTCTTCTTGCTAACAGTTTTATTTTGATTTGGTCGTTGGACAATATAATCTTAGTTATCGTTTATGAAAATGATATCTGACGTAGACAATGATTGAATGTGATATGTAACGTAAACAATGATTGAATCTTAAATTCATGTTTTTATCTTACGGTTAATTCAATTTCAATATCAGTTGGCTCTTGGAGGTCCAGCTTGGCTTCATTCAGTTTCGAGCCTAATTATCTCATTCTGTCTGGATAGTGTATGAACTATGAAGGATTGGTTAAAGAACTAAGAATATACACTTTTATTAAAAAAACAAACAAACATGCATGGAATTGTTTTGGAATTACAAGATGTAAAACTTAGTCCATCCTCTTCCTAGTGGCCAAATAATGTATTTATTCCAATGAAAATTCTGAATGGTGGAGAATAAAAATAAACCATCATAACCTCAATCACTAATTATTTATATGCTCTTTTATTCGAATCTTCTATTACTACAGTACCACTATTACTAGTAGTAGTTTATCACGAGATTATAACTTTATAACGCGTGGTAAACTAAATGCCAACACATTTCCATTAGGGAACAAAGCACAATGTGTTCTGTTTCTTGTTGTGTTCTCATTTAATTTTCTACAAAGTCAACAGTCAAACTCCAAAGAGACTCATCTGGGTCAACTCTCTTCCTCGTCTTCGTCCTCATCTTCACATCCTTTTAAAATCCAGATTGAGCTAAAGAATTCTCCGGCAATACAACAAAAATGGAAATTTCCCGTTATACCCTTACCTTTCTCCTCCTCGCCTTCTCTTTCCTCCTCTCTCTCTCCGCTCTAATGACCGGAGACTTCATATGCAGCGGCTCAGAGTCCACGTGTCGCTCTCTCGTCGGTTTCTCAAGCAAGAACGCCACGACGTTAGGAAACATCCAAACCCTTTTCGCCGTCAAGAAACTCCGTTCGATCCTCGAAGCCAACAACCTCCCTCTCTCCACCCCACGTGACCGGCGCGTGAACCCGAACGAGGTCGTGCGCGTCCCAATCCCTTGCTCTTGCTCCAACGGAACCGGCGTCTCGAACCGGGTTCCGAATTACACGGTAAAGGCAGGAGACACGCTCTTCGTCATCGCATCTGAGATTTACGGAGCTCTGCTTCGGTACGAGAAGATCAGTGAGCTGAATAACATCTCTGACCCGAGCCTTATCAAGGTCGGTCAAAGGTTTTGGATCCCTTTGCCTTGTAGCTGCGACAAACTGGACGGTCAAGATGTCGCTCATTACGCACACGTGGTCAAACAGGGTAGCTCACTCGGTGAGATCGCTGCTCAGTTTGGAACTGACAACACGACCTTGGCTCGGGTCAATAATATCACCGGCGATCCTGAGCTCCTCGCCGATTATCCTCTCAACGTCCCTCTAAGAGGTGATTTCTCATTGAAAAATCTGTGACTTTGATGATGTTTAGATGAAAATTTAATTGAAAAGTCTCTAACTTTAGAAGTCTCATTGGAGAAATCTATTTGGGTTTCTAATTTTGGAAAGAAAGTTATAAACTGTTTTAACTTTACTTGCAGCTTGTAGCTCTTCTGTGAGGAACGACTCGTTGGATGCTCCTCTGCTTTTACCTAACAGCTCATACTTTTACACTGCAAACAATTGCATCAAGTGCTCTTGTGACGCCTCAAGCAACTGGACGTAAGTGATTGATGTGTTTGTTCAAAATTGATATAGGATTTGGTTTTTTGCTAATTTCTGATGGTTTTGGTTTTGTGTTTTGTGAACAGTTTAAGCTGTGAACCTTCTCAGCTTAAGCCTTCGAAATGGCAAACTTGTCCGTCTTCACGATGCGAAGGAGCAGAGAGTTTGTTTCTAAGTAACACGACTAGTACCTCTTGTGGACCTCGTTCTTGCGCCTACGCTGGCTACTCCAACCAGACCATCTTCACAACCCTTTCTCCAGATGCCTGTCCAGGTTTGTTTGATTCTGGTTTCTGCACAATGTGTTATAGTTTTAGTGGCTATTAATGAGTTGATAATAAATGGTTACTCTCTGATGAACAGATTCTGGTGGTCCTGGTAACTATGCTTCAACGTTGAGATCAAGCTTCAGTTTCGTGATGGTGTTGATTCAGTGTGCTCTGTTTTGTCTCTGTCTTCTCTGATAATGTTATGGTGTTGTGTTTATGAGTGTGAATCTAAAGTACAGCTCGGATTGAAATAATAAAAACTTCGTTCCACTTGAAAGCATGGGTTTTTGTGTTTATCTATTTATTGTTGTGAAATAAATTTCAAGTTTTTATACAGTTCTGGTACCAAAACCAGAACAGAGTAAATTTCAATTATTCAAAAAATACAGTGAACACCATAAAGATCAGAGGTGTTCTTGGGAGAGCAAAATCCCAATAAAACTAGCAACAAAATCCATGTTCTTTGTTTTTCTTTAGTGGAAATCTCGAGACTCAATTCGAATTATCTCGAAAGAATGTGGAAAAATTGAGGGTTACACAAACGTGTGTGTGAAATTCTACCACTTTTTCAGGAGCAGTGTGATGATGTTTCAGTCCAAATTTGCAATGACCGCGTCAACGACCTCTTGAGTAGTACTGTTTCCGCCAAGATCTTCAGTCCGGCATTTTCCTTCGGCGATGACACGCTTCACCGAGGTCTCAAGCCTATCAGCAAAAGAAGGGAACTGAAGATGTCTAAGCATCATTGCTGATGAGAGCAGCAACGCCACCGGGTTCGCATTCTTTTGCTCTTCCGTCGTGTCTTTCCCCACGTTTCCCGCTGATGCGCCTTGCTCAAACACCGCATAGTCCGCCCCAACGTTTCCTGTCAAATAGTCCAAAGATCAATCCCAATCTAACAAGCAAGAGAATCTGTTTCCCTATTGTGCATTAGACCTATAGTAAAGAGATGACTATTATTACCTCCAGGCATGACTCCAGTGCCTCCCGCAATACCAGCAGCAGTGTTTGCAACAAGATTACCGTAGAGATTGGGCGTTACCTGCAAAGAAGATTCATGTAAATTAAGCCGAATTCAAGGAAAGCTAGTCCAAGGATCCATAAGTGCCTGAAACACTTACCATGACGTCGAATTGCTCTGGTCTTGCTACAAGTTGCATACAGCAGTTATCAACAATGATTTCGTTGTAGGCGATGCTTGGATACTTCTTAGCAACCTCTTGACAAGATTCCAAGAACAAACCATCAGCCAGTTTCATGATGTTGGCCTTGTGGACTGCCGTAACTTTCTTCCTGTTGTTCAAGTAGGCATACTCAAACGCGTACTTTGCAATACGCTCCGAACAGAACTTTGTGATCACCTAGCATTACAATAGTATCAGATACATCTTAAATAAAACGAAGCGGCACTCGCATATGCCTAACATAAAACATGATCACCAATGTGCATCTGTGAATGCCAACATCACTATACACACACGCAATTGAGAGAGGAAACAAATCTATGGACATGAAAGATTGATAATGACTAGCTTCTGTATCGTAAGCAAACCATTCCACTCAAGAATCACACTACCAGGATCATGTTTATTCAAGAAATGCAGCTAAATTCGATTCCATACGCTCATGTAACTCAACCTAAAGAACAAAAATGCAAGAAATTCTCGTAAAGACACTACAAATCTACCACCAAATCACATTTGCAACCCAAAAACGGAGAAATTGGAGAGGAAATTTCACCTTAAGGCTCTCAACGACACCAGGAACAACTTCGTGCTCAAGCCCTGCATACTCACCTTCAGTGTTCTCTCTGATCACCACGATGTCAACGTTCTCGTGACGAGAGGCTAAACCAGGCAAATTGAAACAGTTGACCAACGACGCAAAGAGATCAAGCTCTTTCCTGAGGTTAACATTGAGCGAGCTCACGCCACCGCCGACGGGAGTCTTAAGTCCGCCTTTCAAACACACTTTGTTCTTCTTAATCGATTCCAGCAATCCCTCCGGCAAACTCTTCATGTCCCCGTGAACGTCAAACGGCTCGAAGTAAACCGGAGCGTGCATCGCCTCCATCACTTGCTCAACCGCGTTCGTCACCAGAGGTCCGATTCCGTCTCCGGGGATCAGCGTCACCGGTCGTGGCTTTCCGTCGCCGGGCCTGGGCATGTAAGTGACGGATCGCGTCTGGATTCCAGACCGACTAGTAATCCTACCGAGATTCTTCAGTAGAGAAAGCGATTGGCGAGACATCTTCGTCGGAGATTTTGATCGGAATCAGATTCTGCAGCAAATGATTGAGAGAAGAAGAAGGGAACGTGCTGCGACTTTAGAACGAAGGTTGAAGAAAAGAGTAAAAAGCGTTTACTTTTAGTCTACAAGTTCTGTTATTTACATACCAGCCCCAATAGTAACCATTATTACATTTCGGTCCGTCTTTAATTAGATATTCACATATGAAACCAATCTGGAAAACAATGTTAACATTTACACCCTCCAATTGAATTTTCAGCTCTGTGGTTCCGCAACGGTAGTCTATGGAACAATCTGGTACACTTGTGAAGAAGGCTTTGTTGAAGAACACCAACAATCCGAGATTAGCATGGAGTATCTTCAAGAGGATTTTCTCTTCTCCTTCAGAAGAGAGCCATTGTATCTCCTTAGCTGCAGCACCAACGATCGCTCGTATACTCGTTCGAGCCAAAATGAACGAAGAAATCGACGACCTTCACAGTCTTGTTCTCTCTTCGTCAATCGAAAATGCAAAATTTTCGACCTTTCTCTCGGTGGTCTCAATCTTCGCGAAATCGGATTACGTCGACAAGGCATTTGCGCAATTCCAATTCGTCCGGTCGCGTTTCCCAGAAAACAATCCCGGAATCTATTTGTATAATGTGTTGCTTGAAGGTTGCATAAAGGAAAGGCGTGTGGATTTCGTTTCGTGGCTGTACAAAGATATGATCTTTTGCCGGATTGCTCCACAGACTTATACGTTCAATCTCTTGATCCGTGCTTTGTGTGATTCGAGTTGTGTGGACGCTGCTCGTGAGCTGTTCGACGAAATGCCAGAGAAAGGTTGTAAGCCAAATGAGTTTACTTTTGGGATCTTGGTTCGTGGGTATTGTAGACTTGGTCTGCCTGACAAAGGACTAGAGTTGTTGAATTCGATGGAAAGTTTTGGGGTTTTACCCAATAAGGTTGTGTATAATACCATCATTTCGAGCTTCTGTAGGGAAGGTAGGAACGATGATTCTGAGAAATTGGTGGAGAAGATGAGAGAGGAAGGTTTGCTTCCTGATATTGTAACTTTCAACTCCAGGATATCAGCGCTTTGTAAAGAAGGAAAGGTTTTAGAGGCGTCAAGGATTTTCAGGGATATGGAGCTTGATGAATATCTGGGTCTTCCTCGGCCTAATAGTATAACGTACAACCTGATGCTGAAAGGATTCTGCAAGGTAGGGATGCTGGAGGAAGCTAAGACACTCTTTGAGTCGATTAGAGAGAATGATGATCTCACTAGTTTGCAGAGTTACAATATTTGGTTGCAGGGACTGGTCAGACATGGGAAGTTTATAGAGGCTGAAACAGTACTTAAGCAAATGATTGATAAGGGAATATGGCCAAGTATTTATTCTTACAATATTTTGATGGATGGATTCTGCAAATTGGGCATGCTATCCGATGCAAAGGCTATTGTTGGTTTGATGAGAAGAAATGGTGTTTCTCCAGATGTTGTAACTTATGGGTGTCTGCTACATGGTTATTGTAGTGTTGGGAAAGTTGACGCAGCTAAAAGCTTATTGCAGGAGATGATGAGGAATAATTGCTCACCAAATGCTTATACTTGCAATATTTTGCTGCATAGCCTATGGAAATTGGGGAGAATATCTGAAGCTGAAGAGTTGCTGCGGAAGATGAATGAAAAAGGCTATGGACTAGATACTGTCACCTGTAACATTATAGTTGATGGGATTTGTGGAAGTGGAGAACTAGATAAAGCTATTGAGATAGTTAAGGGGATGCGGGTGCATGGAAGTGCTGCTCTTGGTAACCTAGGAAATTCATATGTTGGACTGGTGGATGACAGCATGATAGAGAACAATTGCTTGCCTGACCTGATCACATATTCAACTTTACTTGATGGTTTGTGCAAAGCTGGAAGGTTCGCTGAAGCAAAAAAGTTGTTTGCTGAGATGATGGGAGAGAAGCTGCAACCGGACACTGTTGCTTACAACATTTTCATCCATCATTTCTGCAAACAGGGGAAACTATCATCTGCATTTCGCGTTCTGAAAGATATGGAGAAGAAAGGTTGTCATAAGAGCCTAGAGACTTATAACTCGCTGATCCTGGGCTTAGGTATACAAAATCAGATATTTGAAATTCACGGACTGATGGATGAGATGATAGAAAAGGGGATTTCACCTAACATCTGCACCTACAATACTGCAATCAAGTATCTTTGTGAGGGAGGAAAAGTTGAAGATGCAACTAACCTCTTAGATGAAATGATGCAAAAGAATGTAACCCCGAATGTATGTTCTTTCGAATATTTGATTGGAGCATTCTGTAAGGTCCCTGACTTTGGCATGGCTCAAGAAGTTTTCGAGACGGCTGTAAGTATATGTGGACAAAAGGAAGGCCTTTGCAGCTTGATGTTTAATGAGTTGCTTGCTGCAGGGCAACTCTTAAAAGCTACGGAGTTGCTTGAAGTTGTTTTGGATAGAGGTTTTGAGTTGGGGACTTTTCTTTATAAAGATCTTGTTGAGAGCTTATGTAAGAAGGATGAGCTAGAAGTAGCTACTGGAATTTTGCAGAAGATGATAGACAAAGGATATGGGTTTGACCCTGCAGCATTGATGCCTGTGATAGATGGCTTAGGTAAGATGGGAAACAAGAAAGAGGCAAATATTTTTGCTGAGAAGATGATGGAAATGGCTTCAGTCGGTGAAGTTGCAAACAAAGTCGACCCAAATGCAAGTGATTTACACCAGAAAAAGCATAATAAGTATGGTGGAAACAACTGGCAGAATATATTGCACAGGTATGGATGACACCTTCTTCCTTTTTTTGGTGATATGCGAAGTTATGGATGCCACTTTCTCCTTGTTGTTTTTTGTTCTATCATTGTTTCTGCTATTGTAGGCACCATGTCAATAGGTATTTTAGTTGCTTTATTGGAGGTTTCGTAGTTCCTTACTTTGTCCTTTGATATTCTTGTTTTCTCTTTTTAAAGGTTCCAAGATTTGGAGTAAGCATTCATGTATATGATTAGAGAATGAACTCACTAATTTCCACTGATTTCTGATTGAGAGAATTGTTTTAATGTCTTTTTTCGGAAACTGAATGAATGTTCTCCCTGTCAATTGTCACTTTGCAGAGATGACGGCAGTGGCATTGCTCTAAAATCTCTGACAAGGGTTAAAAGAGGATGGGGTCAGGGGGATATATCAAGCTTTCAGCCTCAGAGAGTTGACTACTTAGATTACTGGGAGGACGATGATCGTTAGGGATATTGCACGACTCTGTTTTCTTTCTGATGGGAAACTTAAAATTCGATGGTCAAGCACGTATTTCAGGTGCAGCTCATTAAGGATGCAAAAGCTAGTCTCCTAGATCTGTTGACAGGTAAAAATAAGAAACTAGGACTGGTAAACCCTCTAACGAAACCCAAAATTAAGGAAAATGAAACAAGGAATAAAATTGTTGATGTTGGTTCATTTATCCTAGGTACAACCTTTGATATCAAGAAACTTTTAAGGTTTCGGATTACGAATTATTCCTTTTTGATTAAAATTCAATTTAAAGTAGAAATGGACATACAGCAGTAACTTTCTTCATTCTACTCTTGCTTTATGCACTAGCATGTAAGTTCACAGTCGGATACTTCGACAAATACTCTTTGAGTGGCATACTCTTTTGATCTTTGTCTCAGGTGTAAGATGTTAGCGTTATTATAATATATCTACTAATGTACAGTTTGAGATGTCTCTAAAGAATCTGAATGTATCCCTGTGTTAAAAGTATCTGACACGGATAATGTTTAATCAGAGTTGGACCTTCATATTCTGTTTTCTTGTGTTTTTGCAGGTAGGCCAGTAGAAATAGACAAGATGACATGTTTGGACACTGATTTTCGGTGCAAAAGACGTCTCGCAGGGGGTATTAAAAGTAAACATTGCGTTCAAGGTGTGCGCATTGAAGTCAGAGGAATAGATAAAATGACACTAGTGGGTGAACACAAGTGGCAAGACCAAGCTGGTGGAGAAAAGGGGGAAAAGAGCCGCCCACTTTCATATTGAATTTGAAGCCAACTTTGAATTTTGGGTCAGAGGAACACAACATACGTTATTTCCAATAATGTAAGCTACTAATCTTGTACTTTTCTTCTGCGCAACTTCTGATTTCTAGACTACTAGGTTTCTGGCTAAACATAGACATACAGATTGTTTGTTGTTTCTGTGTTTACCAAGAACAATGAAAGTGTTACGTCATAATCAATATAAGTAAAATGGATATTCTTTATCTTTTGCACAAGTATTTTAATGTTCCTCGCCACACAAGCTTTGCTAGATAGATCAATGAAATCATGGATTAGATAGTAACTAGACATATCCCAAAATTAATGAAGTGAAAACACACAGAATATCTTAACTGCAGTTGTTGCAGAGCTTAGAGGAAACCGGGTAGTAAATGATTGTACAGGAATCAAATACAAGTTTTTGGAACGCATCGCCTATGATACAAAAATCTGCCAAGTCCATGAAGGAGCTCCGGTTACTACAACCATCTGCAAAATGGTATTCAGGGCACTGGAATTAAGTTTACACACAATTCCCAGGCTAAAAAGGTAAGTGAGATTTCTAAAATCTAAGCAATAGGTTGAAGGTGCTTTGATTGTTTATTAGGATGGACCAGTGCTACCAAAAGAACCTCCCAGCTTGACTTGATAAGGTTCGTGAAGACTTATTTTAATTGTTTGGCTCTGTGATGATCTATGTATGTCAATGCATTCCTCCAGATCCGCTTCACATGTCAGAAGAACCCACTCCTTATCATCATCCAAGTACTTGAGATCAAACCAGGAAATGTCATCTATGTTGAAGCGTCTAGCAATCTCTTGCTGCAGCTCTCTGTAACCCCAGCTCGGGAGCAAGGTAAACCGTACTATGGCCTCACCAAGCGTCGCTTTCACTTTAATGGCCCCTCCAGCTCTTAAGCTCTTGTTGCTACTAGCTGGTAATGGAGGTAAATTTTCAACAAGTGGAGGCTCCTTGGATATTTTCTGGCTCTGGGTTCTTGCAAGACATTTTGTTTCCTCCTGGTTGATATGCAGTTCCGCCTCGCTATGAGCTTTCTTCAAGACCGCGCCAGCATCCTCAGGAGTTTTCAGAGTGTTTGCAGTTTTCGCATTGGTGCTTGAACCAGAGCTCTTGCTGCAAGAAGATGATGGTGACCTTGGTGATGTTTTTTCCTCTGCCAAAACACCGTTTTCTGTTGGAACGTTCAGATGCTGTGACTGGCCAGTGCTGGACATATTCGGGGAGCTCAACTCTGGGAAGCTTGTATAGAATGAATCGAGTGGGATAGAGCCCTGTGCACCTTGAACAGAGTCCATAACAAGTTGGAGCTTCTTCAACGAATGCCCAACCTTCTTGATTTTCCGGGAGGGCCATCTTGTTATTCCGTGTTGCCTGCATATCCTTTTCAAGGTAGTTGGACAAACTGCAACATAAGAACGAAACCCTGTCACATCACTGTCTGAGAAACCCATAAATAGGCAAGATGAAAATGTTTGTAGAGCACCCTGATCAACTGCCTTAGTGATAGAATATTAATATTTGACATGGAGTATCACATTTCCCTTGGTACTGTTGCTCAGGCTTGAAGTTTAGTGTTACATGTTCAATTGGGATACGAGGTCTGGGCTTAGACTAGGGAGTAGGGAACTGGTTATGCTTTTCTCAAGATACAAGAAGAATCAAAATTCATAAAGTGTGAACCTATGTTTCTAGCAGTGTACAGCAATTTCTTACCACCAATGCTCTTGGCTGCATCTTTGAGGCTTCCAGAAAAGTATTGTCGAAGAACCTCCAAGCCAATGGTCTTTTCATGTTTTGTTCTTCTCTTTTCCCCTGGTCTTCTACTCCCTAACATATTTCCACCACCAGTGGAAGCTGCTTCGGTTCTTGGACCAGTAGCAACTCTGAGTCCTGAACTTGAAGCCTGCTGAATCTCAGCTTCTAAAGGAAAGTTGTTGGGGCTTGGATCAAGCTGATTTGTATATGGGACCTTGAATTCATCTTTTGGATCTTCTTTCTGGTACTCCCAAGAAAGTGACACACCTTTGCCCTTCTCGTTTGCATTTATCATGTGGGAGATCCATGACGATTCTTGCAGATGAATTTCTGCGGTCTCTGCACAGGTTAAAGGGTTCTCTGAGATAACCATGTCCTCTCTAACAGGCAATACAACTTCTAACTCTAGATCTTTGTCAATGACCAGATTTAAACTCCTGAAATCCTGCTGCAGAGTCGCAGACAGCGACTTGAGCATTTCCTGTTTCGCTTCAGTGTCTAGGCACGCTTTTGGAAAGAAGAATTCCAACACAAACTCGACAGAAGCATTGGATTTGCTCTTTAACGGGACCGCTAGAGCAGCATGTAGTCCAGATATCTTGGCATGGTGCGCAAGAGGGTAGTTGGTCTTGCTAAATGAGGTCACTTCAGGTACAAAAAACAGTTTGGTTGCTTTGAATGCTTTCCCAACAATGCCTTCCCCTTGGAGCAGATGATGTTCAGAGCATGCCTCGAGAAAGTTCTTGCTCTCTTCATCGAGGACAAAGCAAGCAGAATTCATTGTCGAAACGCACTGAGAGAAGTTCTCATCTGAATGTCGGGATCCACCTTTCCCATGACGAGCACACGGAGCCCATGACAAAGCTAGAGGCAAATCATATAATCTGCAGACTGAGGCCAAGAAATCTGATATCTCAGGTAATGCAGCATTGTAGAAATCACTATATACCTGCAGAGACTGAAACACAAGGGTATGACCTTAGCAATGCATCATTGTTTCTACTAGTTAAATGAAGTAAGAGTCCAGTTAATGCACCTCAACGCTTGGAGGGTTCAAGTTACTTGAACTCCTTAGATCAACAGCCTGCAAGAACAACAACATCTTTAGGGTGTTTTCATACACAGACAAAACCTCAAGAGCACAAGGTTTAATGTATCAGTCTAAACATGTGTGGGAAGAGTTTGAGGTTAGAGACAAAAGCAAGAGGAAGAAGAAAACCTCAAGAGCTTTGCAGATATTCTCAAGCTCTGGCCCATAAATCATCTTCTGATTTGTTGTGACGATCTCAACAACACCCAAACAAATCCCACTACCTCTTTCAAACACAGGAAGGGCAAGCGAGCCACGAACATCACACTTTTGTGCTTCTTTGATGCGTGGATATTCTTCGCTTCTAAAGAAACGCACATCAGGAGTCCACTCAGGCAGTTTCTGCAAGAAGACACGACCTGGAAGACCTACATCTTTCGAACCTTCATCAGCCGGGAAATTGTAAGTCTCTGAGACATGTCTGTATTTTGCAAGGCTTGAGTACTTTTGGTTGAACAAATGTGGCTGCGCCCAAGTGGTAAGAAAGTTTTTCCCTTCCTGCTGAAATGGCACCCATATCTGTACCAGGAAGTCCTTATCCTCCACCGCCTCGTCAAGACCGCTTATAGCTTGTAATAGTCTCTCCTTCACAGATGAAGAAGGACCTTCACTTGCTCTTGGGGCAATCCACCAAAGCTTTTCTGCTTCCTCAAGACTTGCTCCATCCTGGTTAAAAGGTTCTTGATTCATCGGTTTGTTGTTCTTGAGATAACTCCTCTCTGTTTCTTCATTAGAGAAATGGTCTTGAGATGGACTCTCGCCAAAGCAGAGGAAAGGGCTATTGTCATTCATGGGGGTAGAAGCTGTAGCAGACTCTTCTGTCTGTTTCAAGCTCTTACTATCTGTTGTCTCTATCCAACATCCATCAAACAAGAGCTCATCCATGAAGTCCAAATCCATGGCCGTATCAGGGAATGCCCCAAAGCTAGAATTAGGAGAAAATCCACCATTTCCTTCACCTCCACTGCCACCACCATCATCTTCCATCACCCAATAGATCCTACCAAATCCCCAAGCTCTCAGAGACTGTGCTTAGATGCTGTTCTTGATGAAAACTGTCTTGAAGATGAATATAGACAAGAGCAAAGTCCAGTGAATTTTGAAGTCCCTCTCCTCAGAATGTTAAAACCCAATCTGAAAAAGAAGATGCAGAAACACTATCAAAAACCCATCCAAGAACAAGAGAAGAGAAGAATCAAACTGTTGTTTTCCCAAAAGATAAAATCATAGAGATGCTATAAAAAAATATATGTATAAGCAGCTTCGCTTTCAATGGAGAGTTGACTTAAAAGAGGGTATCAATCCAAAGTGGTGCCATCAAATTCAAGTACAAGATTCTCACTTATGCACATGGAAACTCTCCCAGAGGAAAATCAATTGAAGCTCTTTAACAAATGAAACGGAAAATCAGTTTCCCATGACCCAATTCCAAAATCATTCCAACTCAGAACCCCAAAAAGAAAATCAAAGAGCTTTTGTAAAAGTTTAAGAAATAGTTACCAATTTTATCAAGATTTTAAAACCAAAAAAAAAAAAAAAAAAAAAAAAAAAAATCAAGATTTCTTGCACAAAGAAACAGAGAGAAAGCTTCACTTTGGTTTTATGACCAAACCCAAGAACACTTAAAAGAAAACTCTGACAAGAAACAAAGATTTGGATTGCTCTGTCTCTTTCTCTTCATACACAGACACCCATCACATAAATGATGAGCAAAATCTTGAAAAGAAAATTTATTTTCTCACAAAGCTTCTCTCTTTTGTTGAATGGTGTTTTTTTCTTCTTCTGGACACAAATAGTTGATTGAAGGTAAGATTAGTGTATTTTAATCTCTAACCATGTGATATGGGGCGTCAAGATTCGTACCCGAGAACAAAGTGGACCCGTGATAAGAGCATCCACTGTTCTAATCACACTTATATATATAACACTTTGTCTGTACCTGCAATAAAGAAAAAGAAAACAGTTATCTTGGTTTTCTAAAAGACAAATCCAACTTGATCTGCTTCTCTTCTGCAAGAAAGACCAGAGAGAAGAAGAAAAGAACAGTTTTGATTTGGAGTTTGAGATGTTAAATGGTCTTGTTAATGGTGTGTGGTTGGTGTTCTACCCTTTTTTCTTCAGATTCTTTTGCCTCAATATAATTATTGTTGAAGGAATTTGATTAGTATAATATTATCTCTAATTAATTAGATATTCAGATTATTAATCATTCGTGGTGATTACGTATGCCGTACTTCTTTTATTCAGCTCGTTGTGTTTCATTGGTTAAGAAAAACTTGGCTGTATCAATGAATCTGTAAGAGAAAGATTCTTAGAGAAGACATGTCTTCTCGTTTTGAACTAGTGAATATTTTGACATTCCAAAGTTATTTTTCCATAATAATAATATCATCTCTTGACATCAGCCCTAGTTTGAAGGTTTGAAACATTTTTCTTTAAAGATCGATGGATATATAGTTGCATAATGACTGAATGTTTGTGATTCTGCAAAAACAAGTCACATAATTCTTGAAATTGATTTCTTTTTATAAAAAACTTCGTGTGAAATTGCGATTCACATTCAGAAACTTTGTCATTCTTCTATTAGTTACATGCAAAAGTAGCTATGGAAGATATGTCATTCTTCTTCAGTTAGTAACGCAATCAATAAATTGTTACGCTATATGTCATTTTCGACTTTGGGTATAGTATCTATCTATATTTTAGTGTAAGAATTAAATGTAAAACATATTATAGTCAAAAGTGATTTGTACATAATTGAGCTAGGTAAAGGTGGTAGACATACTCTAGTCTTCCAATCAGACACTAACACGTGAATAAACTTCTTAATTAGTTTCATCACTCAATCAAAATTAATGGCTAAACTTGTAGTGAGTGAATATATGTACAAAGGGTCAAGGCTTAATTAGATGATCAAATGACTCTCAATGGTGTGGGGAGCCGTTGTCTCTTCTTCATCGTACGATTGATTTATTCTCTCGATTAGTCGCGTCCGGACATGACCAAACCAAAGGTCATTGAACTCTTTAAATACTCTTCACTTCCTCAAGACTATTGTTTTAGTTGAATCCTCGTGTAAATCATAAATTTCATATCAATGATTAAAATATCTAAAGATTATATGCATTACACAAAGTTAAAGTACTTTCCATACGACTTTTTTCTCCTTTTTATTTCATAGTATTTTATAACATAATAAATTCCGTACTGATACTCGAACTAATTTTTGAGTGTATAAAAATCTTACCACTAAACACGTCTACAATGGCAAAAAAAAAAGAATCATATAGTGGAACTCGATAATTAGCTTTAGTTTAATCCACATAGCAAATCTTCTACTCACACTCTTAATTATTTCTCTTTTTCTCTATTTTTCTTTTCGATTTCTTCGATTTGTTACTATCTCTTATTTTTTTCATCTGAATCCGGCAGGCCCTACACAACACATGTAGCTCTAGAGGAAACTATAATGTCATTTCTTAATTAACCTCACCTTTTCGATTCTCACTTCGACTGATTAAGGTTCTGATTTCATACGATCGTAACAAGATCATTTATCGTATGAACAATTTATGTGACAACACAAGAATTCTGTAATTTCATATATATACATACACACACACAGCACTCTGTATAGCCTATTTAAAGAAAAAAGTAAAGCCACAATCATGGAAGATGATGTCACACTATTTTACTGACTTTTTGTAATGAAAGCGAAGTTATTTAAATTAAGTTTATGTCGTTATCGTGGAGCATCATCATACAAGGCGTTCAAAAGTACATACATTTATGTGAACTTGTTGACTTTGCGTCAAATAAATTTTGGGTCCTTTGTTATAATACTGGATTACTGGGCTAAATGAGAGTTTTACAACCGAGAGGAGAATTTTCAGATGGGCTACACAAATGTCACAAAAGAGAAGAGCATGCCGTTATAAGTTCGTTGAAGGCTAGAGACTAAAATTTTGGTTTATGTTTTTTGTTTTTTCAGTGTCAATAACATAACAGATAAATGACAAATTGCTTCAAAATAGTTGAAGAAAATGAAACCTTGTAGGTTGTTTTTAATTTTAACCATAAAAAAAAAGAACTTCAGTCGTGGTCCTTAGTGTACTGAACAAATCGCAAAGAATTAAGAACAAAAAATTAAATTAAACTAAATTACATATATGTGCCTATTTGTTGACCCATTATTACCAAATGTAGGCATTTTAAAACGTATGAAATGTTAGTAGTATAAGCAAAAATATCAGAGACGTAAGTTTGAGTAGATACAAATCGACATATAAGTTTGAGACCATGCAAAGTCCTAAAAACAAAAAAAAAAATAGATAGTTTATGAAATGAGATAACAATAAAATCCAAAAAAAAAACAGAAATTAGAAGATAATGATAATTGATCAAGAGCGTAATCTTGAGCTTAGACTTTGATGATCCTCTGTTATAAAAGAGTTGTTACTTCAACCTCAAGACTCATAGTCAAACCACAAACAGCCAAAATAAAATCCATTTTTTATTTTTTCCCCCAATCGTCGTCTCTCTCTCTCTCTCACTAACAAAGAAAAGCTTTCGAAACTCTGTTTTCCCCGCGAAAACGCGAAACCATGGGCGGTTGTTGCCACTCGCAGCCTTCCGTCGAAGATCTTACGCAGGAGCTGAATATTCAGCACCAAACTCCTCCGCAGGAATCGGAGATCAAGCGCGAAGAGCTCAAGAAATACGACGTCGTCGGCGGAGTCTGGCCTTTCACAGATTTCTTCTTCTCCGATCTCCAGTCGGCGACGAAGAATTTCAGCTCCGACGAGATCGTATCAGAGAACGACGGAGGCGGCGAGTCTTCCAATGTCGTCTACAGGGGACAGTTTCAGAATCTCGGCTTCATCGCCGTCAAGAGACTCAAGGCTCCGGCTTGGGCAGATCCCGATATCTTTGCGGTACCCTTTTCTTGCCCTAAAAGCCTCTCAATTTTCCCGCGTTTTTTTTTATGGCTTTTGATCCTGTTTCTTCCTTCGTTGTTTTTGCAGGAGGATGCACGGAGAGTTGGAGGGTTAAAGCACAAGAGAGTCGTCAATTTGCTCGGATATTGCTGCGATGGAGAAGAAAGGCTTCTTGTTTCAGAGTTTATGCCAAACGATACTCTCGCTAAGCGTTTATTCCATCGTAAGGATTCTTCTGAGAACAGAGACGCTGCATTGTAGGTTTATGTGACATGATTAGTGTATAAATGAATCTGCTTGTTGAATCGATTGAATTAGAACAGATTGTTAGGACTTAGGATCCTCTGTTATGATACAATTCGGCTGCATTGTTGATTTAAAGACGAAGCCTTTTGTGACTAGAACTAACATGGATCAGTGTATATGTTTGTAGAATCATTGTCAATGTCATCGTTTGATTGCTTTTGTACCATTCTCTGTTCTTATACATAAACTCTGCATTTTTGGTTCTGTTACATGATCATTTGTGTTTTAGATATCTGCTTGTAGAATTGGTTGCATAAGTACATACTGTTAGCATACTCTGTTTTTATACAAAGAGGGCATTGTTGGTTTATGTGAAATTGATTGTGTACTACTGTGGATGGTATAAAGGAGAAAACTTTTGTGACTTGAACGGATGTAGAAGTAACACGTACACAATGTATCTGTTTGTAGACTCGGTTTCATTGTTTGATTGCTTGTAGAATCAATTGAAATCTTGTAAGCATTCTCTGTTTTGAAGTCTTTCTTCTGTTGTGATTCACAGAGAAAGGTCAAGCCATGGAATGGCCAATGCGAATGAGAGTCGCTTTGTGTGTAGCTGAAGCATTGGATTATTGTAGCAGTGCAGGTCTTACGGCTTACAGTAACTTAAGTGCTTACTCGGTTCTCTTTGATGAGGTACATACACTAGCAACAATATTTTCATGCTTATGTTTTCTTGTGATCCAAGGATGCTAAAACTGTGTGTTTCATTTGATGGTTATTGAAGAATGGCGATGCATGCCTTTCCTGTTTCGGCTTAGTGAAAGAGATATATCATGAAGAAAGAGCAGCAGGTACTAATCAATTCCCAATATTGATAATCTCTTCAGATTATATCTATACCGAAATTTTGATGTTATATTATATAATTTTGCAGGAAGTGTGGACCCTGAAAGTGTGATATTCAGATTTGGTACTATCCTTTTAAAAATGATAACTGGAAAGCAAATTCCTCCAAGCCATGTAAGTGATTCACTTTCAAGTCTTCTCTTGACTTTGTGATTGTGAATTTCTTGCAACACAAGCTACATGTAAACCTATTAATTACTTGATTTTTCTCCTGGCTTCTAGGCTCCTGAGATGATAAACGGAAAGGATGCTGTTGAATTGATGGATCCAAGACTGAAGGGGAAGTTCTCTGTAGTAGACGCAATGATTCTTTTCGATCTCGTCACCAAGTGTTTGCAGCCTGAGACTAGTCTCAGCACAAAAGATCTTGTTGCAGAACTTGAAGACTTGCAAACCGAAATAGAAGTAAGGAGGCTTATTTGGTAACCTTACCTTGTTGCGTTCTTGATGATTTAACTAACCGATATTTTTTTTTTTTTTTTTTCAGGCTCCATCTTTTGAAATGGATGAAATTTCAAAGAATCAGGAGGAGGCATCATCTTCTAGTCTACGACAACAACTAGTAGCATCACAGACTAAACCAGAAGAAGTAAGAAGAGGGCTTTCTTGTAACCGTACTTGTTTCGTTCTTGATGATTTAAAACGGAGCTTTGTTTGTTTTCAGGTTCCATTTTCTGAAATGGCAGAGAAGCACGAGGAAGATGCATCATCTTTTAGTCAACAAGGACAACTTGAAGCATCACAGACTAAACCAGAAGAAGTACGAAGAGGCATTTATTGTAACCGTGATTTCCTTCTTGATGATTTCTCTCAATCATGTTAAACAAACCAGATCTTGTTTTATTTGCAGGCTCCATCTTCTGAAATGGCAGAGAAGCAAGAAGAAGAGGCATCATCTTCTAGTCAACAAGGACAAACTGAAGCATCACAGAATACAGCAGAAGTAAGAAGCCTCCAAGAGAAACAAAATTCTCTGCTTTTTGGATTTCACATTTAGTGTTAAAATCTCTGCAAATGTATAGGTTCCATCTGAGGAAAAGAAGGAAGAGGCAGATCCGAGTAAACTTTCGCCACTAGGAGATGCTTGTTTGAGAAAGGACCTTGATGCCATTCATGAGTTCTTGTTGAAGTCACAAATCGAAGATGACAAGAAAGTCCTCGAGGTATCAGTAACCAAACCAATCTCCTCACTCACTCACTTCACTAAAGAGGGATTAACTATAACTATTGGTTTGTGCAGTGCTCTTTGGAAGATTGGTTACCAATGACATCTGTTCTTGAAACGGTGAGAGAAATGGCTGATGATGCCTTCAAAAAGAAAAAGTTTGAAACCGCAATCGACTTTTATACCAAGGTAAAGACTCTGTTTAGTAGTAAACAAAATATCATTCTTATGTATGCGATTTTAAAACTCTGTTTTCTTCTTTGTTTCCACTACAGGTCGCTGAAGGTAGAAACGTGGTGGTGCCAAGTGTTTACGCGAGGCGTTGTCTAAGCTACCTATACGAGGACAAAGTGACATTGGCCCACCTCGATGTGATAGATTTACAAGACAAGTATCCTAATTGGTCTACCGGTTTCTACTTGATGTCTCTGGTTTTAGCTAAAGCCGACATGCCCGATGACTCTGCTGAGATGCTCCAGAAAGCTACTCTTCTCGAACAAAAGAGTTAGAGGCTTAGAGCAACATGGTTTAGGGAAGAACATTCTTGATTTTGTAGGTTTTTTCTCTAGGACATGAAAAGAAAAACTCAAACTTTGTACGTTTGTTTTCGACTAAGGAGTCTTGTGTATATTCTGAGCTTAGGAATCAAAACAAAGTTGAAACTTGAAATCTTTTCTTTTCTTTCTCTGTTTTTGTTGTGAAAAAGCTTCACTTTCATCTCTTTAATGCCTTGGTGAAGAAGATACGTGCTTAGAGAAACATATAGGTTCAACGAATTATAAAAATTAAATCAAAAAGATAACTTGCTACGATCACATATAACACTTTATGCAATTTCATCAATAGCTTAGATCCACATATATTACAATACCCCAAATCATATAAGTTTATCATTCAAAACATCACACACACACATACATACATATAAAGAGAGTTAAACAAATTCCCCTATAATATAGATATAGGATATGTTATTACTATTATCATCAAAGTCCCAACGTAAGATCTAACGAACACTCCGACAATGTGTCTGAAGAAGAAGAGGGCAAGTTCTGTACCGTCGCTGCAGCAGGAACATTAAGATCGATAACAGTAGAATCTTGGTTCTTCTTCTCCTCTTGATCTCTCTCCCAATGACATCTCATGTGACCACCTAGAGCTTGCCCACTCGAAAACACTCTAAAACAGATGTTACATTTATGAATAAGCCCTGAGACCAACTTCAACCTCTTGCTCCTATGATCTTGATCAACGATCTCTTGACGAGGAGGAGGATGATTAACAGCAACTTCGGTTGGGTTTGTAATGGCCAAACATCCTTTGACATCTTTATGCGTTGCTCTATGAACACCTAACGCTTGAAGTGATCCAAACACTTTCTTGCAAACTACACACTCGAACCGTCCTTCCACTCCTCCGCCACTTAAACCGGGGGAAAAATTCCAGCCATTAGCCATTAATAGCAGAGAAGAGGCTACGTGTTGATCTTGCTCCAATGTAAGCCGCGATGGTGATGACGTGACGGTTCGTTGGTGGTTAAGAGGAGGGTTGATGCCACGCCATTGACGCTCAGGGTGACATCTCATGTGACCGAAGAGAGCCTTCAACGACCAGAACTTTCTGCCGCATTCGGTGCATGGTGGTGTGATCTTTGGAGCGTTAGGGTCTGGTTTCTTGGCCCGTTTAGTCCTCTTTGGAGAAGAAGGAGACGCGGTTTCGTTGGTGGAGAGTTTAGTGCGTTTTCTCCTTGGGCTTTGAGTGTAACTCGGAAGATTTACGTTTGATGCAGCAAACGGGATGTTGTAATTGGGATCGGAGCCTGAAGTGCTCGTCATTTGTTGTGTGAGTGATGATGAACAGAAGACGGTAAAACAAAATAGGGGCAAAAAAAAAAGTGGAGGAGTGGGAGTTATGGTTGGTTATGTAGAAGAAGGAAGGAGTTAGTTTTCTGATTCGTGGAGTAGTCGCTAATCGCTTAACGGTTTCTTAGCAGTTACTTGTCGAATTGTTACATGCCCCCTGTTTTGTGGGATTTACATTTTTTAGTTTCTTAAAATTTGTATTGTCATTTTAATCGAATCAAATAAAAGTTTATGTTGTTCTGCTTGCTTCCTACGTGTAGAAATAAATAAAAAAGTAGACGTCAAAGAAAAATGTGAAACAAAATCAAACCAAATATGAAAAGAAAAACCCATTTCGATGAACGAGTTCTTGGGTCCTCATTGATGCATTTGGTATCTAAATGGAACTAACAATGGTGTTACAACGGTTTTTGGCAAAAATTTATTGTTCTGTTTCAATTTTATTACTCTCCACTTCTCTAGTCTCCACTAATCTATTTTCTCCTATTACTCCTACACTGCATCAAAACCTCATTGAAATCTCTAGCAATAACAACCACCACAGAGAAACTATGTAAGATAATGTAAATGTGCGAAACTATGTAAAATAATGTAAATGTGCGAAACTATGTAAGATAACGTAAATGTACCATTACGAAACCAGCTCTTACAAATGTATGTATGTTTGTAGCAACTCAAATACAATCTGAAAGATTCAAACGACGACCCAAAATATATAAAAAAGGAGGTTTTGGGGAATGGGTAAAGAGAACCACAAATACCGTATTGATGCGGCTTTTCTATCCACAAGGTTCATGATCCTATCATAAATATAAATTATAAGAGAGTTCCATAAATATCATCATCATTGCTTAAAACACTGCTTATTCTATAATAACTGAGAGAATGTGGCAGATGTGAGGGAGAGAGGAGACATCAGTTTCACGAACCTGCTGGCTTACTACTGGCCAATACTTCCCAAGAGTCGTTCTACAGCAGCGTTCACGTTTCCATTTGTTGCAAGCAAAGCTCTTATGTTCTCTGCTCTGTCGTAGAATCCCATTTCTTGTAGCTGCTGCAACTGAGTCGCGAAGCGTTCTTCAGGAGGAACTGTAACCAAACAAGAAACCTATTTTCAATGGAGCCGTCCTCGACAGATACACAAGACAAACACAAAAAGTGTAAAAAGAATCCCAGTGAATCTAACCATTAGGTTGGTTCGCGCCGCTCAGGCCACCAGCACCAAGACTGCCAAACATGTTCATCAATAGATCCAGCCCCGCGTTATTGCCTGTCCCTATAAACATTGCCATCGTAATGATTTACTCAATAAGCTACGTGTGCTGAAATAAAACATTCATGGAAGCAAAGCGTACAAAAAGGTAACTATATACATAGAACTAAAGCCTTTACAGATATTATATTTAGAAGTACCTGCGGCAGCAGCACCAGTTTGCCCCGGATCCCTACAGAGAAGACGGATTGGAAATATCAATAGGGATTGATGGAAATGGAAAAGAGTTAAAAGCTTATGTCTAAAGGCAGAAGCTAAAAGAAACATTCTGTTTCTATGCAAGTTTAGCGGTTAAAATGCTTCAACAGCGCTTGAAACAGGTTACTAATGATCATCCCAGTATAAGATACAGGAGTTGCGGCATTACTCATGATTCAATCCATTTTTTGCTTAATATCAAGATCGATCACTACCAATAGCATTACTCACGAGTCACACCATTGTCTAAACTCACTATAACCCAAAATACAATTCAGATACATACAGGATACGTAGCTGCTCAACTACGTTTGAGCAAAACAAAAGGGCGAAGAGTATCCACACTTACTGGGTGGTCGTATTCCTATTCTGAGAGAAAAGTGATTGCTGTAGAGTCATCATTTGCTAAAGACCAAAAAACAATCCAGACATTAGGGTGAAGAAATTTCAACACTTGATAAAAGCTTAGAGATACCGAAATGTTTCATTGGAGAGACCACATGTTCATAATTCACATGCATAAAGACAACAGAGTCCCAACTGACCTGCATCATCTCCGGAGAGCTAAACTGACGAAGGAAATCTGGGTTCTGCATCATTTCCCTCAACTGAGGATTCGAATCTAGCATGCCTTGGACTTGTGGGTTGAGACTCATAAGCTGGAACCAATGGAAAACATTGAACACATTTTCACAACACTATAATAGCAACAATGTCTTAAGTTCAGATTAGTCTAGGACTCTAGGTGCTACCTGATTCATGTATTGTGGATTGGAAAGTACACTTTGCATCATCTGCGACATGGCTGGATTTTGCAGTAGCTGGTTCAATTGAGAAGCATCAGGGGTACCACCAAGAGTTGGATCCGCTCCAAGCAGTCCACCAAGGCCGCCAAGCCCAGCAAGGCCACCAAGTCCACCAAGTGCAGGGCCTCTCGCATCCCCACCCGAATTTGTCCTTCCAGGGGCAGTTGTCTGGCCTATAAAGAAGCCCCACGATATGTTTATTATTCTTTGTTTCACTATGAGAAAAGTCAAATTTCATCCCCAAGCTATCCATAACAACAAACTATGCAAACTACATGAATTCACCAATTTACTATACACAATATTGTTCCTAAGCCACTCTTACTGTTAAAAAATATTACTGCATCCTTCAAAAACAAGTAATATCTCACAGGCAAATAAGAGGAGAAGAATGCAGTTTCTTACCACCAGTAGCACCCCAAGGATTAGGAAGTGGATTTGAATTCGGAATACTATTCCCAGTTCCCGTGTCAGCATTCGGTGTCGAAGAATTGTTAGAAACATCGCTTCCTTGTGTAGTAACGCCCTGGTTTCCCAGGAGCGCAGCAAAAGGATTAGAGGCCGCATTGCTTCCAGCATTACCCGACATAGTAGTAGCATTCAAGAACGGTTCCTGGACATTTTCATACATACGCCTAAGATGGTTAAATCCCTCCGGCATAGATTCAATGTTACTCATGGCCCTATCAGTATTCCGCATCATCTCACGCATAAGCTCTGGGTTTCTCGCAGCTTCTAGAGTTTGCCGAAGGATGCTTGGGTCATTGAGGACATGACCAAGCTCAGGATTGCGATCTACAAGCTCACGCATCTGAGGGTTACTCATGATCATACTCCTCATAAATTCCGGGTTGTTCATAATATTCTGAATGGCTGGTGTGTTCATCATATCTCTAATCATATTCGGGTTTTGAGCTAGTTGTTGCTGTGCCTGCTCAAGATCCGGAAGACCAGCTCCAAATAACCCAGACATAGCATTCCCACCACCCAAAGGATTAAACCCAAGCCCTGGGAACAAAGATTCAACTGGATTCACTCCTCCTAGATTTGAGCTATCATTTCCACCAACCCCTCGAGTAGCACTAGGTGCAGTGGTTTGGTTGCCAGCATTTGCAGCCGGAGCAGGAGGTGGTGCTGAAGAAGGCGCAAAGCCTCGAACCATATGAATGGTGTGATCACCCTGCAAACCTACATAGAGAATAGTCCACAGAAAATGGAAACATTAAGGTTCATGAAAGACTATCCAAATAAAATCAGATCACAGCAGACATCAGAGATGACAAAAGCTTCTAGCTAAACAACGATCGAAGCGATTCATCACCCATTGATGGAGAAAAATACACAGTTGACCATGCCAAAAAGGTAAATAATCGTCGGAAAACTTATGGATCATTAACACTTCCATTAACAACAACATCTGCAAATTCTTCACATCACAATTCATACTTCTGCGATAAGCATCACCAAAACAAAAAACCATCCCCCACAAAAACCTTACATAAATCTAATTTTATATTTCCAACCAAGCAACGCTATGAGATTTTCAATCAAGCAAATCCACAGAGCCAAACAGAAATCGGGAAAACGAATAGTCAGAGAAGATGAAAAAAGTACCATAGCTAAGGAGCGACTGATCGTCTTTGAGGATCCGACCCTTATAAATCAAGCGCTGCTGATTAGCTGGCACATCGCTGTTCTGAGCCACCAGCTCTTTAAACGCCTCCACCGTCGAATCGAGACTCGTCGTCACACTAAATTTCGTGCCATTCGAGCACCTGACGTTCACGGCCACAGCTCCTCCTCCGTCACCACCATCAACAGAAGTCGGCGTCTGACTCGAATCTCCTTCTCCGCCCATTCTAATTTTAGATCCTAGTTCAACAAATATCACAGAGTTCCGCGAAATCGATCAAGAGCCCGAACCCTAGATAAAAACTAAATTCAACGAAAACGAGAAGACGAAAAGCTCTGAAGTCGGTTTGGAAGATTTCTTGAGGAAAGGGATATAATTTTTTTTTTTGGTCGAATAACAAATGAGAGTCTTCAGAAATTGTAAGAGAAATGACTTATTGTTGGCTCTGAACGGCCAATTAAATGAGAATCTCAAGACTTCGGCTTCAGAGAACGTATCGACTCGAACCGGGCCGGTCCGCGTCGAGTGGGGACTGTCACGTTACGGCGTCGGTTTTAGAATTTCAATTCTTGGCTAAAGCCAATACTATTGGGCCTTAGATCCATTTTATTGTATCGTCTAACCTCATACATCTATGAAGACTCTGAACGACGTCGTTTAACTCGCAATCACTCTGTTTTGGCTTCTCTCCAGCCAAAAACCTCCTAGCTTTGGTTCCTTCAAGAACCATGCTATAACCTGCAACGACCCGAACGTTTCTCTCCTTCACCAACCTCCTCATTGTCGCTACATCTTCCCACGACTTCTCTGCAGCAAACACACTAGACGCTAGCAAATACCCTGAAGAACACAAGGGCTCAAGCTCAAGAACCTCAGCTATTGCCTCTAACGTAACGATCCCACTTTTTGAACGGTTCCTGCAACCGCTGAGAATCGCTCCCCAAGCACTAGCCCCGGGTTTAACGTCCTCAGGAAGGTTCTTGATTAGTTCCATCGCTTTGTCAAGCTCTCCAGCCCGGCTAAGCATGTCTACAATGCAAGAGTAATGCTGCAACGAAGGTTTGTTGTGATCTTCAACCATTGATTTGAGGATCATCAGACCTTCCCTGATCAATCCTCCGTGATTACAAGCTGATAAAGCTGCTAGATATGTCACAGCGTTTGGTGTGTAACCTTCTCGTTTCATTTCCTCAAACGATGCTAATGCTTTATCCGGTAAACCATTAACAGCATATGCTGAAATGATCACAGTCCAAGAGACTACATTCTTCGTAGTGATTTGATCGAAGGCTCTTCTCGCAGTTTCTATGGCGCCACATTTTGCGTATGCTTCAACAACGGAGGTACCAACTGAGATGTCATTGGTGGCTAAGCCTCTCCTGAGAGCAATTCCATGTGCCCATTTGGATTTTCTCAAGTCTGCTGAGACAGAGCATGCGTCAAGAAGATGAATGACGATAATAGCATTGGCCTTATCCCTCATCTGACTGAAGATTGAGATTGCTTCATTAGGTCTGCCACAACGCGCTAAACCAGAGATCATTGAGCTGCATGACACCACATCCTTGTACGTCATCGAATCAAACACGGTTCTTGCATCATCAACAAGATTGCAGCTTGTATATGCATCAATCAAAGAGCTCAACGCAACTTCGTTCAGCTCATATCCACGCCGGATTATCACGCCATGTATTGACTTACAAAACAATGTCTGCTCAAAGAACTTGCAAATCTGAAGAAGAGTCACCAAACTAACTTCATCCGCTTCAATCGCTTCTTCATACCTCATCAAATGAAACATCTTAAGAGCCTCTTCATACCTTTGGTTATGTACCAACCCAGCCAAAATCGAATTCCATGAAACAGTGTTTCGACAAGTAGTCTCATCAAACACTCTAAACGCTGAATCAACATCAAAACCTTTGGAATACATATCGATGAGTGAGTTTCTCACAAACACATCTTCCAAATCAAAACCTTTCCGTATAGAAAATCCATGAACTGATCTTCCCACATCAACGTCCTCAAGAACCGCACAAGCCTTGAGAACACTTGTTATAGTTATACAATCCGGCTCTGTTCTCGCCTCGCGAACCATCTCTTGAAACATCTTCAATCCAAGAACAGACTCTTGACTTTGCACATAGCTTCGGATCGCAACACTCCATGAAATAACATCTCTCTCAGACATTTCGTCGAACAGTCTCCGTGCGCTTGAAGAATCACACTCTGCATAGATACACAAGATCGAGTTTTGAACTGATGAAATTCCCCAGAACCCGCTACGGATCACGTAGCTGTGAATCTTCTCTCCATCGACGTATGATCGAAAGCTACGACACGCGTGAATCACAAGAACCAATGTCGAAACATTAGGCTCAAAACCCAAAACTCTCGACTTCGAAAACCGCCGTAGTCCTTCTTCTGCGAAACCATGATCGAGAAGCCCGAAAACGATTACGTTCCAAGACACTGAATCTCTCGCAATCATACAATCGAATCCTCGCATCGCGGAGCACAAGTCTCCACATTTCATGTAGAAATCAGCAATCGAGTTCCCAACAGAAACAAAAGACTCAAAACCTCTCTTGATTAAACTCGCGTGGATGCATTTACCCTGTAACAGCCATGAGAGCTTAGCACAAGCTTTGAAAACGATAGGGAAAACGAAAGGATCGTTAAATTGATTCCCAGCTCTCTGTATCTCTGAATACCCAGAAAGCACTTCCCGCCATTTTCCGTTGAAGGAAGCTTGCTTAATCTTCGAGGACAAAGCTTGTAACTTTGAACACAGGTTTGATCCCATCTCTGCGATCTTATGAAAGCAATCCCATTTCCATGGTTAAAAGTTGAAGCTTTTACAGCAGAACTGTGAAAAATGGTTTATCTATGAGTTTAACACTTTCTTAATCTGGTTGAACCGTTTAAGCTGTCACATTACACACACACAGCAAACTCTACACATTGTTACTTTACTTACAATATATGCCGATATGCTTTGTCTTGTCTAATGGTTCCATATAGTATACATACGAATGGGTTATGAACTTATATTTATCTTTAACAAATTCAAAACCATAGATGAAAACCAAAAAAAGAATCTTTGTCTAGTGAGCTCGAGGCGTGGTTTGCCTCGGATGAAATGAAGAAAGATGTTGCCGGCGATAATGGCCTTCTCGGTGACCAACGCTCGGTGAAGCTCTAGTGTTCCTTCGCTCCAAAGGTTTCTCATTGGCAGACACAATGAGCTCGAGAGCTTCCACCACTTCTTTCATCGACGGACGGTTTTTCGGTTCGGGTTCGAGGCATTTAAGAGCCAGCTGAGCCACTCGGAAAGCGGATTTGAAAGGGTATTTTCCTTCAAGACGAGGGTCCATTATGCTCCTGAGCTTTCTTCTTTCGGACAAATGAGGCTTGACCCATTCGGTTAGGTTGTGTTGTCCCGTAGGACGGTTTGGATCAAGCGCGCGTAAACCAGTCAAGATCTCAGCTAACACAACTCCAAACCCGTAGTTATCACTCTTTACATACAAATGACCTGTTAGAAGTTAGAACCAAACCAACATGTTACAAAAACTCTATCCTCAAAAACTAACAAGAACCAAAAAAAGATAAAGACATTTTAGTACCTGTAGCAACATACTCTGGAGCTGCATAACCTTGTGTACCCATTACTCGTGTTGTGATGTGAGACTGACTCGCGGAAGGACCTAGTTTCGCCAATCCGAAATCTGATATCTTTGCGTTATATGACTGCATCAAAGAACAAACCAATTGAAACTCCACTCTTTGATGATGATTTGCTACATTATACTCAAATTGAGTCATCTGTATTTACTCACCCCATCAAGTAGAATGTTTGAAGCTTTGAAGTCTCGATAAATGACTTGCTTCTCTGAAGCGTGCAAAAAGGCTAAGCCTTTAGCTGCTCCTATAGCTATCCTAAGCCTTATGTCCCATGAGAGTGGCTGTACTCCAGAACCCTCTAGAGGAATAAAAACAAAAGAAAGCAATTACAAAATCATCCATCATAACATGCAAATGACTGTGTAGAGATGCAAAAATAAGGATTTTTACTTCGGAAGAGATGATTCTCTAAGCTTCCTTTCTGCATATACTCATACACCAGAAGCAAGTCGTCACCTTCCAAGCAGTATCCCAACAACTTGACAAGATTCGGATGAGAAATCCTCCCAAGAAAATTCACCTCACACTGCACACAAAACCAAATCAAGAATCCATATCCGGTAAACAAACAAAACTCCTCATTGCATACTAGAGAAAACTACTTTTACTTACTTGCCATTCCTCGAATCCTTGGAAGCTCTCGGAGTTTAGTTTCTTGACAGCAATCACAGTTCCAGTAGTGCTGCTGTGTTTCCCTGGTGTCTTATCTTCAAGCCAGCCTTTAAAGACTTTCCCAAATCCTCCTTCTCCAAGAACATTCTCAGACTTGAAGTTCCTCGTTGAAGCTCTAAGCTCTGCGAGGCTGAATGTCCTCAAGTTCGGAGTGGGAAGTATCTGACCCTCAGGGTAAGCATCTTCACCACTTCCCGCAGAGAATCCACTATTGCTAGATATGTTACTTCTTGATGTTCCTGTAGTCGTTGACTTTAATGCACCTGCTTCAATCACAACCATTCCAAACAACAACAAAAATCAAGTCACATAACAGATCAGAAACTAGAAAAACAACATTAATGGAACATGAATTTGATTCAACAACAAAAAGGAGTAAACTTTCTGTAAGACCCATATGACATAACAACAATCAAAAGGCTAAAACCTCATACAGGGAGATGTAAAGGCGTAACATTTATGCATCGAACAAACAAGTACTTAAACTAAAGCTGGTTTTGCAGATGAAAATTCAACGTATAACTCAAGTTTATGTGAAATTATGTAGATTACTATAAAACTAGGAAGAGAATTGAGATGAGAGGACGAACCTGAGCTGATGGTACCAGTAGAGCTAGGTGTTATTGTTGGAGGAGAATCAGATGGAGAAGACCAGCAAAGCCCCATACCGACAAACAAAATTTAAATTTTAAAGCCAAAACCTTTTTGCCCCTTTCTCAATTATATATACAAGTATCTCTGTCTAAACAATCATCCACTTCATTTCAGGATTTCAATGGCGTGTGAGGCAAAAACAGAGTGCTTTACGGGAAAAGATACAATAAGAAAAGGGGATGGAAAGAGATCGGACAAGTACCGCGTTTGAAATTGGGTGTGAATGAGTAGACCAAATGAAAAAGATAACTTTTTTAACTCCAATTCGAAGAAGTTTCTTTTCGTCTCTTCTCCTTTCTCTGACTAAATTTATTTATTGAATGGACCTCATGGAGATAAGTATATGCAAGTGGTAACAAATTGCATTGTTACCAACTTACCATGGCGTTGAGAGAAGAAAGAGAAGACTGAGTCGTTAGAATCGTGGTGCAAGGATTTGAGAGGAAGAAAGAGAAGATATGATGATGAGAATTTTAATGGTCAAAGTCAACTGAAAAGAAAAATGTTTTCTCACCACACCAGTCACCACTACCAATTAAAGAGGAAACAATCAGAGCAGACAAACAATTCATCGGCATTTTCTTCATTTGAAATTGAAACTTAATTTTACTTTTCAACAAGTTACTAATCTGTTTCAAATTAGTTACTACAGAAGAATGTTTAGTGATGGGGATGTGTAGATGGGGTTTTGTCTGTGACGGAACATTTTTTTACTCTTTTAAAAGGAATAAATTTTAAAATTTGATGTCAGAGAAGAAGGAAATTTTACTACTTGTTTTTCTAAATCCATTTACCAAAACCATATATAACTTTTTGTGTGTTTAATTAAGGTAAGACTATTATTTCAAAAAAAAAGTACGGCTAGTTTATTGGATCCGTATTTCTCTTTACCTAATTTGGTGGGATTTGTTTTTTACTAATCTCGTAGGATTTCGTCTCACATGGTTTCCATAACTGTTTTTTTTTTCTTAAAGAAAAATCCATAATTGATGCAAATGTGTATTCTTGTGATGAAACAAATAAGTGACCGTGTAAATAGGTCAGTGTTATTAAAATTCCAGCTTTGATAACGAAGTAATTAAAGACCACAAATGTTAAAACCGAACAAGACTACTGGTCTCTCACTCTCTCCTAATTGGGTTTTGGATGAAAAGAAGAAAGTTGGGTATTTATGGAAGGACATGGAAGGGATAGGAACTTTCAGGGCTGAGCTCAAAGGATGCTGGTTCTAAAAGAAGAAAGTATCATATTTACAAGTTTGTTAATTTTAGAGTTAGAGATGTATATAGTGTATACGATGAAATGTAAAATTCACATAGATTTTCACATAAATAACTACAGGACGAGTAAGCTCTGACAACTTTTTACATGTGTATTTTATTTTTGTGTACATTCTTCATTCTGATACGTTGGAAACAATAATCTAACATCGAGAGGAAGTTGGTTTGCTCCAAAATGAGCTTTCTTTGGATCTTCATGTATGTCTTGTGGCCAATGAGTCCAATCATATAAATTGTGATATAACTCGACTTAACATGCTTTTTGTAGTTTTTATTATATTTATCAAGTAAAACATCGGAGGTTTGCCCTTGGACAGAGTCCTTCTCGATGTCCGTTTTGGATTAGTTTAGGTAGAGAGAATATCTCTTTGTGTTGTGACTTTCAGCGATTTGGCTTGGAGTCATTTAGAGTTACAGTTGAAGATATATGGCCGATTTAGTGAAGATATGTATATTCGTATGAGCACATAAGAGAAGATTGTGTAGAAAATATGCATCCCTCTGGCCGTGACTCCTTTATTTGGCCGAGGTTCCCCTTATTTTGTGTGGAAATTTATTTATTTTGGTCCAAACTTAACCTAAACGATCTCAACACCTAGCAAAACATATTGACCAGACCCTTTCCGATTCAAATTGCGACTTCTCGCGGCAAGATTGGTGTTGGGATGGGGGGACAAAGTATACAGTTTTTGGCCCACTTTGACAATGCCTATAAGGAGTCAGAGACTCTTTAGTTAAGAACGTATGATCAACATTTCAACATGAGTTGCCGGAAAACATCAATTATCTACTGAGGAATTATACGGAAAATTACTAGAAAGATGGAAAAGTGAAGGAAAAAAAAGTCTAAGGTAATGAATTGTAATAAATGCAGTTTCCATTGAGAATGGTAATGATTGTTTGTAGTTTGAAATGGGTCCCTTTCTTAGCTGTTGTTTACAAACACCTTCTCTCACTTGTCTCTACCACTCGCATAGAACTTTGAAGTCTTTTTCCTTACCTTTGTGTAACACTAGTCTTTCAAATTGATTGGTAGGAGAGGCATGGCCTCGTATATATATAACAAGAGGGCCAAGAGCGATGGTTTATATAAATAGGCTCAACATTTTGTTTGTATGTAATTTTCGTAAAAAGATACAACTAACAAAACTAGCATTTACAACAACCAAAAAGTATTTGTTGGTGTTGATAAAAATTATTTCTTTAAAAGCATCCACGCATAAAAACACATCGTCTGGTAGTTGTCTTGAGGCATTGAAGGAGGAGTATTAAACGTGACAAGAGATTAAAGCAAAGAACATGTAAAGATGAATGCTGGCTACACATTATCCGACAAGTAAAATCTAATTGCAATTAAATGATTAATTAGGAATCTTATTACAAGGCTTGTAAGAGTTTTAAGATTCGTGTCTCCAGACCATGTCAGTTATCAATCCAACCCAACGAATAGGAGTACATTATTGACGTCATATCTGACCCCAAAAAAAACAAAACAAGTTAATGTCCTAAAACAAAACAAAAAAGGTATAGTACATTACTCTTTTCCTTAAATACTGATGACACGAAAAGTTATTGTTATCGTACACCACTTACACTTATTGAAACCGATTTACTTGTTCAATAGTTGAAAATATCACAAAATTTGAAATTCAAACTTTTCGCTTTCCCAAGTACACATAAAAGTTCTCAACATTACCCATTCAAGAAGCATTTGAAATCAAGATTCCTTCAATTTCAAACAAACACAAAAGCAGTATAAAAATATATATTATATATAAAAAAAAAAAAGAAATCAACAGAAAATATTAATGTTACACTACTAACCTAATTCTGAGCACCAAACTACGTCTAATAAACGGGTTATTTCATCATTTATCATAGCGATTAAGCACAAATCACCATCATCATTATAACATCACCATCGCCAAAACACACAAATGACTTCACTTCTTCGTCTTCTTCCTCCTCTAGTCAATGGAGTTAGGACCAACGCAAGCTTTCAAATTAGGGTTCCAGATCCACTGAACCAGAAACTTCCTTCCTCTCTTCCCATTCATGTTAAACGTCTTCCCTCCTCTATCCCTCATCACCTGACCAATATACCCTCCTCCTCCGCCGGTTCCGTAGAGCCCCTCGCAGAGATCTCCAATCTCCGTCGGCGCCGTCGGATCCTCTCCGGCGTACCAAGCATTAATCAGCGGATTCGACACCACTTCCGCCAGCTCATGCCCAATCACACTCACCATCCCATCGACGCCGGTCTCTCCGTTCGGTGGCCGGAGCTTTCCGGGACCACCGTGACCCATGTATCCCGGCAATGCGAAAGGATAAGCGCAAACCTCCGGGCACTGATGCCCCGACTGACCAACCCAAGCGTACGGCATCGTGTAGCCAACCATCGACGGGAAAGTGAAGTAGTGGAACCCGCAGACGGCGCGGCAAAAGTCCTGCATCGTCACGTCGTGTGACGTCAGCACCAGATACATCCCGTTCTTGTGGTCCACCGGAAAAGTAGCCGATTTCGCGGCGCTGGCGATGACCTGCTGGATCGAGAGGCGCGTCAGGTGTTGGCCGTGGGAGTACTTGGCGTCGGCGTATTCTCCGGCGATTAGGACGGATCGAGAGACGTTGGCTCCGGTTTGATCGGTGTAGAGCGAAGTTGTGCGCCACCACTCGGCGACGGAGGGAGAAGGAGCTTTAGCGTCGGAGATCGAATTTAGGAAATCTCTAATTAGGGATTTATGCGGCCGATTCCACCGTCCGTACCAGATGATGTAGATGTTAATCGGAGCGGAAGAGAGTACCGGACCCATATGGTACCGGAGGTGTACCAGATCGGAAGATCCTTCGTACTTTTTCGACGACGCGAGCGAGAGACTCCGCGGCGGAAGCTTTGGGTTAACCAGCTCAAACTCCGCGGCGGCGGCGACGGGGGAGGCGACATTTAAGGATTGAGCAGCTGGGGGCTTGTTGCTGCTCTGAGCGAGAGCGAGAGAAGAAGAGACGGAGAGGAAGAGGAAGGAGAGAGTGGCAATGGTAATCGCCGGCGACGACATTGCGACTAGGGAGAGTGTGAATGTGATAAGAAGAAGAGAGAGTGGTGAAGCGATGATATAAAGACGGAAATATTTGTGGATTTTGGGAGAGAAGAGAGAATGAGAGGGAAATTGGCTGTTGCCAGCTGCAGCGCGTGTGTGTCGTCACGCGCCCACCTTGCTGTTGTCTTCTCCGATGACATAAATGGGATTTTTGGGAGTGGGTTTCCCCTTTTTTTATTTGTTTATTATCGTTATAGTTTCGATAAAGATACATTTTAAAATGTATTTTCAAAGATGTGTAATAAACTGAGATAATAAATTTAAATTGAGATAGCAGATTCTGATTTTAATGTTAGAAATTGCATGATTTTTTTGTAACATATTACCACCGTTTCACTTTCACTCCATTTTGTTTAGCATGCCGAGACTTCCAATCTAATCAATCATACTACCTTTTAAAAGTTTGTTTCCCTCTACGACCGTTTCCCTAAAAACAAATTATATGATCTATACAAAAAATGAAAAAAAAAACTAAACAAGAGATCAACGAGAATAATAAAATGTTGATATAAGTAAAGGATTTGAATTTAGATCTTGTTTAGCTTTAATAGCAAAAGCTGAAGAAATATCATCTCTCTTTTTTTCTCTTGTTGAATTAAATATCTAAATTAAATGCAAATGCTGGCTCTCTTTTTATATATACTTCTTTTTGTCTATATTTAAATAAAGTCATATTTTATAGAGATATGTGGTTAGAGAAGATATCTTAAGGTTTATGAGACTTTTGAGTCTTGATGCATTCTTTTCCCTTTATTTATTTAATTTCTTATCATTCTCAGTTGAGTTTTTTTTTTTTTTTTCAAAGCTAGATCACACATCACATGTATAGCAGCATCTTACTAAACAATGAAGAAAAAGTATAAACAGGTTTGTAACTGGAGTAATCGTTAATACAACTTTACTAATTATTGGGTACGAAATCTAATTATAAACGCTTCAAAAAGGAAAAATGAATGGAGTTAACATAACGAACGGAACAAATAAATAATAGTCGGGAACAACCAAAACAAAAGTTGAACTGGATATAACAATTATCGAATTTCAGTGATTTATGGGTGATTATTTCGTTTTTGGCCAGTCATCTCCGGCTAATTTGTTTATTTCAAAAGTGCAATGCCCCATCATTAATTATGGACCGTAGATTTTTGTTGGTAATAATCTATCCTTTTTGGATGGTGGTCCATCATTAGGTAAGGTTTTTTCTACATTCGAATCTTATTATATACATACACTAAGATGTATATATGTATAACTAAAGTCATATTTTCGAAAATTGGCACACGATTTTAGATGTTTTTTATTTGCCAACTATATATGTCAATGCCCCGGATAGAATGCCAGCCACTTGGAAGCAAATAGCTTAGCGGTTAGTTTTAATGTTGACTTCCCAGTCACGAAACAAATATCCAATCGAGCATGTTTAATGCAAGGTGCTTATAAGATGCTTAAAAATATATTTTATGATTAAAATTTTGCTAAGCACCTATGTTAAGCATTGGTAGTTTTTTCTGCTCCAATGGGAGAATCCTATTGGGGTGCTTAAAAACAAAAAACAAAAAATATTGTTTGATCTTGAGCTTTTGTTTGTCCAAAACCAAACAACAAGGCCTGCATTGGCATGTTCAAGGTCTTCTGCATCATTATCACTTTCACGACCTAATCTGAAGATTAAAAAAGCAACATCAGGAGCCGTCCCTCCCTTCTTCATCAAGCTCAATCACATCATCATAATTCACCACAATCTCATCATAGCTCACACAACAACGATCACTTCCCTCATCGAACTCACATTGGCTCTTCAATCCTTGACCACATTTCTCTTGTTCGTTGTTGTCTAATTGACTAGTGTTGCATAGACAGCATCAACATCGCATATGAACTGAAACATCATCCCAGCGTGTAATAACATAACTACAAAGAAGCACGAAGAAACATCAGAGCTCAAAACAGATCATTCAAAAGCTAAATCGGAACTTGACCATTGGTTAGTTAGTAACCTGAATAACAGTCACTGCAAGTAGGATAACCAAAGAAAAAACTTAGGCTTTTACTATATTATCCATTTACAGTTTCAGTTTCTTCAAGATCCCAAAACATACTTGCGATTACAATGTAAGATCCTATTGGACCCAAACTTTCAAAAAATAATAGAGGGTTTCTCACTACTGAAGTGAGCAGCCTATTCTTGCTATATTGCTCTTACGGAGTAATCTCATCTCTAGGAACTAAGCTACACAAGCTAATCAAAGGAACGCTTTGATCTACAAGATTCCCAAAACCCAAAAGTCTATCTTTTAATTCATAACAAAACGTTTTCAGCATTCTGTGACTATCAACAAGTTGCAAAAATACAAATGCTACACCATGATGATTGATTAATCTTCAATTAGTCAAGTGTGCAAACCTAATCAAACCAAAAACAGGAACAAAGTGATCGAGAAACTCACCCCACTGTCCAAAAACAATCAAGAGTTTTCGAACGCAAGGATGACGATCAAATCTCCATATGTCACTGCAGTATTTGAACATCTCCCACAGAGCTAAGCTTGCTAACAATCCCATCAATGATGATTCTAAAACCCGTACATCAAGTGTCTGATCAGGAGAGGGCGAAGACGTTGGTGAGTTTGCCGGCGAAGAAGATGACGGTGATTGGAGAAAAAAAACAGAAGCAGGGGATGGAGATTTTGATGACGGAGATGGAGAAGAAGCAGGGGATGAAGATTTTGGTGACTGAGAAGGAGTCGCCGGAGACATTGTTGGAGCATGCGACGGAGACACAGTCGGTGAGTGAGCGACAATAGAAGAAGATTTAGGAGGCTGAGTTGGAGAAACAGAGGATATCGGAGTTGGGCCTGTCGTTCGGAGCTTCGGCCAGAGCAATTGGGGAAATAGGGGAAGAGGATTTTGGAGCTTGAACCGTCGATGGAGGTCTGCAAAGAGAGAGAGAAGAGAGAATTTTATTTTCTCATTAATCTCACACTGCCACGCGCCCCTCAAGCTCCGGTGCTTAAAATGCCTAAGCAAGTGTCGAAGCTTGGTTAAAAACGAATTTTTCATTTAATTTTAATTGCTTTTTACCCTAAGCGTCGTATCAAGCGTCTCCCATTAAACATGCTCTAAACTCGATAGTTCTATCTGGATCGTATAATGGTTTTTCTAGTATTTGATTATTTTGTTTTCTTTACTTTCTCCATTTCACTATTTGTTGTATTAATTACTACAAAGCATCTGAAATATTCGTCAAGGAATATTCAAAATATTTGCCATAATTACCTGATAGACTATGACTCAGCAGGAACCAACTCGTTAAAGTTAATAATTCAATCTCATTGCTTTGCTTTGTTGATGTGTTTGCTTCATACATTGCAATAAACTAAGACTCTAGTTAACGAAAAACACACCGCTTGTTATATTCTGATGAACAATTCAAAAAGATGGAAACATTCTTGGCTAAGCACGTCGTTTATGTAAAATGCATATTCATCCTCATTACAATTACATCTCTCTTTAATAAAAAAACAATTACATCTCTCGCTCTCTCGCTCTCTTGGAATGACGAATTATGGATCATCAATTTTGACAATCTCGTTAGTCAACTTTGTATTTTTGTCAACCGAGGTGATTCAGCTGCCACGTCATTAGCCTTGTCGGAACAGAACGCAAAACGACGTAGTTTTGTGCAAATTGAAAACTGAAATCGAATTACCGGTTATGATTCGAATCCAGTTTAGTTTAATTGAACCGTTGAACCGCGAATGTCTATTGGTTTTACAAAGCAAATTGATATGACGTCGTTTTGGTTTTAGCACTCTTCTCGAGTTACTGTACATCGATTTGGGGAAAAAGCTCCCAACCACTGTTCTTCCAGTAACAAACGATTTCAATCTGAAAAATCTGGAAACTGAAGAGCCCACGAAATGATCTCATAGCTCTTCGTTTCAGGGCATTTCACTGTGCTTTAACTTCACAAAAGCAATCTCCATGGCAAAGTAAGTGTCTTTCCGATTCTGCTTCATGGTTTAGGGTTTTTGGGTTCTGTTCTCTTCTCCTCTTTCTTCGCCGGCAACACGCTCGAATCTTCTGTGGAATTACTTTGAGATTTAGGAAGTGGGTTTGATTTTGGGCTTGGATATGGATAGGATTAGTAATCTGTCGGATGATTTGCTCTTGAAGATTGTATCATCACTGCCTACCAAAAAAGTAGTCGCCACAATGGTCTTGTCGAAAAGATGGAGGTTTCTTTGGACGATGCTTCCGAAACTTTATTTTGAGTATGGTTTGGAGCATGGTTCTGAAATGAAGCCTTCCGAGTATGAGAAATTTGCCAAGTATGTGGACAGATCAATGGTATTGAACAGAGCTCCGGTTCTAGAAGTGTTGAAGTTCGGCGTTGGTGCCTGTTGCAGCTCTGAAGATTTGGTAACATGGATCAGAATTGGAATGGCTCGCCATGTGCGTGAGCTTGAGATTTCTGACTGGACATATGATCGCGATGACTCACTCTGCAAAATCGTATTACCAAAGGCTCTTTACACTTACGAGAAGCTCGAGGTCTTGAAACTCACTTACGTGACTGTCATTGATGTGCCTACCCATGTTTTCTTGCCATCCCTGAAAACATTACACCTGGTGCATGTAACGTATGGAACCGAAACCGAAGTGGATGAATCTTACCATAGGCTTTTATCAGGCTGTCCTGTTCTTGAGGAGTTGGTGCTGGACTCAAGTGATAATAGGCAATACTGTTTGCCATCTCTCTCCGTTGAAATGTCTGCCTTGCAAAGATTATCTATAGTTCAAAGATATCATCAAGGCCCGGCAGAAGAAGTATACTCTACGTTTGTGTTCAATGCCCCGTCTTTGAAGTACTTGAGCTTTGTTGATCTTCTTGGTGACTTGTGTTTGTCTGGGAATATGCCTGAGTTGGTTGAGGCAAATGTTTGTGTTTTTTACGATAATAACCCCGAGAAGCTGCTGGAATCTCTTACATCAGTCAAGCGCCTCTGCTTATGTTTATCCGTTTCAACGGTAACTGAAAAAACGATCTGTGTTTCTTGTGCTTTTTTTTTAATTACATTTGTACGGTTTTGCTTATGTTTTCTATACGCAGCTTCAGCGCCACATTGGATTTTATCATCTTCTTGATTTAGAGCTATGTGGAGTTTCTGAAAGGTGGGGGGATCTACTTACTTTGATGTTGGAACGCTCTCCTAAACTACAAGTTCTTAAGATCTGGGTATACATTTGATTTAACCGAACCTCATGGCTTTTCCCTTTCTTTTTTTTTTCCAACTGTCTCCTTGTCTTCTATTTCAGTTTTTTTTTTTATGGTCTAACTAACACACAGTTAATGTGTATTTTGTTAGTGCAAGGAACACTATTCAGCCGAACGCATTGAAGGTAATTGGAGAGGACCTAGTTCGGTTCCTGAATGATTGATGTTCCATCTACATACTTTCGAGTGGAAATTTTGCAAGATGAAAGGCGAGGAGAAGAAAATAGTGGCGTACATCTTGAAGAACGCACCACAGTTAAAGACTGCGGTTATCTCTAGGTGGAGATATGGTACAGAGGAAGAGCGATCTCAGACACTTAGTGAGTTGGTTTCTCTGCCTAGAGCTTCAAGCTCGTGCCAGCTTATGTTTCAATAAAAATCTAAAATCAGTTTCTCACAGTTAGATGTGGTCGAAGCACCTATAGCTTCTTATGTTATTGCTCTTTCAATGTGTTCAAGAAGATTAGAGGTAGAGACTGTACTTGTGTTCATGATTCGGTATCTTTCATGTAGATGTTTTTTCTCTTCCAAATCATTGCTGCTTTTTAATCTATGATTTTTTTTTGTTTGTCTGTTGGTCAAAATACTCGACCTGAATTGAATATTGTTACTAGGCAACTCGACCTAATCAAACAATATAGTGTTAAGTTTTTTATTGAGCGGTGCTTAATTTACAAGAGCAAGAAACAAGTGTCAACGATAAAAAGGATCAGAGATCCAAACACGACAAACAGTCATGAAAGACAATAAAGAATGTTGTTCCAAAATTGTGGAAATCAAATATAGGAAATCAAAATTGTACTCCATGTCCAGACAAAGAGCAACGAAGAAGAGAGTTCACTTGCTTTCTGAGTCTTGCATTATCAGTCAGGACCTCTGTTAGCATCTTCCTTACTAGATAATCTGTTCCGGGATTATCTTCTGATGTTGTTAGCTTCATCTTTTCTACCTCAGCAATTAGGAGACCTATTCGGTTATCAGAAGTTGCTAGGAGCTCCATGGCTTCAGATGGAGAAGATGAGTCCATTATTAACTTGCTCTCCTCTTCTATGTGGAACTTGACATTGCACTCTTGAAGCCGTTTCTGTACAACATAACACTCATGCAACAGCTTGTCTCTTTGATCATCCATCTACGGCAGCAACATTTGGTTTTCTTGAGCAAGTGACTGATTTGTTAATTCTGGCTACAAATGTTTTACAATTCATTAAGAAAAACCCAAAATTCTAAAGATTAGAAATCTAAACGTTTTCAAATGCTAGAACTTGTCTTTTTCCAATGATGCTCATTTGGTGATGCAAACATGTTAGAACTTGTCTCTTTCCCATGAGACTCACTTGGTGGTGCAAACATGTGTGCGGGCTTCATGAAAGCCAAAATGCACATCAAATTTAGGCAAACAAAACTAACAAGTGAGAAAGGGAAAATTGTGGTAAGACTTGCCTTTGGTAGAGAGGTCGTAGCACAACGGGAACACACGTAAGGGAAGCTTTCACACGGCTGTATGAAAACCAAAAAGGGTCAAAATAATGGAAGCAAAGCTACAAAAATAAGAAAACAATAAGGGAATTCAGACACTTCTCATTTAGCAGTGTTATCAATTACTACTGGACATTCCTCCTTACCCACCCTATTCCGCTCACAAATCACTCATGAATGGCTCCTTTATGTTGTGCATTTTTTGTGTGGGTTCAAAGACTATGAAACAAGAAGTATGGAGCGACCGTAGTTATAATGCCGATGAAATAAAACGATGATAAGCAAAAAAAGAAAAGGCAAAATCGAATAAAGTTGTTTATCAAAACAACAAGTATAAAATTGAAGAATGAAAAACTATAATAAACAATATAAATAGAGGTGAAAAGACATACTTGTTAAAAGATGCAACAATTAATAAAGTTAAGCAGAAAAAGAAAGGGAGCAAGTTCGAACCAAGCTAAAATGATAATCTCCCTTTAGGTTAGAATCTTGAGACACTTGAGCAATTCTTCAAGAAACAAAAATCGAACTGATGATCAAACTTCATACAAAAATTGTAATCTAGAGAAACATTTTTATGTGTATTTTAGTTTGAATTACCAACAGTTTACAAACAGGTAATGGCTATTGGCCAACCATGATCGGCTTCGAATAAATTCAATTCAATTGCTAATTGCAATCTGATTAGTGTTTATGGGCCTTCCAGTCAAGCCCAAAAGCCACTATTGAAACGCAGACGCATCATAAGATTTAGGAAGGCTATCACGATAATTCTTGGTTGGTGGAAAAATCGATTATCCCCGGTACCGGAGCCATGGCGTCGCTTTGCTCTCCGAAATTGCTCCCTTCTCCATCGCTTGATGTTCTAGGGTTTCTATCTATGTCGAAGATGTCTTCCTCTTCTATGCACGACTCGCGCTCGCTTGTTTGCTCCTCGTCCCTTGTCCATGGTTTCTCTTCCGTTCGCCTTCCTTCGCGTCGCCAATGGAATCCGAACCATCGGATTGCTAGAAGAGCGAGTAACCAGCTTCAAGTTGTGGCTATGGCACCAGAGGAAGAGAAGCTCACTCGTCGCAATCCTCTCGATTTCCCAATCGTAAGCTCCTGTTCTTCCCTTCAAATTGATTTCGGATCTTCCATTTCCACATTTCAATTCCATGTGGTAACAGCTCGATTTGTCGCTTAATCGGTGATTGAGAATATAGAAGGGTTGTTTAACTGTTTCTAGCTCTCTCATGGCTTATCCTTGAGAGTGTGTTGTTGTTTGTTGATGAATCTACCCATTAGTTGAATAAAAGACAAATCTTTTGCAGCCATAGATGAAGAAACTTAAATGGTCCAGGTCGAATTAGCTTTTTTTGAATGTTACTGGAGCTTTAATCGTCATAGATCTTCACGTTGCATAACCTTTGTTTCCGTTTCAAGCAATTTGTAACATATAGAGCATGTCTTCTCGTTTGGTTGGCATCGAGTAATCGAGCTTGCCGTTCTCATTATAGAAGTCAAAGCTTGACTGAGAAATGCATGTTCCCTTGTTATGTTCTTTACATTTTTTGCCACCAGAAATGATTTTGATTTCGTTGTGATGTACTACTGGCAGGAGTGGGAGAGACCTAAACCTGGGAGGAGGCCTGACATTTTCCCCAAGTTTAGCCCGATGAAGACACCGTTGCCACCGCCGATGCCTTATGATCCTCCAGAGGACGACGAAGAAGAGGAAGAGAAGAAGGAAGAGGAAGAAGAAAATCCAGACCAAGAAGAAGAAGAACAGCCCGAGAAGCAGCAATAGATTTTTATAGTTTTGAGAGAAGAAAGATGGAATCATAAGAGAGATCTAAGAGCGTTTCTGTTTCTGAGTTTTGTAGTGTCTTTTGGAAGATCAAAGTCAATATCAAAATCAATCTTTCTGACATTTAGTTGCTAAGATTTAATATCTCTCGTTTACTATATTCTGTGTAATGCCACTGTTTCAAAATTCAATCTTCACACTATCCGTTCGAACCTTGTTTGTATCAGACTATCACTCATTCTTTGTGACTGAAAATGAAAATTAAAAAGATTGGGGTCAAATCTTGATATTTGACATGATTTGGGGCTTAATGATAATTCTTTGTTTTTGTGAGTGCTAAATACGACGTCGTGTTGTCCGCAATTACATCGTTTAGGTTTTTGGGTTTTGCTAGGCTAAATTCTCAAATTCTTTTTCATCGTCTCCTCTGTCTCCGCCACGAAAGCAGAGAAGCTCAACAATGGCGTCGATTCTCTCGAATACGCAGAAGAAGAAAGCGAATTACACCTTGAAAGAGCTCAAGTCATTGGGCTGTGACCTACTCTCTTCTCGAGCTCACATCAACAACCTTCCTCTCCTTCTCTCTTTCATCTCCCCTGAATCTCCGCCGCAGTTCGTGGTGGAATCCCTCCTCTCTCTCCAGTCCTTTTTCACTCCTCTTCTCTCTCAGCTTCCTTCGACTTCCTCACATCCTACTTCAACGAAACGCCCTCGTTCAGAAGACGACGGAGATGACTCGGCGACAACAGCTGTAGCTGATGACCCTGAAGTTATCTTCAAAGCTTGGCTGAGATCAAAATTTGACGAGTTCGTGAAGCTTCTAATCGACGTTCTCGTCTCTGACCAGTCTGAAGATACTCTAAGGGTAACTTCCTCTCTTCTCTATCTCTGCGCTTTCTCATTGCTGTGAACTTAGTTTGTTTCTAACGCTTTCGATGAATTGGTTTGCTTAGGATATTGTTTTGGGGACATTAATGGAGTTTGTGAAGCTTTTGAATGTGGGAAGATTTCACTCTTCCATCTACCACAGAGTACTTGATGCTATTGTAAGTATCTAAAAACTTGGTTGAAATTAAATTTCTTTGCTTCTTTATCTGCAGTGTGCTTAATTCTCTTACTATTGTCTCTGCAGATTCACTCTGCAGTTGATGTTGAGATATTCTTGGATATACTTTCCTCAAAGTATTTCAAGTATATTGATGTCCGGTACGTTGATAAAGCTTTGTTTTTTCCTTCTGCATTAGCTTGTTGCTATCCTCTCATTTGGTATTGACTCCAAATATCGATTTGTGCCAGCTATTTTACATACATCAGCATGGAAAAGTTTGTGAAAACACTTGAAGCATCGGTCGTGTCTGGTATGTATGCTCATTCATGCTTCATTTCTAGATATTCTCTCTCATTTTCCCCCCTGATTCATTATGTAACCTTGTGTGTGTGTTACTGTTGTGGTTTTGGCCTTCTTAGGTGATGGAACCGTCACAGAAACTAATGAGGCAGAGACTGATTTGAAAGAAAGGTTAGAATAACTGTAACTTATATTCGTTGTTCTTTCTTTCAGACTGTTTGAATGTAATTTTCATGCTTTTCTTGTTGTTGTTTCGTTGCTGATTAGCTTGAAAACTTGTGAATTGTAGCCTTGAACTCTCTGTTCGCAAGATTTATCAACTTTTGTCTCGAATTCCACCTCCCGAAAAACAAGCTGAGAAGTCTCAGCACGAGATGTGGAGTGGGTCAGGTGAGTGTTTCCGAGCACTTGGGGCTATTTCTTTTCCAATTATGTTACCCCATCTACGTTTAGGTTTTCTAATAAAGGTTATTGATACTTCCAGATGGAAGTGTTAATGAAAAACCTACGGATAAAAAGAAAAAGAAGAAGGAAGAAGACAGCAGTGTGAGTCTATAGTTGCAAGTTTGGTATATATATACTAATTGTGAATGTAACTGCTTACTTATGCCTCGTAATTCTGTCAAAAACTCTAGCTTCTTTCTCCGACTACAATTGCCAAGCGGATGAAGTTGAAGTTCACTAAAGCATGGATTTCATTTCTCAGACTGCCACTTCCCCTTGACGTTTACAAGGAGGTTAGCTAGTTTACTTTCACAACTAAACTCTTTTGTTTGGAATACAGCGGCATGGACAAAACTTACCAATATGCTATATATTTTGATGATCAGGTTCTTGCTAGTATTGACAAGACAGTTATTCCCCATCTATCTAATCCTGCAATGCTATGGTATGCATATTTACCAAAGCTTCTACTGTTCTGTATCTCTCTACTTTGATGATCGCTTATATATGTTTCACCGTACCTGATAACTTGCAGCGACTTCCTAACAAAATCATATGATATCGGGGGAGTTGTCAGTGTGATGGCGCTGAGCAGCCTCTACATCCTCATGACCGAACATGGTTTGGAATATCCCAACTTTTATATAAAACTCTATGCGTTGCTGGTTCCTTCCATCTTTGTGGCAAAGCACCGATCAAGATTTCTTCAGGTATCGCCGGATTTGAGTTACCAATGAACTACTGGACCTGGTTTATAATCTGCCATCCTCACCTCTATGTCTGAAAACGCTTTTTGCAGCTTCTTGATGCTTGCCTGAAGTCATCATTGCTTCCAGGATACCTAGCTGCTTCATTCACGAAGAAACTAAGCAGACTGTCACTTTCCATTCCTCCCTCGGGATCTTTGGTCATAACGGCTTTGATCTACAACCTTTTGCGAAGACATCCTTCAATTAACCATCTTGTGCACCTCGTAAGACCTATTTTTTTTTATCAGGCTTTATAATGCAAAGAACATGTTACCAGATCCGAAAATGACTTGCTTCTATATGATATCCCTCACGACTTCTTAAAAGAACATATAAAAACGATTTGATTTTCAAACAAGGTCGCTTCTGTGCAGGAAATTGATGAAGACAATGAGAGCCTACCAAAGAAGAAAAAGCTTGGTATTGACCGCTTCAAGAACCTGGAAACTGACCCCAAGATATCTGGTGCCATGAGTAAGTATTTGACATTTCCAGTCTTTTTATCTATTTTTTTCCAGACTTTAGCATAGAATTACACCGTCTATGTAGAGGAAGCATGATTCATTTGAACTTTCCTAATTGTGGCTTTGTTGCATAACGAGATATATTTTTGTTTTCTAAAAATGCCCTGTTTCTCTAGAGTCATACGCATGATGAAGCTCTGATTGCTTTTAAAGCTTGAAGAGATGGTGGTTTTTTGCTTTCTGTGAGGTCATTTCATACGAGAACTAATGATTCTCTTTACTTGTTACAGGAAGTTCCCTTTGGGAGATTGACACTCTGCGTCACCATTACTGCCCACCAGTTTCAAGGTCTATCTACTTCCCAAACAATAATATCCGAACTTCTTTTGAAGCTTTTTACATGTTCTCATCTTCTTGATATCTCTCTCTCTCTCTCTCTCTCTCTATTCTTGTGTAGGTTTGTTTCATCGCTGGAAACTGATCTAACCAAAAGAGCGAAAACCACTGAAATGAAAATTGAAGATTTCAGCTCTGGTTCATATGCCACCATATTCGGTGATGAGGTAATGTATCTCTACTTACGTTGCCATGAACTCTTTGTAGTAAAATTTTAGACCATGAGACAAACTAACTTTGGATAACATTGAAATTGGCAGATTCGGAGAAGGGTAAAACAAGTTCCATTGGCGTTCTACAAAGCGGTTCCAACATCTCTGTTTGCGGATTCAGATTTTCCTAGTTGGACATTCACCATTCCTCAAGAGGACGGCAAATGCTAGCCAACACTCGTGAAGAAAACACTGAAGGTAGTCGAAGCCATATTTATGTTTTTGACAAATTTTTTGAGCAAGATAAAAGTAGAGAACGAGATCAACATTTTATGTTTGGAACAATGATTTTAAATTCTTATCAAAGTATGTATTATTCGTTCTATGATTTGTAAAACTAAAGAAAAATCTGCTATCTTCAGTAACAAAATCGAGGAATGGAATTAGAAAAATTATATTTATAAAAAAAGAACTAGGAAGTAGAAAGATCATAAAAGGGTAAATGATGATTTTTGTAATCCTAAAAAAGTATCTTTTGGTTCACAAATCGGAGTGCTATGATAGTCTGTGTGGTCCAATTTCCAATTCAGTGGATATTCCACATAAATTCCATTACACTTTAGTGTTTTTGTTCATCAACATCTTACACTCAATTTCCTTTCCTTTCATCATTTCATTATTTTCATCGTGAGCGTTAAACAATACACTTACCATCGTGCTTGGATTTAGTCCACTAAAACCTATAAATTAATGGTATTATTGATCATGACATTACTTTTTGGGGTTAAATTAGAAAAAGAAAAGGGTGAACGTAAAAGAGGATTCACTCTTCTACAGTTTTCAGTGTATGACAAACTCTTTTTCAAATGGTAATGGAGATCTTTCATTTCCCACGTTTTCTTTCCCATGTTTTATCCTGAAGCTTTGTCTCCTCCATGGATTCCGTTTGTAAGTAAATCAAATTTCAAAAACCCATTACGAAAAGTTTGTTCCTTTCTCAAATCTTCAGTCGCTTTATATTCGCTTCAGTCGCTTTCTCCTTATTTTTCTCTTTGCTTGTTCCTCACGTCTTCTAGTATCCTTTTTAGCCAATTAATTTTTCAACGCCTCAAGAATCTTCCTTTTGCTTTAATCTATTAAAGGATGATTTAGTTTTGGGGTTTGGCATCATCTCTGCCACTAATTCATCTCCACCGTCTTTTGTGGTAAAGTTTTTAATCTCCGTGACACTTTTTCAGGTCCATTTCTCACTGGTGAAACTGAAAGCTACTTACTTTGGCTCTCTGCCTGTCAAAACTGATTTGTGTTTAGCTCAAGATCTCATTTTTTTTGTTGACCAAGCAATGAATTGGGTTTTATTATTAGGCTTCATTGTTCTTGCTGCTAGTGGGTTACTTTCGGAGAGAGCTTCTAGTTCTAGGCCTCCTGTTATCAAAGTTGGTGCACTGTTTGGTTTAAACACCATGTACGGTCAAATTGCAAATATTGCTTTGAAAGCTGCTGAGGAAGATGTAAATTCTGATCCTAGCTTCCTCGGTGGATCCAAATTAAGTATTTTGATGAGTGATGCTAAACGCAGTGGCTTCCTCAGCATCATGGGAGGTTGAAGAAGCCAAAAAACTATTCAATCTTATTTTTGAAGTAATCCATCTTTTGGATAGTTACTTATTTCCGCTTGTCCTTTTGTTGTTGTTGCAGCTTTGCAATTCATGGAGACTGATGTAGTAGCTATAATTGGTCCACAGACATCAATAATGGCTCATGTTCTGTCTCATCTTGCGAATGAGCTTACTGTTCCCATGTTGTCGTTCACAGCTCTTGACCCTACCTTATCTCCACTCCAGTTCCCATTCTTTGTACAAACAGCACCTAGCGATCTGTTTCTGATGCGTGCCGTTGCGGAGATGATCACATACTACGGCTGGTCAGATGTGGTGGCATTGTATAACGATGATGATAACAGCAGAAATGGCGTTACTGCGTTAGGCGATGAGCTTGAAGAGAGACGTTGTGGGATTTCTTACAAGGCGGTGCTTCCTCTGGATGTTGTGATTTCTAGTCCAGCTGAGATCATAGAGGAGTTGGTTAAGATCCGAGGAATGGAATCTCGGATAATCGTTGTGAACACTTTCCCTAATACAGGCAAAATGATCTTTGAGGAAGCAGAGAGATTAGGGATGATGGAGAAAGGTTATGTCTGGATAGCTACAACTTGGTTATCTTCTCTACTAGACTCAGGTTTGCCTTTGGCTCGCAAATCTCTCAATGGAGTTGTAACACTGCGTCTTCACACGCCTGATTCAAGAAAGAAAAGGGACTTTGCGGCACGGTGGAAGAAGGAAAAGTTTAGTAACAAGACTATTGGTTTGAATGTCTACGGCTTGTATGCTTATGATACTGTGTGGATCATTGCTCAAGCAGTGAAGACACTTCTTGAAGCTGGAGGTGATCTTACATTCTCTCACGATGAGAAGCTAAGCAGCTTGGAAGGCGAGGCATTGAATCTAAGTGCGTTGAGCAGATTTGATGAAGGATCACAACTTCTTGACTACATTATGCATACAAAGATGTCTGGTCTAACAGGTCCGGTTCAGTTTCATCAAGACAGATCAATGTTACAGCCTTCGTATGATATTATCAATGTGGTTGGTGAACGTTTTCGCCAAGTAGGTTACTGGTCTAACCATTCTGGTCTTTCTGTTGTGCCTCCTGAATCATTTTACAGCAAACCTTCCAACCGTTCTAGCTCAAACCAACATCTGAAACCTGTAACTTGGCCTGGTGGGACTTCGGTTACGCCTCGTGGATGGGTTTTCCGTAACAATGGGAGGCGGTTGAGAATCGGTGTTCCTGATAGAGCAAGCTTCAAGCACTTTGTGTCAAGGGTTAATGGAAGTAGCAACATTGTGCAAGGTTATTGCATTGATGTGTTTGAAGCTGCTGTGAAACTGCTTTCTTATCCGGTTCCTCATGAGTTTATCTTTTTCGGAGATGGTCTTGAGAATCCAAACTACAATGAGCTGGTCAACAAGGTCGCCACTGGTGTTGACTTTGATGCTGTTGTAGGAGATGTAGCCATTGTCACAAAACGAACAAGAATTGTGGATTTCACTCAGCCTTACATTGAGTCAGGGCTTGTCGTGGTTGCTCCTGTCTCAACACCTAACGAGAATCCTTGGGCCTTCTTACGCCCTTTCACTCCTGCTATGTGGGCTGTAACAGCTGCTTTCTTCGTTGCTGTTGGAGCTGTGATATGGATTCTTGAACACCGAATCAACGATGAGTTTCGAGGTCCTCCAAAGAGACAAGTCGTTACCATTCTCTGGTTAGTACACACAAGAGTCATCTTATTTGTCTTAACCATAGCTAATGCAAGCTCTAATCTTTTACTGAATATTCAGGTTCACCTTCTCAACAATGTTTTTCTCCCACAGTAAGTCTCAAAACCACTTCAAGCTAGTTATTGCAATTCCTATGTGAAGTTGTTAACATGTTTATGAAAATCAAACTCTCAGGAGAGAACACAGTGAGTACGCTTGGTCGTATGGTGCTGCTCATATGGCTTTTTGTGGTTCTGATCCTTACGTCTAGCTACACTGCGAGTCTCACATCGTTGCTTACAGTGCAACAGCTGAATTCACCTATAAAAGGAGTAGACACACTCATCAGCAGCACTGGTCGTATTGGCTTCCAGGTTGGCTCTTTCGCTGAAAGCTACATGGTTGATGAGCTTAACATCGCTAGATCAAGACTTGTGCCTCTTGGCTCTCCTCAAGAATACGCTAATGCGCTTCAAAACGGTTCTGTTGCTGCAATCGTCGATGAACGTCCTTACGTTGATCTCTTCCTCTCGGATTACTGTAAGTTTGCCATCAGAGGGCAAGAATTCACCAGATGCGGTTGGGGATTTGTGAGTCATCTTCTTCTCTCTTTACTCAGCATGTTTGAACATAGTTTGATCTAATCTTTTGCATTTCAGGCATTCCCAAGAGACTCTCCTTTAGCAGTTGACATGTCAACCGCCATTCTTGGTTTATCCGAAACTGGTGAGCTTCAGAAGATCCATGACAAATGGCTTTCGAAATCAAACTGTAGTAGCCCGCACGGGTCTCAGTCAGGTGACTCAGAACAGCTCAACGTTCATAGCTTCTGGGGGATGTTTCTTGTCTGTGGGATTGCTTGTCTTGTTGCTATCTTTATCCACTTCTTCAAGATAGTCCGTGACTACTGCAAACACACGCCAGAAGAAGAAGAAGCAGCTATAGCTCCACCACAAAGTTCCCGTTTGAAAAAGCTGCAATCTTTTCTAGCATATGTTGATCAAAAAGAAGAAGAATCAAAGCGAAGGTTTAAGCGCAAAAGGAACGATCTTTCTATGAATTCAAATAGTATTGCATCAAGACCAATATGATTCAATCATTTCTGTACATTTTTGTAAGATAGACAAAAGCGGCCAAGCTTTTCCGGTCCGGTACAGTTCGGTTTGTGACTAAACCGTTAATTTCGTTGATTCAGAGGTAATGCGAAGATGTGGAGATCTGAATCTGATCTCACTCCACTCCAAAAGCAATCAGCTTTACTCGAAAAAACAAACATTTGATTAGGTTAGGTGGTCACGTTTGTTCATCACTCTCTCTTATATATTTGTTTGAAAGAGTTTTTGTTTTTGTTGCATCTCTCTGCTTTTGTTTGATCTCATTACTCTGTTTCATCAATGGCCTCTCTCTGTTTCCAGTCGCCTTCCAAACCCATTTCCTATTTCCAACCCAAATCGAAACCATCGCCGCCGTTATTCGCCAAAGTCTCCGTCTTTCGATGCAGAGCTTCCGTACAAACCCTCGTCGCCGTCGAGCCTGAGCCCGTTTTCACCTCCGTCAAGACTTTCGCGCCGGCGACCGTCGCTAATCTCGGACCAGGCTTCGATTTCTTAGGATGCGCCGTCGACGGTCTCGGAGACCACGTGACTCTCCGCGTGGATCCTTCCGTTCGTGCCGGTGAGATCTTAATCTCGGAGATCACCGGAACCACAACGAAACTCAGCACAAATCCCCTCCGGAACTGCGCCGGAATCGCCGCCATTGCGACGATGAAGATGCTAGGGATCCGATCGGTTGGTTTATCGTTGGATTTGCACAAAGGCCTTCCTTTAGGGAGCGGTTTAGGTTCAAGCGCAGCTAGCGCCGCCGCAGCCGCTGTGGCGGTTAACGAGATCTTCGGCCGGAAATTAGGAAATGACGAATTGGTATTAGCCGGATTGGAATCGGAAGCTAAGGTTTCCGGTTATCACGCCGATAATATCGCACCGGCGATTATGGGAGGATTCGTTCTGATTAGAAGCTACGAACCTCTCGATCTGAAGCCGTTGAGATTCCCGGCGGAGAAAGATCTCTTCTTTGTTCTAGTGAGCCCTGAGTTCGAAGCTCCAACGAAGAAGATGAGAGCAGCATTGCCTACAGAGATTCCGATGGTTCACCATGTGTGGAACAGTAGCCAAGCAGCTGCTTTAGTCGCGGCGGTGCTAGAGGGAGACGCGGTGATGCTTGGGAAGGCGTTGTCGTCGGATAAAGTTGTTGAGCCGACGAGAGCGCCATTGATTCCGGGGATGGAAGCTGTGAAAAAGGCAGCTTTGGAAGCTGGAGCTTTTGGATGTACGATTAGTGGAGCTGGACCAACGGCTGTTGCGGTGATTGATGTGGCGGAGAAAGGAGAAGCGATCGGAGAGAAGATGGTGGAAGCGTTTTGGAAAGTTGGACATTTGAAATCTGTTGCTTGTGTGAAGAAGCTTGATAAGATTGGTGCTAGGCTTGTCAGTAGCATCTCCAGGTGATTTTGCTGATGTTTGAGATTCTCCTGATAATCAAAGATTCCATCTTTAAACTTTTATCCACTCAAGAGAGAGAAATGGTTATTTCAGTACAAGAAAGGACACTGTTCTCTTGAGTTTTGTTCAGTCTCTCTGAGACTTTGTTTGATTTGAGAGAGCATTTGTAATTGTTGTAACACAAGGGTTTGGATGTTCATTGATTTTAAGGGTTTGAGGATTTAAATAAAACGGTTGTAGCTTTCAGCTTTTCACAAGTTTGATAAAGTTTTGGTTTTTCAATCTCTTTCTGTTTCTGTACTTTAGTCAAAACAATGTTTTACAAGTTACTGATTACTGATCAGTGAAGCATAAGCATGATCATGTGATGATTCCTAACTACAAGGCCCAAGAAAAGCCCAATTTGAAACAGAGGACTCTTAAAAACTCCGGTAACGGTAAAGCAACGAATCTATCTGCCGGCGGCGTGAGACCTAAATTGAAATTCACCTTTATAACATTCATTTACCAAGAAGATTCGATTTTTCCGCCAACCCGTTCCCGAAAGCTTGGAACTTTATTTTCTCTGTTTGTGAAGAAAAAGTAAAAGAGAGCGTTCTGTTTCCTTCTGAGCCTTGTCTTTGCCGTAAGACGTGGACAAACGATCACCATCAGACATGAGAATCCTCCACGTATGCATACGCTCTTTATTCCCTCTTCTTTAGCTTCTCTGTGACCCCCTCCTCGTGACGTGTTTCTTCATTTCTGGGTTTTTTGGGTTTTGAAGGCCAAAGACCAACTTTTGTTCTGATTCTAAGGGATTAGGGTTTATCATCGGGGATCCAAAACGATCTTGTGGAAGAAGATGACAATTGTCAAGAGTAAATTAGACGACGAGCTGACGTCTCCTTGGTTCTACTCCGTTTGCACCATGGCAGGCATGCTCAGTGCCGGAACAACTCATTTAGCTATAACCCCTCTTGATGTCCTCAAAGTCAATATGCAGGTTTTGTTCCATTTCTCTGCTTCTTGATCAAATCTTGTTTGTTGCTCTTGAGGGATCAAATTGGTAGAATTAGGACGTTTGTTCTTTACTCTGTGTTCAAATTGGATCAATCAAGATTGTGTTCAAAGATATTACTCTCTTTGTAGGTGAATCCGGTGAAGTACAATAGCATTCCGTCCGGTTTCTCAACTCTGTTAAGAGAGCATGGCCGTTCTTATCTCTGGAGAGGTTGGTCAGGGAAGCTATTAGGCTATGGTGTTCAAGGTGGATGCAGATTTGGGCTCTATGAGTACTTCAAGACACTCTACAGCAATGTGTTGCCTAACAATAACAGAACTTCCATATATTTTCTCAGTAGTGCCTCTGCTCAGATATTCGCCGATATGGCCTTATGTCCTTTTGAAGCTATAAAAGTCAGAGTACAGACACAGCCCTTGTTTGCAAAAGGGTTGCTTGATGGATTTCCAAGAGTATATAGAAATGAAGGTCTTGCTGGGTAAGCAAAACCCTTTTTTTTTCTCAGGATCACTCTGCTTGTTGGCTGTCACTTTGTGTTCGTTTTTTTGAGTCTTTGTCTCTCTACAATTGCAGCTTCCACAGGGGACTTTTTCCGCTCTGGTGTCGCAATCTTCCATGTAATCTTACTGCTTTGTGCAATGCCTATTTTCACTAAATCAATTTGAAGCATGTCTCTGCATCAGTTTGTTCTTTTTGTAGACGCGTTTGTGTTCTCTTCCAAAAGTATACATATCTTGTTGATTGTGTCTCCTATGTGGTTTCAGTTTCCATGGTGATGTTCTCAACGTTTGAGCAGTCAGTGGAGTTTATATATCAGAACATTATCAAGAAAAGGAAGCAAGATTGCTCTAAAGCTCAACAGCTCGGTGTCACATGTCTCGCTGGGTATACTGCTGGAGCAGTAGGTACAGTCGTCTCTAACCCTGCAGATGTGGTTCTTTCGTCTCTCTACAACAACAAAGCCAAGAATGTGTTGCAGGTAAACTCTTTAACCACTATAAACAATCCAATCTTTTAAAAAATTCATTTCACAAAGTGTTCTTGATTTTGATGTTGTTTATATCACATTTGCTTGAGCTTCAGGCTGTGAGGAACATTGGGTTTGTTGGTCTTTTCACCAGAAGTCTTCCTGTTCGAATCACAATCGTTGGCCCTGTCATCACCTTGCAATGGTTCTTTTACGATGCTATCAAAGTCTTAAGTGGATTGTAAGTAGACAGACATCTCTCCAAATTTTCCATATCAGAGAGTCTAAATCTTTCTGCTCCACTTTTCTCATCTAACCAGTGATTTATACAATTTGTGAAAAATATAGCCCTACAAGTGGAGGAGTGGTGAAACCCGTAGATGCAACTAAATTAGCAGTGTGAAGCAAGTAGATAGATACGGAGTCTCGTGAGGGCATTGTGTAGCGTTTTGATACTTTTTTCTGCACGGCAATGCATTTGTTAAACTTTGGAATTGGAATGTAATTAAGCTGCTAATGAGTAATATTGGTGTAAACAGACACTACAATCTTTAATGATTGATGTAAAAGGAAAAGTATATGGAATAATTTTATTGTTTTTAGAAGCTCTCAAATATTTTTCATGGTTATCTTTTAATTTTGTTGTTTGTAAGAAGATTTGACTAAAGAAAACCGTAGACCAAAACTAAATTCGTACCACGTGCGAGGAAACTGAAGTCTGCGATCTCAGTCACTTACCGACAGTGACATGTCAATGATGTCATCTTGTAAGAAAAGTGATACATTTTAGATTTTACTTGTAAACTTATGTACAATCTAGTTGCATAAGTCAATCTTGATGAACGAAAATGAAAAGTCAAAATAATAAATCTTGAATTTTCTTTCTAAACCAATTAGTAGTTGTCAACATCATAATTCTGGTTAATTAACTCTTTTAACTATTTGCATCTAATAATAAACCATTTGTAGTTTAGCTAAGTTGGGCATAATAAACAGCTCTAAAAAAGCTATTAACGTTTGGCTAATAATGACTCTTAAAAATAAGTTATCCTCCTAATTATTCTTGCTTTGGATCATCATTAGACCAGTAACAGAGAGAGAGAAGGATTAAACAATAATTTAATGAGAACCGAATGAAGAAGGTGGGACGAAACCGCGTTTAGGTGATGAGCACTAAGACCTTTCTCTCTGTCTGCTGCACCATCCTCTCTCTCTTTCATCATAACAAATCCACAGCAAAGGAATCTATCTTTACACTCTAATGATTCAACGCATCCTCCAATTACCCAACCAGAAACAGCAAGAACAGAGATATATAAACTAAGAAAGAAAGAAGAGACCTTTTTTGTTTTCCTTTTGTGATTGACTTCAAAACTATTCCCCTTTTCTTCTTCGTCGTCCCCTGGAAATTATTAAACCGATTTTATTAATCTTAATCCTTAATCCTAATCCATTTCATCTGTCTCCTTGCTGTTCTGCTATTCTGGTACTAGATCCTCTGTTTTTCCATGTTTCTTTAATTGCAAATTCCTCATTTATTGTTGTGTTTTGATTCTTTTGTGGGATCTGTAAACCTATAATATTGGTAAATGATCAATGAACATTTAATGAAACATCTCCTGGATTATCTATCTGCTCAAAGAGACGACTTTTTAGGAGCTCTTGTCTGTTTTCTTTTGAATTTTTCATTTTCTTGATTTGATTAAAATTACAAAACTTTATGATTTCTAATTTCTTGATCTGATGTGGGTTCTCTGATTTCTTTCCAAAGTTTGATACTTTTTTTGCTTCTCTTGTCTGATTTGAGTTCTTGTCTTTTTTTTTCTTCTTTTCAACAACAGTTTTTCGTTGGATGAGGAGAAGAAGAAAGTGAAAAGTTGTAAATAGAGAGTTTCATGGGCAATTCATGCCGTGGTTCTTTCAAGGACAAAATCTACGAGGGCAGCGATAGTCGGCCCGAGGAGAGATCCGTAACCACCACCACCGTTTCCTCCGTTCACTCGCCGACTGCAGAGCAAGAAGATCTGAAAAAAGACAGCAGCAACAAGAACAATCCAGTTCTTGTGATTCCTGTGAAAGAGCCTGTTATGCGGCGTAACATGGACAATCAAGCTTACTACGTTCTTGGTCACAAGACTCCAAACATCCGTGATCTCTACACGTTAAGCCGCAAGTTAGGACAAGGACAATTCGGGACAACGTATCTCTGCACCGAGGTTGCAACTGGTGTTGACTATGCTTGCAAGTCTATATCAAAGAGGAAACTGATCTCTAAAGAAGATGTTGAGGATGTTAGGAGGGAGATTCAGATAATGCACCATTTAGCTGGTCACAAGAACATTGTCACGATCAAAGGAGCTTATGAGGACCCTTTGTATGTTCACATTGTGATGGAGGTTTGTGCTGGTGGTGAGCTGTTTGATAGGATTATTCAGAGAGGGCATTACAGCGAGAGGAAAGCTGCTGAGTTGACCAAGATCATTGTCGGTGTTGTTGAGGCTTGTCATTCTCTTGGTGTCATGCATAGAGACTTAAAGCCTGAGAATTTCTTGTTGGTTAATAAGGATGATGACTTCTCTCTTAAAGCCATTGATTTTGGTCTCTCTGTTTTCTTCAAACCAGGTAACGTTAATGATGCAACTTTGCAGATTGAAGTGCTTGTGTTTGATCTCTAAAGTGCTCTTCTTGTTTTTGTCTAATGTGTGTTCTTGCTTCAGGACAAATATTCAAGGATGTTGTTGGAAGTCCATACTATGTTGCTCCTGAGGTTCTTCTCAAGCATTATGGTCCAGAAGCTGATGTGTGGACTGCTGGTGTTATACTCTATATCCTACTCAGTGGTGTCCCACCTTTTTGGGCAGGTATGTGTTGATGGCATAAAGCTGCTTAAATGCGTTGTTTAAGTGCTTTAGACTAAGTTTCCTGAAGTATGGTTTTGTGTTTTTTGGAATCAGAAACACAGCAAGGAATATTTGATGCTGTGTTAAAGGGATATATCGACTTTGATTCAGACCCTTGGCCTGTGATATCAGACAGTGCTAAAGATTTGATCCGGAAGATGTTATGCTCTAGTCCCTCTGAACGCTTGACCGCTCATGAAGTCATGCGTAAGTATTCATTTTCACTTTTGGCAACCATGAAGACATTAGGATTATATCTCATGTTGTATCTCTCTCTTTTCTGTTCAGGTCATCCATGGATCTGTGAGAACGGAGTAGCACCAGATAGAGCACTTGATCCGGCTGTTCTGTCTCGTCTCAAGCAGTTTTCTGCAATGAATAAATTGAAGAAGATGGCTTTAAAGGTGAGTTTTTATTTGAACTTCAACTGCTATTCTCTCTGCAGCATCACATTCATTTGAGATAACTCATATGACTTCATTATGGTTAATCAGGTGATAGCTGAGAGCCTCTCAGAAGAAGAGATTGCAGGTTTAAGAGAAATGTTTGAGGCAATGGATACTGATAACAGCGGTGCAATCACTTTTGATGAACTCAAAGCTGGATTGAGAAGATATGGCTCAACTTTGAAAGACACTGAGATCAGAGATCTTATGGAAGCGGTAAAAAAAAATGCATCCTTTTGGGAATAATATGTGATATCATTTCGCTATATATATAGACAGACAATGACCATATTTGTTGTGTTGTGTCTTAGGCTGATGTAGACAACAGCGGTACAATAGATTACAGTGAGTTTATTGCAGCGACGATCCATCTGAATAAACTAGACAGAGAAGAGCATCTTGTCTCTGCGTTTCAGTACTTTGATAAAGATGGAAGTGGTTACATCACCATTGATGAGCTGCAACAATCTTGCGTTGAACATGGAATGACCGATGTTTTTCTTGAAGATGTAATCAAAGAAGTGGATCAAGACAATGTAAGCTTTTGTTTCTTGACATGATTCTTCCACTCTTCACCATTGGTATTGGCTGCTAAAGTTTGGTTTTTTTTGGTTGTTGTTATAGGATGGACGGATTGATTATGGAGAATTTGTTGCGATGATGCAAAAGGGAAATGCTGGTATTGGGAGACGAACAATGAGAAATAGCCTAAACATCAGCATGAGAGATGCGTAGGCACATACACACTTACTACTGTATTTGAACCATTTGCTCGGTGAGGCTGCAAATGTTTTTACTTAGTCAATATTTGAAATCTTTCAATCACAGAGAAGGCTGAAGAGAAACCGGGATGGATAGGTGCAAGAAGCCAGTTGAATCTTTGAAGGTTTGAGTGTCAAATGTATGATAAAAATCTGGTGGAGGAACAAAAAAAAAGTGTAGCTGTGAGGACTATTTATGTTGTCTCTTTGTTTTGTATGTTTGTTTGTAACAATTGTTAAAGTTTGGTGGAGCTTTGTTTCATCTCCATTGTTGAAAGCTTTGACCCTTTTTGGGCTTTTGAGAGATCAATCATCTTCCATTAGAGCACAAGTGTTTTTATAGCACAACAATGATATTAATACAAACCAATAGATTACAATTTACAAGTCTATGCCGTCCACCAATTCTCTAGTTACGGTCAATACATAAGTACAATAAGTCAATAACATATTGCATATAATATGAAAACAGAGTACATGTATATGAAAAGGCCAATAAGAGATGTAAAATGTGTGGAATATGATGAGCTAACAAGTCTCAATCATGTCATCAAAGTTTTGATGTCTTGGAACCAAACTCTCAAGTTGTTCGAAACAATCAATCATACGTTGGTCCCAATGTGGTAGATTGGAACATGACAGGGGAACCATGTGCTGCCACTTGTTTATATCTCTATTAGGGCATATATAGTTATATACTCTTCAGTCTTCTTACATCACATGCTTTGAGTTATTTATGTCACCTTTGATATTAGTAAGTATATTCCATAAAATCAGTGCCGGCCCGATGACTTGTGGCGCTTAAAGCGAATTTAAAATTTGATGCCCTTTAGTCACAATAATTATTTTTGGTTTTTTACAGTATATGATAAAAAAACAATTGTTTAAACTTAATTTTTTTCATATAAATAGAAAAAAGTACATAAATATCATTGTATCTTATGAAAAAATAGTTCTCTTTGCCTTCTCCAAGCATGAAAGAGGATGATTAAGCAATATAACCCATTCAAAATTCCAAAACTTCATGTTTCAAAATTCAGAAAATTTCTAAAAACACAAAATTTTGAATAAACTATTGAAGATTAGCACAGAAGTCCCATAAGCTTTGTTAAATTTCAGTATGGAAAAAGAAGGGAGACTAAGAAGGAAAAAAATGGAAATTACTAATTAAGTTTCTTTATTTTAAAATTGAATTACTTATCTAATTTACATTAATTAATTTATTAATATGTAAAATAATTTAATATCATCAAATGATCTAATCGATGTTAGATTGATTTGCTTATTAAAAAATGGAAAACATGCGCATGGGAGGATTCCGCAGAGTATATTGATTTGCTTATTAAGAAATAATGGAAAATATGCGCATGGGAGGATTCGAAGGCGGCGGCTGCATAATGGATTCACTGAACCAATACGCCTAAGAGAACTAATTGGTTATAGTGTCCCTAAATTTATATATATTTTTGGCGCCCTATGTAACTTTAAAATTTTTGGCGCCTAAAGCCCATACTTTACAAACTTTAGCTTCGTGCCGGACCTGCATAAAATGGTTTGATAGATCGGATTCATGATTGTCATTTTGCGAGTTTTAGTAATAAAAAACAAATTTACCATTCTGAAGTTTTGTTGTTTTAAAATATAGTTTGATGTGTTAGTCATTTTTTTCTTCTGCAGGTTTTCTTATATTTTCTACGGTCCAATCCAGATGATAAGGTAATGAAATAATTAAGGTTTAGATAGTTAATGATAGACAATAATAATCCGATTAACAAACAATGCGCCACCGACGCGATTATTCCTCTCCCCACCGACCACAAAAAGGTAATGGCAGCCTTAATTGTAGCCGACGTTTCGTAGATACTTCTTTCTTTTTCGTATACACATCAAACGCTATTTCTACCTATTTTATCGTCAAGACAAAAATGGAAATAAAAGAAGTAAAATCAGAATTTGAAAAAGCTCTCTATTCAGCTCTAGTATTTTGACCTTTAATATGTTCTTTCAAAACTAGACTTCTATTCTTTTATTTATCATCACTAGCCAAAGTATTTGACATGTAGTAATAAATAAAGAAATAATCCATCCAAGTTGATAACAAATTTAATAAAAAGATAAGTGCACATTTCTATGACATCTTATATATAATTAGAGAGTTCCTCTTTCCATTTAGAGTGTCCACATCAGCAAAAAACATTAAACTGTATTTAAAATATTTATTAAATGACTATTCATATTTCTTTACATTTATTCATATTTTAAATATAAATAAAAGTAAGAAAAATACACAAATAAATTAATTAATTTAATATAAATATGTGATAACTTGATGTTAAAAGTTATCAAAAAGTTGGAATATAAAATGGAGATGGAGTAAAGAAATATTTAACTTGAAATAGTATATATTTACCTTTTTATTCAAAGGATTTATCCTATTTAAAAATGTTATAATGTGTTTACAAGTTAAAAATTGAATATAAATTAATTTAGATAATAGAAAGCTAATGAAAAATTAGAGTTAGAGATTTTTTTTAAAACAAATAGAAGTCGAGTTTTTATAGGTAAATTTAATTGCAGAGAAAAACATGAAAATTTTAAGGATTGTGATATGTTTGTTTCAAAAATATAATTTATATTTACAAAACTAATAGAAAATAATCAATGGTCATGAGGCTCACATTCTACCACAACAAAGTAGATAAAAAGTATACATATTATTTTTTAATCTTATTTCGGGTGCAAATGCGATTTTACATTATGTTTACAAATTTTAACGTTGATTCAAATTTATATGCATGTTTATAGTCTAATAGAAGTAAACAAACATAATATTTATAACATGCTAAAATTTTAGAAATAGATAACTCGAGATAAAGTGAGGTGTTAATATCCTAATAAAATAAAATAAAAAACAAATTGTTCATATTTTAGTGTAAGTGGTTGGTTAACTCAAAATATAACAAAAACAAAAGTTAACACAAAATCATTATAATTCAAAGTTCAAATCAACAAATTAATTAATTAATATAAAAAAAATTAAATAGAAAAATTGTGGCAAATGAGCTTCAAACCTAGTATGAAATAATTAATTAATTATACATCAAAAATAAATAAAAGAGGCTTCATGACGACGTAATCTAGGAATGATAGCAAAATAACTTCAAGCATATTATACATTTTAATAAAGAGTTAAAGAAGATCAATTTTCATAATCTGAGATTTGCCACGTCATCGCTGTCCTTGTTTGCAGGAGAGAGGGAGAGAATCGGAGGAGGAAGAACGGAGGAGACGGCTGATTTCGGACCGGAGCTTGAAGAGTACGTGAACGAAGCTGCCTCTCTGTTGACTATTCCCCATTGATGGTTTGGCTTCATCCTTGTTAAACTCAAGATCCGTGAAGAAGACTGGTAATTTCTTCAAGAGAATCAGTGACCAACTCCATTCCCACCATTCTTTCATGGAGCTATTACCTCCTTGCTCTCCCACGGAGGAGACCGATTTGGATCTGGAGACGTCACCGTCGTCGGCGGTGGAAGACTGGTTACGGGAGAGGTTCAGGGAGAGGGAAGAGAGACGACGGCGGAGAAGACCTGGTTCATTAGCGGCAGCGGTGGAGGAAGAGACGGGGAGAGAAGTGGGTTTACGAATCTGGAGGGTTTTCATAATTGAGGAGCTCATAGTATTGCAGAGAGAGGAAGATTATGAACAGAGGAAGGAAGAGAAAGTGAGAAATGAGAGAGAGAGAGAGATTGTGATTACAGCTTCTTTGACACAGACTGGCTTTTATCTCTGTGTATGTTGTGGGCCCTACGCATATTTTTATTCCTAGCCAATGATTACGTGCCAGTTGTTTTTTCTTCCTAACATGATTAATGTGGGTGATTTGCCGTAAAGTTGGTGTTATTATTGTTCCCATATTTTATGTGGATTTTTATTTAAGAAAGATAGAAACAAAAATATAATTGAACTCTGAACTTTATAGTATTCATTATCATTCAAATGATCTTATTACTATGAATAATATTAAGATTATTTCCTTTCCCCTAACAGAATATACACTCCTCTTTTGCTATCTATATAACAATTTTCTAGTAACGAAACTAAAACACACAACAAGACCTAACTAACCAATATGGCTATGCAGCTTCCATGGGAGTTGGAGGAAGAGATACTCTGTCGTCTTCCAATTAAATCTCTAGTTCGTTTCAGAGCCGTAAGTAAACGATGGAACGGTGTTCACAAAGACAAGACATTCCAAAACAAACACTTGTCTCGCTCCCGTCCCCAATTCATCTTCCTCACCAGTTCCAAAACCTATTCGATAGACATACTCAATCCCAACAGCAACGATCCAACGGTATAGTTGCGTGAGCTACACTCCCCTCCTATAGCTACTCCCCGAAACTTCCTCACTAGTTGCGATGAGTTGTTGTTTTATAAACATGAGTCTGGGACAGCGATCTGGAATCCGTGGTTGAGTCAGGTTGAAAGGACCAAGGACGGCGCTCAATTGCTCTATGTCAAGAACGGGCCTAGATTGTTCTATGACTTTGGCTTAGGATACGATAATAGCAAACCAGATAAGGTTTACAAGATCTTGGGCTATTTTTATGGTCGTGAGTACCATTTTTTAGCTGCGATATACGATTGTGCGTCTCAGGCGTTGAAGTTTATTGATACACCTGAGGGTAACTGGCTCAAGACTGAAACAGCTGAACCAAGAAAACAAGTGTCCCTAAACGGAAATCTCTATTGGTTTAGTCGTGATATGAATACTTTGCAGTACTCGATCCGAAGCTTTGATTTCTCTGCTGATATTTTCAAAACCTTTTGTAAGCTCCTTCCATGTCACATTAACCATCACAGTGATAAACATCTCCTCGCGGTTTACAAGAGAGATCGGTTCTCGTTGTTGAACCAATGCGATGTGACAAGGAAGGTTGAGGTTTGGGTAACGAAGAATAAGATCGATAAAGAGGAACAAGTGGTGTGGATAAAACTCATGACTTTGCCAAGAACTATCTTGCCAATGCTATATATTTCGTATTATCACATTAGTTACTTCATTTATGACAAGACCATATTCATGTGTTGCGACCACGACAAAGACCTAGGGACTTGGATCTATATTTTGAGGGGAGATATGTGCAAGAAGATGAAGATTCATATACAGATGTCTGTGAATTTGGGGCGTTATCACTGTGTTTCCACTCCCAGTTTGACCTCGATTCCTTTGTTTAGTGGTTAGGTTGCGTGTATTGCAAGTCTACTTTTATCACTCTTTTCTTTTGGCTTTTTCCTGTTTTATTAGTTTCAGTCACTCTTTTTCCTGATATATATGACGATCTTGTTAGAATTCAAACTTGTTAATAGTATATGTTTCATGTTCTTAGAATATGAAACCTGAGATACCCAAAATATCAGCACAAATCTCAATTCTTGTTTAAAATAAAAAAAAATTCAAACATTACTTAAATATAATTTAACTCTCAACTTCATTGTAATTGAAGACACAGTCATAAAGCCGTCCCCCGAGAAACTCTGCTACTTCAATATGCTTCACCTGCATTAACACAAAAAAAAGGATGGGACATGAGAAATAAAAAAATAAGCAAGAACACACAAAGTAACGACTAAGAACAAAACTAGGAAGTACCATTCCGATCTTGAGAGAATCACACTTGAACTGAGCATAGAGGTTTGTCTCAATTCCACGACCCTTGATCATGAGAAACGGCCAAGAAGTCAGTAAACGAAACCAAAACTCGTTAAATATTTGTCAAAATTACACTCCACTTTCACTCTGTAAATGGGACTTACCATGCCTTCTATGATGACCAAGTCTGCATCAGATGAAAGGTCAGCAAGCTCCTGTGATACTCTTGAGAGATCGATTACCTGAAAACATATATTCGCCAGAGGAAGAACAAACTTTTAAGAATCTCTGAATAAACCCATTTCTCTTATAGGAGCTTCTTCCAGTATCTTACCGCTAAGTCATTCCCTGAATTTGCAACCACAAGCTTCGAAGTATCAACGCCTAACAACTGGCCATTTTCATCCTTCAACTGGTAAATCATCATGATTAATAAATCAGAATCACTTTTTTCTATACAAAATACCGAAAAAATCAAGAACCACTTCATTCATTTACCTGTGACAAGATCTCTCTGAGCTCTGTATATGTTACATCGTTGATGGATGGCAGCTCGTTAGCGGCAAGCACCACCTACAAGGGGGAAGAGGAAGAAAAGTTTACAGTATACTCTGCATCACTTGCTTCTCATTAAGCAGTCTTAGCAACCAGGAAGCTCTCACTCAAGAGACTGAAACAAAGAGTACCTGCATTCCTCGGCGAAGCATCTCTCTTGCAAACGGCAAAACACCCAAGATTATGTCTGCACCAGAATTATCAACAAAAATCACTGCCTGTCATGACAAAATGAGAAAACAAACAGTGGGGTTTTGTCAAGCGTCTCGATCTCTGAAGTCTGAACAAAAAACTTTTAGATAAAAGAGAGCAAAACAAAAGTGTGGACCTTGTTCCACCGCTTCTTGATCCAGTTAGCTTGGAAGTTGTCCAAGTCATCAATGACCCATGGTCTTGTCACCAAGTTTTGAGAACTAGCCAAGAAAGATATACCATCACCTCTTGAAAAAACCTCAGCAAGCTTCAAGACGTGAAAAGAAACAAGAGCTACTAAATATTAGGACATGGTTCCTGTAGGAGAAAGAAATTGGCGTTTGTATAAGATAAATAGATACCTGCGCAGAACCAAGATCGAAGATGTTTCCAGCAAAGACCCCTCTCACCAAATTCTCTAATCGCTTTCCTTCATCTTCAATAGCATCACTCAGACTTACAACTTCAGGAAATAGAGATATAGCCTTTGCATTCTCTTCATCCTATTTTCATCCATCATTGAATATATAACTCATCTAAACAGAGATAGAGAGTATAAGAGAGAATCTTGAAAAGGGAATTCATATACCTTCACTTTCTTGAATATGTCCCTAAATCCTAACTCTCTCAGTATTTGCTCACGAACTCGGCCGAGACTCTGAAAACAAACCAAGATAATCCATGAAAACAAAGCTCACTATACAAGAGGAAAAGACCATGAGGTGTTATGACTTACAACGCCATCTGGTGGACCGCCATGGCTCTGTGGATCTCTCTTCCAGTCTTCAAGAATTCCACCATACCTTCCAGTTTCAAAGTAAGACATATTAGACGCAAATTGAAAGACTTTTAAACTCTCTACATATGCAAACCACATGACTAAAAGCTCGTCTAGTTTTATGAAGGTGACATTGGCAAGCGATTTCCTAAATCCTAAGAACCAAACCTTCAAAAAAAATGGTACCTTTGAGCAAAATTTTCAGCTTTAGCAGGAGCATCAGGAACAGTCGTATCGCTCTCTGCACGTTTCCTACAAGTGAAGCAGCTTTAGAACATATTGGGGATTTTTTTAGTTAAAATCAGGATTCCATCTGTTTCCTACAAGCTACCAAGCATAAGTTCCTCCTCATGTTAACCAAGTCAAAATTCTTGAAAACCCAGAAAAGTCAACGAACAAACTACCAACGACAGTTGCTAGTGAGCCTAAGGACATCAATACTTGGTAACAAAATCAAAAGCTATGTCCGAACCATGAATGTGAACAATCCCCCATTAATACCACTAGCTATCACAGAATTCTGAAAATGGTCAAAGCAAAACGGAAACCAAAGGTCGAAGAGATAACTTGAAAGAAGGGATGGAATTGGCGAAGACGTTGATCCACGAGATTTCAGTGGGAGTGGCTATTTTGGGGTTATCACAAGGGAATCTGTAAGGAATGGTGCAAGGCCTGTAATTTGATTCAATCGGCGTCGGTAACAGTGGAAACGGAATCATCTCCGGAAGGTTTCTTCGCCTGATTGGTGACGACGAAGAAGTTACAAGTGTAGATTACTGATTCCACCACCCACACGAACAAAATATCAACTTCTCGAGCTTCGGGTTTGGTCAAAGTTCCAAACTTTGTGGTGTTTTTGACTGACTAGTGGACGTTTGTTTAAAACTAGGTAAAGGTAGAAAAATCAGAACCATTGCTTTTATTGATGCTTGTCGATGTGATGATCTACTAATTTCTTTCTTCTGTGGTCGGTGATTCAATCTATCTCTTCGAGTAACGAATAACGCAGATGTGATGTTTGATTTCCATTCTAGTTCGAGGAACTTAAATTTCCCGATTATGAATCTGATTCAAGTCTTGAATTATGTGGTACTAAAGGATAATTTCCATTGTTAGAAAGTCACGTAATTGGCTAAATTTCCTTTTTTTGGTTTTCAATCTAAAGTCGGTTTTGGGTTTTGGGTTTTTCTTATATAAGGATTGTGTTACAATGAGAATCAATATTATTCAGAAACATCTCTTCTTCTCTCTATTGCTTCGCTTAAGAGAAGCTTTTCTTCAATTGCAGCTGAGTACTGTTTACCTCTATGGCGACGCAGGAGTTTGCTGGTGCTGTAACAGCGGTGTTTTGGAACATCGATACGTGTCCCGTTCCCCGAGGCTTTGATGCTCGTCGGGTGTTTCCATGTATGAAACGGTATCTGGAGAAATTAGGTTACACGGGGCCTCTCACCATGAAGGTATTTGGCACACTAAAAGACACCCCTGCTGATCACCTGGAAGCAGTCTCTTCCACTGGATTCCTTCTTTATGTCGACCCCTTCGGTTCCGGTTCCAACAGTCTTTTGGGGTATATGTCTCTATGGAGAGCACATAATCCACCTCCAGCAAATTTCATGGTCATAACCCATTCAACAGACCACGTTGCTCCTATTGACTTGAGCAGGCTACAAGGCTGGAGGTACAACGTTGTTACTCCGTATCCACTTGGTCGTCCCGCCTCCTCCACTAATGCCTGGGAAAGCTTTCTTCTCGCGGAGTCAAGGGCACTTGAGAAGGAGAATGATTACAGCATTCAAACGGTTGAATCTTCCTGGGTTTGCGAAGTATGCTGTTCCGTTACCGGCCGAGGCTTTGACAATTTCACCACGCATATGTCTAGTAAAGAACATGCATATTGGAAGTCCACGTATCTCCCTATTGCACAGGATGAGTATGAGGAAGAGGAAGAGGAAGAGGAAGAGGAAGATGAAGATGAAGATGAAGATGAAGATGAAGATGAAGATGAAGATGAAGATGAAGAGGAAGAGGATGAGGATGAGGATGAGGAAGAGGAAGAGGAAGAGGAAGAGGAAGAGGATGAGGAAGAGGAAGAGGAAGAGGAAGAGGAAGCCTGTGAAAGCAGCCATTTACTGTTGTAACATAGAGGAAAATAGAACCTAGCACAAGAGCACGGTTTGTCTTACAGGCACAACCTTCTACTTCTTCTTTATGTTCTCAAACATCTCACGCTTAAACCTGCTATCCAACGCTGGCTTTGCAGAGGACCAAGCTAGAGTCTACTGTAAATGCTGTTATTTCTCTACCGCTAAACATTTGTCTATTAACAACTCTCTTCAATCACAAATGATCACTACTGTTCACTCTCACTCATGCATCTTCACACGGGCCATCTTTGGTTCTCTTCATGCCATACAATGTTTGCGCATTCAAGCAAAACCATCTGAAAAAAAAATCCTTTAAAAACTGAAGAATATGGAAAGATATGTCCAGATGTTGCCATTGTTCCCTACAAAAATCTTTACTAGTCAATCTACATCCATTAGTATGACGAACACAGCTTTCACCAAATGTTCAATTTCAGCAGAAAGCACCTTAAAAGTGATCAAACGAACTCTGATTGCAAAAAAACACATACTTTCTTCATTGAATTTTCAACTACACAAATCAAAGCATAAATTTCAATAATTTCCTTTCCATTTCACAGATCAACAAACGAAGAACAAATCTTTGCCTTAATAAAAGTGCTACCCTTTCTGCCCTAAGATTCGAACCTGAAATCCAATTCCCCAATCCAGCGAAAACCCTCATTTCTTAGCCTTAGAGAACCTAAGGCACCGATATTTCTCACCACTCACAGTAATCTCCAAAGCCCCGTCTTGATTATCCTGATTCGACGCCGTCCCCATGAGAACGCTCTTCTCCTTCTCCAGATTCTCTCTCTCCATCTTCAACCTCGCTTCCTGCCTAGCGATCTCCGTCTGGGAAAAATTCCGAACAAATCAGTATCCCCACAAATAGCATTTCCCCAGAAAAAAAAAACCTAAAATTAAGATTCAATACAAACACACCTCGCGACGAGAGAGCTCGGCTTTCCAGGCGGCTTCTCGCTCAGCAACTTCGCGCTCGCGCTCTTCGATGTAACTCTGCATCTCCCTCTCCTTCATGATCCGATCTTGTATATCGGCGTCAAGTGCTTGCTTTAGCTCCTCCACAAACTTATCCACCACTAATTTAATCCTCAGAGACATCCTCCACACAAATTTCAAAACTCCCTCTTCTCACACTAGCCGCTTCTAGATAGACATACGTAGCAATCTCTCTTCTTTTTAAAACAATCGCTTCTGAATTTCTGTTCACTAACTACGCCGGCGATTCACCGGCGGCAAAAATCTGCTTGATTCCGATCCTTTCTCGTGGAGCTTGCGTTAGAACCTGAAGGAGGGACAGAGACATTCACGACCTTTTGTTTTCTTTTTCCCCTTCTAATCTCTTTAAGAGCATCTCCAATGGTCAAACCTTAAAATAAAGGGGACACACCTTTAAAATAAGGGGTTTGTAAGTTTTGCTCCAATAAAGACCCTTATTCTTACCTCTTAAAAACATTTTCTTTACATTATAGTCCTTAAGAGTAACTATAATCAATTATTATAGTAAACCTTTCACAAAAAGCAATAAAAACACTTTAATAAAATATTACACAATATTATTAATTAAAACATTACATAATAATAGAAAATTACATTAAAACATAAAATTACATAAAAAAAAATTAAACTAAACTTACATTATTGTTTCTATAATTTTCCCATATGTGATCAATCAATGCATTTCGAAAAGACAAGTGAGATTCTTTATTTTTTATTTCTAAATTACGAGCTAGAAATTGTTGAAATCGAGCATGTTCGTTTACTGCAGTTTCAACTGTTGACTCTGGCGCTGGTCTTGTATCTTTAATCGGTGCATTGAGATCACGTTCATCTTCAATTATCATGTTATACATTATAATGCACGTTGTCATTATATCATGCAATACCTCTTTTTTCCAGTAACACGATGCTCCTGCTATGATAGCAAACTTGGACTGTAGAACTCCAAACGCATGTTCCACATCTTTTCGACATCCTTCTTGACGTTTTGCAAACAAAGAAGATGAGCTACTATGTCGTGTGTATTTAGAAATATCACAAGATCCAATAGTTAGTAATAACCAATCTTTGAGAACACTGTGGGAAAAAATAAAAGAAAGTTACAATGAAAAAAAAATCGAGAGTTGGGAAACTAGAACAAACAGATGTTGTTTGCAAAACGTCAAGAAGGATGTCGAAAAGATGTGGAACGTGCGTTTGGAGTTCTAAGTTTGCTATTATAGCAGGAGCATCGCGTTACTGGAAAAAAGAGGTATAGCATGATATAATGACAGTGTGCATTATAATGCATAACATGATAATTGAAGATGAACGTGATCTCAATGCACCAATTAAAGATACAAGACCAGCGCCAGAGTCAACAGTTGAAACTGCAGTAAACGAACATGCTCGATTTCAACAATTTCTAGCTCGTAATTTAGAAATAAAAAATAAAGAATCTCACTTGTCTCTTCGAAATGCATTGATTGATCACATATGGGAAAATTATGGAAACAATAATGTAAGTTTAGTTTAATTTTTTTTTATGTAATTTTATGTTTTAATGTAATTTTCTATTATTATGTAATGTTTTAATTAATAATATTGTGTAATATTTTATTAAAGTGTTTTTATTGCTTTTTGTGAAAAGTTTATTATAATAATTGATTATAGTTACTTTTAAGGACTATAATGTAAAAAAAAGTGTTTTTAAGGGGTAAGAATAAAGGTCTCCATTGGAGCAAAACTTACAAACCTTTTATTTTAAAGGTGTGTCCCCTTTATTTTAAGGGTAACATGTTTTTAGAAAAATAAAAAATTGTGGAAAACAAATTGGGCTCTAAATGTACGATTTGGGCTTATAATGGGCCTGCATTACTTCACACGTGTGGTCAAGTAATTTTTTTTTTTTTTACTCAAGTTGTTTCATGTTTGTCGTGTTCGTAAGAAAACAAGAGGTGCTCCTTTCTTGCTTGTGTTGGAAGAAAGCTCAGGTTCTTGAAAAATTAGAATCAGATTAAAACATTTGTGGATAAAAAAAAATGTAAACAAGACTTGCAACTAAATCATGTAAAACCTTTAAAAAAACGCAAGAAATAAAAGTTTTTCATCCCATAAAAACATGAAAAGGAAAGAAGTCACAAGTTAACGTTGTTGTGAGATGGATCAACCCAAGCGACGTGGTTAGAGTCAGAGGTACTTGTAGGGGGACAAGTGTTTTTCATCTCATCAAAGAGGGAGTTGTATAATCTAACTAAGTCATTACTCGATGGATATGTTCCGTTCCTCTCCTTGGCTGAGACGTCAACAAGATCGATGTAACTTGCAAATACAGTCAAGCCGCCACAAACATCGCTCTTATCTTCCCATACCATGCGTTCAAGGTTTAGTCTAAACACCAACCGGTTCCTCTTGTTGTTGTTTTTCTCGTTGCGGCTTGCAGACATAACAAAGATGTTTCCATCATGCTCCATCAAAAACACTTTCTTACTAGAGAAATCTATCTCACAAAAGCCGGGACAGTGCCAGGGTATCACTGGAAGAACATCCCAAGATTCTTTAGACGGGTCGAAAACCCCGACGTAACCGCATAAACTAAGAGCATAGAACACACCATTTGAGAAGACACATTTGTTCCATCTGCCTCTGGATGGTAGGTTCCAATAGCGATGGACGGTCCATACGGTTTCACCAGGCCGCCAAGTAGCGATCACAAAATCACCTCCCAAAGGTAATTGGCTGAAAGAGATGACTAAACAACTAGTTGATGTAGGAGCGGCTGAGAAAGCTAAGCAACTGCCTGAGGAAAAGGGTGACCTATTGGGTAAGTAGATACGCTCCTGTGTAAACGGGTTAAAAAAGAACATCCGTTGTGGGGGACTATCATAAATATGTGTTACCACAAGCAACCAACCATCCCTAGAACAAGAGACTGCTCCATGGTCCTTTAAATCTGGAACATTCTTTTCATATTTTTGAGACCTCAATGGGTCAAAAAGAATGTAGTCTCCATCTTTATCCTTTAATGGATAAAAAAGCCAAGGAAGAAGCGGTAGCTTCCTGACAGAAACAGCTGCTTCAAACCATGTCTTGCAGACAACGGAAGCTTGTATGTTGGCTTTTGGTCCGAGGCGGGATAGTATCTCCTGCAGGAGCTCCGAGGGAATAATTACATCCCACAATCCTGTAATAATATAGTTCTTCTTCTTCTTCTTATCCTTTGATCTTTGATTCCGTTTAGCCTTTAGACTGCATATATCCGATAGTTAGAAGAAGAAGAATGCATTAGGGATAGAAAACGTAAGAACACAAATTAACCTAAACCCTAATTCAGAGATCATAGACCCTGGAATTACGATTGAAAAAAGAGATAGAAAACTCACGACGGCGCTTGAACAATGGGTTTCATTGTGAGGGCCTCGGGGAGCAAAGACGCCGGAGTTTCTGCTGTGTATCTTCGACGGCCAGTCCTCATTGTCTCCAACTGTAACTTTTACGTACGCCACGAGAGTTGGATCAAATAGGTAGTTATATATGAGGTTCTTTTCCCTCTAGTTTTTCCTTCGCCATTGAGGAATCTCAAGTAGAAAGGAAAATCAACAAAAAGGAGGAAAACAAGAAAAAGGGAAATCATAAAAGAAAACGAGAAAGGAAATTGAAACAATAGGAATTAGCGATTTGCTCTTCTTGTCTAGGATCATAACTCTATATATAGAGTTCTATGCCTAAGGTTTATTGTATTACAAACACTACAATAAAGATCAAAGAAAGAGATAACTAAAGAGAAATTTTTAAAAGAGAAACCATCCCCCAAAATCCAACAATTTGCACCACCTACGGAAACAAGGATTTTCTTATACATTTCTTCCATTTTATATATCCTTATTTGTAGCTAGTTTAGTTACCTTACGGGGATGGATTATATATCTGTTTCTCTCTCTCTCTAATGAAAAGTGATCCGCTCTTCTTCCTCTGCATCTGCATAAGTGCAGTCTTCAAAGGCATTATCTTCCTCGATATTCTCCTCTCTTTTCTCCTCCTCCTCCTCCGTTCTCTCCTCCTCCTCCTCTCTTTTCTCCATCGCCAACAAGAATCCTCACGTGGTTTATCTTCCGCATTCGTGGAAAAGCTTGCCCGATTCGAGCTCTCCGAGCCCGTTACACTGCGCAGAAGCGATTGCGTGGTTTGTCTTGATGATTTCAGAAAGAGCGACTGGTGTCGGAGGCTTCCCAGCTGCGGACACGTGTTCCATCAGAAGTGTGTGGACCCTTGGTTCCGTAAAGCTAGGACTTGTCCAATCTGCCGTGCTAGGGTTAGACTGAGGGAAGAAGATCCAAAACAAGGAGAATCGTTTTTGTCTTAGAAAATGTTTTTGGTTTTAGAAGAAGTTAGTTTGCAATATTTGTATGTTTTTAGTATTTATAATCAAATTACCAATTTGCAAGCTCCTCTCACACAATGTTTGAAGCTCTAATTATTTATTTTATGTGATTTGCTCAAATAAACTTACATATATTAAATTTCTTCTATTTTTTCCCTTATTTGTAGCTACTTTAGTTTTGTTACCTTAGGGTTTTCTCAGGCCGTATATATTACTCTCTTTTATCAAATGGAAAGTATCAGCCCTTGTATTCCAACATGTACATAATTCCAGACTTTCCAGTCTCTCGGGATATATCTTCTATATATCTTCCTCGTCCTTCTCGGGATCAACTCCGTTTATCTTCTCCTCGTCATCATCCGCCCTTTTATCCGTCGCCAACCTAGAAGCCCTAATCCCCAACACCCTAATCCCCAAAGCCCTAGTCCCCAACTCCCTAATCCCCAAAGCCCTAATCCCCGACGCCAACCGTCAGGTCCATTATCTTCCTCATTCGTGGAAAATCTTCCCCGATTCAAGTTCTCAGAGCCCATTACACGGCGGAGAGGCGATTGCGTGGTTTGTCTTGATAGATTCAGAATAGGACAATGGTGCCGGGGGCTTCCAGGTTGCGGACACGTGTTCCATCGGAAGTGTGTGGACACTTGGTTCGGTAAATCTGGGACTTGTCCCATTTGCCGAGATAGTGTGAGGGAAGAAGATGCACAACATGGAGAGGTGGGGATGAGCTCTTCTGGTCTTGGAAAATGTTATTGGGTTTAGAAGAAGTAGTTTGCTTAGATTTGTAAATTCTCTTGCTTTTGTTTCAACTATAATAGAATAAGAGAAGTTATAATCATTTTTACCAATTTGCAAAGCTTCTCTAACACATACACATAATGTTTCAAGCTTTTATTTATTTTATGTAATGCAACTTTTTCAAGTCTCCTAGAATGGAAGTTGGGATGCCACCAAATGGTGCTAATAAGTAACAACTTTTCTTTTCTCGATCTTTCATCGTTTGAAAATATATAAGGTATATGTTTTTTTTTGGAACCAAGTGAAGAGGCTATGTTGGTCTCATTCAAAAGAAGTGTGAAGAAGAAAGTGTTGAATAAATTGGCCAACACTTTGACGACTGAAAGTTCAAAATGGCATAGCCACTTTGACCAAACGTTTCTCCGGCTTCTCAGGGTTTAGTTCTTGCTAAGTTCACTTCATTTTGGAGTGTGATTAATTTAAGAATCAGACATGCTCAGATATGATTAATTGAATTTTCTACAACTTTGAAAAGCTAAAGATTAAAATGTGGATTGCTAAAATCTCCGAGGGTGTTATTGAAAAGAATTAACTTGGTATGAAACCGATCCGGAACAAGATCCGTATTATACAAGCTTATAATGACTAATATACCCCTGTCGTTCTATTATGTGTGCCGGACTGAAGAAACGATTCTTTCGACGATCATCGGCTTCTGGAGATCTCTCTCTTTTAGGAATCGAGCTTCACCGGTGCAGATTTTCTCAGTTTTGAGCTTCAGATAAACATGGTAACTATCGCTACTCTTCTTTGATTTTCGCTGGCTGGAAAAGAACAACTTTTTGAATCTGAATTTCGCATTTCTGATCCATTTCTTTGTGGATATAATTTTCTCCGGTACTCTGATCGGCTGGGGTCGTAGATTTCTGCTTGGATCTACCAATCGATTGCTCTTCTGTTTAGTTATTTTCTTGTGCACGAATTAATCGAGATCGTTAGAAAGTGAAATTTTTCAGCTAAAAATTCGATTTTTTGTGTGTGTGTGAGAGAGTAAATGTAGTTTCTTTTTTAGTTTATCAATGAAAGTTGGCTCTTGATCTATTTGAGTCACTGGTGCTGTGGAAGTAAGTTGGCGTCTTGGGTCTCAAATTTCTTAGAATCGATCCTCCAAAGCTAATTCCATGTCTCACCTCTCTTTACTATGTCTCTGTTTTCTGAATTGGCAAAAGAAGCTCTTGGATCTCTCTCATCTTGATCTGTGTTTGCTCTGTGATGGAAACTAAAATCTCTCTTTATTAAATGGCTTTATAATTTTTCTTGAGAATGCTTCTGAGTTGTGGTAGCTATGGTTTAGGTGAGTGATACGTAGATAAATTTCATGTTATGGTACTTGATCTCTTATCCATTGTGTTCTTGTTGATTAAAAGAGCTAACTTGTATGTTCTTTGTGATCTAGAATTTTTTTGATGCTTTATAGCTTACCCATGTGTTAGAAATTGATGAACTTGGAGATGGGTAAAACCAGTTATTGCCATTCATAGTAACTTAATTGGATGATCCTGAGAAAAGAAGTATAATATTGGGTTGATGTTTGTATTTGCAGATACATTTTGTGCTTCTAGTTAGTCGGCAAGGAAAAGTAAGGCTCACCAAGTGGTATTCGCCTTACACACAGAAGGAAAGATCTAAGGTATGTATAGCTCAAGTGCTACTGAGCTTAATCCTGCATTATACTATGCTTGCTCTTGATTTTTACATTGGGAAACATGATGTGGATAGGTGATACGTGAACTCAGCGGCGTGATTCTGAACCGAGGTCCCAAGCTCTGCAACTTTATTGAATGGAGAGGATACAAGGTTGTCTACAAAAGGTTAAAAACATGCTTACTCGATGTCTATATACTCTTGCGCTACTTGGAAACATTGGTTATGAACATGATGGTTGTTTGTTTGTGCAGATATGCAAGCTTGTACTTCTGCATGTGCATTGATGAGGCGGATAACGAGTTAGAGGTGCTGGAGATCATTCATCACTACGTCGAGATTCTTGACCGTTACTTTGGCAGTGTGAGTTTTGACGCATATCCGAAAGTTGTTCCTCCACTCTTATTATAACCTCACAGAAACATCTAGATTTTGACTAAGAATTTGTTTCTCTGTGATCTTCAGGTGTGTGAACTTGATTTGATTTTTAACTTCCACAAGGTATGCATACATACATCTTTACAGAACCTTCTAAGTGAAAAGCAGTGATTCTATACTCTCTGTGTTTGACTTCGTGATGGCATTTTTCGTTACTAGGCGTATTATATATTGGATGAGCTGTTGATCGCCGGTGAGCTTCAAGAGTCGAGCAAGAAGACAGTGGCGAGGATAATATCAGCTCAGGTATGGTTTCTTAATCTTAATATGCACACTGAGACAAATGGATTAGTCCTTAATGATGTGTGTTATTTGGTTAACTGAAGGATCAATTGGTGGAGGCTGCGAAAGAGGAGGCTAGTTCCATAAGTAACATAATTGCTCAGGCTACCAAGTAGTTTCTTTCTTGATTTGTTCCTTGCGCCGTTGAAACATCGTAAATGGTTTAATATTTTCCTTGTTGTCTGAGAAATTCTCTTCTAAATCACACTTTTGTTTCTCATGTCATGTGTTTATTTGTTTGAAGAGATATATATATGAGTATTCCAGATTGAAATCGAATTATGTTACTCTTTTCTGTCATGTCATGACCATGAGGAAGCTCTTGTTCCCGTTTACTACTGAAACATATAGCAAGTCTTGTCGACGCTGTGAGGAATTGATCAGATGAATATATGCTCGTAAGAGATAATTGTATTAAGCCTGTCAAAAGTCAAAAGTTTTGAACTCTTAATCTGCAAGCAGAACAGAACAACACTTAACATGTTTTTTTTACATTATCTGCAAGAAAGTTGAGTAACAAGCTTGGATATGAATCAAATGAGAACAACCCGCCATATCAATAGTTCGAACTTTTACATTAGCGCTTTTGTGACCAGTAAAAAGCTTTAGAATGTTGTGAGTTACCTTTTTAAGAAGAGTGTAGACTCGAGTAACACATGCAATGCAAGTTGATGCCAGCGAAAACGATAGACCCATGATCTGTTCTAGATAAACTTTCACTACAGGATTTTTAATAATGTAGCGACAGGTTGTGGTCCACCAGAAGAAAAATACGAATCTCACATGAATGGCTCCAAATAATTTGGGTAAAAAAGGGCCTCCCTCTTCTATTATAAAATTCAATAGTTGGAGCTACTTTCTTCTCCTTGCATGATTACACCAAGCCACTACATATAGAAGAACCCTTGACTTGATATGAATCAATATAGATCAGAAAAACAAACATGACTACTCTAAACTCCAAGCTCATGGATCTAGAGGAGTTGACGTTAAATGCGAAGCAAATACAAGACGACATGTTGGAGGAGATACTCAGAGTTAACGCCAATACAGAGTATCTCCGACGTTTTCTCCATGGGAGCTCCGATAAAAAGCTCTTCCAAAAGAACGTACCGTTGGTTAGCTATGAAGATGTTAAGCCTTATATCGAACGGGTCGCAAACGGAGAACCTTCACATGTCATTTCGGGCGAACCTATTACTTATTTCTCCCTAAGGTATATATATATATATATATATATATATACGTTGTCGATCAGATTACTAAAAGCATATTATTAACGGAGGAAATTAGTCCTTAAACTTTTTTACAAAATAAAATAAAAGTAGTCCTCTTACTTGAAAATATCATTTTGTAACATTGTTGGTGTGTAGCTCTGGAACTAGTGGAGGGAAACTAAAGTTCTTTCCTACAAACAACAAGTACTTTGAGAATCTGGCATTCATCCAAGCTCTGTGCTCTGCCATTATATCCAAGTAACTGTTCATATATATATAAGTTCTTTTAAGTATATTTGTGACTTGCATTACCAAGAATCCATCTTTTTTTTTCCGGCCTATTTATAGGTACATTGATGGTATCAAGGAAGGAAAAGTGATTAAGTTTATGAACACTAGACCTTTATCTACAACTCCCTCTGGTTTGCATGCTGCTCCTGCGTTTACGGGTTTCCTTAGGAGCGACTGTTTCAAGAACCGGCCATCAAAATGTTATACCAGCCCTGACGAAGTCATATTATGCTTTGAGGACAAGCAGAGTATGTTCTGTCATCTTCTATGTGGTCTAGTCCAGAGAGCCACGGTTGTGAGTATGTCTGCTATATTTGCTTTCACGTTAGTCCAAGCAATCAGATTTCTTGAAACTCACTGGAAAGAATTGTGTGCTAATATCCGATCTGGTCATGTTAGCGATTGGATCACCGACCTTAGTTGCAGAGAATCTGTCTCTGCCATACTTGGAGGAACCAATCTTGAATTGGCAGATGTCATTGAAAAAGAATGCATCCACAAGTCATGGGAAGGTATCATCACACGGCTATGGCCCAACATCAAATTCATTGAAAGCATATCTACAGGACAAATGAGCCAATACGTCCCAATATTGGAGTTCTATTCCAACAAGCTGCCTCTCATCTCTCCACTTTATGGAGCTTCTGAAGCATTGTTTGGAGTAAATGTGGATCCTTTATGCAACCCACAAGATGTGTCCTACACATTTATACCCACTATGTCCTACTTTGAGTTTGTACCTGTTGATGAAGGAAACAATGATGAAATTGTTGATCTTGTGGACGTCAAGCGAGGGTGCTCTTATGAGATATTGGTCACAAATCGTTTCGGTGAGTTACACACACATACACATACACACATATAACACTCTCTCTTTCTCTCTCTCTAAGCTATACAATATATACTTATCCCTTTTAATTAATATTGTTGCTAGGCTTATACAGATACAGAATGGGAGATATTCTAGAGGTGACCGGATTCTACAATAGTGCACCTAAATTCAGATTTGTACGTAGAAAAAATGTTGTTTTAAGCGTCCACGTGGAGGCAACAACTGAAGAAGATCTTGTAAAGGCGTTGAGTCGTGCGTCACACGTTATTGAATCTTCAGGTTTAATGTTGATGGGATTCACATGCTATTCTGATGTCTCCACTGTACCAGGTCACTATGTTATTTACTGGGAGCTTAAATCCAGAAAAACAAACGGCATTGTTCAGCTTGATAACAAGGTAATGGTGGAATGTTGTTGTGTAGTGGAGGAATCATTTGACATTATTTATAGAAGACTTAGGAATAGATATGATTCAATCGGAGCTCTAGAGATAAGAGTGGTTGATCAAGGAACATTTGATTCTCTCATGGAATATTTCATCTCCAAAGGTGCTTCTTCATCCCAATACAAGACACCTCTATGCGTAAACTCCCCTGAAGTTTTATCAATTCTTGAAGAGAAAGTTGTTGCTCGTTTCTTCAGCGACAAGCCCCCTCCTCTCGGATACAAACATGGTAATATTGGAATCACGATGATGCACAAGAACAATTAGCTCATATATGTGGCTGGGGAAGTATGAAGAGACACATCATGTTTAACAAGATGTTTCAAGAGCTTTATTTTGTTGCATTTTCTTTGATTTTAAGTTCTTATGTAAAATGTAAATTTATTTACTCTTTGTGAGGTTCGGTAACTACATATTTGATTCTATATCTTTGCGTATCGGTAGTTTGCTTATTCCATAATCAGTCTTCACCTGGTTTCCCCATTATATTGCCTTGCCAAAGACATCAAAGATTTATTCACAATCATTTACTTATTGCAATTTAGTCCTTATCTGCTCTTTGTGATTCTTAAAGGGCCTCAAACTTTGTTGATTCATTTCGATGTATCATTTTTTCATTTATTTTAGATTTTTTGTTAAATTAAAAAAAAAAAAAAACGAATATCCGTTTCCGTGTGTGTTTTGTTTTTGCCACAAACACTTTTGGGCTTTGCGTTTTTTTGTTCTTCTTCTTGTTCTTGTTCGGTCTCTCTCTGCTTCTTCTTACTCGCTTCGACAGGTATCCCCTATCACAACCTTCTTCTCTATCGGATCAGCATCAGTGTTTCAATTCCAATCCAGAGGTCTTCTCAATTCGGTTTTCTAATTGAAAATCTCCGTGAATTTTCTTTGGTTTTTGTTTCTCTAGGGTTTTTTAAGTCATATCCGATTCCGATGGCTTCAAGTTCAGACAAAACTACTCCTCCTTCAGGTATCGTGTTGTTTATCTCGATTATAGTCAGATTTGTTGTTTTTTTCGATGTTTCATCGAGTTTATAATAGACGAGAGCGTTTCATTTTTTCCGATTAACAGATGAGAAAAACGATTCCAATGAGCAGAGTAAGAACACTAAACCGGGATCAGCCTCAGGAGCTTCTCCTTCACCTTCTCCGGCCAATCCTGCCCTTGACTTCAGTGCTTTCGATTTCTCCGGCATGGCCGGTCTTCTCAATGTAAGTCAAGGCTCTCTCTTTCTCTCTCTCTGTCCTTGGATTATTGCTTCTTTTGATGGGTTTGGTTGCTTTTTGATCTTAGGATCCAAGCATCAAGGAATTAGCAGAGCAAATAGCTAAAGATCCATCATTTAACCAGTTAGCTGAGCAGCTTCAGAAATCTGTTCCATCTGGATCGCAAGAAGGAGGAGGGATGCCTAACTTTGATCCAGAACAGTACATGCGCACAATGGAGCAGGTTATGGGCAATCCTGAGTTCAGAACAATGGCCGAGAAACTTGGTAACGCTTTGGTGCAGGTAAACTGATAAAAGCAAGCTCTTTTTGGTTTATTAATCTTCTTTAATTGAGATTCATGAACATCCTTTTTGAATATTTTTGTTTGTTTACAGGATCCACAAATGTCTCCGTTTCTTGAGGCAATGGGGAACCCTGCAGCAACAGAGCAATTTGCTGAGCGTATGGCTCAGCTGAAGGAAGATCCTGAATTGAAACCTATACTTGCTGAGATTGACGCTGGTGGTCCTGAGGCTATGATGAAGTATGTGACTGTGATGATGATAAGTTATTTGATTCATTCGTTTGGAAACTATTTTGGTGTATGTTAAGAAGTTTGTTTCTTGTGATTATTAGGTACTGGAATGATAAAGATGTGTTGAAAAAGCTTGGTGAAGCTATGGGGATAGCTGTTGGAGGAGAAGCAGATCAGAATGTTGCGGCTGAGCCTGAGGAGGCTGAAGAAGGTGAAGAGGAAGAGTCTATTGTTCACCAGACTGCTAGTCTCGGCGATGTTGAGGTAAACTGAGTCCTAACACCTCTTGTTGTCCCTAAATGGTATTATTGCTCGAGTGTAAACTTTTAAAACTCACTGTGTATTGATTGGCTGAAACCAATCAGGGTCTGAAAGCTGCCTTGGAATCTGGTGGTAACAAAGATGAAGAAGACTCAGAGGGAAGAACCGCTTTGCATTTTGCTTGTGGATATGGAGAGGTATGTCACTAGAGTAGGCAAATGTCAAGCAATTTTCTGGCTTTACTTTACATAACTAAGAATCTTTAATATCATGCACTTGGTGGATTAAAATCTCGGCTTAACTAAGTATATGATAACACATTTATTGATGGTTTGGCTTAGGAAAAATGAATGGAAACTGGCTTTGCTTACATGTGGTTATAAAAGATTAATCTTGTGTGTGATGATTGGGTCTGTTATTAGGTGAAATGTGCTCAAGTTCTGCTGGATGCTGGAGCAAATGTCAATGCGGTTGACAAGAACAAGAACACACCGTTGCATTATGCAGCTGGTTATGGAAGGAAAGAGTGTGTGAGCCTTCTCCTAGATAATGGTGCTGCAGTGTAAGTTTTTCATTAAAACGCAGATTATATTTCGAAACAAGTTAAGATTGGTTTCTATTATATGACTCAAGTGTTTCTTCGTTTGTGTTTGTAGCACTCTGCAAAACATGGACAATAAAAATCCAATTGATGTGGCCAAGCTTAACAATCAGTTCGATGTGGTGAAGCTACTTGAGAAAGATGCTTTCCTCTGAGAGCTTTTAGAAAGATACATGTCTTCCGACTCTTGAGAGAGATGTCTCTTTTGTTGTTTATTTTACATTGTTAAATCTGGAAAAGAAAAAGAAGAACAAAGAAAGAAAAAATGGGTGTTTTATTTATGGTTTTGTTATGAATTATATGTTTTTTCTTCAATTTTTTACATCTTTTTGTTTCCTTTAAAGGTTTTTTTAATTTCACAATTAAATGTTAAATAATAAATTAGATTTAGGATATGCTAGATACTTTATTTGGTCCCAAAAATGTGATATTGAGTGATATTCCTTACCCTTTTCACAGAAAAACTCAAAAAAGGATTTAAAGGTGACAAAAATATCCTATTATCTCTCTCTAAACCAATCAGAAACTGGTGATTGGTGAACACTCTTTTTTTTTATATATACCGTAATAATTACAGGAAACTATTTTCCGACAAATTCTGAGACGCGTGGAAAAAAAGTGTAGACTTGATCGGGCCAAGATTAGGTCAAAGCCCGTGAGCCCAAAATCACGAGAACCCGGTTCAAATTGAAAACCCTCGATTTCCCTTAGTTTCCAATTCGATCTCGGTGGGTACAATTTTGAGGAGGACGAAAGAGAGTGTTTCACTCACTGCAGAAGCTGCGAAAATTCCTCACTTGTCGTCTCCCTATCTACTCTTATTCCTCCTGATTCTTCTTCTTCTTAGTCTCTTCCAAGGTTCGTTTCGATTATTCAACGCCGTTTTGGTATTCGAAATTTTGATTTTTTTTTTTGAAGTTGTAATTGAATCCGGAATTTGCGACGTTTGTTAGAGGTTTGTAAATCGTGTTCTTTTGTTAGAAATCTGAAATTGACTGCATAATAGAAGAGATTCTATCTCCAATTTCGATGCTTTATTAGTTTCACTCGTGGAAATTTTTGTAGGATTTAGGCTTTTTTTGTTGAATGTGTTACTGTTAAAGAATTTCAAAATTTGGTTTCTAATTTGGGTGAAATGGGTGTCTGGGTTGGATTATAAGAACTAGAAATGAGGTATACTGGCTAAAAATTGTTGCTTCTTCATTTAGAAAGGAAAAAAGATTGTTGCTTTATGTTGCCTTCATTTTTTTGTGTAATCCTTTTATGAAACAGTGATACTGATATGTTCAGAAATGGCTCCTTTTTTATTGATCTTGAATTTATCGATTACAATTTAGAACATAACCAAACCCTAAGAAAGAACCAACCATATCCTTGAGATTGTTGAAATGGTCTTTCTAACTCTTCTAAAACCCTACGGCTCACAAAGACCTTTGAGCGGTTCTCTCTCCCACTTTTTACTATGCCTATCACTTTTTTTTGTTTTGGGGTTTATCTGATTGATGAGCTTCATTGAAACCTGTGGTCATTTCCTCTAGTTTTCTGTAATTCGTATTTGTTAAATTTCTTGTATGCGTGAATTGGTTTATAGGAATGCTGTTGAAATGGCATCAACAATGGAGAATATAACAGAAATGGAGAGTGAGAGAGTTGAACAGGGCACTCATAAGGAATTGGAAACTGAAGAGCAAAGTCAGGATACTGTTATGGAAACTGATATGGGAACTGAAACTGGAGAGCAAAGTCAGGACAATGTAAAGGAAACCGAGAATGAGAATCAAGAAGATACAGAAGAAGAGGAAGCTCCCGTCAGTGAACATAAAGATTCTCCTTGTCCCATGGTTACAGAAGAAGATACTTCTCTTGCTTCAAGCAGGGTGGCTCCTACTCTTGAGAAGGAGACCAACACTGATGATCCTACAAAGATTGATGATGAGAAAACCCATGATGAGAAGAGTTCCCAATTAGAAACAAGCCCGCATCTTAGTCCTTCTCCTTCGGTGGCTTTAGATCCTGAAGAAGGGTTAATTAAGGCTTCTGTGGAGGACACCATAGAACATAACACGGATACTGCAGTACAAAGCGAAGTAAGTTCGGATCTCTTGAAACATGACGGAGATTCTGTCATGGTTGACGAAGATACTGAATTAGTACATGGAGAAACAACTACATCACCTGACACCAAGCTCTCTGATGACAAAGGATCACCGCATCATCATGATGATAGTGTGATGGAGCAGGACAAAGCTGCAGAAGAACACGACATAATATCCTCAGGAGACCACAACGAAATTCCAGTCAATCCTGATACCAAACTCTTGGAGGAAAAAGGTTCACCGCATCATCATGCTAATACTGACATGGAACAGGACAATGCTGTATCCTCAGGAGACCATAACAAATTTCCAGTCAATCCTGATGCCAACAACGAATCACCGCATGATCATGCTAATACTGAGATGGAGCTGGAAAAATCTGCAGAAGAACATGAGATCATAGCCTCTGGAGACCATGACGAATCTCCAGCCAATCCTGATACCAAAGTTGTTGAGGGGAACAGTGAAAGGATAGACGAGGGGGAGGCTAACAATATGAATTTGGCTGACCATGGAAGTGGTCCAGTTGATAATGATCAAATTACCACAACGGAGCTTGACGAAGGGCCTGGTTCTGAGACCGTATTGGAACTGGAGGATAAGCCATCCGAGCCTCTCACAGAAACCTCAATGAACGGGAAAAAAGAGCCAGACATGCCTGCCACTGAAAATTTGACAGAAAATGACCAGAATTCTGATGTGTTGACTGCTGGAGTTCCAGGAGACAATAAAGAAGTGTTATCTCTCTTGCCCGCTACCCAGACTTCATCTGATCATAACAAAGAAATGGATACATTTGAAGCTGAACCTTCGGAAGACATGAAACTTGACGTACCTGATTCTAAATTGGTTGCTGAAGCTAGTGTTGACGCTACTAATAACAACGATGCAAATGCCGAAGCTCCTACGAATGCTGAAAAGGAAGATAATTCTATAGTAACTGTAATAACTGGTGCTGAAAATGAGAGTGCGTTAGTGATAAGTGAATCTGGTCCTCCCTGTGTTGCATCTTCCAGTATAAAGTCTGAAGTGGGGGTAAGTGGTGGTTTGAATAATGGGGTCCATAAAAGAGATATACCACCTGGTTTTGATGGGAAGATGACCGCAAAGCGGTCTTTCCTCTTGGATGATATGTCGGATGGTAATGAATCTGGAACTGAGGAGGATCAATCTGCTTTTATGAAAGAATTACATGGTTTCTTTAAAGAGAGAAGCATGGATTTCAAACCTCCAAAATTCTATGGGGAGACACTAAACTGCCTTAAGTAAGCTTGCTTCCCATCTTTATTTAGTTACTTTAGTGTGTTATACACTGTCAAAACTTCAGTGGAAGCTGATATTCAATTAATTTCTTTGGCACAAGGTTGTGGAGAGCTGTAACTAGATTGGGCGGTTATGACAAGGTACGTGATACTGTTAATGCACCTGTTGAACATCACATCATCTTTGCCTTTTATCTCTTTTTTTCGTTTTGCATGCATACTGTTGTTCAATAATCTAGCAGTGACGCGTTTGGTGATTCTCTAATATGATTAACTTATGCTTTATTTTGCATAGGTTACTGGATGCAAACTATGGCGGCAAGTAGGAGAGTCTTTCAGGCCCCCAAAGTAAGAAGAAATTGCTCTTTACCATTGACCTTGCCTTTTTCTTATTAGTGGGTTTTCTTAAGTTTTGGGAATTATGTGCATATACCCGAGGATTCCTTCTAATTCTCAATTGGTTGTCCAGGACATGTACAACGGTATCTTGGACTTTCCGAGGTTTCTACGAAAAGGTGAGATTAGTTGTCCACCCTCTTTTCCATTCTCTGCTTTTGTTTTCCTTCATGCGATTTTGGTATACACTGGAATGGGACTCTGTGCTTCAATCCTTCTGAAATGAATTTAAATGATTGAAAAGAGAAAACTGTGAATCCTCTGGACATATGTTCCTTTAGATCCATCTAGTAACATCTCGTAATGTTATACTCGGTTCTTCATTCTTCAGGCTCTTCTTGAATATGAGCGGCAAAAAGTCATTGGAGGTGAACTTCATATACCCCTTGCTTCTGAACCAGAACCAATGGGTATTGATAATCAGGTCAGGCCCAGAAAATCATACATTCATCTTTAGTGTTTGTTGAATCTTCTTCATATGAGTAATGTCTATGTTTTAAAACTTAACCTGCGGTCTTTTTTCTACACTAGGCTTCTGGATCAGGTAGAGCAAGGAGAGATGCAGCAGCACGTGCTATGCAAGGTTGGCATTCGCAGCGTCTTAATGGGAACGGTGAAGTTAGTGACCCTGCAATGAAGGTCCGTCAGAATCTTGTTACCAAACATATGTTTCATTTTGCATTCACTCGATATCCTTGTTCTCATAATCTGAACAGCACACTGTTTTGTACTTTGTAGGATAAGAATTTAGTTGTTCATCAAAAGCGCGAAAAACAGATAGGAACCACCACCCCTGGTATGAGTTCTGTTTGATGAAGACGTGTTTGTTCTCCATCTGTGTATATTATTGAAACTTTGACTCAGTTTGTCACTCGTATCTTGCAATGTGAACAGGTTTGCTCAAACGCAAGAGGCCGTCCTCTGCTGAACATGGTGCAAAAAGTGCCGTCCTAGTGTCTAGACCTATGTATGTTGGTTAAAAGTCTTGTGCTCTGACTTTTCGACATGTTTAATTTCACATTTGAAATCCTGATTCCAAACTTTTGGTTTTCTTTAGGTCGGATGTGACAGTTGTTGATGTTGGAGCACCAGCTGATTGGGTGAAGATTAACGTACAGAGAACGGTAAAATAATCAATCGTTGCTTTCTTGATTAGTATGAGCAGTCACTTGCCTGGTTTTACATGCATTAATAATAATCTGTTACCATATCTGCAGCAAGATTGCTTTGAGGTGTATGCATTAGTTCCAGGACTAGTCCGCGAAGAGGTTAGCTCTCTCACTCTCTCCACACGCTTAAAATACAATCTCTGTGCTCATGTGAAATTATCTTGATACTGAACTTGGCACTTGGCAACTATGACACAGGTCCGAGTCCAGTCAGATCCGGCTGGGCGGTTGGTAATAAGTGGCGAGCCCGAGAACCCTATGAATCCCTGGGGAGCTACTCCTTTCAAAAAGGTAATCCTCGTTTGATTCTTACAGTTTCCGCAAATCCGAAATCTTTTGCAAGAACAAACCATTCTTCTTGCATGTTTATTGACATTTTGAAACCTATCTTGAAATGCAGATTGTAAGTTTGCCGACAAGAATTGATCCGCATCACACATCGGCTGTGGTGACCTTAAACGGACAGTTATTCGTCCGTGTGCCTCTCGAGCAATCTGATTAGAGACATTATACATTTTAACAAAGCCTTGAAGATCTGAGAGAGAGAGGAATGAATGTTAGAAGTAGCTGTGAGGAGTCTTTTGTATTTGTATATTATGATGAGAGCATAAACACAACCTGAGAGAGCCGCTTTAGGATACTTTTAATTAGGCCATCCATCCATCTAGTTTCTTATGGTCTCTCTTCTCTTTTATTAGATTCTTAAAAAACCATTATTGATTTGTAGCACAACACCCTTCTGTTTAGAAACACATATCTACAACTTTGTTTTACTCTTCATGTTGCTGTCCTGCGTTACGCTTTTTGTCCACATATTAATCTCAAGTTTCCATCATCGTATGTGTCAAATTTGCCCAAAACGTCCAGAAATATTACAAGTAACAAACATCCCATACAGTTACAGCTTCATCGAGCTCGAAACCAATTCATTGTTACAAAATCAACATCACAAACAACTCTTATAAAGTTTCAAATGTTTTCTTTCGTTTCTCCATCAAACCAATATATAAAGGAGTTCAAGTGAATAACAAAACCAGGCCAGTTTAGTTGTCCTTTGGGCGGAACTTGCAAGCAGTCTTGAGCTCTCGAGGAGGTTTGTCGCCGGCGAATCCAGCGTCAACCCAAGCCGAGTAGCCTCCCTCCATTTTAGCCACATGCTCATACCCCTACCGAGTATAGACATACGTATATGTATGCATAAGTTCTTTGTATTTTTGTATAGCTAGATCAAATCAAATGTATACAATGTACATATAGACTCACCGCATTGAGAAGATCAACACAAGCACGAGTTGCTCTTCCTCCAGAATTACAAGCCTTCACCGAATAATTTTTAGTAACTTTTACTAAAATCTAGTCGTAACTAATTAAGAGAAAAGTAAATCAATACTCAATTAGAGATTAGATTCTCACCACGATCAAATGGTCATCTTTCTTGCAAACCGATGCCACTTGAGAAAGGAAATCAGGATTTACAATCCTACCTACAAACCATTCATTTACAATAGGTTTCAGTTTTGCTGTCGATGAATGTTTTAAGATGGACTTAATTATTGCAAAATTTTATAAAAATCACCCTCATCTGTTTTGAACATATAAGGGATGATCAAGGAATCATCAGAGTGACTCTTTGCGAATTCTTCGTTTGTCCTACAATCACACCCATAAAGAAGATCTATAAAATTATGTATTATGTATCAACATATATGTGTGGAAGGATTACAAGGAAATGATGATTTTTGTATATACGGATTTACCTAACATCGAGGTATCGATGGCCAACAGTAAGCAAACCTTTTGCTGTATAAACATCAACATTTTCAACATCTTCAACTCTGTAAATAAAATAAAATAAAGACATTAGTACTAATACTCAAGATGATATTTGAGCATATACAGACGGAATTTGATTCTTATTCTTACGTCTTTGTTTTCTCCATGAGCTAAGCCTTAACTGTCTGGTTGAATCGTCTTTCCTGGTTCGTCTTCTGATATGATTACGGTTAAAGGGAAGAGATGAGATGTATACAATTACTCCACTTGATCATGTATTTGTTAATTTAAGCAATTTTAAAGTGTATAAAACTTAACAACTAAATTATACGTTGACCAACTACTAAGTTATGATCACGAAACTTGAAGGACAAGAAAGTAGATTAAACAAAGAAAACTCGAAACAGTTGATTAGAAAACTTTATTCAAATTGTTAATCATAAATTAGTAGTTGACCATAACTTTAAAATTTGTTTTAAAGACGACTTGGATGTAAAGTAAGAGACATGCGTATTAGAAATTTTGAAAAGACGACTTGTCTTTTGTATTGGTTTGAGTGGCCATGTACATGTTGTTGGATTTTAAGAGTCTTTATTATGGAGGCCATATACAGTTGGATCTCCTCTCTACATCACATCATCCTCAAATCCACCGTCTCGAGCCAGCCTCCACGTTTTCTTCACCCTCCGCCGTCATGGATGGTCTTCCAACCCTTAAAACCAAGCTTTGCATCGTCGGGAGTGGCCCGGCGGCACACACGGCGGCGATCTATGCGGCTAGGGCGCAGCTTGAGCCTCTTCTCTTCGAAGGATGGATGGCTAACGGTATCGCTCCCGGCGGCCAGTTAACTACAACCACCGACGTCGAGAACTTTCCTGGATTCCCCCAAGGTATTCTCGGCCTGGATATCGTCGAAAAATTCCGGGAGCAGTCGCTGAGATTCGGTACCGAGATTTTCACGGAGACTGTCGAAAAGGTTGATTTCTCGTCAAAGCCGTTCAAGCTAGTCGCCGATTCAAGAACTGTCCTCGCTGACGCTGTAATCATTTCAACGGGAGCTGTAGCCAAGCGGCTCAGCTTCCCTGGATCTGGTGATGACGCTGGTGGTTTCTGGAACCGCGGGATCTCCGCTTGTGCTGTATGCGACGGAGCTGCTCCGATTTTCAGGAACAAACCTCTGGTGGTTATCGGCGGCGGAGATTCAGCCATGGAGGAGGCGAATTTTCTCACCAAGTACGGATCTAAAGTGTACATAATCCACAGGCGGGACACGTTCAGGGCGTCTAAGATCATGCAGCAGAGGGCGCTGTCAAACACTAAGATCGAGGTGATATGGAACTCTTCGGTGGTGGAGGCATACGGAGACGAACCCGAAAAACGCCTTCTCGGAGGAGTGAAGGTGAAGAACGTCGTGACCGGAGATGTGTCCGATCTGAAAGTCTCGGGACTGTTCTTCGCCATTGGTCATGAGCCAGCGACGAAGTTCTTGGATGGACAGCTTGAGCTTGACGAAGATGGTTATGTATTGACCAAGCCTGGTACCACAAAGACGAGCGTGGTCGGTGTATTCGCCGCCGGAGATGTCCAAGACAAGAAGTATAGGCAGGCCATCACTGCTGCTGGGTCTGGTTTGTTCTCTAGCTACTCTTCTTTTAACATTTCTTCACACTCGTTTGAAGACTTGTAGAGGACGTTACTTGTTCAAAGTAGCAAATAGCTTTTATTCGCCTCATACTTGCGTCTTAAGCAACTTATATGTTTTTAATTTTTTATAGATGTTTTATAAACAATTTATGGATGTTTCAGGATGCATGGCGGCTTTGGATGCAGAGCATTACTTACAGGAGATTGGATCTCAGGAGGGTAATAGTGATTAGAGAAGAAAGACCCATTGATTTGCTTTGCCATTTTCGAAAAAAAGGTCAAACCAATAAATAATCAGAATTTGCTATGTCGTTAACTCTTTCGTGGTCACGACTTTTGTACAGCTTGCAATTATTCAACTTGATCATGTAATGTTAATTTACTCAATTTACAATTTTATAAAGTTAACTAATAAGTTGACCAACTATTATTTTTTCATTTATCAATCCTGAAATATAATGGGGTAATATGTAGATAAAAAAACTTCACGGCAGTATTATAAATATACGAAGACATGGGACTATTTCATACTTAAAAAGCCTTCACGGGCAGTATTGTAAATATAGGGTTTTTGGCACAAAACCTAAAAAAAAAGAATTTTATATAATTTAGGAATCTAGCATGCTTTTTCTCCTTGTTGTTCGATTGGTCCCCTTAACTTTTATATCGTCAAATTCTGCCTAAATTTGTTGACCGGATTGGTTTTGGAGACTTCTAAGTATCGACTATCGTCGTATCATATGGACTAGGACATAATGTAATGTTTTCATATCGAAAATGATTCTTTTCTTGTTTCTGTTCATATTCCAAAGCATAGCATATATATATACAGTAATGTGGTCGAGTGTCGTATCAAAATTTAGGCCTTGAATTTCTAGAAACAAATAAAATTTCAAAGGAGAAAAAGTAAATTCAAATAAAGTGGGTGGTCGTATCAAATGTGTATGTGTTGGATCTCTATGAGCCATTTGAAGTCTATAATAAGCAGAGCAGGAGGCTTTCTTCTCGGCTCTCTTCTCTCCACTGTATCTGTCTCTTCTTCAAATCCGCCGGCTCTAGCCTCCGCGTTTTCTTCCTCCTCCTCCTCCATGGAAACTCACAAAACCAAGGTCTGCATCGTCGGGAGTGGTCCGGCGGCACACACGGCGGCGATCTACGCGGCGAGGGCGGAGCTGAAGCCTCTTCTCTTCGAGGGATGGATGGCTAACGATATCGCTCCCGGCGGTCAGTTAACTACAACCACCGACGTCGAGAATTTCCCTGGATTCCCCGATGGTATCCTCGGCCTGGACATCGTTGAGAAATTCCGGAAGCAATCGGAGCGATTCGGTACGAAGATCTTCACGGAGACGGTCAATAAAGTTGATTTCTCGTCGAAGCCGTTCAAGCTGTTCACCGATTCCAGAACAGTCCTCGCCGACGCTGTTATCATTTCGACGGGAGCTGTGGCCAAGCGGCTTAGCTTCACTGGATCTGGTGAAGGCGCCGGTGGTTTCTGGAACCGCGGGATCTCCGCTTGTGCTGTATGCGACGGAGCTGCTCCGATTTTCAGGAACAAACCTCTGGTGGTTATCGGCGGCGGCGATTCGGCCATGGAGGAGGCGAATTTCCTCACCAAGTACGGATCTAAGGTTTACATAATCCACAGGCGTGACACGTTCAGGGCGTCGAAGATTATGCAGCAGAGGGCGTTGTCGAACCCTAAGATCGAGGTGATCTGGAACTCTGCGGTGGTGGAGGCATACGGAGACGAAAACGGAAAAGGCGTTCTCGGTGGATTAAAGGTGAAGAACGTCGTGACCGGTGATGTGTCAGATCTGAAGGTCTCTGGATTGTTCTTCGCCATTGGTCATGAGCCAGCGACGAAGTTCTTGGATGGGCAGCTTGAGCTTGATGAAGATGGTTATGTATTGACCAAGCCTGGTACCACAAAGACGAACGTGGTTGGTGTATTCGCCGCCGGAGATGTCCAAGACAAGAAGTATAGGCAGGCCATTACTGCTGCAGGATCTGGTTTGTTCTCTAACTTGCTCTGTTTTTTACATTTCTGCACAATGGAGAAGCATAGAGAAGCATCTGATAGCGTTATAGTTTGATAAATCTGCTGGGTATTTGAAAGTTTTTAGCTTTTTATGATGGTGTCCTTCCATGCTCTCAGATTGGCTTGTTTTGTATATCATTTGATTCACTTAACGAAGAATGGTTTGTGTTTGCTTTAGAGTGGTAAAAGCCTATTTACTTTCATTCTCATACTCTGTAGAAGACTAGTAATGGTCATTGTTTGTTCTAAGTAGGTGCCCTTGAGACCGTGGAAGTTGAATTAATCTGTTTCAAGTATCTTAATGTTCTCTTGATCCAAGAAGAAGCAAACATATTTAGCTACTGGTCGAGAGTAATTGCGTGTTTCCGTGATATTTGCATACCTTTCTAGTTTCTGGACGTAGACAGTGATTACCTTCAAATGTTATATTTTCTCGTTTCATGAATCAAGAATCTCTTTGCTAAGCAACTCTCTGATCAGAGCATATGGATTTGTGGTGTAGGGTGCATGGCGGCTTTGGATGCAGAGCATTACTTACAAGAGATTGGATCTCAGGAGGGTAAGAGTGATTAGAGGTGTTGTAGGAGGAAAGGAACCAATAAGAAGCTGTTTTCAACAATACAGCCACCAGATTGATCTCAAGTAAGACAATTTATGAGGGATTTTGAGTAGAGTTTTGTTAAGTGCGTTTGCAGTTGGAGTTGATTCTGGATTTTGTGCCAAGTTGTAATTCTTTAGTGGTCACAGCTTCGACCAATTGCTCTTGATTTGTTTCCTCAGGTGAGAGGAATATTACACTTGATTTTATTTTATTATTGAAATTGAATCAGTTGATTATTGGAGTGTCTCTAGATCGAGAAAGCTATGAAAATGGTTTCTTGTTTTTCAGAAATGTTAATTACTTGTTAGCAAATTATCGATTGATTATGACTGAAGATTCATAAACCTTACAAGACCTAAAATCAAAGCTGAATCCTACAACGTTTCGTAACTCGCAGATAAATTCTGTTAATGCCTTGAGTGGTTTGTAACTTGTAGACGCAAGCCGTTTTATAATAAAGCTATTTATGAAGTTTAGGAACTAATCGTTCTTTTCAAAATCCAAACAAAAATTGCTAGAAAAGCCAAGACATAAGTCGAAACACAATGAAAGCCTCCCAAATGAATACCCAAGATGCGTTTGCATCACCCCACAAGATCAAACTCACATGAATACGGACACATACTTTCCATGGCGTGCCACACTTGAAGTTTGTCTTCCTCCGAAAGAGAGTAGTTGTCGACGTCAAAGCTCAAAATTAGTTTTTCCAAGCGACTTGCATTCTCTAGGATGTATTCGGCAACCTCTTCCCCATATTCTATTCCATCTACGCACCAGTCTAATGTCTTAAGATGAAGCGACAGACACTGAGGAACATGCTTTGGTGCTTTCCATTCGTTACGGGCCTCAACACCATATCCCTGAAACCAGCAACGTATCATACATTGTATTAAGCCATCAAACCTGTAAAATGAGCTGGGGTAATTTTATGAAGGCTTACACTCTGGATCTTGAGCACTTGTAGAATAGGAGAGTTATCGAGTATGAGCATTAGTAAATTCCAGTCCTCTAGTTCAGATGGAAACAGTTTCAAATATACCAGCTGATTGAAGATGCTACCAGCAGGAACCTTCATCTACGCATGAGTCAGAAACCATATCACAACAACAACAACAAGAACAGCAAAGTTTAACATTAAAACCCAAAAAAAAAAAAACAGCAAAGTTAATTAACTACTATAAAATATATATTCATCCCTTTTTTTATTTGCAAGAAAAAACTTACCTCCAAATGTGATATACTCAAGGTAAGGTGTTTGAGTGAAGTGAGTGATCCCATAATTACGTTACCGCTGAATATTTCTGCCTCCACTAGCTGAGGTGCATTCTCAATTAGAAAAGATCCGTAGTGATGACACGCTTCAATATTCAAGTACTTCAAAGAAGGAGCATTTATCACGTAGTCCGCACCATCACCATAGCCAGATTGTATGGTTAGCTTCTGTAAGGATGGCACCGCAATAGTGAAAGTTTTCACATCATCATTTCGAGATGGACGAACCAACAAAGTTTCAAGACTTTCACAGCCAGATAAAAGGTTGAGAACTGATTCTTCGTCTTTGAAGAACACATAGTGAAGGTGCAAAGTTCTGAGAGACTTGAGACAAACTGGAGAAGTTACATCAAGAATAATGGAACTACCGCAGCCACCAAGTTTCAAGGTCTCTAGCATCTCACATTTATACAAGTTTATAGGAAATCTGAACGACCCTTGGCTAAACTCAACTGTGAGTACCAACTCACGCACATGGTGTCCAAATGCAATTCCAACTAACACTCCAAAATCAATAGTACCACTTTTCTTAGCAATAACTTCCAGATGCAAACTCTGTAGAACCGGAGTTTGGAGTGAAAGCATAGACCTGCAAACATTATCTGAAAATCTCTGAAGATCAACATCATTGTCACCATTTCTTATAGAGAAAGTAAATTTGAGCTTAGGCACCATCTTCCAAAGAGACCGCCACTGTTTAGACAAAACACTGGTGGCCAGGACATCTTTTGTTGGAAGTGAAGACAATATCGACAGAAGCAAAGCATTGGGCAACTGACTAATCCTGTCTTCATTTCTCAAACTTTCACCAGAGCTTTTGCTGCATAAGAACCTCAAATTTAAGGAATTGGTTTGGAGCTTAGAGTTTAAGAATTAACACACCAGACCGGTTCATATATATGAATAAGCACATGTATAGAAGAGACATAATATATACCTTTCCATTGTCGTTGATAGAGACATGCAAAACGATCAGTGCTGATTTACACCTTCCCGAGTTATACGGCTGAAATTAGGGTTTATGAGGCGGACTAGGGTTTTTTTCTTTTTCTTTTTTCAGAAGGGATCGGTGACTTTATCCACACGGCGTCTTTTTTTTCCCCTTCTTATAAGTAAAACCAATACAAACCAGATGTAAATTGAACATCCTTCGGTTAGGTTTTGCATAGTTCCGGTTAACTTTGCTAAAGTAACTTCCACTAATTAAAGAGGATGAGTTACGAAACTGAACTACACATTTTGTCTTTTCACAACATTGAAACTACACCATTGTTATGAGCAAAAAGTTATGTAAATATACGTGTACTGTGGTTATAATTAATCTCACAATTAATATAGTCAAATGGAAAACAATTTTTCAAGAAAATCTAAATTCTAGTATACGTTGTACAACATAGTAATTAAGGAGCAGTATTATAAGTTTTTAAACTTTACGTTTGTTGTATCTTCTTTCTCTCTACCGCTCCCTTCGCTCATGATCACAAGAAACAGGTGTCGGAGATTTCTGTTATGGTTTCTGGTGGTTCACGACGGAGCTACAGCCACCGGAGATCCCTCCGGCGAGAAAACTCTCTCTCAGACTCCCACTTGGGCCGTCGCTGTCGTCTGCACCTTTCTCATCCTCATCTCTCATCTCCTCGAAAAGGGTCTTCAAAGACTCGCCAATGTCAGCTTTCTTCTTCTTCTTCTCCTTTTTTTCCTACAAATCTTCTTGTTCAAACACTTGATGATTGATTCATCTTTGATTGTTTCTTTCTCAGTGGTTATGGAAGAAGCATAAAAACTCTCTCCTTGAAGCGCTAGAGAAAGTAAAAGCTGGTAATTAATGATTGTTAATGTGCTAAAGATTAATTGATTTGGTTTTCTTAAGAAATTAACTAAAAGCAAATGGTGATTGATAAATCTGTAGAGCTGATGATTCTTGGATTCATTTCCTTATTACTTACCTTTGGAGAAACATACATTCTCAAGATCTGCGTTCCTTCAAAAGCTGCTCTCTCTATGTTACCTTGTCCATTTGAAAACGCAAGCACTCTCGCTCCATCTCTTAGCAGACATCTTTTGGCGGCTGATGATTTTCATGTGAATTGCAAAAATGGATCTGAGCCACTCATAACTCTGAAAGGCTTGCACCAACTTCACATCTTGTTGTTCTTCTTGGCAATCTTCCATATTCTTTATAGTTTAGTCACCATGATGCTTAGCAGGCTCAAGGTACAACAAATCTAGTATTCATTAAAATGGTGTTTAATTGAGTGAAGAATGTTTCATTTAGTGTTGGCTTTTGTGGCAGATTCGTGGATGGAAAAAGTGGGAGCAAGAGACATTATCTCATGATTACGAGTTTTCTATCGGTATTTTTTTCATCAAATTATGTTTTGAAGCTTTATCTTTAATTTCTTAAAGGCTCATATTTATTTTGTATTTGGTTTTGTGGAGCAGATCAATTAAGGCTTAGGCTCACTCATGAGACTTCTTTTGTGAGAGAACATATAAGTGTCTGGACAAAATTACCGTTCTTCTTTTACGTCGTAAAGAAACCATTTCTTATTTCTCCTCCAGTATCATCAAACGTTCTTGGTTTGATTATTTTGAGATCTCAGAAACAAAAATTTGTTTACAGGAATGCTTCTTAAGGCAGTTCTTTGTATCCGTGGGAAGAACAGATTACTTGACTCTGCGCCATGGATTCATCTCTGTGAGTCAAAATCTTTCATCTCTCTCTCTTTTCTTCTTTCTTTGATGAGTGATTCTTGTGATTTCTTCAGGCCCATTTAGCCCCGGGAAGACAGTTCAACTTCCAGAGATATATCAATAAATCTCTTGAGGATGATTTCAAGTTAATAGTTGGTATAAGGTACAACACAAATCCAAACATCAAATGCAATTCCAATTTTGCTTCTTTATCCGCTTGGTCTTTATATAATATATAAACTTTTCTTAACGTTTTGTTTTTTTTGCTAAACAGTCCAGTTCTTTGGGCATCGTTTGTGATCTTCTTGCTGTTCAATGTTAATGGTGAGCTATATCTATATCTTTAAACTCAAATTCATTTCATATACTGAAATCTTTTTAATTCTTTTTCCAGGATGGAGAACATTGTTTTGGGCATCCATACCTCCTGTGCTCGTAAGACAATCTCTCTCTCTACTAAACAAATCTTTCTTGGAAGCTTTTTTTTTTCATATATGAATAAGAAGTCTTGTTGCAGATAATATTAGCTGTTGGAACAAAGCTTCAAGCAATTCTGGCAACAATGGCGTTAGAAATCACAGAGACACATGCAATCATTCAGGGGATGCCTTTAGTGCACGGTTCAGATCGATACTTTTGGTTCGATTGCCCTCAATTGCTTCTTCATCTTATCCACTTTTCTTTGTTTCAGGTAGTTACATTATCAAACACTATGTTTTCAGATTTTGTGTTCTTCTATAATTTTTTATATCTAATCAGTATTTCCTCTGTGTTATACAGAATGCTTTCCAAATAACACACTTCTTCTGGATATGGGTAAAAAAACCCATCTCTTTTCAATTTTTTTTTTATCTTCTTGAGTTAATTACTGAGTACCATATATGTAAAAAATCATCTTTGGGATTGTAGTATTCTTTTGGATTACGATCATGCTTCCATAAAGATTTCAATCTTGTGGTCACCAAACTCTTTCTATGGTAACAAATCTTATTCAAAACCTTAAATTATGTTTCTTACAATGGTGGAAAAAGTATAAAATGTGAGCATGCATGTATTATATATGCAGTCTAGGAGCCTTGATCTTATGCAGCTACATCACTCTCCCGTTATACGCACTCGTGACTCAGGTAACTTGTAAACAAATGTTTTCGTTATTTTAGCCAAAATGATCTCTTAATGAGAGTAGTCTTGAACTGAATGAAGGAAAATAAAGAAATGATGAAATGTTTGTGTTGATATGTGAGCAGATGGGTTCACACATGAAGAAAGCAGTGTTTGCTGAGCAAATGGCAAAGGCATTGAAGAAATGGCAGAAAGACATTAAAACGAAGAAAGGCAAAGCGAGGAAGCTCCAAAGCACAAGACTTGGTGGTTCGGGGAGTTTCAGCATTTCCTCCTCTTCCTATGCAACCACTCTACACCGTTCCAAGACCACTGGCCACTCTTCTAACACCATATACTACAAACAAGAAGAGCAAGAAGAAGAAGAAGAAGAAGACGAGATGTCTGATCTTGAGGCTGGAGCAGAGGACTGAAAGGTTTCAAGAACAGCAGAGGCAATTCCACCACTCCTAGCTTTTTCTATGTTTTTTAGTGTAATGTTATTACTTAAAAGGTAGAAACGAAACGATGTTGTTTAGTTAGTGGAACTTGTGAGAAAACGATGTTGTTTAGTAAGTGGAACTTGTGAGAAAACGATGGTTTTATAAATCTTGTTGATCAGCAGGTGACTGAAGAAACATGTTGATGCGATAGAGCTCAGTGGCATTGATAATTGGTGGAAGCGTGAAATTAGTAGATATTCAAATGTAATATTATGTAACGAATTTTGCTTAAGTAACTTCCAACAACTAAAGAGGATGAGTTACAAAACTGGCCTACACATTTGTCTTTAATCAGCTTTGAACTGGTTGTAATTAATCTCACAATTAATATAGTCAAATGAAACCAATTCTTTGACCTAAATATTACTATAACTTACCTTGAACAACATAGTAACTAAGTAGTAATTCGAATCAAACCTGAAAAAATCACATATAAAATTCACAAGACAAGAACACAAAGGGATGATGATGAAAGTCACAACACATTAAGCGATGTTGTGTGGTGGCCGTCGAAAAATAATGGCCCCTGGGGTAACTAGAATTACTTGTTGGTAAAAGGGTCAATAAAGAGCGCATAATAGTGTCCGAATGTTCTCACAAGAAGCCAACCAACCCTAGAACAAGAGACTGCATGGTCCTTCATAAATGATAAATCGAACTTATATGTTTGAGATTGAGACCGCCATGAGTCAACAAGAATGTAAGGTAAGCTTGTAGGTGACGTTCTGTCAATTGGATGAACAATCCAGGGACGATGAGGCTTAAACTTACGGACAGAAACAGCTGCTTCACACCATGCTTTGCAGCCAAGAGAAGCATGGATGCTGGCTTTTAATCCGAGTTTCGATTAATAGGAATAGCGAAAAGAAAACTCATGATTGGAGTTTTCTTCTTTTTGTGTCGGACACTGGAAGTGCTTGAACTATGGGCTTCACTGTTAGGGCTTTGGGGATCAATGACGGCGGAGTCGCTGCCGTGTATGTACGACGTCGTGTCCTCATTTTCTCGAATTAGGTCATAATCTCAAGAACATAGTGAGAGTTTTTGAAAGGCTGAAACCTTTAAGTCCGCCGCCTTTTCTCTCCAACTAGTACTGTATAAAACTCATTTACTAGATAAATTTTTAACAGTACTGAATTAAAAAAATACGCATATATGTGTCTTGTTATATAACAAAATTCATAACATTAAAAAGATAATCATACTGACAATGATATTGAACCAGAATAATACAAAAGCGAGAATTTAATGAAAATAAATTGAAATTGCAAGTTATAACAACAACAACAACAAAAGAAACACATGAGAATTATCTATTGTTGGTGAGATCTTGACTGGTAACGGGGGTCTTGACGGCTGCCGGAGCGATGAATCTCCCCGGGATCTGCTACTGCTAATGAATAGAGTTAATGAAACCTGCGGGCGGCGGCAGTTGTCGATGAGGAGGAAGAATCATCCTCATCAATCGTAGCGGCTGGAGCAGATCCAAGCCCTTCAGAAGGACCACCAGCAGCATAGGAGGATTCACCGATCTCCACACGAGAATCCTCCAAAACCTCGATCCTCCGATTAACATCTTCCAGATATTTGTCAATCAGAGAACCTAAATCTTTCAGATCCACGGGATATAGATGAAACAGATGCATGTTTCCTGTCAAACAGTGGAACATGACTTCCCTTATCTCCCAATCCCTGCCCTCCTTGATCTCTTTCTTCAACTGCTCGGACGTTTTGGCTATCCGATGATTGAGGAAAGTCTCTTGGTCCATCCTTCTCTTCTGTTGCTCCACCACCGGCAATGCCCGGAATTTAGAAACAACGCTTTGCACACCGTCATTTGATGGCCACACTTCGGGACAGGAGTCGTCAGGGCCCTTGATGACGGCGCATGCTGAGATACCGCATAGAGTCGAACGTTCAATTGCCTCAGGATACCTTTGCTTCTTTTTCTAAAGGTGATTTTCCTCGATCTAGCATCGGAAATCAAAGCAAGTTTCCTTCCCATGATAGTGTTTTTTTTTTTTTGCTTTAGATTTGTTTAATTTGCTATGTGTGTTGTGTATTGAGTTGGTGGATGTGTTGTGTTATATAGTGATGAAGGGGTGCAAGAAGATTTGTCTCTTTTTAACTAGAGACACTATTTTGTAATTTAAAGCTAGTCAAAAGAATAAAAAAAAATATTTATTAAGTTTCCTATAAGTAGGCCAAAGATTACTATTCAATACATTTCTATGATTATCATTATTTTATATTGACCTGTAAAACAATGAATTAAAGCATTGTAGATTTAGTCATAAATCTTGTCCTTTTGATGCATGCATGTGTACAATATATTTGATTTGAAAATATTAATTATTGGTAGATATGCTCCAACCTTCAAAGTATCTACGAGGTGTAAAATCTATCCCAAAATAATTATTCCAGGCTTTCAGTAGATGTTGGCTCTATCCCAAAATATTCCAGCCTTTCAGAAAAAAATATTTTGATCTTATCTCAAAATAATTATTCTAGGCTTTCAGCAGATGTTGGCTCTATCCCAAAATATTTCAACCTTTCAACACAAATTAATTTGGTCTTATCTCAAAATAATTATTCCAAACTTTCAGCACAAGTAATTTGTGCTAATTAAAATATCCTAGCTAATATAATATTGAAATTCATTTTCCTATTGATGAGAGACTCTTGTTGAGAAACTCATGGATATAGAAGATACAAGTCTCCAACGACGACAAAGAGATAGAAACATACGGTCCATGAACCCAAAGCGAAGTCTTATCTAAAACATCATTAACTCAAAAAGATGTATAAAATCAAACAACATCCAAATCCGATAATCCAGTGGTCATTTCCAACCAAGACGCTATGATGCTGCTGCATCACTCTTGTAGCTTGCTTAACTAACACTGAATCTGGAACATAAAGAGCACACAAGTGAGCGATATCGTTTTTCTGTATGTTCTTTAATAATTACGTGTTAGATAAACCTTAAAATCCATCTTCATGACCACCAGAAGCTCCCTTTCCTTTGCTATGCGAAAGAGCTTCTTTGTAAAGAAGCCATCGTTAGATGTATCGTTCCACATTTTGCATGTAGATCTCACTGAAGAAACAATGTCACGGTGTAAAGTTTGTATTAATATGACATGAGGATGAGGTACATAGAAATAAAAGTAAAAAAAATAACTACTTCACTTAGGATGATGATGAAGTCACAACAAATTAAGCGATGTTGTGAGGTGGCTCCATCCAAGCGACACGCAGCTAGACATAAAACATCAGTAAGCGATGGATATATTCTATTCCTCTCCTCTGCCGACCGGATCTTAGGAAAGGCTAGGGAAACTTGCAAATACGTACTGTTTAGCCTCCAATATCTCTCTCTTTCCATACATTTTGTTTCAAGTTTAGTTTAAAATCTTTAGATACACCGTCGTCAGGTTTCTGTTATATTTAATTTCTATTATCTTTTATTGTTGTTAGCTTTTAATTAAAATATTGTATAGTTTAATACACAAGAATCTCCAAGCCCGTGTATAGAGATCACTTAAATATAAAACGGAAAAGGCCAAAATAAACTAACAAGTCGAAAACATAAGACATACTACAATAAAAGTGAGAGTATCACAAATCCATAGCATTAAAAAAAAACAATAATCTGACAATGAAATAGAACTGTATAAAAAAGAAAAGAAATTGCAATGCATGCAAGTTCATAAAAACAACAGAAAGAAACACTTTGGAACATCAACTCTCGAAAGTCCTATGGGAACCAAATGTGTTGGTGGTGGGGTTTGGCCCGGTAACGGGGTTCGTACTGCTTGAGCTGGCGGCTGGCCGGAGCGATGGAGGAATCACCGGGGATCTGCTGCTGCTGCGGTTGGTGGTGGTGGTGGTATGACCCATGAACTGAAACCCCATTTGCTCATTCATCATCTCCACAAAGCTTTGCTGTTGATACTGATTCTGAGTCTGATTCCAAGGTTGCTCATAGAGTCCAACATTTGGAGCCCCCGGAGGAGGAATCTGCTGCTGCTGCTGAATAGAGTTAAACAAAGCAGCGGCACCTGCCGATGAGGAGGAAGAACCAACCTCATGAACCGTACCGGCTAGAGCGGCAGCCGCAGCAGCATTGGAGGGTTCACCGACCTCCATAGCAGCAGAATACCCCAAAACATCGATCCTCCGATTAAGATCTTTCAGTTTTTGGTCAATAAATAACCTAAATCATTGAGATCTACAATATTTAGGTCAAACATACCCATGTTACCGCTAACCATTGGAACATGACTTCAGTCATCTCCCGCTCCCTGCTCTCCTTACTCTCTTTCTAAGCTGCTCGGAAAGCTTTGCTATGCGTTGTCTGATGAACGCCTCTTGGTCCAACATTTTCTTCTGTTGGTCCAGCACCGGCAACGCCCGGAACTCCGAAATAACGCTGTGCGCGCCGGCATTTGACGGCCACACGTCGGGATTGGTGGTGTATGGACTGTAGATGATGGCGCATGCAGGGACACCGCATAGAGTCGATAACTCGTTCACTTTCTTCAGCAGACCTTTGTTTCTTTTTCTAAAGGTGTTTTTCCTCGAGCATCGTTGGAAATCAAAGCAAGCTTCACCTTACTCCTCGTCATGATGGATTTTTTTTTTGCTGCTTTTGTTTTCTTTTTGCTTATTTGTTTGTGTTGTGTGTATTGAGTTGGTGAATGTGTTGTGTTATATATAGTGAAGGAGTGGGGGTACGAAGATTTGTCTCTCTTTAATTAGAGACACTATTTTGTCATTTAATGCTAGTCAAAATAATTACAAAATATGAATTACAGCCTAGAAAGTTTCTTATAGTAGGTGAAAGATTTCATTTCTATACATTTCTGTGATTATCATCATGTTATACTTGGATATTGACGTGTAAAGTAACCATGCATTAAAGCATTGTAGATTATAGTTATCTTTAAAAGCATTAGTCATAAATATCGTCCCTTTGATGCATGCTTACAAAATAGTTGTTGTGAAAATATTAATTATTGGTAGATATGCTTACTAGGTGATGATGCAAAATATCTTTTAAAGAAAATTAGTCCTATCCTAAAATAATTATTCCAGACTTTTAGCAATAAGTTAGCTAGATATTTTGATTTAGCATAAATTTCCTCACCACACATAATGACTTTGTAATTTAAGGATGGGCTAAGACTAATTTGCATTAGCCTCAGTCTAGGAAGAGGCTTGATATTCTTTTTGATTACATCAAATTTATATTTATTTGATTGATAACCTCATATAAATCAACATTGTCAATATGAGTCCTAAACCAGTTAGAAATTGTTTATGATACTTCGGGTGTATCAACAGTGTTTATTCGGCACAAATTATTTGTTGGTCCTATCCAAAAATTATCATTCCAGGCTTTTAGAACAGATTATTTTGGATATATCCCAAAATAATTATTCCAAGCTTTCAGCAATAAACATTGTCATTAGCTATTAGATACATAGAAATAAAAGTAAAAAAAAAAAACTACTTTATTTGGGATGATGATGAAGTCACAGAAAATTAAGCGATGTTATTTATTACTGGTAGATATGGTTCAAATTTGAAAATATCTACCATGTTGTAAAATGTATATTGGTCTTATTCTAAAATAATTATTCCATTATTTCAGCACAAATTACGTTGATCTTATCCCAAAAATCCAAAATACTTATTCCAGATTTTCAGTACAAATTATTTTGGTCATATCTCAAATATAATCATTCCAGGCTTACAGCGATGTTATTAATTACTGGTAGATATGGTTCAAAATTGGGAATATCTACCAGGTTATAAAATGTATATTGGTCCTATTCTAAAATAATTATTCCAGGCTTTAAATAACTATTCCAGACTTTCAGCACAAATTACGTTGGTCTTATCCCAAAAATCCAAAATACTTATTCTAGATTTTCAGCACAAATTATTTTGGTCATATCTCAAATATAATCATTCCAGGCTTTCAGCGATGTTATTAATTACTGGTAGATATGGTTCAAACTTGGAAATATCTATCAAGTTGTAAAATGCATATTGGTCTTATTCTAAAATAATTATTCCAGACTTTAAATAACTTTTCTAGACTTTCAGCACAAATTACGTTGGTCTTATCCCAAAAATTCAAAATACTTATTCCAGATTTTCAGTACAAATTATTTTGGTCATATCTCAATTATAATCATTTCAAGCTTTCAACGATGTTATTAATTACTGGTAGATATGGTTCAAAATTGGAAATATCTACCAGGTTGTAAAATGTATATTGGTCCTATTCTAAAATAATTATTCCAGGCTTTAAATAACTATTCCAGACTTTCAGCACAAATTACGTTGGTCTTATCTCAAAAATTCAAAATACATATTCCAGATTTTCAGCACAAATTATTTTGGTGATATCTCAAATATAATCATTTCAGACTTTCAGCGATGTTATTAATTACTGGTAGATATGGTTCAAACTTGGAAATATCTACCAGGTTGTAAAATGTATATTGATCCTATTCTAAAATAATTATTCGAGGCTTTATATAATTTTTCCAGACTTTCAGCACAAATTACGTTGGTTTTATCCCAAAAATTTCAAAATACTTATTCCAGATTTTCAGCACAAATTATTTTGGTCATATCTCAAATATAATTGTTCCAGACTTTTAGCACATATTAGTTGTTAGTCCTATCCAAAAAAATATCATTTTAGACTTTTAGCACAAATTATTTTGGTCCTATTCCAAAATAATTATTCCAGACTTTCATCAATAAGCACTGTCATTAGCCAATAGTATATAGAAATAAAAGTAAAAAAAAAATTACTTCATTTGGGATGATGATGAAGTCACATCAAATTAAGTGATGTTATTAGTTATTGGTAGATATGGTTCAAACTTCGAAATATCTACGAGGCTGTAAAATGTTTATGTGTCATATTCTATAATAATTATTCCAGGCTTTAAATAATTATTCTAGACTTTCAGTACAAATTACGTTGCTTTTATCTCAAAAATCCAAAATAATTAATCCAAGCTTTCAGCACAAATTATTTGTTGGTCATATCCTAATAATTATCATTCCAGGTTTTTAACACAAATTATTTTGGTCCTAATCCAAAATAAAAGTAAAAAAAAAAATACTTTATTTGGGATGGGATGACCACGAAGTCACAGCAAATTAAGCATGTTTTGAGGTTGGCTCCACCCAAGCGACAGAGCTAGACATGCCATACCTAAACTTCCCATAAATATCAGTAAGCGATGGATATATTATGTTCCTCTCCTCCACCGAGAGACCGGATCTTATGAAAGAGCTAGGATAACAATTGCAAATACTTACTGTCAAGCCTCCAATATCTCTTTTCTCTTTCCATAGATTTTGTTTCTAGTTTAGTTTAAACACCGTCGTCAGGTTGCTGTTATCTCTCTGTGTATAAATAACAACGATGTCAGCGTCATGCTCCGTCAGCAACACAACACTGGCGTACGGAATTCTCAGGATGATTAAGATTGTCGATAAAAATAAATTGTACAATTTTATATACAAACACTGAACACAAATTTTAGATAGTTCAGTTTATGTTTATACAAATACTTATATAGTTTGTCTTATAAAATTTAAGATAATTATATTTATATTCAATTAAATTTTATTGTTAGCAGTTTATAATTGAAATATAGTATAATTTAATACAAAAGATTCTCCAAGCCCGTGTGTATAAAGATCACTTAAATATAAAACGGAAAAGGCCAGAATAAATAAACTAACAAGTCGAAAACATAAGACATACAATAAAGAGGTGAGAGTATCACAAATCCATAGCATTAAAAAGAACAAATAATCTGACAATGAAATAGAACAATGTATAAATCAAGAAAAGAAATTGCAATGCAAACTCATAAAAACAACAAAAAGAAACACTTTAGGAACATCAACTCTCGAAAGTCCTATGGGATCCAAATGTGGTTGGTGGTGGGGTTTGGCCTGGTAACGGGGTTCGTACTGCTTGAGCTGGCGGCTACCGGAGTGATGGAGGAATAACCGGGGATCTGCTGCTGCTGCGGTTGGTGGTGGGGGTGGTGGTGGTTATGACCCATGAACTGAAACCCCATTTGCTCACCGGCATGACTCATATGCTGATGGTTCATCATCTCCACAAAGCTTTGCTGTTGATACTGATTCTGACTCTGACTCCATGGTTGCTCATAGAGTCCAACATTTGGAGCCCCCGGAGGAGGAATCTGCTGCTGAATAGAGTTAAACAAAGCAGCGGCACCTGCCGTTGAGGAGTAAGAACCAACCTCATGAACCGTACCGGCTAGAGTGGCTCCAGACCCTTGGGAAGGAGCGGCAGCCGCAGCAGCATTGGAGGATTCACCGACCTCCATAGCAGGAGAATACCCCAAAACATCGATCTTCCGATGAAGATCTTTCAGCTTTTGGTCAATAATATAACTTAAATCATTGAGATCTACAATATTTAGGTCAAACATACCCATGTTACCGTCTAAACATTGGAACATGACTTCAGTCATCTCCCCCACCCTGCTCTCCCTCTTCTCTTTGCTAAGCTGCTCGGACACTTTGGCTATGCGTTGTCTGATGAATGTCTCTTGGTCCAACATTTTCTTCTGTCGGTCCAGCACCGGCAACGCCCGGAACTCCGAAATAACGCTGTGCGCACCGGCGTTTGATGGCCACACGTCGGGGTTGGTGTTGTATGGACTGTAGATGATGGCGCATGCAGGGATACCGCATAGAGTCGACAACTCGTTCACTTTCTTCTGCAGACCTTTGTTTCTTTTTCCAAAGGATTTTCTCCTCGAGGCATCGTTGGAAATGAACTCAAGTTTCACCTTACTCCTCGTCATGATGGATTATGATTTTTTTTTGCTGCTTTTGCTTATTTGTTTGTGTTGTGTGTATGAGTTGGTGAATGTGTTGTGTTATATATAGTGAAGGAGTAAAGAATAAAAAAATATTAATTACAGCCTATAAAGTTTCTTATGAGTAGGTGAAAGATTTCATTTCTATATATTTCTGTGATTATCATCATGTTATATGTGGTATATTGACGTGTAAAAGTAACCATGAATTAAAACATTGTAGATTTATAGTTATCTCCAAAGTATTAGTCATAAATGTCGTCCCTTTGATGCATGCGTACACTATAGTTGTTGCGAAAAAAAATTAATTATTGGTAGAGATGCTTCAAGGTATCTACGAAGTGATGATGCAAAATATATTTTTAAAGAAAATTAGTCCTATCCCAAAATAATTATTCCGGGTTTTCAGCAATAAACACTGTCAGATACGTTTTAAATTCCATATTAGCTACGATATTTTGATTTAGCACAAATACTAATTTGCATTGGGCTCGGTCTAGGAAGGGGCTTGATATTCTTATCGATGACATCAAATTTATATCAATTGATAATAACATCATATAAATACCAGTCCTATACGGCGATACCAGTTAGAATTTGTTTATGATACTTCGGTGTATCAACCATGGTTCAAAATCTGATAATTGAAATCTTCTTTGTACAACCTTTTCATGATCAAGTTAGAATATGATCAGAATCTTTGTAGTTTCCCTCACGATATTGAGCCAGCTAAAACATTAGTAATGATTTATTAGAATGACGAATCTTTATAGTTTCCATCACGATATTGAGCAAGTCTCACAAACTTATAGTTCCTTTTGTTAATCGTATTGCCAATGTTTTTACTCTTTTTTCCAGTAATCGACTAAGCCCATTGAAATTTAGTATTAATTATTTGTTTATAAATAAAAATAAAAATAAAAGACATAATCTTTTTTTGGTTTTTATTTTTATAAATTTATTTCTCATACATTGTAGCACATTTAGAACGAATAAACAAACAAAGTGAATTAATAACATTACGTCTAATACATGAACAGAGAAAATCTAAAATATTTAGATGGAACTATGAAGTTAAACGTACATATTATATATCAACAGGCAGATGCTCTTATACGAATACGTTGGTATATTCGAGCGAGGGAACCAATATACGAGACGAGTTATACGAATACGTTGATAAATAAGAAGGCATGTCATTCTTGAAGACCTAAACAAGTGGTCATGATTTAAAAAAAAAAAAAAAAAAAAATTGAACGATTGAACATGCCAAAAATGGTGTAAAAAAAGAACATATACATTACTGATCACTAGTCAACCATTACTTGTAAAGCTTGAATTCGTCAAGATCTCGACTCTCCGATTTATATTCCTGCGATATTAGTCAAATAAAGATTTTAAATTGTTCAAAATATATTAGACTTTAGGCCATACTCTTAGCGTTAAACATAACATCTTTCATAAAAAAAAAAAAAAACTTTTCTAGTTGAACATATTCTTGTCTGTCTTGCGGAGAGACGCGAGTTCATTAACTTGTAAGAAAAGAAAGAAAGGTTTAGTAAAGAAAGTTTAATAGAGGTTCACTTTCTTTACTAACTCTTTCTTCCGATTCTCAAAAGTCTTTTTGCTCGTTGAAGACAGAACATCAGTAAACTTTAGGTTTCCCTTAGGCGTACTAATAGTAGAGTGTTTATTTGTTTCTCTCTGTTTTTGTGATCAATGTTACATGATTTATCAATGTAATCATATCAAGTAAGAGTTATAGAGAGCTTCAGTATATATAAGATTAGTTATGTAGGATACAATGCGTTGTTATTTTTCATGGACCAATTGAACTGAATTTTAAATTAGAGAAAATCTCTAGGTAATTATTATTATCTGTTAAATTTTATTTAGTTAAAACATATGGTATATAATCTAGGCCACATTACTATAATTTCATATTCTTTCCGTTTTATAATAATACTAGATTCGGTCCCGCATATACACTGAACTTTTAGTTTTATTAAACTATGCATATACAAAATTACAAAGTAACAGTAAAAAAACACATCACTTTGAAGGATTGGTTTTTCATTTCTATTTGAGTTGGATGTAAAATCATATATAACTATCTTTTTGAACCGATATAAAGAAATTACTAATTTTGTTTTTCATTTATATGTGCATGTTATTGATTTTTAACTTATTTATGTTTGGAACAATTGAACTCTTAGACTTAGTACCTTTGAAACGTCAACAAATATATTAAACAATTTTAATTATACGGAGTAAGTGACATTCTAATATGATTTACGTATTGAAAATAATTATGAATGTCCTGAATTTTATCAGATAGTTTATGCTTTAAATTTCTCACTATTATACTTTTTATTAACTAGTCCATAGATATTTAATTAGTTTACATATGATCTTGAAAATAAGAATTCATCATAGCATGTGAAAACATAGAGATGTGATAGTTTGTTGTCAGCGTGCAATAACAATGAGACTATATTTACGTTATCGGGTTAGTAGTACGTATTATCTTACTGTAGTTAGTATAAAAGCATTTTTTTAAGGCTATGAAACGATTAGAGAGGTTCCACATTTGATTTTGTAGATATCGAATGCATGTATGGTAGATTGTTAAAAGATAGTCTACCTTTCATTTTCTAAAATAAGTTTTTTTTAGATAAGAATGAGTTTTTTCCCTTCTAGTTATGGCGAAGCAAATTGAGAAAATATATATGGTGATTTCTTGGTCAATATGCACGTATGACAGGTTGCTAAGAAAATTATTACATTTGGATAATTGATAATGTGTAAATTAACCTGTTCAATATATAATTCCTTTTTAGACAAGCATTTGATATGCAATGCTTTACAATAAAATATTATTCTATTTTTGTATATCATAAAAATTTATTTCTTCTTTGTAAGAATGCATTTGAAACTTAGAACAACCGCATAAATTTCAAGAGGCTAAACATGTATCAAATGAGCATCATTTCAACATTTTATGAGTCCACCAAAGAATTCAGAAAATGAAAATATGTTTAAAAGTTGATATACATCTACAGTAAAACCTCTATAAAACAATAATGTTGGGACTTTGAAAATTTATTATCTTATCGAGTTATTGTTTTATCGATAAAATAATAATTATTATTTTATAAAAATATTCTATAAAAAACAAGAAACTTTATAGAAATATATGTAAGTAGGTACACGTAAGGAATCAATTGTGGCTTCGAAAACTCTTCACAACTTTTGGCCCCATAAATTGTTGATGCAATAAGAAAAATTCGAGATGAGCTCCAACGAGAATCCAACTTTCATAAAAGACAAACTACATTGGAGTCATATTTTACTAAATTGCCTTAGATATATATGCCTTAGTTTTATAATTATTATCTTAGCCTATTGTTGGGACTATATTTTTACATAGGAGTTTCAAAAATATTATTGTCTTATCATCTTATCGCATTATGCTATTTTTTACATTGGCCCGAGTTGGGACCGGAGAAATTTATTATCTTATAGTGTTTATTGTTTTATCGAGTATTGTTTTATAGAGGTTCTACTGTAGATAGAAAACCTTAGAATTCTTAAGTTCAAGAAGAATGGATAAATAAAAACAGACCAAAAACCGATGCTTCTATTTTGATTTTGTTAGTTGATTGAAGCATCGGCCAAGAAACCTTTGGCTCATTTTATCATGGTACTACCGAGTACCGACAACCATATATGAGGGATTTTGTCCATGACGAGGCTGGATTTGCATTCAAATAAAGTTAAATAACACAAATTTGATTTGGGTGTTTAAAAAAATAAATAGAACCTTGTAAATTCGTTAAAAAAAAAAAAAAAAAAAAAACCTTTTTTCCTAAGTAAAGTAGGAAAACCAGTTGAGGTCTATATAAATACTTACACAGATTTACAAAATCACAAACTAAATCTACAACAAGCTTTTTCGAACCTCAAAAGAACCCTAAAACCCCTATCGAGCTTCTCTTTGACAATGGCGAATACTTGTAGAATCAGCTTCATCTGCGTCATGATCCTCTTGCTCTTCACCAATCAGTCTGCTCTTTCTTATTCTGCACGCCTGCGTCTTATAGACGGTCGCAATCTTGTTCACGAGAAGCAACACCATCTCTCGACATTGGAGGAGATTGAGAAATCTGATAGGGCACGTCTCGATTTCTTGTTTCGCATGATTGATGAGGCCGAGACCAATCAGATTGTGATTGACTCTCTCCCGCTTCCCTGTTTGCGTGATCAAGGCTCAAGTTATTAATAGTTTTCCTATTGACAAAGCTCTTCGTCTCCAAATTCATGATGAAACTGCCTTTATGAGGCATATTAACAGTGTGTGTCATCTGAAATTAAAGTTTGCATCTTCTTCTTCTATTGTTTTTTTTTTCTGTGTTTCCATTGTCGTTTTCTTTGTGGTAATTCTACGTTTCTTGTTCAAAAAGCAAGGAATTAGGGTTTCAAACTTTGAAAATATTTGATTTTGGTTGGGGCCAGAGATCGATTTATCCTACTATACCCAAAGAAACATATTCTTCCTAAAACTACAATCTATGTTTTTTTATTGTTTTTTCTCTCATATTTTGTGGTTAGCTAACAGAAAAACATAACCATATTCAAAAAATTTCCGATATACAATAGAAAATCATAATAATATCATTGAAAAGATAATGCATATATGTGGTATTAAAATAAAATTACTAACACGCGTAAATCAATAACTTTAGAAACAATAACCATACATTTATACGTACTAACAATGATAACCATAATCATAACAAAAACAGAGAATATAGAGAAAAGAAAATGCAATGCAAGTTCATAACATCAACAAAAGGAACAGAAAATATCCAATCCCTTCAGAAAGAGTCGCAGCCGCATTGGAGGATTCACCGATCTCCATACCAGAATCCCCCAAAACCTCGATCCTCCGGTTAACATCTTTCAGATTTTGGTCAATCAGATAACCTAAATCATTCAGATCCAAGAGATTTAGAACAAACATACCCATGTCTCCTTGCAAACAGTGGAACATGACTTCCGTCATCTCCCGTTCCCTGCTCTCCTTACTCTCTTTCTTCAACTGCTCGGACGTTTTGGCTATCCGTCGTCTGAGGAAAGTCTCTTGGTCCATCATTCTCTCCTGTTGGTCCATCACCGGCAACGCCTGGAATTGCGAAACAACGCTTTGCACACCGGCATTTGATGGCCACACGTCGGGATTGGAGTCGTCGGGGCTGTAGATGATGGCACATAGAGTTGAGTACTGCTCGTTCATGACTTTCTTAATTAAACCTTTCTTTCTTTTCTTAAAAGTTGCTTTCCCAAAATAATCGCTGGAAATAAGAGCAAGTTTTGTTTTATGTGTTGTGTTTTTGTTTTTGTGCCCGTGGATGTGTTAGTGTTATATAGTGATTGAGAGGTACGAAGATTTTTATTTTTCATTACATATATTACTTTTTAATTTATAGCTGGTCAAAGAATATATTAGTTACATCCAAAAATTTAGATAAACCATATCACATTAGTCAAAATGACTGTTGGTCAACAAAGCACAAAACTTGAAGTTTATACAGAGAAAATAATTAACTTGAATGTTTTAGGGTACGACCGAGAATAAATTAAAGATTTTTCAGAGAAAATAATTAATTTGAAGGTTTTAGGGTGCGACCGAGAATAAGTTGAAGGTTTTTTATGGTAATTTTCCTTTAAAAAAAAGTTGTGAATCTTAATTTAAAAAAAAAATGGTTTTACAAGTACAAGTCAAAGTATTTCTTCAAATTGTGTGGCACTGCTAGTGATTTTAGTTTAATAATGGACAAATTGTGCCTTACATTGAAAAAAATGTCTTACTAATGAAAAAAAGAACGCAGTTGTAGTTGTGTCAATACTATCTCAATTCTCAACAGCAAAAAACAAAAATACATAGTGCATGGCATTTGCTAATGAAACTGAAAAACAAAAAAAAATACGAGAAAGTGGAAAGAACGTGACACACTGACATACGCCGAGTTTATAGATAAACAGTAAACTGATAGGGACTGATTCTCTTTATTTAATTCCTCATATATTATAAAAATGATCATTGTTTTGTGTTTTTCTTCTCCACAATGTCCACACTATAAGATCATGTTAATACTTAATCACTGTTTATTTCGCTCCTTGTCATAAACAAAATTATCATTTCAGCTAAACACAAAATAACGGATAAAAAAAGAGTGACAGGTGTGAATGTGATTATACTAATACAGTTTTAAAATATTTAAATTGATTATTTTGCAGGTCGAGAGAGAGAGAGAGAGAGAGAGAGGAGAAGCGACGAAGAATGAGAAGACGAAAGAGAAAACAAGATCAGAAGCAAAATTTGACAGAGAGATAATTAGATTTTGAGAGAGAATGATGGCAACAGCTGTATTATTGAGGCTATAAACAAGAGCATTTCTTTTTGTTTCTTCTTCTTTCATCTCTCAATCGATATCTTCAATTTGGAACAATTTGAGGATTTGGATTTTGTAAATATGGAAAAGCGTTTGGATTCGAGGAACCAGGTGGTGGAAGAAATCATGAGAATCCATAGATCGTTACCGTCGAGACCAGATATCGACGACGTCGAAGCCGCGACTTCTCTGATACAGAACGTTGAAAAAGACGATCAGAGCCGCTTGGAAGCCATTGATAAACAGAAGAAAAGCTCCGATGTTCCTCGGGAGCTTTTCGACGTGTTGCAAGAGATGAAGCGAGGTCTTGTTCATTTCCAAAGCAGAGAACAGAAGAGAGAAGCCACGAAAATCGTCGATCTGGAATCTGTACACGTTGTGTTCGACGATTTGATTCAGAGAGCTTCCAATTGCATTGCTCCCTCGCCGCCTTCCTCCATTGTTGACTCTACCGCTCCGGTTGTTTCATCTTCTGATTCTCCGGCGAAGAGTTTGTATTGTTCCGATCAGGCTCCTGTAAAATCCAAGGAAATGTTCACTCGCGACGATACATTTGTGACGACGAAACCCAAATCTTCGCTCTACAGCGACGGGTTATTAGCTCCTCGCAAGTCTCAGGTTTCAGATTCAACACTTCAGGCTAAAAAAGTCACCGGTGAGTTCGATTCCACCAAACCCTTCAAATGTCTTTTGAGATAGAATTGTGATTGAAGTGGGAACCATCATATATGTGTAGGCCATGAAAAAGCTTTTAACTTTTGGATTAAAAAACTGAGCTTTAAGATTCAAATAGTGTTTTCATATGTTTAGGCCATGGAAAATGTGAAAACTTTTGGATAGAAACTGAGCTTAAGATTCGTAATAGTGTGATTAGATTGTTTTCCAATGGAATCTGTTTTGTTTCTAATTGTAGTCTATAACGATTTTATGTGTATAGGCATTGATGGGGAGAAACTGAGTCTCATAAAACTTGCAAGTTTGATTGAAGTATATGCCAAGAAAGCTACTCAGGAGCTAAATCTACAGCACAAGCTGATGGATCAGCTCGAATGGCTTCCAGATTCTATAGGCAAGTTAACGAGTCTGGTTAGGCTAGATTTATCTGAGAATTGCATCATGGTACTACCACCAACCATCGGAGGGCTTTTGTCATTGACGAGGCTCGATTTGCATTCGAACAGAATCGGCCAGCTTCCTGAGTCTATAGGAGATTTGGTCAACTTGGTCAACTTGAATCTTAGTGGAAACCAGTTATTGTCTCTGCCATCAGGATTTAGTAGATTGATCAATCTTGAGGAAGTTGATTTAAGCTCTAACAGCCTCTCTATACTCCCTGAATCCATCGGTTCTCTCGTGAGCCTCAAGAAGCTCGACGTTGAAACGAACAATATCGAAGAGATTCCGCATAGTATCTCTGGCTGTGCTTCTCTGAAAGAGCTCCGTGCAGATTACAACAGGCTTAAGGCTCTCCCTGAAGCTGTTGGGAAGATAACTACCTTGGAGATACTGAACGTCCGTTACAATAACATTCGGCAGCTACCGACAACAATGTCCTCCATGGCTAACCTCAAGGAGCTAGATGTGAGTTTCAACGAGCTTGAGTCAGTGCCGGAGAGCTTATGCCATGCGAAAACGCTTGTTAAGCTTAACGTTGGGAACAATTTTGCAAACCTGAGATCGCTCCCGGGGTTAATAGGCAACCTTGAGATGCTGGAAGAGCTTGATATGAGCAATAACCAGATCCGTCTCCTTCCTTACTCGTTCAAAGAGCTTTCACAGCTTCGTGTGCTTCGCACACAGCAAAACCCACTTGAAGAGCTTCCAAGGGAAGTAACCGAAAAAGGCGCTCAGGTACTTTCTTATCTCAGTTTTTCTTATTTGTCCTTCTGCAGCTTATGTCTAGATTATGGATGATTGATTCATGCTTTTTTTTTTTTGCCATCTTCTTAGGCCGTGGTTCAATACATGAATGATCTCGTGGAGGCAAGAAGCACCAAATCTCAAAGAGGTAAACCGAAGAAGAGCTGGGTCAACAGTATCTGCTTCTTCTGCAAGTCCACCAACTAAACACAACACAGAGGAACATGATGACGAATCCTTTAAACCACTCTTGACAAAATCTGACCTTTTTTCTATCATCAGGTAGATTTCTTTCTTACAACTCCAAAACAACATGAAAGTCCACACAAAGAAGCCAGTTTCATTTGAAACCACGTATACTTGTTTTTGTTCATACCTCAATTAGGACTGTATCGAGAAGAAAATGTAATTCAGTTTGTTAATCTCAAAGTGGTTGATTGTATTCTTGTTTCTCTTGATGTAACTTTCTGCTCTTTGGTGGCTGAAATGTAATCCAATTCTTGTTTCTTTTGGTGTACCAAAAGTTTTGCATCAGTGAACAGCACATGTTTAAATTTGAGAACAGCAAAATTTCATACAAGGACAAAGATATGTATTAGTCATGTCTCTTGTTTTGCTCGCCATGTGCTGAGATATTTTTTTGTTATATTGCTAAAACATATTTCATAAGAACAAAACAGACTAAATAGTGTTACTCAAACGTTGATACATTTAAGATCTACATACTACTGATTACTCACAGCACTCAAAAGTTAAAGAGTTAAATAAGACCACCCGATCATCAAAACCTTGAGCTACTAAGTCATTCTCTGCACCAAATCAGATTAGTTTCTTCTGAATCATTTCCTCAAATGAAACTCCACACAGATTCTTCCTGCGATTCACAACACGTTCCAACAGTAGATCGTCCTTGGGCTTTTCTAAGTTCCTCCATCATCTTAGCCTTCTTAAGTTCCTCCATCATCTTCTCTCTTTTAAATTCCTCCCGCATCTTAGCTATTTCCAGCTTAGCTATTTCAGTCTTAACGCTCTGAAACATGACAAGACATGACATGTCAGGCATGACTGTGTTAGGTCTTATAAAAAATCAACAAACTTAAGAAGCATCAAACACCATTTCTTGCTTTTACCTGCACAACTCGGTCCGCCTTCTTTTCAATTCTCTTCATTTCATTCAGTTCTGCCCTACGTTCCTGAAGCAAGAGAAGAAAAAATTACAGGTCAACCAAATAGATACTATTGTCCTTTCAAAAATCTAACAAAATGCAGATGCAGAACACCATTTCTTGCTTACCTCCGCTAAAGACTTGGCTTTAGCCAAGCACTGAAACATGAGAAAGAAAAATAATCAGATGGAGAGAGATATTATATAAATCAGCTGCATAACTGAATCCTTCCAAGGAAACACCATTTCTTGCGTACCTGTTTGGCTTTTTCCCTTAATGATTTTGGATAAGGTGTTAAAGCATCATCTGAAGGAAAGACAATAACACACATTGATCAATCCTTGTTTCCCACAAAAGAAAATCAAAACAGTAGCTCCAAGCATGAACAGATTATTTAGAGCACACATACGAGTGTAGAATCCAAGACCAAATATTGCTGATCCCATCAAAACTTTCCTGAATACTCCATTCTTTTCCTGACAAGAGAAACCTTAATCTATCTCAGTTGATGGTTTATAAAAATGGAATACAAGAACAAAAGAAGCAGGAAAGTGTTTACCTTTAAGAGAAAAGAGCCCATCATCTTCTCTTGACCCCTCTGAAAATACAAAATTTAAGGGATTATTTTATTCTTCAAACAGATTCATCATCGATAATTCGATATCATACAACCAGTTTGCTAAAATTTACACACAGAAAGAAAAAAAACAGATAACTTTATCTCATAGGATAAAAAGCACGAGTCTTTAAAGCACTTAGCGATCTTATGGGTCTAGAGAAAACGACTTAACACAAAATCGAACAACAGAAACCCTAACAACAAAATCGGCCGGAAAGAGAAGAAATAAGAAAAGAGAAACGGCATTGACTGAAGAAAAGAAACAGAGTCAAACCACGAAATGCTGAGCGAGATTTGAAGATTCGTTCCAGGCTAAGTCTTCGATTTTGATAAGAGTGAGTGGAAGACTGTGAGTAAACGCAAGCAAAGGACTTCACTCTGCAGTCCCGTTAACGTGAAACGCTGCAAACAAACAGGAAAGAGGCAAACAATTACTGTACAGAGAGAAAGCTTTTCCAATAACCAAACCGGGTTTCCTGAATAAACTTGATTTTTTTTTTTGTATTCTGTGGAATTAACTTCGGTCTGGAGTTGTCTTTTGGTTCATAATAATAATGCTAACCGAGCCATTGTCGCTTTTGGTGGCCATTATTAACCGATAATTTTAGTTGGAGTATGTAATTGACAATGCATACTAATTTAAATATGAGAGCCCATTTCAGATAATGTCACCCAAAAGTTGATACATAGTCAAGGATTTAAATCTGAGCACTACTAATTTACTAACACAACTCAAAAGTTAAAGAGCTAAATAAGATCAGATCATCATCATCATCAGAATCCTTTAGTTTCTAAAAGATATCAGTTTCTGCCTTAATGGTTTCTTCTGATCCATTTCTTGATTGCGATCCACAACACCACGTTTCCATAGTCTATCGTCCATTTGCTTTTTTAACTTCTTCCAACTCAGCCATTCGAGCATCATACAACTGAAACACACACGAGAAGGAAGACATTGCACATCAAGCTTAACTATGTTAATGTCCTTATCACATGATCAAACATTTAGATGCATCAAGAAAACCATTTTTTCTTGCTTTTACCTGCATTAGATGGACCATTAACTTTCGAGTTTCTTTAAGCTTGGCTATGCGAGCATCGCACTCCTGAAACAAGAGAAGAGGCCAACCAATATCTAACTATTGTCTTTTCCAAATCAAATGACTCTACATGTATAACACCACTTCTTGCTTACATCTGATAAGGACATGGCTTCATCCAACGACTGAAACATGAGAAAGAACGAAAGAAAAACAGAGATAGACAATTAGGAAATTCAGCTGTTAACTGCTGTATCCTTTCAAAAACACCATTTCTTGCTTACCTGTTCGGCTTCTTTAATCACTGTTCCTAAATTGGGGTTTAAAGCACGATCTGATAGGAAAGACAAATACACACATTGATCAAGCTTTTTCCCCTAAAATGCCAAATAACAGCTACAAATCATAAACTATAATCAGTGACCCCGAAGATCCTTTAGAGTCACATACTTGTGTGGAATCCAAGAGCAAATATTATTGATCCCTTGAAAAATCCCCAGGTTACTCCCTTCTGTCAAAAAAACAATTTCTCTAAATCTCAGTCAAAGTCGATGGTTTTATGAAGATGAATAAAAGAAACAGGCGAGTGTGTTACCTTTAAGAGATTGGAGCCGAGGAAGAGTCTCATGATGTTCTTGATCCTCTGAAACATAGAAATTTCAGGGATGGCTTTTGTTCTTCAAAAATATACATGGAAATGGGAGTATTAAAAAAAAGTTAGCTAAATGATAACAACATAAAGTTAGCTTGATGATAACAAAGACAGATTTTGAAGCCAGAACTAAATTCACTCTCATGGATTTAGCGGAAAAAGCCAGGAATCTTCAAACATTTAGCGATATTATCGGTTTAAAAGGACTCTGCAGAGGAAAACGACACTAAAGAACAAAATCGAGCAGCAGAAAACCTACAAACAAAATCGGACGGAGAGGAAGAAAAGGAATTGACTGTAGAAAGGAAAACGAGCAGACCTAGAAAAGAAGTCCTGTGCGAGAGATTTGACGATTTGTCGTCTTCGGTTTCGATTTTGAGTAGAGACAGTGTGGAGTGAAATGGGGAAGAAGCAAAAACAGCCTTTAAAGTTTCCAATAACCAAAGAAGAAAACCGGGTTTGGTCCAGTTTGTGGATTATTGACTTCGATTTAATTCGGTTTGGTTGGGTCGCGTTTGTTGGAAAGGCCCAGGAAGAAGAAAATGATTGACACAATTGGTATGTCACTTTAATGTAATTCAATTCTACTTCCGTATTTGTTAGTTCGGGCTTTAGTTCAGATTCGAGTTCAGATTTTTTTGAAAATACGCAGTAGATAGGTATTTAAAGCGCCAAATTCCTAATTGCAAATCACACAATGAGAGTTTAAGAACTAACCAAACCACACCACACAAGTCACACGAGAGATATAACTACTAGAAAACAACAAAGGTAAGAGACAAGGAACCAGCCGAGTCCCCCACTTACGCTTCAGCTTTGACAGCAGCCGCAGAAGAAGAAGAAGAAGAAGCACCACCGCTCTCAAGAAGCCATTCCCTGGCGCAAATCAGAGCCTCCACAGTCTCAGGCCTCAGCGACGTCTTGTACTCATCCATCTCCCTCGGTTCCATGTCAAATACATGGTCAACAAAAGCTGCAGCCGAGACCGGGACCGAGAGGATGTCTCTAGCCATCTTCGACAAGGTCGGGAACTTGAGCTTGTTCTGTTTCCACCAGTCGAGCACGTCAAACTCCTGAACTCGAGGAAGCAGCGTTTCATCGAGGTACTGGTCAAGCTCCGATTTCAGATTCTGCCCCGTCGTCTCCATGATGTACGTGTCGAAATCCGACAGCCCGTCTGCTTTCCCTCCGTCGGATGCCGGATTCAGCGGCAACAGGACCGCCATGTACTCGCTGAAGAGCTCGTGGATCCCATCGTCCACAGTCTTGATGTTCTTCCCTGCGTCTTCTCCGAATATCTTGGAGAAACTGAACTCAACGAGCTTCATCTTGAACCGAGGATCCATCACCACCGCCATCGCCAAAACCAAGCTACAGTCTCTCCAGTACTTGTCAACCTTCTCTTTCATGGTTTTAGCAATACCCGCAACGTAAGGATCCTCTCCACCTATCGCCCGAGACAGATCCGACTGTGTCTTCCACACTTCATGGAAGAAGGTAACCGCGGATGGGTTTTCAGTAGACTGGAGAGTAGAGGCAGCTTCGTAAAGAGGCTTCAGGAATGTGCAAAGTGCCTCCACCTGCCTCCAGTTATCAGCTAAAGGAGGATGCTTGTAGTCAGGGTCAGAAGTCTCCAAGCAATAAAACACTTCCTTCAATTCCGAAGCAGCCACGAGCATCTTATACGTTGTGTTCCATTGCGTCTGATCATCAAGAGAAAGCACCTTATCGCTCGGAACTTGAAGCTGCTCCTTGAGCTCAACAAACCTATCCTCATGATTCTCTGAAGTCTTCACATGCTTCACACTGTCCCTGATCTTGTTGATCACATCTTTACCTTTCTCAAGAACTTCCTTAGCGAGGCCACTGAACGTTCGAGCAACGCAGTTCCCAATCACCAACTGACCATCAAGAATCCCAGGGTTCTTGATGCAGATTTGAGGTCTGATTTTCTCAACCGCGGCTTTACTCGCCGAATGGTTGAAGGCAACAGAGAACAGCTTCCCTTCAAGACCCCATTCAGATACACAATTCGCAACAGCATTGCTCAAAGCTTCATCAGATTCAGGGTACGATTCCATCAAAACATTGAGAAGCTTCCTCTGTATCTTCCAATCGCTATCAATGAAATGACCAGTCACAAACACATACCCGAGAGTCAGCTTCGACGTCCAGAAGTCGAGCGTGAGACAGATCCGTCCCGGAATCAATTGTAACGACTTGATAACGTTCTGCTTCTCCGCGAGGTAAGTCGCCACACAGTCTCCTTGAACATTGTTGAAGCTCACAGAGTCGAATCGAGGCTGGAGACTCTCCACGAAAGAGGCGAAACCAGGATGCTCGACCATGTGAAGAGGATAGTCATGGAGGATGATCATCTTCGCGATCTGATGACGACACTTCTCCTGATCAATCGAAACGTAAGCACTATTGCTCTGCGTTCGGTAGCGTCTTCTCGGTGTGTAATCACCCTTGGGAGTGTACGGAGTCGGAGTCGTCGTGTTGTTTTCGTTCTCTTGAGCATGAGCATGGACGAGAGCAGGACAAGTACCTTTAGCTATGTGACGCTTGAGGTGGCTAGTGCCGGCGACTTTGGTGCCGTTGCTGTAAGCGAAGCTCTGGTTACAGCCTTTGCAGAAAGCTCTTCTGAGATCAGGCTCTACGGTGGCAATTGTGAAGTGTTCCCACACCATCGACTTCTTCTTCCGTCGCTTGATCGGCTGCGTCTCTGGCGATCGCATCTCGACGTCGTTGTAGACCTCAATTGCTGTTTCCATCTTCTCTTCGGCTGTTTTTTTTTTAATTTTGAAAGGGAACGGTGGCGGAGGGGAATCTCCGGCGCGGTGGAGACGGAGGAATCGAACGGATCGAAGAAAATTCGAACGGATCGGAGGGAATCGGGCGGATCGAAAGAGAGGAAAATTGGGCTTTGAGAATTCGAGAGGCTAATTGGATCTGATCTTTTTGCAGATCCGATCTTTGGTGGAAAAAAAGCAGAAAGGCAAAGAGATAAGGTTGTTCGATAAGCACAATAAGGGTTAGGTCGAGAGGATTTATTTGGGACCTATTGGGCCAGTTATTGGGCTTTTTATGAGGGCGAGCGAAACCAGTGATGAACTCCTTCGAGTTTCAATAACCAAAGAACGAAAACCGGGTTTGATTCGGTTCGTTTGGGGGATTATTTGACTTCGATTTAATTCGGTTTGGTATTTTTGTTTTTCGAAAATAATTAACGTTTTCATTTTCAAAATGTTTGATGTAATTTCTCGACTGAAATCGATAAGATCTATCTCCATTCTCTATTGTCTCTTGCTTCTTCTATCACTTTTCCACTTTTTCTTCTGATCTTCTTCAAGTCTTTCAAGAGAAACCGATGAGAAAAATGTTTCATTAGTTTAATGGACTTAATGTATCCATTTGTTACCTCCATAATTATTACAACTTACAACCAGATATACGTCAACAGTTGATTATACACCTTTTCAAAATTTTACTCACGTTTACAAAAACAAAACAAAAACATTTGATAATACACACAATTTTGTTATTGCAGAAGTCAGTAAACGATTTATCCATAACCATAAGTAAGAAAAAACAAAAGAATAAATTTAGTAAATTCGGAGGGACCGAGGAGACATGGGTTTTTGCTCAGATAAGCTCACATGGCCGACTCTATTTGCTGTCTAATCAATATATCTATTTATTCGTAAAATCTATTTTTTTCTAGAGATCCTAAATTATAATCATCTCGAACTTTGAACTCCATCTGATTGATTTAAACACAGTGTGGATTACAAGAAAAAAGAAGAGGGAGTAAAAAAAAAAACATTAAAGATCTAATTTCCTAATTAGACTCACTTTACATACTTTTTGAATTAATTATTTCCGAGTAGTAAGAAAAATTAAGTGTTAAGGAAGAAACGTAGGAATAGAGGAAGTGAGCTGCGAAGAAGAGTGTTGTTGGTGATGTTGATGATCTTTCATTTGACTCCCCGCCGTGGAAGCGTGACCGCACCGGTCACATCTCACCGGCGTAAGAATCCGGCGACAAGAAGGACACGAAGACCTAGAAGCAAGCCATTTGTCAATACACGCCACGTGGAACGAATGACCACAGAGAGGAAGGACTCTGATTTCTTCGCCGTCGGCGAAGTCAGTGAGACAAATCGCGCATTCAGTTGACTCTCCTCCGGCTTCATCAGCGGCGGCGCCGGATGTTGACTCAGCGGCGGTGAAAGTGGATCTTGGTAGAGACTGTAGAGCTTTCTTCTTCAAGCCTTTGTTCGGCGACGGCGTATCTCCTCCGGTTGTAAACCGTCGGAGCCAAGCACAGCGTAGGACGGCGGCAAGGCCAGCTACACATATGAGAGCGCAGAGAAGAGCCGACAAGATCACAACCATGTCGGATTCCGCCGCGAGCATCTGCTCGGACGGTTGTGGTGGCGCTGCCGTCTCGAGTAATCTTGACGGTCGAGTCATTTTTGAGCTTTGGTGTTTTTTTTATTCTTTCGTTTGTGTGAGTTTGAAGACAAAAGAATGTGAGAGTGATGAAGATAAGAAAGAATCTTGATTCTTGATCCACGTTATAATAGAGACACACAAAGATACTTACATAGATACATCTATATATGCTTTTATAATAGTATTTGCATAATTGCATAATATAAAGAGTTTATAACATATTTAAAAAAAGAGTTTATAACATATTTAAAAAATAAAACAAATCCATATATACAGACAGAAAGTTTGGATGAAGAGAAACAAAATTAGACGCTGGCAAGAAAAAGGAGAAACAAAATTAGATGCTAATTTAATTTCCAAAATTAATGGCTGAAATAGTGTTTACATGCAAATTGCATCTTCCTAATTAGAGTATTGTTGTTTCGTGTGGACACATATTCTGTTAATTGCTTTTAAAACAAACATTTTGCTCTTAAAGAAGATGCATCTAACTATCTCCAACCTCTTTGATGATAACCCAACTATAATTTTTTATTTATCAAAATGGTATTTTTCAAAAATAAAATCTCTTTATGACTAGTCAATTTATGTTGAGATTACAACGACTTTTTTCAATTCATTATCCGTATAAGAAATTGGTGTTAGTTAAAAAATGTGTATAGAAAACAGTAAACACACTTCATTATCAATTTTCAGACAGTGAGAGATATTTTAATATTTATAGTTATTTCAAATTCGAATAAAACTTGGAGTAAAATTATATGAAAAGAAAAGATGGGTAGGTGGGTGTTTATAGTTTCAGTTTTTGACGAACAGAAGACATTACCAAAAGGTATAAGTAAGCTCCTCTCTTACCTAAACGGCTAAACCTACTTTCGATTAAACTTGTTCCTTTTCTTTTCGATAAAGTAGACTTGTTCTTTTACATTGTATTATTCTCTTAGAATTAATATAAATTCTCTAAAATGAGATGGAAGGAAAAAGACAAATGAGAGTCGAGATCAATTTTGTGGAAATGGTTGTTAATAACACCGGCCACTTTTGGTTCTTGCCTCATTGCGGTATGTCTTCTGACAAGAACATTTATCAGTTTAACCGACCATTTTACTGGTAAACGAGATAATTTGGATGCTAGAACCTCGAAACTCACATTTTGGTTCTAATGCAATTGTTGTTTCTGTAAATTGTCTCCTACTAATATATTTTGGATCTTGCAGTTTTTGTATAGCCTAGGTGGGATCTGGACTATCTATTAACAAAATCAGAATCTTTAAAAGTCGATTCACGTACGTGTCAAAACATTTGGTAGACATACGTATATTTATATCGAAATTATAGAATACAATTTGACACGTAATGTATTTGGTGATGTTCTTAGGAATTGAATAATCGTTAGGTAGACGTCTATATAGTATATACTTTTTTGATGTTCGTCAATTTACGTATGAGGTTTACACCTTAACCTCACTGAAGTCTACTATCTATCAACTAATTACGTAGAAAACATTTTCTTAAACTAGAAAGTTTGTCATCAGTTGGGCTTTAACCCTCTCTGTTTCGGCTTCATAACAAAAATGGATCATAATAGTATAATACTGGTTTGATCTCTTTCTAAAACATATGATAAATTATGTTAGTGCTCTTCGAAATTGTATCAATTTTTAACATACAAAATGAAAATTAAATTTCTGTCTATTGTAGTACTGTTAGAAAAAAATATGATGTCACTTGTTTATAACAGATAATGTTTCCCTCTCTGCCTCTCTTATTACACCCAATTAGGAAAAGAAGTACAACTTTAACTTGGTTTAAGTCATTTTTTTTTTTATGATAAAAATAGTAGAACTTGAAGAATAAAGACACTAGAAATGGAATCTCTTTACCTGAATGCTTTTTTAAAAACGTTTCTTTGCCTGAATGCCAGTCGCCAGACATGTGAATTCGACTTTAATTTTTTTTTTTTTAAATGTAAAGGTAAGCCAATAATGGATATATAAACAAATCGTTTGGAGCAAAGTTTTTGTTTTTGGCTTTGGCTTTGGGTAGTAGAGTATGTTTATGTATGAGTTCTCTTTATGTATCTGGACATAGAAGTATAGAACCAAACATGGTAGTTATGCACTTATGCTTTAAAGGGCTATCGGAGTTAATTCAGTTGCTTAGAGAACATTTGCAGTTGTAATTTCTTGTTCAGTGAAACTAATCTTGATTTTGATTTTAGTATTCTTAAGAAATAAAAGATTAAAGCGCTCTCAGTTCACAAATTCGATCTTATAATTAACAACTGCAGTAATTATCTGATGACTTATATAGTATTCCAAAAGTAATAACAAAACCTACTGAGTTATGACAAAATGGTGCACATGTGCTTGTCTGTCTCTTCGACTTTTATAATTTTCTGATTTCTTTTTGGCTCTGTTTAAAGCGAATTACGCCTTTTAGTTTTAAGTTATCTGTGAAGTACCAATCACAAGGATTTTGTAAGGAAACCTTTTATCATCTTTAAGATATCAAATGATATGATATTTTATGTCCCATGTGCTTCCCGCTGGGCATAACTTATCCATCACCTATCTCAATTATTTAACACCAATTATAATTGTAGATAATGGTCATTAACCAATTCCCAAATACATAAAGGATAAAGCAAACCGAAAATTTCGTAGCTTTCCCTCTCATAATACTGAAATTTGAAGTTTAAAATATTTTTGATGATGGAAGTTAATTAATAACGAGTTAGGTGATCAAATAGAAGATGAAACGCATATGAACATTCAACTTAGTTAAGGTTTTTGTAAACCTAAAATCAGATAACATTTACACATTTGTGCTAAACGCTAAAGCATCTCTTGAGTCTTGTCCATAACCCCACTTTGATCAACTACGTTAAGAGAAACCGGATCTTTAAATTCTGCTTTTGTGCTAAGCTCCTCAAAGGCATTCACAAGATTTTGCAGCCTTGCAACAAACTCAATCAGAAGAGAAGCAAACGTAGCTAGAGACAAAGAACTTGCGCTTTCGTATACTTTACATTCTATCTCATTCACCACAGAACCACCAATGAATGACACACTTGGCCACGTCTCACGATTCCTTAACATCATACTCTCTGTTGATATCCATATACCACTGGCTGGATTCTGATTGTTGCTACTGTTTGTATCCCAAATCTGACTTAAGGATTTGATCACTTTGGCCTCGTCGTGATCGTTTTCTTGAGCTTCTTCAGCTTCAGCTTGCTGATCTTTAATAGCCGCCCAGCTTTCTGAATTTACAAGAAGATATGATTTAGTGTCTATTTTCGTCTGAAGTTCCTCTGCTGCACGTCGAACGTCCTTTAGAATCTCTCCAAGGCTTAGCTTCTCCATTTTCTCCACCTTTTCTCCTATCAAACGAAGAACTTTTGCTCCTTCATTGCCAACTCTTTGAATCTCGTGACGGAAAGCTTGTCGTTTCTCTGGAGCTGCCTGCCAAAACCACAAAGCTCATTACCTCATAACATTCAATCTAATTTACACCAAACCATAATACAAACAAAAAAGCCGAACCATACCAAACAAAAACAGTTTCATTAAATAAGGAACGTACTTGTATCTCTGAAAGTATGCAACCATGCATTGCCATGACCGTGAAAGCACAATGCCTTAGGGCACCACTAAGTTTGACATAGTTTTTCCATGGATGGTTAAATGTTTTGTAAGGTCCATGTGGAGGCTCCCATATGGCAAAATCAAGCTGCAAGAAAAAAAGGAGGTCTTAATGCTAATAAACATAATATCATCCAAATTCATTTTTTAGCTTGTTGATCTCAACTATACCAACATACCAGAGAATCTTCTTCACTTGTAGATTGAACAACGGATCTATACCCGTTGTATAATGGATCATCTGAAGCTTGGTACGTGAGAATCTTGGAGGGAACTCTCTCATATTCCACACATTGCAAGTAACCATTAACACATCCTAAAATGTTTAAGGATAAAGCAAAACTTGAAACCAGTCAAGGGACACCACAATAAAATGTCATGTTATATACATATATGTTTGTTTAAATTTTACCTTCTAGAGAATTTGCAACACTCTTGAAATTTGTAGCCACCAGTTTATGGAGATCTTCCCCGGACCATGTTGGAAATACGAATATATTCATAATCAAACATATTGTTGCACCAAGCGCAATAAACAAAAACCTGTAATACGCAGTGCTGAAGAAATCTCCGGTTTTGTTCCCCGAAACCAAAACGATGCAATATGTCAACAAGAACACTCTGAATGCATATTCATATGGCTTCATGGCCGGGTGGAGTTTCAAATAGCTAGCACTGAAACCTGATAGATAAAAGGCAAAGAGAACATGTTACTATCTATATTAAAAAACCTAGGGAGTCAAGGAAATGCGGCAACCTGCAAGGAAAATGCATATGATGATGATGAGTTGCTTGAAGTCTCCTGATAAAACAGAGAACCTCGCAATGCCTACTGCAAGTCCCCCAGCAGAGAATGTGCCTATAGCTCTGTTGAATCCTTTGACCAGAGTTGCTCCTGCGAATTACACATGAGTTAAGGAGATGACTATAAAACACTTAAACAGTGTTCAAAAAAGTTTTGAATGTTCATTTTAGTCCCAAAAAAAATACTTACGAGTAACAATTTAGAAATACCAACTCTTTTTAGTCCATTTTGGAGAATTGCCCAAACTTAAATTACATTAAAACATACAAAATACAAAAACATTTTCTTTCTAATTACATAGGATTAAATTTATAATTTCTGAAATTATAATTTATGGTTATCCAAGTGTGTGTTTTTGTTGGTTCGTCTATATGCTGAGTTTATATTTATGAATTTATCAGAAATATTAAGCATGTTAAAATTAGCACAGAGTAACGATCAAATCAGTTCATGAGCTCAAGCCCTCGAGTAAAATCCAATCAAACAACAAACAATTTCCTCCAAATGGAATCAACCTTAAAAAAAACCGAGAACGGATAAAATACCTACAGAGTACTCAAAAACCACGACGACAGTAAGGATGGCCCACACAGAGAATTTACTAGCATCGTGCAACGGTTCTTTGAGGAAGATGACGAATGAGCTTAGGGAGAGAGCCATTCCCATCTTGACGGCGAAGAAGAGCTTCCGACGATCAGAATGTCTCATCTCGTACAGTTTTGTGAGCCAGCGGAAACACCAGCTTGAGTCATCATCATTGAAGCCGAAATCTGAACGTCTTCTCCCCGAGAGAAGCCTCTCTCTGCTTTGCAATGGAAATGACCCCATTTCTCCTTAATAACCAACCACCAAGAGATTACTCTTGTTGTTGTCTTAATAAATAGGAAGAGATTTTTGGTCATATGATTAACTTGGTACGTACGTTGCATTTACTTTCTTCCCATTAATGCATATATATATATATATATATATATATATATACCTTATAATTTCAAGTTATTGAATTTTGCTTATTTGTTCCTTTTGGCGCATAATAAAGAGAAAGGACTTTGTGCCTTTGTGGACCTACAAATGGACCAATAACAAAGCGGTGATTAAATACGTGCGTATCTTGTATCCACGTATAGATAGTTTTAGGGAAACATCAAAAGAGCAGTTTCATGGTTTGTGAGACTCTCGTGAATGTGAATGTGACATTTTTAAAAGCGTTACAATTTGTTACATCTACCGCTCGCTCACCATTCTTCTACGGTCAATCCTACCCACCCTAACTTGAGGTTTTTCGTCACTTTTATCTCCTACGTTTTTTTTTTTCCCTTTTTCAATGAATTTTGGTGGAATTAAACCTTTTCTTTAGCATTCAGGAGTATTAGGGGCAATAAAAGTCAACAACAACAAAAGAATCAAAAGATAAAATCAGCAAAAAAATATCGCAATAAGGTTACTTGTTAACGAAACATATCAAAAATGAAAAAAAATATTTGGCTAGTCCGAGCCATGTCGTCTACTTGCTTACTTGTGTCCAATGTATTGTTTTAGGCTTTTAGCTTTTGCGTAACTACAAAAAAGTCATCGAGAGACTTGCTCATAACCACTAAACAACTTGAAAAGAATTTGACAATTGAAGCAACAACAAAACCTTAAACTTAATTAATATGATCCTTAATACTTTCCTTCTTCACCACGGCACTGATTTACAAAAGCATTGGATAAAAAAATTTAAAATAAACTCTCCACTGACTATTCTTAACTCGGTGCAGGCTACAAGGCTAGTCTCAACGGTCTTGTGATGGTTCTTTGCTCGGTGCAGGCTTGACAAAAGAGAACTCTTTGGAATCAGTTTCACTGTCACGCCGGCTAGTCTCACCACCGGTCTTGGTCTCTAGCTTATTTGGCTCAACTTTCACAACAATCTCAGGATTCTCAGCGATTGGAGATTTGGGAGGAGTCAAAGCTTCGTTGTCCGTGTCAAGATCTGATGTTTCAGGATCAAGTCCTTCGTATCTCATGGAAGGTCCCGTGGTTTTAGAACGCTGCAATGACCTTACGGATAAAGGAGAAGACCTAATCGTTGATGATGCCGTAGGGCTCACGCTTCCATCTCCACCTAGTCTCCTGGTGGTGCTTGACTTCCCTGCTTTCTTCTTCTTCACCGCCATCCTCCATTTCTTCAGCGCTTTGGAAGTTTGCTCGTCGAATACCGACTTTTTCATCCGTGAACCCATCTGGTTTAAGCATGCAGATCTCTCAGTTTTAAACTCAAACCGGAATACACCATTTTCTTTTAGATTGTGAACAAAGGAAAGCTACCTGAGTTACGAGTGCGTAAAGTGGAAGTGTGATGTAGCTGCAAAGACACAAGACTCCAACTCTGCAAGAGAGACAAGAAAAGGAAACAAGATCATTTCTTTGTGCAGACAAATTCATGTAATCTTGTAACATCTCTGAGATTGGAGCTTCTTACGCAATAGCTACTTTCACAATAGCAAGCTTGAAGTTAGGATGGTAGCAAGAATCTTTTCCAAAGGTATACTGATGGAAAACACACACAAAAAAAACAGAGGATTAGTCATTCTCTGTATGTATGGCACACAAAAAAAGATAGCTAAGCTGTGTTCATTACCCATATCCAGAAGAAATATGTGATCTGAAACGCGTTCTGCAAGCAAAAGAGAAAACATTCCAACAAAAGAATCAAATCAGAAAAAGAAAGAACTTGTGGTTTGTTGTTGTGTAGTGTGATTACTATGATTCTTAAGTACCTGAAACAAAGCGAAATGAATGAGATGGAGAATCAACTGAGGACGACGAAACCAGAAATACTCATCGTTGCCTTGTACAAGAGGCATTCCTTGAACGACTGCGTGTTTATCAGTGATTCCTAGAGCCATCCTCGTCATGATCGCTTGAAGCTTTGTCCCCACAGCTAAAATTATCTGAAGATCAAGTTCATTAAGAAGCTTCTATGTTGAGAACATGTTAATGAATAAAGAGAAAGATATCTTACAATAACCGGTCCTGCAGTTGCAAAGTACAATGCCTTGAAACCTGAAATGCCAAAAGCAAAGGCATATTAGAACAGAGTCACCACTTAAAGAATCTTCTTCTATACATTCAGATTCTTATTACCATCAACACATAGGAGGAGGAAGAGAACAAAAGATGCCCACAAGACCGGGCTGCGTACATTAGCAAACATGTTGTGTCAAAATGATGCATTAGACATAAAAGAACCAAACAAATTACTTGTAGGAAGTGTTGTTAGGTACCTGACTCCAACTACCACCTTGAAATCATCCTCTAAGGATCTTTTTATGTATTTTTGGAAGTTGAATTGACTTCCTGGAGCTAGATGCACCTTCATAAACCAACCACAAAAAGAGACTCAGCTAAATGAACAGTATAATTCTTGATCGATCGGTAAATGGACAGTAAGTTTGAAAGTCTCACAGCGATGAATCCGTTTCGCAATGTCAAGTAGTCAGTTTTTCCAACGGATCTGAAAAACTGTCTAAAGAAACATCCCTGAAACGCATTAAAGTGAGAACAAGATCACGAACTGTTCCCAACTGTTTTTTTGATATGTGTGGTTGACTAAGAAGAGAGAAGAAGAAGCAAGAGGGGGATGGGTGATGATTCTTACAATATAGAAAAAGACTGGAATCCGAGTCCAGAAACTAGTGTGCGCTCTTACGAAAGAGGTTTCATGAGTTAGCCTAAATCTTGAAGTATCTGTAAGCAACACACAGAGCTCAAGACACCACAAAAAAGATAAGAGACTACAAAATATGTACATTTCAGATTGCATAAGTACCTGTTGAAAACTCGTAATGATGGGATGATGTCTCGCTCTCCCAATGCTTCCATCCACGGATCTGAAAAGACTCCCCTTCTTTATACAATCAAGATTTCTTAAAACTAAGCTGAGAAACTGGAAACGGTTTTGTAAGTACCTTTAACCTCCCAAGCATCATGGTCAAGAAGCTGTAAAGAACGTGGAAAATGGCTAAGAAGAATATGAGTATGTGCAACTGATGTAGCGCCTCCGCAGAGATAAGCCCTACACGACCCTACACACAATCAAAAACATAACATAGTCTCTCAGCTACACACATTCAATGCTTGGAACTAGAAGAACAATATGTGTGATTCAATGAGAAAACATAAACTCTCACGTCTTTGCACTTTGTGGGAGATGCTTCCCCTCCTTCTAAGAATCTGTGCTCAAACCACAAGAGTTTCCTGTGACTGTCCTCTTTCTCATCGTCTTCCTTTTTTAAGGCTTCATGAACAGGACATGGGAGCATCGTACGAGCAACACTCGGAGGGACACAAATCATCAAAATGTAGCTTTGTCCAAATGTTAGAAGCAGAGAGATGAATCCAAGAACCATCAGCTCTGCAACACAACACAGAGGAAACTATTCATATGAAATTTCCAAATTTTAAACAAGAACAGAAATGGAGAAAGTAAATAAAAGCAATTTCATTTTCACCTGATTTGATCTTCTCCAAAGCATCGAGAAGAGCTCTCTTGTGCCGATCCCATAGAATCTAAATCATTAAACAAATTCACTTCAAGACAAGTAGCCAATTTCCAAAAATATGAACATAAACCCAAAATCTGAAAGACAAAGACAGTTACTTTCTCGAATCAAAGAGAACCCATTTCCATTAAAGCCTCAAAATTTGAACACAAAACCAAAAGAACAAAGAGAATTTGCAGAGAAGAAGGAAAAAAATCACACCGTTCCAACTTTGTGAAGCAATTTTTCGAGAAGAACAGAGACGACGATGAAGAAAGTACAGACAGCAGCAACAGCCCAAGTGGGAGTCTGATTAAGCTCTCTATGTATCACTTTCCTCTCATCCTCCGCCACAACCACCGTCTCTCCTCCACCGAGCAAACACCAGACACCGAGACAAATCAGCCGCCGGAGCAAAGAACAGTCGATCCGCATAACTCCGCGTTTTTTTTCAGACCAAGTTGCTGGGTTTGTGTATGTGCTCGCTACTTAATTTGTAGTAGAAGTTGACAAGAGTGATGAGCTGTCTTCAAATCCTCTCACAATTGCGGAAAACTATCAAAGTAGGATTTGGTGCTTCACGCGGTTGCTAAAGTCTCAGACTTTCTACCTATTTGGAGAAACCCAAATCAATGGAGGATGAAAAAAAAAGCTTGAATCTTTCTACGGAAATTGTAGATTTTGTTAAAGAGTGAGATTGGTCTTAAGTTTTAACTGCTTAATTAATCATATTTATTGGTTTTAGGCAGAGGAAGAAAGAGGAGAGAGAGAGAGAGAGATTAAGTTAAAGCGCGTGAAGTTGTGATTTTCTTAAGTTGAAAAAGCAGTGAAATGTGGCTTTGATTGAGAAACTGTGAATCTGTGATTGCCTTGCCTCCTCCTGTCTTTTACATTCTTTGACCCTAAGTAAAGATCAATTCTTGAATTTGAAAGGAGACGACATTTTCCATAAACTACTAATTTTGTATTTCAATATGACAATATCTAGCTAAATTCGGTAACTTTGGATTCGCAAAATTATAACTGAATATCAAAGGAAATTAAGTTTAATTATTCGATTAATTAAGTTTAATTAAGTTTCTTATTTGATTGATATCTTCACTCTAATCTTTAAAGTTAAAACTTTAGAAGAAGGAAAAAGGGGTTGGTAATTAATTTAATTCCTTAGATTTTATCACACTTTCTTACTATTACTAGTTATATCATTTAAGTCTACTTATTGAAAGAGAAAAAAAAACTATAAATAGTATTACTGTATTTTGTTTAATTAAGTTTCTTATTCAATTGATATCTTCACTCTAATCTTCAAGGTTAAGCTTTGGAAGAAGAAAAAAACGGTTGGTAATTAATTTAATTCTGTAGATTTTATCACAGTTTCTTACTACTACTAGTTACTGTATTTTGTTTCATTTTAGGTGCCAAATTGTATATTCTTTTTTTTTTTTTTGGTTTTAAAATTGTATATTCTTGCTACTCAGAATATTAGTATTTGGCTCTCCTTGCCTCCTTGGAGCATAAAAGGTAGACTGAGAAAAGACCAGTGGTATTTCTTTTTAAATAAATTTTCGTTTTCGATGCTTTATTTTAGTTTTGGCTTTCTAATTTGATTTCACATTCTATCTACAACGTAAATCTTCATCATGTATTGGGATTCTTTTTCTTATTTAATTTAACAAAATCTAAAGCCTCTTTCTAACAGTAGCGATCTCCTACTCGGTTTGAACGAAATATCACAAAAGCAGTTATAGTTACTTTTCACACACACAAAAATGATTTATTTATATAGTGGTTACTAGTGGATGTCTGTCATACAAGCCGATAGAGAGACACTAAAGTAATCTTATGATATCAAATAAAAAATACAATAAAATCAAGAACGGCAATGTTGCTTTTGTCTTTCTTCACCTAACACCCAGATAATATTTGCATGTTAATAATTACGTCCTCGTTCAATAATAGAATAATTCGACTAAGCAGGTCAGTGAGATAGATATATATCTGAGTGAGTCAGTTAGACTATTAAATGACGATGATTTGTAACTCTATTTGCAAAATCGATGGATGGCATCTGAAAACTGCGTATTCATCAAATTAGTGTATTGAAAAGTACGTATTTTTACAAATTATTTTCCTATTTCGTTACTACATAGTACATAGCAAATTCACACAAAAAAAGTGACCGAGCAGAGTGGATCACAGTTCGAATGTTGATATGTTCACATTTATTTGTGAAACTGCGATATTAATTTGAATGCATTAAATGTGATCTGATCGTGATTTGACTATCATGATTTTATAAGTTTATATATATATAAAATGGATATATCAGCTGCTGACATAAATAATTTAGATCATAGATATAAAGTACTAGTAGACTCCCGTGAATTGGACCATTAGCAAGAATCGATTCTATCATAGTTTAGTAATTCCAACGAGAAGAAAACTGAAACTGGTATTGGATAAATAAAAAAATTCTCCAGAAGACATATTAGAAAATTATATTGAAATTAAGAAAAGAATTAACACTAGTATATAAAAGATTTGAATCAAACGACAAAACTCCTCGGTGCAACTGAAGACAAGAAGAATGTATTAACAGTAAAGGAAAAGACAGGGTTTTGGAGGAAATGTGTAGACTTGTGCATAAGATACATGAGATACCATGTTTATTAGACACAACGTGGTCGCTGGAAGATGAAGATAAAAAACGGGTTGAGGTTGAAGAAGAAAAAGATGAAGATAAAGAAGAAACTAAGCTCATCTTTTTCGACCTTGAATGGTCCGAGAGGCAAGAAGAGATCATTGAATTTGGGGCAGTTTTTGTTTCAAATCTCAAGGTGATTGAAACCATGCAATTTTTCATAAAGCCTTCGGTAGAAGTCCTCCAAAAGTTCGAAACACCTAAAAACGGAATCTGTCGGGCGGACCTTGAAAGTGCAAAACCATTCACCGTTGTCAACACGGCAATCTTCTCTTGTGTTTAAGTTTCATAGCTTGTGTTTAAGTTTCATTTACTTTCTTTTTTGTTTGGTAGACGGACATTATTGGGGATAGCAAACGCTGCACACGCAATGACAAGCCAAAGTACAAATTATAAATTACAAAGAACGACTATAGTGTAAAGAACGACATGTGTTGTGTTGGTTACAAATTACAAATTACAGTTGTGTTGATTTTCTGGGAACCACATGTAAAGAACGACCAAGTGACAAAGTACAAATTCTTTTCTTGTATTACATATTGGCTACAAGCTTTTTTGTTACAAATTTCTCTCATATAATCATGGAGAACATATAATCAAAGCTTCTGTCCGTGTTAAGATCCGATGTTACAAAGAAGAAGACCTAACCGTTGATGATACCGTAGGGCTCACGCTTCCATCTCCACCTAGTCTCTTGGTGGTGCTAGACTTCCCTCCTTTCTTCCTCTTCACCGCCATCCTCCATTTCTTTAGCGCTCTTGAAGTTTGTTCGTCGAACACCGACTTTTTCATCCGTGAACCCATCTGGTTTAAGCAGATCTCTCAGTTTCGAGCTCAAACCGGAATACACCATTTTCTTTTAGATTATGAACAAAGGAAAGTTACCTGAGTGACGAGTGCGTAAAGCGGAAGTGTGACGTAGCTGCAAAGACACAAGACTCCTACTCTGCAAGAGAGACAAGAAAAGGAAACAAGATCATTTCTTTGTGCAGACAAATTCAGTGATCTTGTAACATCTCTGAGATTCGAGATTTCTTACGCGATAGCTACTTTCACAAGAGCAATCTTGAAGTTAGGATGGTAGCAAGAATCTTTTCCAAAGGTATACTGATGGAAAACAAAACAAAAAAAACAGAGAATTAGTCATTCTCTGTATGTATGGCACACAAAAAAGATAGCTAAGCTGTGTTCATTACCCATATCCAGAAGAAATGTGTGATCTGAAACGCGTTCTGCAAGAAATAGAGAAAACATACCAACAAAAGAATCAAATCAGAAAAAGAGAGAACTTTTAGTTGTTGTTCTTATGGTGTGATTACTATGATTCTTAAGTACCTGAAACAAAGCGAAATGAATGAGATGGAGAATCAACTGAGGACGACTAAACCAGAAGTACTCATCGTTGCCTTGTACAAGCGGCATTCCTTGAACGAGTGCGTGTTTATCAGTGATTCCAAGAGCCATCCTTGTCATGATCGCTTGAAGCTTTGTCCCCACAGCTAAAATTATCTGAAAAACAAGGTCATCAAGAATTGAGAAATCAAGAAGCTTCCATTTGAGAACATGTTAACGAATGGACAGAGATATATCTTACGATAACCGGTCCTGCAGTTCCGAAGTACAATGCCTTGAAACCTGAAATACCAAAAAGGCAAAGGCATATTGACAATATCCAAAGAGATTAGCAGCCGAGCACAATACATTCGACTAGGACACTATTATGCAATATTTCCCAATCTTATTGGGCCTATTATATAAATACTAGTCCACTGTCCAAGACGATTTTAGAACATATATCTCAAAAGCATATTGTTATACTTATACCATGATTAATTCTTCACATATATAGTATCATAGTTTAGTAATTCCAACGATGTACATACGATACAGAAGAAAACTGAAATTGGTATTAGATAATTTAGACATATGAGTTTGATCAGAATTCTGTTTCTTGTTCTTTCTTGGATTGTTTATACAATTCAGACACAAACGTAAGCTTTGTCAGAGATATTTTGTGTGAGCTTTTTCTTTTGGTAAATATTTTTTTTTAAAATGAATATTGTTTTCTTCTTCTTTAACAACAAAAAGACTATAATAATTATATATATTTATATTTTCTAGACTTCTAGTTTTGATGTTAGCTGATTCTAAACGATATGGTCTTATACAAATGATTGGCATACCTATAATTTGCATGTTGTCCAACTTACGTAACGTAGTCCACTTTATCCTCCAGCTTTACACAGAGACATTCATACGCATCTGTGCTTATATATATGTATAATTGTATTACTGTGTCTGTACAAATTTGATGACAAAAAAGTAGAGAATTTATTACATAATTTTTCATTGTAATATTGGAATAGAGCATTTATTTATATATCTATTTTTTATATCCTTTATAAAAAAAATGAATTTATTTATATATCTATTTTTTTTGGAAAGAATACTATGAGGAGAACTGTTTTCATTAGAAAAACAAAAAAAATATTTGAATGTTTAAGGAAGGGAATAACTTTTGGAAAGTAAGATAAATGATTGTAGATATGATGAAACTAATCATGAAATCTCAAAAGAAGTCTTTTTAGCCGACTACAGTCTACAGCAACCAGAAAAGTATTTAAAGAGCTTGTCACTTGTCAGTGACTTGTCATAAAGGCCGATTTATATTTCTTTCTCCTTTCGTCCTTTTACACTTTTTTTGTCTGGTAAATACAAAAATGGTAGAAACACGGGAAAAGCAGAAATGTAGAATGACTGTTTAACCTTTTCAGATTTATTTGATGGTTCAGACTTCAGATGAACACAACAAAAAGGTACCATGTTTTTACACATCATTTTATTTATTTTTCTCCTCTTTTCTCTCTATTTCTGCGTAACTTTGTCTTCTAGTGCATCGGAAAGAGATAGATCCTTCTGAGTTCTTGCATGTGTACGTTCGCAAAAGGTAAAAAGCTGGTAAATGGGGTCTTAGGATTAATTCCAAGCTAATAGGACAACTGACAACACTTGAACAACAAAAATTGATTTTGACCTCTTTTTTTTGGCAGCAACAATAATGCAAAGTTTTCGGGCTTTCTCTCTTCCGTTATTTCAATACTAATAATTAAGTTTTATAAAAAAAAAACACACTAATACTTAATTTAAAGAATCTACATTACATATAGATTAGATATGACTTATGAGGATAGTGAAAAGACGGGGGTATAGTATCTTTTATGCGTTCATAATATGAGTTGTAGGAAGAAAATCTGACCAACTTAGATCCATTAAATATATGCATGTGTCATGTATATTAATGTGTACCTATATCTACCCTGTACAAGTTCAACTATAAATATTTTGATAAAAAAAAAAGAATATCAATCCAACTTTTGTTTAATATATATGTGTGTGTCATGTATTATGTATATGGGGAAAAAATACAAAAAGCTTCTCCAAATACCAAAATCTACAAAATTACCAACCTCCATATATAAAAACAGTACTACAAAATCTCTCGATTTAATTGATAAGAGAAAAAGAAAGAAGTAATAATAGTCTTCCAACAAAATATGATAAATTTGGATATTGTGGCCTATGCTTATCTACTACATTTAGAAGAACCTACTGAACTATTCGGTAGCCAAATCCTTTAACAAAAAGAAAACTATTCGGTAGCCAAAAAGCAGTAAGAACCGGAGAGATTGGAAAAATGTTTTGAAAAAAAGATATAGAATCACTTCATAGATATGAAGTAAACCTGTATATAGCTTCAAAGATTTAACCAAGACTTATGTCATGTGTGTTTTGGCTGGGTTTTTTTAATAGAATAATGATAGTTAAATCATATAATCATAAAGATAGCCTTTCAAACAAACTATAGTAAGAAGAGTAGTAACCTTTTTTTTTGGTAAGGGTAAGAAGAGTAGTAACTAAAACGTGTGAATTGAAGCTATTATTAGAAGGAAGGACAAGTAAATGTGTGAATTGAAGCTATTATTTCCCACCAGATTCCACTTTTTCTTTGACCCAGAGTAAATGTGTTGTCAGCAACTTGTCACCAGAAAGATGGCTTATTATATCTCTTTTTGACTTTATTTGGTGAATGTAAAAACACTTAAAATACAGGAAAAAAATGTTTGGCTGTTTTGGGTTTATATGATTTTCTAGTTTCTACATCGTTTCATTTTGTTGACCAAAAAAAAAACAAAAAGTTCGACATCATTGATCTCTCCTCCTCCTTTTCTGCGTAATTTGTCTTCTTAGAGAGATATATATCCTTCTGAATTCTAGCATGGTTCAGGTACCTTTTTTCTTAATCACATCCATCTATATATGATTCGAGATACATGTGTTCTCCATCTTTCTAATCTTTTTAGGTTTTATTGGATTTGTGTTCTTTTCTTGGATTCGTCACAATCCATCGATCCATATGTATACGCTCGTAAAAAAAGAAGGGGAAAAAACGGGTACATGGGTCTTATGGATCAATTCCAGGTCTCGTTAAGAGAACTGCTTAGGAGAATTGATCAACAAACTACAAGATAAAAATATTAATATGCTACACGGTTTGAATTGGCTGTCAAAGTCTTTGATTATAGATTTCACAGAACTAATTTAAATCATTTACTGCAAAAATCCTTACTGAACTTTGACAATATCGAAGCACATGATTTAGATTTGTTTATATGTAAAGACGATGATGATGTGATAGGGATGATCTTCTATGCATAATGAGTTGTGGTAAGGATATGATATGATATCCCAATAATACATGTTAGTTAGATCCTCTGTTCAGAAAGATAAACCCAAATTTGTATTTCAATATCTGCGTGTCATGTGTACTATACATATACAATTAACATATATATTCACATACTAATGTTAATTTTCTTTCAATATACGTTGACTAAAATAATTACTTCGTGTTTTTGGGGTCCACGGTCCAACACAGGTCTGCTTTATTTGTTAATTACCCGAAATTAGATTCCAACTGTATTTTTCTTTGTTTCTAACAAATGTCAACAACTTTCCAACCATGCTTAACATATGCATACTTAGCATTTTCACGTAATAGCTTTGAGAGGGGTTTGAATGGGTAATCTAGTTCTAATTTTGAACAATCCTTTTCTAGCAATTTTGGTCAACCACTCCAACTTAAATCAAATAAAAATTTTCAACAAGAAAATAGAATCGTTCTCTTGTTTTCCTTTAATTTGTCCAAAATATTACTTTATCACGTTGTTCAAAAATAATTTTCTTAAATTGATATAGTTCTACTATAATTTTATTTTCTTAAATTTTATTTTCTTAAATAATAATGCTTCTTTATAAAAAACTACAGAAAAGTTTAAAAAATAATAATAGAAAAGAATATGATATTTAATTTGTTTGTGTAAAACTGGTCAAAAAAGAAATGACATAAAAAAGGAAATAAAAATATTATTCGTTTCTTTCCTCAAACTATTAAAAAACTATTGGATTTTTTTTCTTATTAGTTTCAACGTAAAGAGAAGCTTCTCCTATCTCTCGGATGACACAGGAGACTCAAAACTCTGGTATGTCTCAATTCTATGAATTTCATTTTTGTCATCGCTGGCTGCTTTTGTTTTTTGCCATAATCTTGCGAGGAGTTAAATTATACGTAAAATATATTGCTCAATAGAAATCTGTGCTTACCTCGTATCTTTTCTCTCTTCGCAGGCTTAAATTTCATTTGGAGATAACTCCAGCGGAGGAATAAGAAGAAATTTACTCATCTTGTCCAATAAAAAGATGGGATTTTGGTCGTTGTTGGAGGTGGCTTCTATGCCAGTGATTCAAGTTCTCATCATAAGCCTTATTGGAGCTTTCTTAGCCACTGATCGATGCAAACTCTTCCCTGTCGAATCCCGCAACTCCATGAACAAGGTAAACCAATTAATTTTTAACTCGTTGGATCTCTGAAAAAAACATATCAAAAATCAGATTTGTGTGTTTCATTTTTATTCATTTAATGAAATCCATTTTTTTTTTTTAGGTGGTGTATGTATTATTTGGACCAGCTCTCATGTTTGCAAATTTGGCTCAGACCGTCACACTCCAGGACATCATCTCATGGTACATACAAACAAATTCCCCCCCTTTTTTTTTTTTTACTTCCCTTTCATAAACTCTAATTGAAATTTTATTTTGTTTGTTGTTCTTGCTTGATTGGAATGAAAAGGTGGTTTATGCCGGTGAATATGGGACTTACATTCTTAATCGGAGGAATTCTTGGGTGGATGGTTGTTAAAATTCTGAAACCACCTCCTTATCTTGAAGGTCTTACTGTTGCAACTTGTTCTTCAGGTATGTGACAAATTCTTTGTACCCTCAGTCACATGACTAACGTCATCACTCATCATCATCATCATCATCATCATCATCATCATCATCATCATCATCATCATCATCATCATCATCATCATCATAGGCTTATATGTTTGTATATTTGTTCTCATGACAAATAAAACTCAATCTTGGTTATAAGGAAATATGGGGAACCTACCAATCATACTTGTTCCAGCAATCTGCGACGAGGACAAGAGTCCATTTGGTAACCGTAGTGTATGCAGAACCGTAGGCCTCTCTTACGCATCTTTCTCAATGGCGGTATGTAAATATGTGATGTTAACATTTCTACTGTTTAGGTATGAGATCGATGAAGGCCTAAAATGAATCTTGTATGCATTTATATTGTGCAGCTTGGTGGTTTCTACATATGGACTTACACATTTCGGCTTATTAAAGGGTCAGCAATGAAAATCAGAGAAATAGAGGAATCTGAGAAAGCAGCAATTAGATCATCCAATAGTGACTTAGAGGCTGATCAAACGACAAAACTCCTCGGTGCAACTGAAGACAAGAAGAATGTACTGGCAGTAAAGGAAAAGACAGGGTTTTGGAGAAAAGGTCTAGAGTTGGTGCATGAGATACTTGAGGAGCTTCTTGCTCCACCAACAGTTGGTGCAGTAAGTTTCAGTTTTACAACTATAGCACTGAGTGATATACAAAATCAATGAAGTCAACATATAGTTGATGTGACATGTTTGATGTTGCTTTCAGATTATCGGTTTCATCTTCGGTGCAGTTGGATGGCTTAGAAATCTTATCATAGGTGATGATGCTCCTTTACGAATAGTCCAAGCCACTGCAAAACTTCTTGGGTAGTTACCACCACTCACCACAATCTTTTCATTTCAAGAACTTCTTGACCATTTGTTGCTTACGTTACTAACTTGACCAATTCTTCAGAGATGGGACCATTCCTTGTATGACGATTATACTAGGAGGAAACCTCATTCAAGGTAAGTCTCTCCTCAACCAATGGGTCACATTTCACTTTCAGTCAAAAAGAAAACTAACAAAGTTACTGTGGTTGTTGAACTCGACCAGGTTTACGTTCTTCAGCAGTCAAACCAGTGGTTGTACTTGGAATAGTCTGTGTTCGGTACATCATTCTCCCAATTATCGGCATTGGCATTGTGAAAACAGCTGCGAGTTTCGGACTTCTTCCACCGGATCCTTTGTTTCAGTATGTTTTGATGCTTCAGTTCACTCTCCCACCTGCCATGAATATTGGTCAGTCATATAAACATCAGCTGAGTTCATACAAAATCTAGAAAAAATCAAAAACAAAATGTATTAACAAGGAGTGACAAATTGAAAACTCTGCAGGTACCATGACGCAGCTGTACAATGTCGGGCAAGACGAATGCTCAGTGCTCATGCTTTGGACATACTTGATTGCGATTCTGGCCTTGACTGTTTGGTCCACAATCTTCCTTCACTTGTTAGTCTAGAAAGCCTTCAGCAGCAAGATTCTATCTCTCTACAACTACAGAGACAATGATGAAAATTTGATGCAGCAAGACCCTCTAGTCAAGGGATCTTAACATTCTTTTTGTCAATCAAATAAACAGAGCGATGATAACTGATAGATTTTTTCTGGTTGGATTTGTACTTTTCTGCTTCATTTTCCCCTTATCCCCATTAAACGCAGATATTGTATAAATTCAATGACAAAGCATATGGTAAGGATCACAAGTGAATGAGCATCCCAAAACTTGCATCCATTGATAGATAACGAAATGACTGATACAATATCTTTCGACTTTAACAATGAACATAGAGGAAAGTACATAAAACATAGGTAAAAGTAAACCACTTGAAAATCTTCTTGCTAATTGGTTCATACCGCACAAGTGAACGTGAGAATTTCGGTCGGTTAGGCTGAAGAGTTTTACAAGAGAGTGAGTTGGAGTTTCGGTCGGTTAGGCTGAGGCTCAACTACTTCCATGTGAATCTTCACTGTTTGCAAGACGCTGTAAGACAAACTTCCATCCATCTTAACAATCTTCTGCTTCTCCTCGTCCACGTACCAGTCACCAGCTCCTTTCTCACCTTTTGCTGTTACATAAACAGGGCCTTCTATTCCGTACCTGCATAAATACATAACGATTTCGTGAGTTTATGACAGAATGTGCTAATTTTAATCCTTTGGTAGGTACAAAACGGTTTTCATGCATAGAGTTTGAATCTTTAAAGGTGAAACAGGGTGGCTAGGGAAGTAAGAGGAAAATATAAGAAGAATAGGCTACAAATACAAATGAATTTTTGTAATGGTAGTAGTAATAAGCAAAGGACAGAAAACGTACTTTGGGACGAATACTATAAAACCATTGGATCTTATCTTCACAACTCTCGCCTCTGCATCAGTGGGTCTGCACAACATAAAACACAGAGAGTGTTCTCTTAGTCTATTTACCATTCCATGACTTTATAATCAAGTAAGATTCAGGAAAAATCAACGATCTATACCGGTTTCTGAAGTAGATGAGAGTGTGCAGTTCTACTGAAGCTCGGCTTGCCATCTGAGCATTCCTATGCCGATAGTTCAAATCTGAAATAAAGTCAAAGAATTAGAATACTAAAACTCCGGTGCATTAGTAAGAGGAAATAAAACAAGACCTTAGGTCGACAAATTTTGTCTCCATACAAAAAATGATGGAAAATACTAAACCACAGAATAATGCATAGAGGGTTAAGTGAACTCTTACTATCAGCAACACTAGTAAGTTGAGGTCTGTCTTGGAACACCGTTGGAAGCTTGTATATTCCTAATGACGCTGCAAGTAACCTGTGCACAAAGACATCTAGAACAAGGGAAAGAAGCAAAGGTTATAGCATCTAAACAGGTGAAAACAAAGGGAAGACAGATCAATCTTCACTTACCGGCATATCTTCGGATAGGGGAGGTAAAATGAGTATATAGGGGTGCTGCAAGCCCATAATGAAGGTAATCTGGAGGACTGAGATCCCCACTACAGAAGTACACAGCCTGAGTAGTAATATATGAAAAATGTTAGATAAGACGGCGATATCCTGTGAAAATCACCAGCAATTTAACTATTAAGTCATCACGGAAGCATTACCTGTGTCATGCACCTAGTTGCCAATATCCTGATAAGCTTGTTGAAATATGGATCCTCACCCTGAAGAATATCGATTTTGTTAAGATTGAGCGAGGAGAAAGTGGCTGCGCATTAAGACAGTGCAGACAAAGAAAACTCACCACAGCGCGGTCCAGTGAATCAGCCAGAGCTTTAGATGAAGAGACATCTAAGGTAAGCCCAATAGCTGCAGCAGTACGCAACAGCGGTTCAAGCATTTCTCTTGTTGGAGTAGGATGACGCCTGCATGCAAACCAAACCAGAGATATGATCCCCATAAGAGAATAAACACGTTCTCAACAGCTACTTGGGATCCCATAATATGCATTTTGCTAAATATGTACAACATTATCAAATATTCAAATGTATTCATCTATGACCACATTTTACGGGGACACAAAGAAATTTATGTAACCAGTATAGCAGTATAGGCATCTTTGGCAACAACTGAAAGCTAATTTGGTCACATCTTGGAAAAATAACTGAAATCAATTTTACGCAGAGGAACAGTTCAACGTATACAGGATGATTGCCATATTTGAGAAGCAGACCACCGATGTAAGAGCAAGCCATTAAACATTTCAGGATTGTCGCAAAATTTACCTTAATAGTGAGCAAGAAGGGAATTGTTTAAGGATTTGTTCAGCGACTGAAACATTTGCAGCAAGCATGAATTCCTCAACCATTTGGTTTGCTTCCCGAATCTGATACATGCCTGTGCAAAACACAGTGTCACAAAGACATGAAAAACAGATGAATACATATTTCAAAAGGATAGAGATGGTTGTGCTTCATATCATGGTATTTGGTGACATAAAAGACTAAGAAAATATCGTTAATCTAGAAGAAGCAAAGTTTGCTCAACAAACATACCAATGTCAAGAGGATCATGAGTCTCGGTATCAATCTGAAATTTGACCTCAGCAGAAGCAAGAGTTAAGGCTCCCCTATCGATACGCCTTTTCCTCATTATCTACATGTTTCATAGACAAAAAAACAGGTCAAATTATTGTGCTCTTTCTATGATTTCTGGAACATACGACAAGAAGTGAGAGGAGGTAACTTAAAACCTTTGCCAAAGTATTCATGTTCCTCAGATCTGTAGTCACGGGGTCCGTCAATCGGCTGCAAAACATAAATCACTCTTATCAATCTTAGGCATAATGTCGAAGAAGGAATCTGAAAATAAAATTCTAAAATAAAATTCATGAATATGGTATTAGAAAGGTTAATTTTCTGAACAAAGAATGCAATAAAAATTTTAACTAATCATTGCGACCATTTTTTCCACTGTCAAATCACTAGAGAGCATGAAATGAAATAATTCGACTGTAGCAATAAAGGTACGCAAACAAACCACTGATCCTCAAACTCTAAGGTAAAATAGAATGTACCTGTCATCCATTCGCGCCTGAGCTTCAACATAGGACAACGCTGCGGAAGACTTGATTATACTCTTTGTAAATCTCGTTGAGATAATCTCAGCTTCAGGGTTCATTTCCTAAATATATGAATTATGCTTAGGATAACCTTTTATTTGCTAATATCTGTAACATAAACTTTTAGACCTCACAGTGACAACAGATAATGAAAAAAAAACATACCCAAATAACCGAGAATGCAAGCCTTTCCACATCAGCTCTAAGCGAGCAGATATCTGCAAGTAAAACCATGTTTATTGAGTGCACTGGAATTCCAACATAAAGGAAATGAATCCTGTAAAAAGATATCACCTTCAGTCAAAGGCTTGGGAAGCATGTCAATACGGCGCTCAACAAGGTAGACAGATGTGCCTCTTTTGGATGCCTCATCATCCAAAGGTGTACCAGGGTGAACAAAATTTGTTACATCAGCAATGTCTAGTTAAACATGGTCAAGGATAAGCATCATAAACAACAGAAATTCACTCCTGAGGTGTGAAGAGAATACAATGACACTAGCTAAAAATTCTGGAAGAGACAAACGACTAAAAGGCATAGCACAGATCACCTGAAAAACACTTTTAGCACTAGATAACTATGACAAATCAAACTAGAACGCAAAACAGTAACATGAACCATTTCAATGCTTAGCTTAGATATATACCACCAATTGATTTGTATCTCATGACTCTTGACATGCCTAAAATGATCATATATAAAGTTTTTTAGGATACGGACTCCAAGTTCAAAATTCCCATTTGGAAGCGATGTACAGTGCAATGCATCATCAATATCCTTGCAACCTGTGACCATCCACAAACATGTTAATCTGCTTGTACACATCTAAGTGAAAGACTCTGAAAGATATTTAAATTAGCTAATATCACTATCAAATGAGTAAAACTTCAAGTACATACCCGGAGGGTCCACACTAAAGACGAGCAAATGTCGTAAGTCTTGCCTAACAGGATTCGATACATCTTCAGGAGATACAGACCAGGGTAAAGGTGGCAAGCATGCCAGAACTTGAGAAGAGAACGGCGAGTAGTCAACATCATTCTCTATCAAGACAACCTACAGCATCCACAGGAAAGAGAATTGATGTTATGTCCAATATACTTGTCGTACTCTTGCCCTCCAACCTCCTAACAGAACAGAAACTACTAAGTTAATATAATGCCCCTACCTCTGTTTCAGTCTCCCTGTCACCTATTTTGCCGATCGGTCGTACATAATGGCCAGAAGGGTATCGAGATTGACGGTCCCAAGAATCAACTGCCACTACTATCCTCATATCCAGAAGGTTCTGAAGCTGTCGAGTATTAATGCGAATCTTGGGAATCCTCCGATCTTTAGAGACAAATAAAGCATGCACCGTTCCACCACTACCAGCAGGTAGTGACATTGGTTCAAGAGATCCACAATACCTGCATGACATCACGCAAATTAGGAACCTCCAGAAACCACGGCTTCAAACAGACTCTCAAAATAAGACAAAATCAAGGAAAAGCAAAGCAAAAGTGCACGGACAAAAGACACTGAAATCAAGAAGTGAACTCACGAGTGCCAGTTTCTACGGATAACACCAACTACACGGCCTGATGGACGAGCAGGGGTAGCATTTTTATCCCCAGAAGCTACTTGGGATAGATTCGAGGTTCTAGGAGCATCATCAGCACTGTTGGGAGCCAAATGAACAGTATCATCCTCTTCCTCATCTGCATTAAAATTTGATATGTGAAAAATAAAATAAGTTTGACACAACTTCATGCAAGCAAATAACTAGTTTAAAATATATGTAGATAATAAAACAAACCTTCTTCTTCAGCTATAGACAATGCCTTCTCCTCTTGCCATTGGTCGCGCGGCAAGAGTTCCACCGCAACAACATCACCATCGAAAGCTCTGTTCATGTTGCTGCGCCCATAGATAATGATCTCTTCGCCAATGCTCTCACTTCCAACATAAGCTTCAAACGGATTGAAACGATTGACACGGAGTTTTCCTTGATGATATATTCCACGGTGTAAGCCAGCAGTAATCTCAGACATAGGCTTATGCTGCAGGCACAGGGAAAAAGGGTATTACTACAGGAGACAAAAGTTGCTTGATGGCAGTATCTAGTCAGCAAAATCTAGTATGCTTATCTCCATTACCTCCAAGTATACAAGTTTCCTCTTAGAAGGTCTGGAATCATCTGCATCTTCCATGGTTGCGTCTTCACCGGTTGGTTGAGCAAGCAGATCCAATAACTCAGGTTGTCCAATTGATTTAACATAAGCCTCAACTGATACATAAACATTCATTGATAAAATTTAACGTCATGTAGCAAAACAAAGCTTCGATATGTGGAATGCTGGACAGCAAAAGATGATATTTACATACTTGTCTCTGCAGATATTCCCTCTTCAGTAGCCTTCCGTTTATTCTCCCTGTCATTAGTTACAAGCAACACCTGAGACGTATCCCCTAGATGCTTCTGGTACCACAGTGTAGCAACACGGATAGCTGAAATTCCAGAAAAAATTAAAACTTTAATAACAGAATCATATCAGGAGATGAAACTGAATGCTATATAGTAAATAAAACCTCTATCGTTGTGGTCATTGGCAGTCTCTCTCTCCATGGCCTGAACATAAGTATCTCTGTTGAAAGTTTAGTAAAGGTGAGAATTCAAAGATATGAACACCACAAAGAGAAACCGAACTACAGCTAAGTAAATGTCAGTGGTCATAACGAGAGCATACCAATCTAATATTACCTAACAGCATATTCCTAATCATTAAGTTTCACACTTTTTTTTCTTAATCTAAAAGCCTAAAGTTCAGAAAGAGTCTTACTTGTGGACATGATTGGAGAAAACATAAAAGTGCTTCGTTGGATTGCTGCAGAGAGCTCTGATTCTGTTGTAAACAGACCTATTCCTGTTCTTAACCTCGTCAAGCACCACAGACAGAACAACAACATTGTCTATGGCTTGATTCTCTAACAAATCGATCTACAAAACAAAAGAGACATACTTAATATCCTCATATCAAGCTCATAAGTTTTAGCTTTAGATAATCAAAGGGGCTTACTTGGTGAAGAACGACGTTGGTGTCCACAACAATAATCTTAGGGGAAGACAAACGAGCAGCTGAAGTGTCGCAAGACTTGCAGGAAAAAGCTCCACAGTATATGTCATCTCGTAGATACACCTCTCTCACTTGCTGCCGCCACAAATAAAGAGCAAAAATTAAAACTTGGAAAGAAGAAGCATAGAGACAGAGAAGAGAGAGAAGAGAAAGCAGAGCATATAATTGACAGACCTTTTGGATTCTTCCTCCTCTGGTTTTCTTATTGAAGACCTTGCTCTGCAACATCTTCTTCAACCTTACTGCTGATAAATTTATCGCCGGTGATAGATTGCCGTCGTCAGAACGGAGGACTGGAGCTTTTAAAATTCCTTAAACCTAAGCCAAAAGTGATTCCTAAATTTTGTACCTTGTAAACAGAGAAACGACGACGGTTCTATAACCGGTTTGGTTTTTTCTTTTCCAGGCGGTTCGGTCTGATTGAATCGAAGTGAACATGTCTTGTAATAAATTTGATAGAAGATTATAACCGGTTTGGTTTTTCTTTTCCATGCGGTTCGGTCTGATTGAATCGAAGTGAACATGTCTTGTAATAATTTGATAGAAGATTCAAACGACGACAGTTTTATTACCGGTTTGGTTTTCTTTTGCATGCAGTTCGGTCTGATTGAATCGAAGTGAACATGTGTCTTGTAATAATTTGATAGAAGATTATAACCGGTTTGGTTTTCTTTTGCATGCGGTTCGGTCTGATTGAATCGAAGTGAACATGTCTTGTAATAATTTGTTAGAAGATTCAAAAGCGTAACGCGTCGGCTCGGCTGGAACTCGGCTCTATGGTTTGGAGTAAGGTCGGGGGCAACAACTAGGGAGGAGAAACTCGCCGGCACGGGAGATCCTAAAACCGTAGGCTCAGACGAAGCTTCGCATATCTCAATTGTTGACTTCATCCACAGGTCAATTCGAAAACCCTTGTTTAATCTCAATCTCTCGATTCTTAAATAAATCAATCTCTTCTTCGAGATCATCGAATCTTCCTCCTCTGTCACAGATCATCATCATCGTCGATATCTCCGTTCAGGCTCTGTTCATGGTCCAAATGATGGTGCCGAGATGTAGCTTCCTCCGCCATCTATTCTTCTTACTATTACTACTGTCACCATTGATGTCTCTTTACGGCGGCGCCGCCGCAGAGTCGAAGAATCCGATCTCGCTGTTTGGATTTCGTAACGAGCAGAAGCACCTTCCCATGGATCGACCCGCCGGCAGATCCCTCTTATACTCTCGGTGAGCTTCTCTTCTTCGTCTTTGGAAAGTCTTAGTTTGTGATTTACTCTGTTTCTCTGCTCGTGAAAGTTGTCACTTTTAGAAGCTTTATATGCTCATTCTAGGCTCAAATTCAGTTTGGATTTAGGCAGAAATTGACTCAATTTGCGTAATTCTCCATATTGTGTAAACAGTGAAGAAGAATTGGTTTTGTAACGTTTTTTTATTTCTCTTTTTGATTCTTCTAATCAGTGAACTAACAGAGCCAAACACGGAGCTTGTCGTTGATCGATCTGGGAAAGTCTCCTTAATAATGCAGTCAACAGAGAAACCAATCTGGTCTTTCTCAACAGGATCACCAATCCATTCCTCATACCAAGCTCCTCCAAGTGCTGTGAACAACACAGAAAACTCTACCGAGACAAGTTCTGCTTTCATAGTTGAATACATGGACAAGTCAGAAGCCAAAACAACTGATAATCGCTATACAAGATGGGTATGTATATTAAACTAACAAAACACTTGATTGATGGCTCAGTCTTTTTATCTGACACATTCGCTTGTTGAGCACAGAACATGGAGGACTTGCTTAAGAAGATGCCACTTGTAACGGACGATGGCTTGGTTCTTGGATCAAAAACAGCGACTGCGTATTTAGTTGATGGTTTATCCGGGAGGCTGATCCACGTTTACAAATCCTCCACACACTCTTCAGGAGATAACAGCAAGAACACTAACGCTATGGTGAAGCCAACCAGCACTGACAACTTCGTGAAGCTGCCGCTTCTCATCACACGAACAGACTCCAAGCTGGAGCATTTCGACAAGACGACTCGGAAGCTTGCTTGGAACGTGACGGTTTCTAGCTTCAGAGCTGATTTACTCTGTGACCTAGCTTTCAATTCAGGCAACGAGCTCGGTCCCGAGATCGCCACTGGGATCTACATGCCGTTGCAATGCGGGTCACAAACTGAAGTCCACTCCCGCGTTAAGTCAGAGCTGTTTATTAAGGTGCCTCGTGATCTCGACAGTGGTGATGAAGCGAAGATGCTACCAGAAGGCGATAACCGCCTCTCTCTGCCCTCTTCAAGAACCAGAGAATCCAGGAAGCTACAGGAACAAGTTGGGAGAAACTATTCTAGATGGTCTCCAGTAAAACTATTTGTGCCCTTGTTTCTTCTTGGTGCCATCGTTGCTGTTTTCGTTAAAAGGTCTTCACCGAGAGCGAAAACCGAACCTTCCAAGAAGAAAAGGAACCGTAAGTCGGGGAAAGACGGTGTTACAAATGAGCAAATGTTGTTACTAGGCTTCAATAACGTTCCGAATGGTGCAACTGATGGGAGAAAGATCGGCAAGTTGTTTGTGTCGAATACCGAAATCGCAAAAGGAAGTAACGGTACTGTTGTTTTCGAGGGGTTTTATGAAGGCAGGCCAGTAGCTGTGAAACGACTTGTTCGTTCTCATCATGAGGTTGCTTTCAAGGAGATTCAAAACCTCATTGCGTCTGACCAGCACGCGAACATCATTCGGTGGTACGGCGTGGAATACGACCGTGATTTTGTTTACCTTTCTTTGGAGCGTTGCGTATGCACTTTAGATGGTTTGCTTAAGACGTATTTAGTGTTGGAGACACAGATGGATTCTTTGAAAGGAGTTATCAACGCAAACGACTTGTGTAAAGTTGGAGGCTATCCGTCACCTATCATGCTAAAACTAATGAGGTTAATGTAGATCACAGATTTATACATAAACTCTTTCTTTTGTTTCCATAACTTATGTTCTAACGAACTGTTTGTGTTATGTGACGCAGGGATATAGTATCCGGTCTTGCCCATTTGCATCAACTTGGAATCGTCCATCGGGACTTGAAACCGCAAAACGTGTTGATACAAAATGTGTTTACTTTGAGTGCAAAGCTTTCTGATATGGGCATTAGCAAGCGTCTGTCGGGGGATATGTCATCTTTCGGTCACCTTGCCACAGGTGAGTTACTTTTTGTTGTCTTCCTTCGTTGTATAACAGATCTTTCAAAACAATTTCTTTAAAATGTCTCTTTTCAAAAATATATTACAGGTTGTGGTAGTTCGGGATGGCAAGCACCAGAGCAGCTTCTTCAAGGTCGTCAAACTCGTGGAGTGGACATGTTTAGTTTAGGTTGTGTCCTTTTCTACACCATAACTGGTTGTGACCATCCATTCGGAGATGATCTTGAACGTGATGTCAACATTGTGAACAACAATGTCGACCTCTCTCTAGTAGAGCATCTACCTGAAGTCTCAGACCTCATCTCCCGCTTGTTGAATCCAAATCCTGATTTACGGTAAATGTCTTATATAGTTTCAGAATTTCAATCAAACAAATCTCTCTAATACGCCGCTTGCTTGCAGTCCTAGTGCAAGTGAAGTGCTTCTCCATCCAATGTTTTGGAACTCGGAGACGAGACTTTCTTTCCTGCGTGATGCTAGCGACCGAGTCGAGCTTGAAAACAGAGAGGCTGATTCTGAGATCTTGAAAGCAATGGAGAGTACAGCTCCAGTGGCTATAGGAGGGAAATGGGATGAGAAGTTAGAATCTGATTTCATCACCAACATTGGACGATACAGGCGTTACAAATACGACAGCATTCGAGATTTGCTACGTGTTATCAGGAACAAACTGAATCACTACCGAGAACTTCCTCCAGAAATCCAGGTTAGTCTTGTAAACAAAATTCTCAAACATCATCTTGACACACGCAAGGTTAAAGTTAAACTGGTTATATTGAAAACTTTTTGATATCTTAGGAACTTGTCGGAACGGTTCCAGAAGGATTTGACGAGTACTTTGCTGTTCGGTTCCCGAAATTGTTAATTGAAGTCTATAGAGTCATCTCTCTGCACTGCAAGGAAGAAGAAGTGTTCCGAAAGTACTTCAAAAGCAACATCATCTAGAAAAAACAAATCGCTTATGCTTGGTTATGTATTGTAATAATCTATGTTTGTTATTGTTCTAATGCATTAACTAACTACTAATCTATGTATATATACCTTTCAACTGATGTGCTCTGCTACGAAATAAGATGTGTATTTCGATAAATTTAATTGATCTTAGTCACTTCTTTTAATATATGCTGCTTATTAGTACGCAAACGTAACTATCTACATTTCTTGTAATGCAAGTAATCTAAAGTTGTGAAATTTGGCCAAAGAAGAATCAAACTGTCTTCTTTCGTATATTTCAAACTCGTCTCTTCACAGAACCGATCAAGTTGTGACATTTTTATGTGTGTTCCTGATGCTGAGAATCTCGAATCTTTCGACATCTTCTAGATATGAGCCAGTGACAAGATTATGGCTTCAATTACGTTGTTTCTGTTCACCTTCTCCATCATCGTCGTCGTCTTCTTCGCTTTCAGTGCCTAGCGATGATCATATCGTCCGTCTCATTTTAGACCAGAAATCACCTTCAGGAGCTCTAGAAACTTTCCAATGGGCTTCAACTTTCCCTGGCTTTACCCATTCTCGTTCCACATACCGTGCTCTGTTTCACAAGCTCTGCATTTTCCGGCGTTTCGAAACTGTCTACCAGATGCTCGACGAAATGCCTGAATCGATTGGTTTGCCTCCGGATGATTCCATCTTCGTAACTATCGTCCGAGGGTTAGGGCGCGCTAGATTAACCAAACGTGTGATCAATGTCGTTGATCTTGTTTCGAGATTCGGGATCAAACCACCGTCTCTGAAAGTTTTCAATTCGATTCTCGATGTTCTAGTGAAGGAAGATATCGACATAGCCAGAGAGTTTTTCAGAAGGAAGATGATGGCGAGTGGAGTCCAAGGTGATGAGTACACTTACGGGATTCTGATGAAAGGTCTTTGCTTGACGAACAGGATCGGTGACGGTTTCAAGCTTCTTCAGATCATGAAGACGCGAGGCGTGGCTCCAAACACAGTGATATACAACACTTTGCTTCACGCTCTTTGCAAGAACGGGAAAGTCGGGAGAGCGAGGAGCTTGATGAGTGAAATGAAGCAACCGAATGATGTGACTTTCAACATCTTGATATCTGCTTACTGCAACGAGAAGAAGCTGATTCAGTCGTTGGCGCTGCTGGAGAAATGCTTCGGTTTGGGATTTGTTCCTGATGTTGTCACGGTAACGAAGGTGATGGAAGTTCTCTGCGAGGAAGGACGTGTCACCGAGGCGCTCGAGGTGGTGGAGAGAGTTGAAAACAGAGGAGGTAAAGTCGATGTCGTTGCTTGTAACACATTGGTGAGAGGGTATTGTAAGGTAGGGAAAGTGAGAGTTGCTCAACGGTTCTTTGAGGAGATGGAGAGGAAAGGTTACTTGCCTAACGTGGAAACATACAATCTGTTGATTGCTGGGTTTTGTAATGTTGGAATGTTGGACTCAGCTCTTGACACTTTTGAGGATATGAAAACTGATGCTGTTAGATGGAACTTTGCTACGTTTGACACGTTGATCAGAGGGATGTCGTTAGGAGGGAGGACGGAGGATGCGATAAAGGTGTTAGAGCTGATGCAGGAGAGTGAAAGTGTTCGTGGGGAGAGAGTTGGTACGTATAATAGTGTGATCTATGGGTTTTACAAGGAGAACCGTTGGGAGGAAGCTCTGGAGTTTCTGGTGGAGATGGAGAAACTGTTTCCAAGAGCTGTTGAGAGGAGCTTTGAGTTGATAAGTTTATGCGAGAAAGGAAGTGTGGATGATGTTAAGACGGCGTATGATCGGATGATTGGAGAAGGAGGAGTTCCTAATGTTGTGGTATCTCATTGCTTGATTCATAGATACAGCCAAGAAGGGTACATGGAAGAAGCTCTTGAGCTTGTCAACGACTTGGTGACCAGAGGCTATTTGCCTCAGTCGTTAACATTCAATGCTGTGATTCTCGGGTTCTGTAAGAAAGATAGAGTCGTGAATGGGATTAAGTTTGTGGAAGACATGGCTGAGAGAGGATGTGTACCTGATGGAGATAGCTACAATCCGTTGCTAGGAGAATTGTGTGAAATGGAAGATTTTCAGAATGCTTGGTTGCTTTTCTCAAGAATGGTGGAGAAGAGTATTGTCCCTGATTCTTCAATGTGGAGTTCATTGATGTATTGTCTCAGCCAGAAAACAGAGATCCACTCAAAGACCTTGTTGCAGGACATAATTGAAAGTTAAAAGCACCATGAGAAAGGGGCAAAATGGGGATTTGGACAACGTTAAAATGGGAAATGTTTGAAGCAGCCATCAATAGAAAAAGAAAAGGGACAAGAGAGGAGCAAAAAGTGGAGAGAGTCTTTCCTTTCGAGGCCACAACGCAATCTGAGTGCTATTCCTCTCTCTCTCTCTCTTTTATTCTCTCTCTCTTTCTCTCTTTGTTGGAGAAATTGAAGAAAAGGAAGGTCTTTTATTTCAAAGATCCAAACTTTGACAACCAAAATCCACAGAACTCGGAATTCAGACAGGAGGAAAAGAGGAGAAATGTCGTGTTCATCGTCATCTGGATCAGATGAAGACGATGAGGGTTTCGATGCTTACCGTAAAGGTGGATATCACGCCGTTAGAATCGGAGACCAGTTTTCCGGTGGCCGTTACATCGCTCAGAGAAAGCTTGGCTGGGGACAATTCTCCACCGTTTGGCTTGCCTATGATACTCGCACTTCTGTACGCATCTCTCCTCTTATCTCTTCATTTCATTCCACTCATCTCGTTTTACCATGCCAACAAGATCTTAAAATGCAGAATTTTGATTTCGTTAATCTGCCTATGATTCCTTTATTGGAGCATGTACACATTAGTCCTCTCGAATTCCTTTCATCTAGGCTCTGATCTGTGAATTAATCTTTCAGAAAAGCAAAATTTTGAATTTTGTGGATCATTGTTCTAGATTTGACACTGCACTCTGTAGCTAAACCAATCATAGCAGTTTGTTTAAAGAGCTGAGAATTGGATATGAATGTGTATCAATTGGCGCTGTTCCTTAAATGCGACCGTGACGTTATTGGTTCTTCATTGACTATAGGCTTAGTATAATGTTTTCTTCTCCTCTGAGCTCTATCTTTGAAGTTCTCTACTTTCTCTGAAATCAGGGACATACTTCTACGCTCTTAGACTTTTGTAATTGTGAGAATAATATTACTGATGCTCTGGTCTTAGAATGTATGAATTTCCATGTCCATGTTTATCCTTTTTACATTCTCTACTCACGTTTGATGTGTACAATAACTATGTGTGTTGATGTTCTCTTCTGCAGAGTTATGTTGCCCTGAAGATTCAGAAGAGCGCTCAGCAGTTTGCTCAAGCTGCACTTCACGAGATAGAGCTTCTTCAAGCTGCTGCTGATGGGGATCCTGCGAATACCAAATGCGTTGTTCGTCTCATCGATGATTTCAAGCACGCAGGTCCCAACGGGCAGCATTTCTGCATGGTGCTCGAGTTTCTTGGCGACAGCTTGCTCCGTTTGATCAGATACAACCATTATAAAGGCATGGATTTGAGTAAAGTGCGGGAGATATGCAAATGCATACTGACCGGTCTAGATTATTTGCATCGTGAGCTCCGTATGATTCACTCCGACTTAAAACCAGAGAACATTCTTCTTTGTTCCTCCATTGACCCTGCCAAGGATCCAGTCAGATCCGGACTAACACCAATACTAGAGAAGCCTGAGGGAAACCAAAACGGTACAGCAACCTTGAATCTGATTGAGAAGAAGTTGAAGAGGAGAGCAAGAAGAGCGGTTGCTAAGATATCAGGAAGGAGAGTTTCCATTGTAGGGTTGAGTGAAACACCGAAAAAGAACGTGAGGAATTTGGATGGGATTGATATGAGATGCAAAGTTGTGGACTTTGGGAACGCTTGTTGGGCTGATAACAAGTTTGCAGAAGAGATACAAACAAGACAGTACAGAGCTCCTGAAGTGATACTTCAGTCAGGCTACTCTTTCTCTGTTGATATGTGGTCTTTCGCTTGTACTGCTTTCGAGCTTGCCACAGGGGATATGCTATTCGCTCCAAAAGACGGAAATGGTTATGGAGAAGACGAGGTAAAGATGTTTTCACAAACCCCCAAAGAGTGCGTTTTTTCTTTTTCTTTATCAGCTGTTTTACTTTACACATTCTTCTTCTCTGGTTTGGCTTCAGGACCATCTTGCTCTTATGATGGAACTCTTAGGGAAAATGCCTCGGAAGGTAAATGGAAAAGATTTTGTTTTTCATTTCTTTATTGCTCGGTTATAGTCTCTTTGATGCTTCTGGTTTGATTAGATTGCCATTGGAGGTGCGAGATCAAAGGATTACTTTGACAGACACGGCGATTTGAAGAGGATCAGGAGATTGAAATATTGGCCACTGGACCGTTTACTGACAGATAAGTACAAGCTTCCTGAAGCAGAAGCAAGGGAGTTTGCGGATTTTCTCTGCCCGATTCTTGATTTTGCGCCTGAGAAACGACCGACTGCTCAACAGTGTCTGCAACATCCATGGCTGAATCTCAGCGCACAGAGCAATGGGGATGTTATAGAAGGTCATGGGGATCATGTAGAAGGCCAGATGGGTAAATTGCAGATCAGAGGTTGAAGAACTGAAACTAATTTCTTCTTGTTTTCTTTTTGGCTTACAAATGATATTTAGAACTTCGTCTCACTCTTTTTTTTTTCATTCTTTGATTCGTTTCAGTTTTGAATAATTTTGATTTTCTTTTATTTGTTTGTTCTTTTTTAAAAGTTTTGGTTGGGAAGATATATGGTCAGTGACTAATCCCATTGGTTTCATATATACATATAATATAACAGATTGCCATGTAATGAGTGAATTGAGTTGAGTAACTGCTAACTAGTTTGGCGAGATCTTGTTTGATGTCTATAGACTATATAGTAGTGGTGGGTGGTACAACATAACAGGCAAACAAATATTACAACTTGTCAATGATTATATAGTGGTTATGATATCAACAACATTTCAGTTATATAATCCACTAAAGACCCGCGTATACGCGGGTTTATTTTAAGATTTTGTAATAAAATCATGGAAAAGTATTAAACCAAATTTGATCATTTTAAAGTAAACAGAATAATATTAAAAACCCGATAAAAATATTTAAATAAAATAAGATCGGTAACCTTTTTACGTTTTTATTGTAATTGATATTTTTTTTGAATTCATGATATGAAAAATGAATTAATTTGTTTTATTTTTATTTTTATCCAATATAGAAAGACTTATATATGTCTAAATATGATCAACTGATTAATTAATTCAACAAAACTTTATTATTCCATTCAAGAGATTTCAATTGATGAAATCTTTATTTAATAATTTTTTACCTAACAATATTGAAAATTAAACTATTTAAAATTAGAATATCGGTTCATTATATTTTCTTAATATTAGTTAGTTGCTTGATAATTAATTTGTTAGTTTTCTATTTATATTGTTTCTTTCTCAATTTTGTTTTTGACTCAGACCATTATAAATTTTCATTTTCATTATTAGTTAGTTTTTTTTTAATTATTTTTCTAGTTTTTATATCTGTTTAACATTTTTCCAATTAACATGTCTTCACCGGATCAAATACATGTAACGACAATAATTTTGATTTCTATCCAACTGATATAGAGTTAGATACATGTATCGACAATAATTTTGATTTCTATCCAACTAATATAGAGTTAAATATTATTCATTGATACCATGAATTTTAAATACATGATTTTTATGAGAGAAAAGATTATACAAAAGATAGAAGCACATAATTGAATCGCAATAGCTTATTATATATTGTTTTTTTCCTGTTCATAATGGGAATATAAACACATATCGCAATTTTGTGAGTTATAAAAATCATACGTATTGCTATCATGTTGTTTGCTTTGATGAGTTTGTGAATGAGAAAAAAAACTACTTTAACTCTCTTTTTATAGGGGTTCATGTAACTTATTCCATGCAGTTATAGGAAATTTAGTTTACCTAACCTATTTCATGTACTAATAGGATTTTATTTATTTCATTAATTTGAATCTTATATGTGTTTGGATAATATAAATTTGATGAATGAGAAACCTTTTTCTATTAGGATATGACAAATATATTTTTTTTTTCTTTTAACTATAAAAGATTAAAATTTCGTTTTTTTTCCTTTATCTATTTTTTTTAATTATATTTTTTTTCCTTTTTTCTAAGACACATGTCACGATCTTAACGGACATAACATTAAAAGTGACACATGTCGCAATCCTAAATTTTATAAAAATCCTACGTGTCGCAACCACATCGCGCGCATCCAGCTTTATATAATAAGATGTTAAGTCGAAGGTGTAACAACTATGATGATTGATGATTTTGTATTTTGTATTTCTGAATATGCTTATTTTCTGGTGTTTTTTTTTGATGATTTTTTGTTCTTATATAAATGAATACAACAGAAAATGTTTCAAAAAATAATTGAGCATTAACTGTCAGCATTAACTGTCAAGTTAGTTTTGTTTTTACATTATCAAAAAAAATTAACTCGAAGACCAAAAATATAACCAAAATTAGACCAGAACTCCTACTTGGAATATTTTGGATTGTGTTTGACCTTGGGTTTATCTCATATCTCTAGTTTGGTTAAGATCATTTTCTTTCTTGGGCAACATTTATCTTTTCTGTTAAATTATTTATTATTATCCTACAACATTTAACTAAAGACCGGATCTTCGTGGTCTGGTGGTAATGGAGCCTCAGCTGAGATGCCTGCCATCATGAGTTTGGGCTACCTTAAATGGTAAGAAAACATGGACTGCCGTGGGCCTCGTGGGACTAGTCTTGGGCCTAGAAAACTTTTGGATCACTCACGGTTATCAAAAAAAAAAAAACATTTAACTAAAAATACCATTTTTTAAAAAACATTTCAATAAAAATATAATTTGAAAATGTAATTATGTTCTTTGATAACGTAATCGAATAATGACAATAAGGTGAGTTTCACTTTTTAGCTAAAATAAAATAAAAGATGAGTCTCACTTCACAATCACGCCACGGTACATGTGAACGTGACAGATCATTTTTATGGCTACCTTTGTCTTTAGAGATTTGCATTGTTTTTGTCATTTAATATCTCAAGTTACATATCAGCACGTGGTTGGATCTGCACGTGACCAAGTTGCATCCACTCTTTAATATCTACAAAATAAATACAAAGATTCTTTTCGTTATTTTATTTATTCACCCTCCGGATGTATGATAAAAGTGCCAAATAAATTGGTTGTTAGTGTTAGAAAGGATAATTATCCAAATATTTTAATTATATTTATGGTGTAAGTTTCGTTCACCGCCTTATATTACCGACTGTAATATTTTTAACATTATTTATTCTCTATAAATAGGAGTCTTATTATTGTATTAAGATATAAGTTGAATACAAAAAGAAATCTTTCACCAATACTCTCTCCTTCAACATACGAAACTTCTCTTCATCTCCTCTCTCCTCACGTACACCACACACCCTCTCTCTCTTAGTAACTCTCTCTCTCTCCATCTCTCTTCATAACTTCTCCTTCTTCTTATTTAATTCAGTTTATTTATAATACGTTATCAGCACGATGCTCTTATATTCTGTCTATTTTTATTGTTTATATGCTATGCCGGGATGGTAGGCTATGCCTTCTCCGAGCCGATTGTTATGGTAGCTTTGTCTCCATAATCGAAAAATATTTCTTAAGCCGGGATGCTAGGTTGTACCTACTCCGAGCAAATGATCATATGGTAGACTATGTCACCTTAGATCATATAAGAGTTGATGGTAAAAACCTCCTCTTGGAGTAGACTTTGCCTCCTCCTGAATATTTACTTTTCTGTAATTTACTTTTTCGCTATTTACTTTTCTGCCATCTAAATTTCTGCTAAATTTATACTGTTATAATGCTCAATTTTTTTATTGTGCAAATTTGAATTTGAATTTATATTTAATGAACTGATCTATGATCTATGCAGATATCATGTCAAATTTGGCTAAGCTCGAAATTTCCGCCCTTGATATTTCTGGAAACAATTATATGACATGGGCAATAGGTGCAAAAATGCATCTAAAAGGAAATGGGCTTCTTGATGCCATTGACAAGTCGAAAGAGACGCCAGATGAGAAAAAGGCGAAAGCCATGATCTTTCTACTTCATCACATCCACGATGGTTTAAAAGATGAATACATCACTAAAGAAGATCCTGCGGATCTTTGGCAATCTTTGAAAGAAAGATTTGACCATCAAAAATATATAGATTTGCCCAAAGCCAAATACCAGTGGCTATATCTCCGGTTTCAGGACTATAAAAGTGTTGTTGAATATAATTCTGCTATGTTCAGAATAATTTCCAAGATGGTGCTATGTGGAGAAAATGTGAGCGATTATGATATGATTGAAAAAACGCTCTCCACATTTCACCCTGGAAATATAGTCCTGCAACAACAATATCGGGCAAATGGCTATACTCGTTATTCAAAATTGATGGATGTTCTCCTTGTTGCAGAACAGAATAACGAGCTTGTGATGATGAACCATCAGACTCGTCCCACTGGAGCTGCTCCATTCCCAGAAGCGAATGTAGCATCGTCCAGCCAAAATAATGGACGAGGACGTGGACGTGGATACGGTCGAAACCGAGGTCGTGGCCGTGGCCGTGGACGTGGTCGGGGACAAGGAAAAGAGTACCGTCCCGACGAGTCCAACAATGAAAGGAATATAAAAGATCTCGAGCAAATGATTACGGCCGAGATTCTAAAAAGCAAAAAGAAAGTGTTTGCTACAGATGCGGCATGAAAAATCACTGGGAGCGTACTTGTCGTACACCCAGACACTTAGCCGATCTGTACCGGGAATCACAAAAAGCAAAGGAGAAAGAAAGTGAGACTAACTTCATCTCCAATGAACCCGGTCCTTCCTTTCACGGCCTAAACGATGATACTCATCTTGATGTTTCAGATTTTCTGGTTGACTCCGAAGAGATCAACGGAAAAACAGACGACTAAAAGGACATGATATACATAGTTATCTTCCTGAATAAGATAACCTAAAAGTTTGATCTTTTTGTTGTAAAATAGTTTTTAATGTGGTATTTTGTATCTTGTGATATAAGCTTTGTATTGTTTAATACTTATTAATGCATCTTTGTTAAATCCAGAAATGACGAAATTTGAGACTCGTGATGGAGATATGTGTCTTGCAGACAGTGCTACAACGCACACAATACTCAAAGATAAAAGATATTTCTCCGGTCTCAAAATTAAAGATTCCGTTGAAAGCGTGAATACCATTTCTGGTGGTGCAAAAATAATATTGGGCTCTGGAAGAGCCAATTTTTCAATGCCAAGGGGAACAAAGTTTGAAATAAATGATGCATTATATTCCCCGAAGTCTTATAGAAACTTATTAAGTTTCAAAGATATCCGTAAAAATGGATATCACATAGAGACTATAAATAAGAATGGCATTGAAATCCTTTGCATCAAATCGGAGGGACAAATATTGGAAGAATTGAAAATGATGTCCTCCGGATTATATTGCACAAATATTACTCTGACTGAATCATATGTTACAGTAAACCCGAAGTTTACTAGTACATTCAAAATCTGGCATGAAAGGCTAGGGCATCCAGGTTCAGTCATGATGAGAAAAATTGTGCAAAACTCAAATGGCCATCCGTTGAAATACGGGAAAATTTTAGAAACGGGCGAGTTCATATGTAATGCATGTTCTCAAGGAAAACTCATAACTCGGCCATCACCAGCGAAAGTTGGGAATGAATCCCCTGTGTTCTTAGAGAGAATACACGGTGATATATGTGGGCCTATTCACCCACCATGCGGACCGTTTCAATACTTTATGGTATTAATTGACGCATCAAGTAGATGGTCACATGTGTGTCTTTTGACAACACGAAATACGGCTTTCGCAAGATTCATTGCCCAAATAATCAGGTTGAGAGCACAGTTCCCTGATTATACTATTAAGAAAGTGAGATTAGATAACGCTGGTGAATTCACTTCACAGGCCTTTAATGACTATTGCATGTCATTGGGAATCGATGTTGAGCATCCGGTTCCACATGTCCATACACAAAATGGCATGGCTGAGTCTTTGATTAAACGGTTGCAACTGATTGCAAGACCGTTAATAATGAGAACAAAACTCCCAATTTCTATATGGGGTCATGCTATTTTGCATGCTGCAGCGTTGCTCCAAATACGACCAAGTGCTTATAATATATATTCCCCATTGCAATTGGCATCTGGTCAGGAGCCAAACGTATCCCATCTCCGTGTTTTTGGTTGTGCGGTTTATGTTCCGATAGCACCGCCACAAAGAACAAAAATGGGGCCACAAAGGAGATTGGGAATATACGTTGGGTATACGTCACCGAGTATTATTCGGTATCTTGAACCTCAAACTGGTGATATGTTTACGGCACGTTTTGCCGATTGCCATTTTAATGAAGATGAATTTCCAGCGTTAGGGGGAGGAATTAAAGAGGTTCCAAAAGACCTCACATGGTGTACACCGAATTTGTTACACTTTGATCCCCCGACAAAACAACGCGAATTGGAAGTTCAGAAAATTATACATTTACAAAATATGGCAAATCAATTACCAGACGCGTTCACAGATACAAAAAGAGTGACGAAATCATATATACCCGCTGCAAACGTTCCATCAAAGATAGATGTTCTAAGGAACAAAATGATGGAAGCATAGCAAATGCACCCAAAGTCCAATTAAAGAGGGGGAGGCCGATGGGCTCTAAAGATAAAAATCCCCGAAAGAAAAAGAATTTGGGAGAAAAGGTTCAAGAAGAACCTTGTAAAGAAATATGTCCTAGAAGACATAAACAAACTGGTTTTTGAAGAACCAGAGAAAGAGATTCGTCCAGAAGACGAACATGATACAGAAAAATTTGAGATTTCCATCAACTTCGCCCAAAATGGAAAAGTATGGACAAGAAATGAAATAGAAGATGATGATGGAATATTCTCTTTTTCTGTATACAAAGAATTGATCATGAAAGTGATGATCCAGATCCAGAAACAATATCAGAGTGTCTGAAAAGACCTGATTGGGAGAAATGGAAAATGGCCATCCAAGCTGAATTACTCTCCCTCAATAAAAGAAGTGTTTTTGGACCTATTGTCACAACTCCTGAGAATACAAAACCCGTCGGGCACAAATGGGTTTTTGTAAGAAAAAGAAATGAGAAAAATGAGGTCACAAGATATAAAGCCCGACTTGTGGCTCAAGGTTTTTCTCAAAGACCGGGAATTGATTATGAAGAAACATATTCCCCAGTAATGGATGCCATAACATTCAGATTTTTGATGAGCTTAGCAGCGTCTCAAAATCTTGAAATGTATCTCATGGATGTTGTGACAGCATATCTATATGGATCTCTTGAAAATGAGATATATATGAAAATCCCAGAAGGATTAAAAATGCCTGAGGATTTGAAATCAAAGGCTAAGGAGATCTGTTCGGTCAGATTACAGCGATCACTTTATGGACTAAAACAGTCCGGACGCATGTGGTATAATCGCTTAAGTGAATATTTGTTGAGTAAAGATTACGTCAACAATGCGATATGCCCTTGCGTATTCATTAAGAAATCCTCGTCAGGATTTGTGATTATTGCTGTATATGTAGATGACCTGAACATGATTGGAACTCAAAAGGAAATTGATGATGCAAGAACTCATATGAAAGAAGAGTTTGAAATGAAAGATCTTGGAAAGACAAAGTTTTGTCTTGGGCTCCAGATAGAGCATTTCCAAGATGGTATATTTGTGCATCAGTCAAATTACACTAAAAGAGTGTTAAAACGCTTTTATATGGACAAAGCAACTCCTTTGAGTACTCCAATGGTTAATAGATCTCTTGATGTTGAAAAGGATCCATTCCGTCCTTGTGAGGATAACGAGGAAGTGTTAGGTCCTGAAGTACCTTACATGAGCGCTATTGGTGGACTAATGTATCTTGCAAATTGCACTAGACCAGATATAGCATTCGCTACTAATCTGCTTGCAAGATATAGTTCGTCCCCTACGCGCAGACATTGGAATGGAATAAAACATATTTTTCGTTATCTTCAAGGATCAATTGATTTAGGATTATTTTATCCTAAAAACTCAAAATGTGTTTTAGTTGGTTTTGCTGATGCAGGATATCTATCAGATCCACACAAAGCTAGATCACAAACAGGTTATGTTTTCACAATTGGTGGAACCGCGGTCTCCTGGCGTTCGCAAAAGCAAACTTTGGTTGCAACGTCTTCAAATTATGCAGAAACTATTGCTCTCCATGAAGCATGTAGAGAGTGTGTGTGGCTCCGGTCTATGACTCATCACATACAAGAATCAAGTGGAATATTACAGAGAAAGAGCCAACAAAAATATTTGAAGACAATTCTGCATGTGTCACACAACTCAAAGAAGGTTATATCAAGAGTGACAGAACGAAGCATATTCCTCCAAGATTTTTCTCATACACTCAAGAACTCCAGAAAAATCAAGAAGTGGACATCGAGTATATTCGTTCAAGTGACAATGCAGCCGATCTTTTTACAAAGGCGCTTCCTACTACAGTGTTCAAGAAGCATGTTCACAGTATCGGAATGCGTCGTCTACAAAATTTGTGAAAAGAAAAGATTCTATCTTTTCAGGGGGAGATTATGCTGCGGTACTCTTTTTCCTAAGTCATAGTTTTTATCCCATTGGGTTTTTCTATGACATAGGTTTTTTAACGAGACCGTACATAATACAAAGCGGATAATTAAGGGGAGTGTTAGAAAGGATAATTATCCAAATATTTTAATTATACTTATGGTGTAAGTTTCGTTCACCGCCTTACATTACCGACTGTAATATTTTTAACATTATTTACTCTCTATAAATAGGAGTCTATTATTGTATTAAGATATAAGTTGAATACAAATAAGAAATCTTTCACCAATACTCTCTCCTTCAACATACGAAACTTCTCTTCATCTCTCTTCTCCTCACGTACACCACACACCCTCTCTCTTAGTAACTCTCTCTCTCCATCTCTCCTTCATAACTTCTCCTTCTTTTTATTTAATTCAATTTATTTATAATAGTTAGTAACTTATTAGTATTAATTTATTTTTTGGAGTTATACTTCTTAATTATAAATTAATTTATCGAAAAAATACGAGGAAAGAAGTAAACTTCTAAGATAAATCAGAAGAAACAAAAACAACCAGCAACAAAAAGCCACCACTTTATTAAATTTCAAATTCTCATCTACAAATCCCAATAAACCACTAGAGAACATTGTTCAACAACACTTACAAATGATTCAACAACAACCAACACATATATAAAAATCTATGTATCTAGATATTATTCCCAAAAATATACAAGTAAACATAAAAATTCCCAAAAAAGCAAAACAAGATAACAAACATAAACAACATTCGGATTCTCCTGAAAATGGCAATGCCTCTGAATCTCCACCTCTCTTACCTCTTTTAGGTAAAAAGTTGATATCAACGTACAAACTTTCTATGACCTCACCACCTGAGCCACACCACCATTACCACCTTCCGGCTGGTTACTAACTCCTCCTCCAACATTCTTCTCCATCAATGGAGATTTGTTGATCATCATGATCCCATTTTCTTGATCCTTAGAGCCACACATACTCAAAGGCAACTTCTTTAGCTTCACTCTTCCTCTTCTTCTCCCCAAGGAGCTACTCTCTTCCCCTGTTTTCTCCTTTAACACCAGCTTCCCGTTCACTCTCCTCCTCTCTCCTCCCTCGTCATTCGAGCTATCTGAATCCACAACACCAGCAACATCATGCCCATCGTACATAGTACTAGTCACCGCACGGTTCTCATAATCAACCACACTCTTCTGCTTCTTGCTCCTATGAGAGCCAGAGCCACAATCCCTCAAGACTCTACGAGCTAACACCTCGTCGGCGACTCTAGGAGAATTGTCTATCGCTCGGTGCAACCGCCGCGCTAAATCATCGTTCGCGGCGGCTCCTTTCGAGTACAGGAGCTGAACGGGGACGTGTTTCTTCTGCTTGTTCTTCATCCTCGGAGACTTCTCCTTCGCCGTCTCAGCCGGGAAAGAAGCGAACAGTTCCAAAGCGCTCTTCGCTGCAGCTACCGCCTTTGAAGCAATGATGGCTTTCTCGTTAGCGGTGGCTCTCGCGGCTTTTGCGATCTTGATTGCTAACGCAGCGGTTGCTCTCGACGCCTGAGCTAGCTCGTCCGGCGATCGGGTTTGGTCGTCGTTGATTTGGGAAGTCAATAGATTGTCGAGATGAGTCTGCACATCGGTTGAAGCAGAGGAGGAACCGTTTGAATATGAGGTTGAAGAGGAAGAAGCGAAATTGGGAGGAGGAGGAGGGCTCGGAGAAGAAGAAGATCCGTTGCCGGAATTGGAGTTCTGTTTTTTTAATCCGGCGAGTAATCGCTTCCGTGGAGGTAAAAGCGAATCGGAATCGAGCTGCTGATTCACATCGTAAGCATTCGTCGCCATTTTTCTCTCAGCTCAAATCTCTTCCGATCAAGCTAAAACCCAAAATCGAAATTGTTTCAGATCACAAATCAAATCAATATCGGAAATTCAGAAAATGGATCGAAACTGGAAACAAATCAGAACGATGAATCGATCGGTGAGTTCACATTATCAAAATCGGTAACAATCGGAAACTTCAATCCGATCACGAAAACGAAGAACATCTTAGCAATCCATGAATCCTCAAAAAACCCATCCGAAACCAAGTTTGATCAATCGAATTATCATAAGAACACAGAAATCACATCAAAAGGAGAATTTCTCAGTTGATCAACATGTAGAGTTATAAGAATCATATAACGAAGAGTGCCAGATGAAGAAGCTGTTCTGAGTACCTGAAACTTCGTTTTTATCCCGTTGTTACAAGGTGAATTTACGCGGCTTTGAAGTTATCTCATCGGCTCTGTTCATCGGAGAAACAGAGAGAGGCAAAACCAGAGAGAGGTTGGAGATGAGAGGAAAGAAAATTTAGGGTTTTCAGAAGGAGAGAAAATGGGGAAGATAGAGAAGGAAGGAAGGAGATGTTTGTTGTTTCCAATCTCTGTGATCCATTTTCGTTTTTATATGTAAACCCTACGAATCAGTTTTAATTATCTCTTAATTGTTTTTTTCTCTCTGATTATTTTCTTACGTTTTTGTGTTTTACATTTACCTCACAAAGTGAACCAGAAAATTGACCAGACTTTTTTTCTCTCCGTTTTATTACAATTTCCGTCCAACTGTAATAACGGCCGTCATAACTCTCTTTCTTCTTTTTCAACGGAGCTAGTTGGTACTATTGTAGATGTACACTTTCTATATCTAGAAATTACAAACATTTTCATTTCAATTTTGGGTAATCTTTTTATCCTTTTAAAATCGGTTGTATTTAATTTTAAATAATAAACTATATAGACGTATATCACGTAGAGTTTACAACAAACAAAAAAATTGCAAATCTACTTTAATGGATTAGGCATATTCTCTTATGCTATCCTATAAGATAAAAGGCTGTTATTGTAAATCTATTTTAGATACTTTGTTTGATCTTAGACGTGTTGCATTTGCACATAGACAAGTTGATCTGCATGTTTATATTTTAGATCTACATATTCTCTTATAATTTTATTACTATATATTATAAGAGAATATGTAGTTCTTCTTGAAACTGCCACAAACCTTTCCTTTAGTTCTCGTATTTCCTCTGATTCAAATAGTCTTTCCACCTGATGATAAAAATGGGTCTTCATGGACCGCGTTTCGTTAGACATGAGCGATTCTGTGATCTACATTTTATGAAACTTGGTCAAAACATGTGGTGGCTCAAGTTGACACTTCACAGCTTTGATCTTAAACGCCTTGTCACTGTCCAATTTTAAACGGATTGAAACAGAGGTCAAAGTGTGATTTCCTGAAAACGTTGTCAATAGTTTCACTGGCATGCACAAATGTCTTATATTTAAAATTTGGTCTACAATCCACATGATGGGACTAGGCGATTTAGACTTTGATAAGACGTGTGAAATTGACAAGCTGGTTATGATGTCTCTCAGTTATGAGTTATGACCAAAGAATCAAAATTTTGTTTAGTCTCTTGAGTATCCCTAGAATTAAGTGTGCAACCTTTATAAAAAATTTAGAAACTCCTTTTAGTATTAGTAAAATAGTCGTTATGTAACAATCAGAAGATCTAGCTTCCTTGTGCTGTAAGTAAACATTTACAGTTACCAAGGAAACTCACTTCTTCAAGAAAAACACCCCATAAAAAAACCCTATTTACAGAAACACACCAAAAACCATTCACATTCATCAGACCAAACCAATCAGATTTACCCTCTTATCTTAAGTTCTTAGCTAGATCCTTGACAACTTCATCAACAAGATCCGCCATGATCATACTTTCAACTTCTCTCCCCAACACATTAACTTCTTCACCAATCAAACCACTCCATGGACACCTCTCCAAGTCCCAACCAATAATCCCATCCAATGAACAAAATGGTTTATCCGGCTGAGAATATAAATACTCCGACATGATCCTCCAAGTTGATTCCAACAGATATATACCTCGTATAGTCGTCGGCTCAGACACACACGAGCTAATAAATTTCTTCTTGAAAGCTGACTTTGTCAATGGTCCAAGCACCACAGTAAGTACTTCGTTCAGAAGATCAAACAGTATGTCATGATTATCTTCACTTCTTGTACTCTCTTCAATATCTTCTTCGTCTTCTTGATTCTCATTGCTTCTTTTCTTGATATTCTCTTTTGTTTCTTCAAGAACAGATTTGTTTATAGGCTTGGCAAATGGATCCCATCTAGACAATGATCTATCTGTTGTCCCTTCATACAAACCAGAAGCCACAAGAAGATCTCTCACAAAAACTTTGTCTGGATTTCCTAAATCAACAATGGTCTCAATCTCTCGAGCTGCTTCTTCTTCCACAGGCGTTGGCACTTGTATGTCAGAGTCAAGCTCATTTATCTGCCTTCTTAGTTCTGATACAACAGAAACAGAGAATGAGAAACACTTCAAGAAAAAAGGAGAAAACTTTGGTTAGTTTTCTTACCACTTAGATTGGAACTGATGTCTCTGAAGACTTGTGGCATACCGTTCTCATCAGATACAGTCACATCAGGTGTCGAAATCTGGCTGAGATAATCGACATTCCTCCAGAACTCTTCTGGTGTACTACTGCAGACTGATGCAGGGCTTGGAGGCACTTCTGTTGAATTCTCCTAAGAAAAAACAAAACAGAGCTTGTCTTAGTCTAGATTATAACAAGAACACCTGCAACTGTTGTTAGAAGAGAAAGAGAGTTAGAAAAGTTCTTACATTTCGATCGTAAAAGTTGTTAAACCTCGAACCCGTCACAAAATCCTTGATTGATTCATCCTCGAAGCTGTTTGATTCAATCATCGAACGTATCTTCTTACCAAAGATTCTCCCTCTAAGAGTTGATCTAAAGCTTGAGACTTTCTTCCTGAGATTGAATCTTTCTTTCCTCCTAATCGGATCCACAACAGCTGGTTCTGTTTCTGCTTCTGCTTCTGTCTCTTCTCGCTCTGTTATCACAGCCTCGTGCTTCCTCATGATCTGCGCTCCAGTCAAAACATGCCGATCCTCTAACAGAAGCTTACCAAACGATGTCCCTGAGACAGGAGCAGATAAAGATCTTTTGAGATTTCTTGGCGATGAAGTCTCTTTCTTAGTAACATCTCTGTTTGTTCTCAAGTCTTCTTCTTCTTCATCGATTCCATCACTTTGTTTCTCTGCATCAGATACAGTAGGTCGCAAGCGGCTACTACATGAAGAAGGAGTCATCTCTTTCCTCAAAACATTCTTCAACCTCTCTGCCAAAAGCTTTCTTGTGTCTCTACTTATAAACTCTTGAGGAGAGTCTGGTGCATTGCACTGGACCTCACTCGCGGCGTATGATCTCATCGATTCAGACCTAGGGAAAGGTCTTTCGCTGAAAGGAGTCTCGATCCCGCTTCCTCTCACCGATGAGCTTCTCTTGAGAGCTCTTCCTTGAAGCTCACCTTTCAACCTCTCTTTAACTTCTTCAAGAAACTCCTCAATGCTGCTTCCTCTGCTTCCTTCCATGGTTGTTCCTGAAGAAGTAGTTAACGAATCTTCGTATTCATACACTCTCTGAGGACCTGGTCTCAAAACCACAATCCTTGTTGGAGGAGGAGGAGCTGCTCTTTCTGTTTTCAAGTTAAAATCACGACCAAAGCTTCTAGTTCTTGTGAAGAGCCTCTCTTTCTCTTTGCAGTCTGATTCAATGACGATTCTTGAACAGTCTTTAGACCTTTTGTCAGCTTGCCAAGCTTCAAACTCTCTTCTGAATCTCTGAAGCTCTTCTTCTTGAGGATGTTCTCGACGCATTGGTGGATTCATAATCTCCTCTGCCTCTGTTACATTCACTGATGAAGAGAACTTGCCTTTCCTGTTTCTTTTCCCTCCTTTCTCATGAGATTGATCCGATTTAGTAGAGTGACGATGAAGATTGAGATTGATCCAAGCCGTTGATTTAGTAGACTCTAGAGGAGTTGACTCCATTCCCATAAGCTTAGCTACAAGACTCGGTGTGTTCTGTTGTTTGTCGTTGGTACGTTTTGAGAGCTCCTCAATGATCTTCTTCTTCATTGATTCCTCAATTGGGTAACAGCTTCTCTCGTACCATTCCTCTTCCTCATATCCATAACTCTGCTGTATTAATATAAAAAAAAACACTCATTTACCAATTTTGTTCTTTAATTCAGAGTAAATAAAAAAAACATAATTTTGTTGGTTATTATATATTTACCGGTATGTCTTTCTCGTTATGGTAAGACTGAAAATTGTCAACTTGGAGCTCAAAACTATTCCTTGGAGCTTCCAGATCTGCAGAAATACAAAAAGATCGATTAATCAATGTTCAAAACTATGAATTTAACTGTAAAACCCCAGAAACAAGATTTGATTTTTCTTAAAACCAAAAAAAAAAATATATATATTTGATTTTTCTCTGTAAATATCAATTAAATAAAGTGAATTTCTCACCTTCGTCGCGGCTTTTGTGATGGGAGAAAACTTTCCGGGAGAAGCTGTTGTTGTGGAAGTCGAAGAGATGCAATAAGCCTCCCATTATCCGGCGATTGGATCTCCGGTGAAATGAAAAATAAAGAGATAGAGAGAAAGTGAATGCTTCAAACGGCGATTGAACTTCCGATCTGATGAGTCATCGGAGAAAGACGAAACCCAGTTTCCGACAAGAGAGAGAGTGAATTAAATGTGAATTTCCTTTTAGGAGAAGAAAGGATGATAAAAAAAAACTTTATTAGAGAGACAGAACAGAACAGAGACAATTGGGGATAAGAAAGACAGATTCTGAAACCAGGAACAGAACAGAATAGAAGTACGAGCTTTACGCAAAGAACCGATCGAGAGAAAGGGGGAAACAAAATCAATGAAATGTCTCTCATGAACCAATGAACCTCGAAAATGGAGATGGTGAGAGGATGAGAGAGAGGGAGAGAGAGAGAGAGAAGAATTGGGGGGAACAGAGGAAAGTCGTTTTCAGACAGAGAGAGAGGGAGAGAGAGGACTAATGGTGAGTAGTAGTAGGAAACTGACGAAACAGCGAGACGAAACACATCTAATCCAAAGTACGGAACTCCGGTCGCTTTCTCACTTTTGGAGAGAGAGAGTAGAAAATGAAAAACGGAATTTTGCAGAAGAGAGAGAAGAAACGTGGACATTCAGAGATAACAGAGTATTCTTCTTTCTCCGGTACGTACGTGGTTTCTTTGAGCCGCTCCAAATTAAGTAATTATTATTGATCGATTATTGATTGAGCTTCTGTTAACCGTTATGATTATTCTCATTATTTTATATTTAAAAAACATCTTTATCATTATTCTCATTATTGTGAGTAACAACAAAGAATATAATCATCAAAAGTTTATGTTACTGGAAATTAGTTTTTGTTTTCATTTAGATTTTTTTATAAAGATGTTTTCATTTAGTTTGGCAGAACCTTTTTCATGTATATTTATCATGAATATAGTGAAGATTGAAGGTTGTATAAGAAAGTAATAAATATCTGAAATAAGGATTCATAGAAAATCGAAAATTCGTCGGACAAGTTGAAAGATTCCTTGACTAATATTTTTATTGTAGAGAAAACAAATGGGTAATAAAGCGAGAAATAAGAAATAAATAAATGAGAATGAATGAGAATTCCCATTCTCTTTTGTAAGTTGGAACGTGAACAGAAGGGTAGTTGGATTGTGAAATCAGTCTCTTCGGTACTAACTATCGATAAATAGTTTAATCAGTTTAATGCAATAAAGATTATGGAAAAATAATTTTTAATTATACATATATATTAATATATAACTTAAACTAAACAACATACGAAACCATGTAAGGAACAGCTCATGGTCATGGACATTGGAGTAAAAATAAAACCTGTCCCAACAATAACAATAACTCTCAATTTCTGTCAAAAGAAACAATTAAATGTATTTCATCAACTTCGTTTCTTAACTTATTTATTAGTTGGCTTTTTAACATTGTTTCTCATGAGGCTGTGATAGAATTGAACATCGAGAAAAAGACATGTTCGTCCTTGGTTACATGTTATACATATGTAACGGTGACTTGTTTTCTCAAACAATATGAACACACAAAAAAGACATAACATGTTTATGTAACACAAGTATTTATTGTAAGAAAAATGTCAAATGACTAACGAACGACTAACTGACTATCTAGCAATTTAAGAACACTTCAAATTATTTACACATTTTAATTTATTCTCTCTAAAAATATCTTTGAATATGAATCTAACGTGAAATTAAGCATACAATCTAAAGACGTTGCTGCATACATGCAAAACACTAATCCCCCATTACTAGCTTTAGTTCTGTTCTTTTCCCTTTATAAAAAAAAAAGTTATGGTCTTTTCCAATTATATATGCATGCATGGATGTTCGTCAAAGCAGATTCGCCCCTATATATATGCAAATTACAATAAATTAATAACTACTAAATATTCATTGTTGTATTAATCAAGTGGCTAGCTCTTAGTTATATAATTAGTCCCTGTCAATACACCCAAAAACAAGTGACTAATTAGAAAATGTTGCCAGATTAAAAGAATTTTGATTTCACCCAACTACCTATAGTTTTATACTAGTAATAATATTTAACCTTTCCCACATATTCTGGTTATCTGGAATTTTTGTTTCTACAGTTCATTAACCTATACTACGAATCAAAATTACAACAATCATCGAATCCTAATACGAACAACTGGAAATTAAAAGTCAGATATAATTTGTTCTGTTTCTATATTAAAGAATACTCAAATTCGAGAACACTAACATAAATGCGTTACAAGAAAACAAAATCTAATTCACAACGTAAACGACCTAACACAACATTATTGTAGCTCATGGAAGCTAATACTAATACTTTTAAAACAAGTTCATCATATATTACAAAGAAAATAAAAGGTGGGATTCGATAAGAATACAATACATACAACTCATGGTGATGGTGATGGCATTGTGGGGTTTTTAGTTGTAAAGTTATGACTCAAAACACGCTTTGTTATTTTTATATTTATTTCTTAAATGTATTAATGATGGATCGTCATGTGCTTCGTATCCTCCCTCGACTCTCCTCCATTATTACTTCTTTTATTTCATTCTCACCTTTTTCATTATTATTAAAATTTCCCACAATCTTCATCTATTCATTCCCCACATCTGTATATTATTACGAATCCGAGCTTACGTTAGTACTCCATCCGATTAAACCCTATGCCTAGAGCCATTACGACTATGCTACCTATATTGCACATCTTACAAGTTAAAACTCAATTTGATTCTCATTAGTCATTAGACTCATTACTACCACTTTAATGAATAAAGAAGACTTCGTATGTTTAGATCCTCTATCCGTAGATTCTCATGATTTTGTATTTTTACTGTGCTCCAATCTATTACATAGAGCATTGTTTTATTATTTATTTCAACTAGATTGTGAAATCGGGAAAAACTTTAGCAAAAAAATCAAAATAAATGCGAAGGCTAGAACAAACAAAAATAAATAAAGCCCATTTATTAATATGATCGATCTCAATTAACTCTTCTTGTTGCGAATCCTCCCATCAACACTTACTAAACAAGGACTGCTACTTTGTGAAAATGATGGATACTTCAGGATGTCGAACAACTCCTAAATTTAATTGTAGGAAATATTCGGTGAGACTAGTAAAACTTCAAAAAGAAGAAAAAGTCCTCGCCTAAAACAAATCGATCGTATTCTTGGTCAAGAAAGTTTTGATATTAACCCAAAATTTGCAAAATCTAAGTAATGCGACGATCCAAAAACATTGATAGAGACCAAACGAACATAAAAGCTACACTATATAATAAATTTTTACAAGATTTTAAAAAACAAAGAAGCACTAAACTCTAACTTACACATCTACATATGTCTATGGGACCAACCTTAATCATTTTTGTCTTTGATCACATCAGTTCCTAAAAGTCGCATCAGACTCACATGCAATCGAATTCTTCCTCTCCTCGCGGCTTCTTTAATCATATCACAAAAATGGAATACTACTTTACCTTTAAATCATGTGTTCCTTTATAGTTTGGTCCCAAATAATCAGTACATATATCTAGATAGGCCTATAAGGTTTACTCTAAGTAGACGAGAAAGCCTGATAATCATAATACTGGCCTATTATTATATGATAGCCCAAAAATTAAAAACAATTATCCAAAACATGTTCAGCCACATTCTCGGGCTGAAGTCAAATGATCATAAGTCATAATAACAATCTCTTACGGCTTATGATGATTCAACAAAGGAATGAAGCTAACAAAGAATGCTCAAAAGTCAAAACCATCAGCAACCATTTGATTATTAGGTCAAGGGTTTTGGGTGTTGAATGTTAATGTCCACCACAGCTAATAGCATTATTATGGCACAGCTCCACGCTGAGTTTAAAAATGTTCTTTATTAATTTTTAAAAACTCGATTTTTTAAAGAAAAAAAGAATGTTGTGACATATGGTGAGCTTCCACTTTAGAAACGGTTCTGTAAACTTTTCTCCGAGAAACGTTTCTCAGTCAAAAACTTATCACCTCATTATTCTTTTTTTTCTTGTGCTCAAACTGTGCGATAATGATGCTCTAAGGAGCATGTTTAACACACAATCATATACTTTTGATCGCACATGCTTTTCCATGAGCTTATGAAGCTCGACATTTCTCATATATATCATTGAATTTCTTATTTTCTTTTTCGCTGCCATATCTCGGTCGTTGTTGTCCAATAGAACCATGTTGCTGGTGGAAATAGTACTTGTTAGTTTTAGTTCCTATTTCTCTTTGAAACAGTCTTCATCATTATTTAGACACTTTACTTGATTTAGTGTGACCTCAATATCCCCCATTTTCCACCCTTAGTTTTTTCATGCTTATATTCATGCGGAGAGAATAAGAGAATTACAAAACGTAACACTTTGATATTAACTCAAAATTAAATAAACTATAAATCTGTTGGGGGTATTTTTTTTTTTTTTTTTTAAATCTTTGAGTAATTCTTTAATATATATTGTTAGTTGAAACTTCTTTGTCGAATAATCGATTAAGACCGGAATTTATCATTAATTATTTGACGAATAAGACCTGAAATAAGACTTTAATTCGTTAAAAGGTGATAGACAAAACTTGTTTCACTAAAAAGGGTCGCAAGTTTCACTTCCCTCTAGAATTTGGTTTCACAATGCCATTAGACTCTAATATAGGAGAAGCTGACCTCAAAAATCAATTTGTACATATATACTTGTATAAATCGCGTAACAAAGCTTCCAACTTTCTTCTGTAAACAGTCTGCTCTTCCTATAGTCTCTTAGACGCACGCATTAACAAACTATATCGAATGAAAATGATTCGTATTGCATTATAGCCTTTCAGTTTTATGGCTGCGGGGGGTTACGATGGGGTTGGTTATTTGTTGCACTGAAACAAAGGAGGGACTTGGAAACAAATACTACCCAATAAGTAGAAATGAAGCACAAATTATAAATCCTTAATAAACACAAGGAAATGTGGGGAATACAGCATTTCAAATTTCAATCCCTACAAACTGACCTAAACACATAGAAAGTAGCAAATGAGAGTTCTCAGTTTCACAAACACAAAGCATAAATAACCAGTTTTTTCTCTCTTTCCTTTTGTTGTTTTTTGGTCATATCTAAAACAAGTTTACACAAATTGCTAATCCATCCCTCAAATCTGAGTCAGTCAAATAGCAAGAGAACTAGAATCCTTAATCGTCTTCTTCTTCCTCCTGCCAAAAATCGAAGATATCCCAATGTCACACTCACACATCAATACAATGCAATCAATACCAATATAGGTTAAAGAGTCTCAAATCAAAACCTCTGCGCTGCCTCCTGCTTCGTCCACTTCAGACTTGTTGTCATCATCATCAGCTCTATTGGTTCCACTAGCCTAAACGAAGAAGCAAGATCATAAGAACTCTCTCTCTCTTTCTCTCTAGAGAATGTCAAAGCTATAAACAATTGAGAATTAATTCATACCAGTTTCAAGTTGTACTGTTGCATACTCTTAGCATATTCAATCTTCCTAGTCTCTGCCTTGTCGGCGTAAGGAGCTTTATCCTATATTTTACAGATTCAATCAACAAAGACATTTCTGAGTATGGATCTCTACAAGAGCTTAATCAATCGAGCAAAATTCAAATGGCGATTACTTACTTCGTCAGTCATAGACTTCCATTTAGCTCCTGCAGCCTTACCAACCTGATGTTGCAAGCAAATTAGGATTCCGATTACAGATCTGAGATGGAGAAATCAAAAATTTATAGAAATTTCGGAGTACTTACAGTGGCGACGGACTTGTTATTAGGATTCGCCAAGTTAAACTCCCGCCGGAAATCATCCCTGACGGAGATGAATCAGTGAAAAATTGACGGAAAATGGAAAAAAATCAAAGCAGTGAGGAAATGGCGGATCGAGAATTTACAGGAAGATGAAGAAAGCACTTGGAGCTCTCTTGGGCTTGTTTGGATCCTTGGCTGTCTTCTTCCCAGGCTTTCTACCTCTAGTTTTCAATCTACGAATCGGAATCAGAAACAGGTGAGGAAAAAAAAAGTTTCAATTGAAGATGCGAAAAACAAAAAAATCTGGATCTCAGATGCAGAGAAAACGGAGAGTTGGAGAGTGAACCTCTGATCGGTGCTCGTCGCTTCAGCTTTGGATTGACCACCTTTCATCACGAGTTCTGCGAAAAACGAAGAATCGTTAGAGAGAATCGGATGACTCGGACTGAGTTTGACGAAACCGGTGGGAGCGAGTTTGTTTACCTTTTTTTTGTTTGTTTGACGAGTGTAATGAGTTTTTTTTTGTTGTTGAAGTGTTTAGGATTTTGATGCGCTATAATAAATTTTGGATTTTAAAATTAAAAGCGGGTTGAAATTCGTACTGTGGCGGGATTTTTATATGAAGGGACGCAAAATAATTGCCACGTGGGTGACAAAGAATAACGGACGGAATCATGGATTCTTCTCTTTCAATCTTGACCGTCCATATGACACGTGTTCCTGAGTTTGCAGATCTCCCGTTGATTTTGTTTTGTTTTCAAAGGATTTTCATGAACAAAAAGATAAAAAAATACAAGGGGTTATTCGACTTGGTTGGGTTTGATTTTTGATTTTTGATTTTTCAGATTTTAGATGATCACAATAATTTATATTTAAGACTGAATTATAGTTTTTTTTTGCAGTTATATGTTTATTTTTGTTTGTAGGTTATCAATTTCTAAAATGGAAAAGCGAAAGCAAAACTCCCAATTGAATAAAACATTGCTTTCTAGTAGGACACCTCAAAAGTTGACCAAAAAGGAAAAGAAAAAATAAAAAAGTTGAATCGGGGTGAACCGGTTCCGGTTATTCTACTTTAGTTTTGTAGAATATTCCCTTCTCTTGCTTCATCTCTGTCTCTCTCTCCTTCACAGAGTCACAACGGAGAATCACGGTCGCGCCGTCGATTTCACCTGTTTCACTTCGAAAGTCTCCCTTTTTCTTCTTTCCCCAGTTTGAGTTCCTTTTCAAAACTTAGGCTTTCGATCGCGCTTACATCCTCAATTGATCATTCTTCGTTCTGACAGAATCAAAGCTTGGTGAGATTCCGACTCTCCCTCCCAAATCCGTAGCTTTGATCCCGGAGTTTCAGTTTAGGGTTTTCAACCGAAATCATTTGGTTGTCTCTGGTTGGGTAGATTCCCTGCACGATTATCGATTCTCTCTCTCTCTCCTCTGGTTTTCCAGTGCTGCTTCGTTTCTCGATCTTACTCGGATTCTGCTTCTCTGCGACAATTTCTCCTTGGCTAAGCCAAGTATTCTTCACAATTTATCGGTAAATTTGATTCCTCACTCATTTGTTCATTCTCCTCCTTTGCGTTTCCTACTTCGTTGTACCGAATCTCGTCCTTTATGTTCTCTCTTTCCATTGATTCTTTCTCATATCTTTCTGGCAAGCGATTTTTCCAGTTGACTTGTGCTTAATTTTAACTAAATTTTGAAAACTTTTTATTTATTTTCCTTTAGTAGCTCTTTGGACGCATTCTGTGTGAAGTCAGCTTCTCTCACCTCCCTTTACACAGGTAACTCCGTCCTCTGCTTCACAAACTTAAAAACCTACTGTTGAGTGTTAACCTTAGAAATTGCAAAATGTCAAGATTAGCATGAATAAAGGCCAAGCTTTTATTACTTAGCTTCTTGGGTTTTGGCATCATTCGTTGCTGCTCTGTTTGCATATAGATGGGTTTAAGGTGATACATGTTACCTAGTAAAGTACTGTTATAAAACCATGGAGTATGTGCTGTTGATATATCTTGTTTAAGCCTTTTACTGAAAAAGAATGTTGTTTGATATTGGAAGGTGGAACCTCAAATGGCTGAATCTCCAGGGCAAGTAAGACGTATAGGTGGTGGAATTAATCAACTTCTCGAGAGGCTATGCGGTGTTTCAAGAAGATGTTTGTTCCGAGTCATATCTATGGGTCCTATGCCAAACCATCTCGCCTTTATCATGGATGGAAACCGGAGGTATGCAAAGAAGTGCGGTTTAGTAGACGGGTCAGGTCACAAAGCCGGGTTCTCTGCGCTCATGTCGATGCTACAGTACTGCTACGAGCTGGAGATCAAGTATGTGACGATATACGCGTTTAGCATAGATAACTTTAGAAGACGGCCTGAGGAGGTTCAGTCTCTGATGGATTTGCTGTTGGAAAAGATTAACTCTTTGCTAGAGAAAGAGAGTATTGTACATGAATATGGTATGCGAGTGTATTTCATCGGTAACTTTTCGCTTCTTAGTGATCAAGTGAGAGCTGCTGCGGAAGAAGTCATGAATGCCACTGCTAAGAACAGTCGGTTGGTGCTTCTTGTCTGCATTGCCTATAACTCGACGGATGAGATCGTGCAAGCTGTCAAGAAAACTTGTATGAACAAGTCAGAAGCGTCTGGTAGTTGTAAAGATGAGGATAGAGAAGGAATGGATATGGAGAAGAAGAGGAGGATACAGTTGGTGGATATTGAGGAGAATATGCAGATGAGCGTGGCGCCTGATCCTGATATACTGATTCGGAGTTCAGGAGAGACGAGGCTGAGCAATTTTCTTCTGTGGCAAACAGGTAACTCTCAGCTGTTTTCTCCTGATGCTTTGTGGCCTGAGATTGGTCTGAGGCATTTGGTGTGGGCTATATTGAACTTCCAGAGAAGCCATTCGTACTTGGAGAAGAAGAAGAAACAGTTGTGAATCGTTCTCAAGGATACAAACTCTCTTTGTTTTGGCTTTTCATGTGAGCTGATGTACTATTATAAAGAAGTTTTGGGATTGCTTTACATAGAACACAACAGTCAATGTATTTTACACACGAATTTATGTGCTCGTTTGAGATTTTTCTTTATGAGTTGTTAGCCAGAAAATCCATCTTAAAGACATCTCACTTCCTCTCCTTTTCGTGCAAGTTCCAGACTCTTAACATTTGTTTTGGGACACTCTAGAATTGGAGTTTGAGAAAATGGATAATTGAAAACTTAAGGACTTCAAAAGAATATCAAACACCATTGATAACAGACACTAAATACAACTTCAGGTGAAATTCAATGTAAAAAAAAACTCATTTTTACAGAATCTGAAAAAAGTGTCTTAAAATCAAGAGGTCTTCCATGTATTTCTCTCCAAAGCAATATAGTCAAATCATTTTAGGAACAAAGAACCTTAGACATGGACAATGTTTGCCTAATCCTCTTTGTTACATTCTTAGTCCGAACCGACCAAATTGGTGTTTCTTAAGACAAAAGTCACAAAGCAAGCGGTTTACCGGAGTTCCCAAGTCCCTGAGATTGACCCTTGGCTGAAATATAAAATTTCGGTTATCGATTAAAACTCCAAAACCGGGTTGGAACCTGAACCATACCGGTAGTGAACTCCGGTTCATAGAAGTTAAACCCTAAGAAGTCGCGACTCTGCAAAGGAACGAGCTTTCTCTGAAACGATGGTTCTACATGTTGCTTAAAGAGCCATGATTTCGAGTCTTTGCCATGGCGGGATTAATTAAGCGCAGAGGAAACGCAGTCTTTCGTTCTCAAACCCTATCCTTCATTTACTCCAAGGTGGGTAATTTCTCTCTTTTGGAATTTGCTTAATCTCTCTGTGCGGCAATTGCTCGAACACTTCATCTGCGGAATTCTTCTGGACTCTAGTTTCAGAGGAGTAACTACACGCTTGCTGAGAGTGAGGGAGTCATGGAGAAGTGTTCCAGCATTCGTTCAGTTATTGATGAAGACCCAAATTCAGGTGCTTGTGTGTTTTTGTTTTGGTGTGATACTAACTGAGCTGGTTCGGACTGTATCGAGCTAATGAAAGGTTGTTCCTTTCGTATGGATTTGAATTAAACAGTTGATACATCGAAGTGGAAGAAGGTACGAGCAAGTGATGTTGGAATTAGAAATTCAATGATTCCGGAATCGTCTATGAATGTCCTGAGACTCCTCAGACGTCAAGGTTTAGTGTTTCTGGATGTCTTTTTAGCTTTATCTGTTAGCATTGATGTAGAAGAAGAAGAAGAAGAAGCTGAAAGTAATTGTTTTTTCTTGTCTTTAGGATTCGATGCATACCTTGTGGGGGGATGTGTGAGGGATTTGGTACTCCATAGAGTGCCAAAAGACTATGATGTGATCACTACAGCTAATCTTAAGCAGGTTTAATGGCTTCACTCTTCTAAGATTATTGATCTTTTTTTGGATTCTTGCTTTATTGATGTTGTCTTTTTTGTTTATAGATCCGGCGACTGTTTCATCGTGCTCAGGTTATTGGGAAAAGGTTTCCCATTTGTCATGTGTGGATGGGAGGTTCGATAATTGAGGTACATAGTCTTTGCCTAGTTTTAGAGTTCTGCTGTTAATCTTCTGTTTTAGGCAATTTTGTTCTTGTGTAACATTTGACACTCCACTTTATAGGTGTCGAGTTTTGATACCGTGGCGCACAGTGATAGTGAGCATGAGAACGATTCGGGGAAGTCTGAAGAGAAGAAATATGATGTTCCACAGAATACTGAGGCGAATATGAGTAGCAGCGTGTTGAAAATGTATTCTGGTTTGGATGTAAAAGACTGCAATCGATGGAGGAATAGCTTTCAAAGGGATTTCACAGTTAACAGGTTAGTTTCTGAGACATAGTGTAGCAAAAAAGGGACTGTTGTTTTTGTTTGGCTGCATCATTGGAAACTCAACTTACTTGTGGTACTAAATCTACGTGCAGTTTATTCTATGATCCCTTTGAGTTGAAAATTTATGACTACAGCAATGGAATGGAAGACTTGAAGGATCTGAAGGTGACTAACTTTTGCTTACTCTTTTGCGAATTCAATTTTGTGTATGGTATTATTAATTAACCATTGTTTTACTGACGCGAATGCAGCTACGTACACTTGTCCCTGCACGTATCTCTTTCAGTGAAGATTGCGGTATGCCTTATTTATTCCCCTAAATCTCCTCACGCCCTTGTATCTGAAGAAAGTACGTTTGTTGCTGTGTCTAACCAAATTTTCTCCATTTTACAGCTAGAATTCTCAGGGGGTTAAGAATTGCAGCACGATTGGGTCTGTCATTGTCAAAGGATATTAAGACTACAATACCTGATTTCGTATCTTCCATTGCAAATTTAGGCCAGGTAATTTTACTGCTTGAACTTGGATATATTTAGAACCACCGCCTTTATGTTAAATAATAGGTTCATGGTCTATGATCATTACTTTCCCTTTGTTTCAGTTTAGAATAATCTTGGAGATGAATTACATGCTTGCTTATGGAGCTGCTGCGCCTTCCATCCTTCTTCTCATGAAGTTCAAACTACTTCATGTTTTGCTTCCCTTTCAGGTATATCAATTGATTTGCTTATTCATCAATCTCTTTAGCTCTTGAGCCTTTTTTTGTTTACCTTTTTTTATCTGGATTTCAGGCAGCTTACCTGGATCAAGCTAGTAAAACATCTGTACCAAGTTCCTTAATGCTAATGGTACGTGATGTTCTTTATGCGAATAAGCGTTTTTCAATGATCCCTTTTTGACAGTTTATGAGTCTGCATTGTTGCTGTTTCAGAAATTATTCTCCAATATGGATAAATTAGTTTCCTGCGACCGACCTGCTGATTCCAGACTATGGTGCGTTGTTTCTTTAGTTCTATAAGAATATGAATCTGTCTCTTCAATTAGCTCTGATCATTGTCCTGATTTCTTTTGAACAGGATTGCATTGTTGGCTTTTCACATGGCACTAGTGAGTAAACCTCAGGAGGCTATTGTGCTGCGCGCTTTCGCCTCCCTGCTCTACCATAGAAACTGGAGCAGATCTCTCAAATTTGCTAGAGAACATGAACACTCAATACCCGGATACGCCCCTGAGGTATCTAAATCTTCGACGAAAAGATCCGATGAAGATCTTGCAAAAGCAGTTTCAGCATTAACGTATCTAATAAACGATACTCTATATGTTCTCACTGACATGGAGGCTCTCCGTGAAGCCCTACGCCTATACCCAGGTTTCAAATGCTCTGGTCTGGTAAGTACATAGTACACTTTACTACGCTAAGATTCATTGTGTTAAGACATATATACTCAGTTTAAGCACTCAAAGCAGCCAATGTCTTTCATCAAAGTCCCCAAATCTCTACTTTCAGTTTCTCTTAATCGAATCATTTGACATATATACGCTGTTTCTCAGGTGTTTATACCGAAGAAGAAGGGGAGAGAGATAGCAGATTGGTTTGCAAGGCTGAGTGATGTGGAATCATATGGAAGCAAGAAAGAAGGATTCGCTATTGACTATATCTCGCTTGGAAAGGGAGTCCCATGCGAGTTGGGATTCGTTCTTGGCAGAATCATTCTGGACACCATCATCGAGCAGCCAAATCCAGTCGAGATGAAACATAGCGCCGGGAATCAAGTCGTTCCAGAGGCTTGTATGGAGAAGAAGGCTGAGTTGGTCGTTTCTAAACCATCAAAGGAGGATCACAACGGTCAAGCTCCACTCCATGGCTCAAAAACATCATCGGTATTTAAGGCTCACCAAAAGATCTTGAAGAAAATGAGAGAAGACAGTAAGAACAAGAATGACGAAGAGTATGAAGTGTGTCCAGACACAACCTTCTCTGGTCAAGCAGTGAATGAAGATCAGTCTGTTGCAGTACAAAAGCCTAAGCGACGTCGTAAAGAAGCACTAGTCCCTGAGGAGGCGCCAAAGCAAAAGACTTCAAAGAGGTCAAAAACAGATGAGCAAGAGACTGTAGAAACTCCCTCTGCTCCAGCAAAGGATCAGCATCAGTCTAAGCAAAAGACTTCAAAGAACCGTTCTAAGGAGGCAGAGACAGTGAAATACAAGGACATCCCTGTGAAGGAGATTCAAGATGCAAAACAGAGCACCGTCCCTGACAAATGTATGAGTGATCTTCTGAAAGTTCTTGTGAAACCAACTCAGCAAGAGTCTACAAAAGAAGAGACCGACTCGTTATCATCAGAGAAGACAAAGAAACCAAGAAAACTCTCAAGTCTCTTCAGGTGAAAACGCTCCACAACTTGTACGTTACCATGTAGTAGTCACTTAAACCAATTTGTTTTTAGTTGGTCACTGATAGAGATCAATTTTTGGTCCCTGAGTAATCTGATATATGAAAATTTAGACATGTTTTTGAAGGTAAAAAAAGCCAAACTTTGTCTTGTAACCGAATCCATTACAAAAAGGGCCATCTAAGGCTTATTCTGATTCGGAGTTATTACAATTTTCTATGTCAGATGTCCAAACACAAAACCAAGAACAAAAATCCTTCTCAAACAACTTGTAGTACACGGAATGTGGGCAACGATGATCACACTTAAAACAAATCGGCCGAGTATTACTACTATTGCCAATAATTTTCATTGATTCAGAGCCGAAGTAGAACGTGTAACCTGGCTTGATATAAACGGAGGATCCGAATATACACTCAAGGTGGATAGTGATGCAACATTTGTTGCATTTGTAGAACCATTCTCTTGGATTCACTTCTTTCTCACAAACTTCACACCAATATGCTTCTTTCTCTTCACCTTCTCCGTAGCAAAGCGAGAGCGGATGTGCATCGTATTTGTAGTGTATCTCATCCGGGATTGTAGCGCATCGATAACACATAGCAAATGCACATATAGTACATTGCAGATAATACTCATCACGAACACTATCTTTGCAACCATTGCAAGAAATGTTACCTTTTCTTGAATAAGATGTGGAGATGAATAAAGGATGTTCATGACTTTTGTGAATGAAGCAGTCAGGAACTAAAACGCATCGAACATCAATCTGAATCTCATTGTCACAATCATTTCTTGAGCATTTGTACCTGAAACCAGTGGACTCGCGGGCACAAGTTGAACAACCTGCGGAATTGTAGTCGAGTATAGGAGAAGTCTCTAGGACAAGAGGATGTCTATGCAGTGCATGAGCCAACTTTCGAGGAAGATCTGCACATTCCTCGTGAAGAGAGAACTCACATTGCTTACAGTTGTAGAAATCATAAGAGTCGATACGTAGGATGCAAGCTTCACATTGTTTCTTTGCGTCTCTAACACTATCATACTTCTCAAGCTTTAGATGATGTTCATGACAAAAATATTTTATCATATCATCACCTACTCTCTTGAATGAAGCAACATCTTCATCTTCATCTTCTTCTGGTTCCCATTCAAGTTCTCTCCCGTCCCAAACATGCATATGAGTTGCACATTTTGAATGCGCTACGTAAGAGCAACTTTCCTGGTTGCAAGAATACTGGCCATATTTGATGTCGACCTTCTTGTAACAAACTTTGCATAACAAAGTTGTGGCCGGAAGGAAAGGAGTGTGAGAGAGACGATGCGGGTGACGTGTGATTTTTACGACACGGGGCAAGTCGATGCAACTCTCATGAACCATATAGTTACATTGGAAACAAGCATAGCTTGGTTCCAACAAACTAATCAGCCCACAAGCTTCACATGGGAATAAGAGTGGCCAAGGGAATAAAGAGAGTGAATGGTGATGACTTTTGGGATTTGTGATAGTGAGAGTTGGAATGTTTTGGGAACAAGAAAGATCCAAGCAAAAGTTGCATATCAAGCACCGATAGAATTGAGATCCATCTCTCAAGTCATCTCCACACCAATTACATTCCTTGAATATGTAACCAGGTTTGATCTCTATTTCAGTGTTTTGAGTTGAGAGAGTGAGAGGATGTTGGAGGTGATAAGGGTGTGTGAGCTTCTTTGGATAACGGTGACAAAATTCGTGAAACTCCACATCACAAGTGGTGCAACAGTAATGGAACGTAGAAGCTGGTGAGAATTCATCTTTGTCGCACGCGAAGCAACCCGATGGAGGGACTTTTCCGGCTCTACGGGAGAGGCTGTGAGGTTGAGTTGGATGAGATAGACGACATATCGGTCTTTCTTCATTGGAAGCCATTTTTGTTTGTAACAGTTTTGGTTTGATCTGAAAATCATATGGTCCTACTTTTCAGATCGTGTGGAGATGACTTGACTAAATGTGAGCATAAGTAAATTAATTAGCGCGACTAAACAATGACCCAGTGTACAAATTATATTATTAAGAATGACAAAAGGATTAAATTAATATGGAATCTATAATTAAAAATTTATCCAAGATCTGTCTCCAGACTGTCCATATCTCAAATAATATAGTGGTAGCAACGTATATGTGACATCAACAACAAGTTTTTTGATTGGCCAACCAATTAATTAATAAGTGTGCATTAATGAATTAGAAAAGGAACTAATTAACAAGAGTTACAGGCTGTTTCGATCTTATGAGTTAGTCTTTGTTTATTTTTAAAAATATGAACTAGTAGAACATATGACTATGATCCTTTGTGGTTTTCTTACAAGACAAAGAAAATATTGGACATAGCTATGTTTGCCAAAGCAGTACAACACAATACAAATTCCAATCACATTTCCTAGAGAAACAACATACATTGACCATTCTGCCATTACATGTGCTACTGAACACAATATAGGGAACATGTTACTGATCCCAAACGATGGAAAGACACATTCTGTGGACAACGCTTTTTACAAACCACACAAATGGGCCGAGACATAGTATTGTTGCGCAGAACATCAAACTTTCTACCCAAGTGGATCAACGATGAACCCACCTTCATGTAAAACTCCACCCCTAATAGACATTCAATATGTATGGTAACACGGCAATACTCATCACACATATAAAACCGCTCCTTTGGATTTAATTTTCGCTCGCACACTTCACACCAATACGTCCCCATGCTTATCTCTTTCCCGTAAGAAAGACTGAGCATATGTTTGTCATGCTTATACCTCACCTTATGAGGTAAGGTAGCACATTTGAAGCACAAAGCAAAGTCGCACTCCTCAATGCAATTAAATGTTTCTGCATAAGCATCTCCTGTATCCTTACAAACGGAACATCTTCTTCGTTCTCCTGGTTTAGATGTCAGGAATAAAGGATGGGTATGACTTTCATGGACTAATGGCTCAGAAATTGTGCCGCACTGTACATGCAGCTTAAAATGACATCCGATCTTAGTGCAGCTGTAGAAGAAACCAGTGCACAACCAAGGACAAGCTGAACATGATGACACCCTAGTATCCATTACATTGCTATTATCCGTCACTAGAGTGATTGGATGTGCATGTATCGGGTGATGTATTTTGCGAGAAAGATTCGCACATGCTTCGTGTAGAATGAAATCACATTTCATACACAAGTAGATTCTACCGTCATCGATTGGCTTGATGCATGCTTGACACTCCTTAATTCCCTTGTAATCTATGTCAGTGTTCTCATCAAGTCTCAAATGATGATGTTTGTGACTGAAATGTTGAATGATTCCATTGCTTATCCTCACAAACGGTTCAACTTCTTCCTCATCAATGTCTTCCGGCACTCCCTCAAGTTCAACGCCATCCCACACATTGCTCTGTGTGGCACATCTTGAATGAGCCGCATAGGAACAACCGTTCTTGGTGCAAGAATAACCCCCGTACTCAGTATCAATATCTTTGCGGCAAACACCACACGACCAATCTCCTTGGTCAAAAGAGGGAGTAAAAGAGATACGATGGAGATGGCGAGACATCTTTATGACACGTGGTAGGCTGATGCATCTTTGATGGATCACAAACTCACAAGGGGGACATATATAGAAAGGACAGCTTGAATGGGTCAAGGCACAAACATTACAAGCTAATGAAGCCAGCCTTGGAAACAGCGTAAGTGAATGCTCATGCCACTTTGTATTGTCTATAGACAAGGGAGTGTCTTTCTCAAAACAAGCTATGTTCATAGCGTAATCGCAAGCCGGGCAATAGTAGAAAACCTCTGCGAGATATTCCTCACAGCAATAGCATTTCCTGGCTATTTCCCCGCTTGACAAGACAAGCTCAAGAGAATGTTTGGGATGAAGAAAGTGTATGACCTCAAGTGGAGCCTTGTCATATTCTTCATGGTCCTCGCCGTTGCAAGTTGGGCATCGAAACAGAGCAAAGGTTTCTCCTGTTACTATCCTGTAGAAGTCCATGGTTCTACGGTAACATTCCCCTTTTTTACTGCTCCTTTGCTGCACTTTTCCAGTCACACGAAATCTTCCATGTTCGAGTTTTACTTCTACTTGAGGGCACAAGGAAATAAACTGCTTATCCGCAGAGTTGACGAGCGGTAAAATCTGAGTGATGAGTGACACAAGCTCCGGTTTTGGCTCGAGAGAGAACACTCGTTCAATGAGCGCAACTAACTCCGCCTCTGCCTCCGGTTTTGAATGCAAATCAACAGTGCTGGCGAGAGCTTCATGAAAGACTGATATGAGCTCGTACTCCGGTTCCGTATCCGAAACAGAGCTGGAGACAGAGATGATCTGCTTAATGAGTGATATGGCCTCCGATTCTGGCTTCGGCAGGGACTCCAAATCCACAGAGCCAACGAGGGTGTTGATTTGCTTACAGAGTGATGCGGCCTCGGATTCCTGCTCTGTGTTGGCATCCCTAGAGAAGAGGGAGACCAGTTGAGTAATGAGTGATAGGAGCTTCGACTCCAAACTCATATTCGCAGAGTTGACGATAGACATTATCTGATAAACGCGTGATGTGATCTCCGGCTCCGGCTTGAGAGAGGAGATTTGATTAACAAGAAACATGAGCTTCTCATCGGAATCGTTAGAGCTGCCGAGAGATGTGATTTGAGTGACGAGTGATACGAGCTCCGACTCTGGTTCTGTTTCTGATACAGCGCTGAAGAGAGAGATTGTTTCCTTGATGAGTGATATGATCTCTGATTCCGGCTTCGGCAGGGAATCAAAATCCATGGATTTGACCAGAGGGATTATTTGAGTCATGAGAGATACGAGCTCCAACACCCGCACCGTATACGAATCCGTTGACCTCCCAAGAAAGGTTATCTGAGTTATGAGTGACAAGAGCTCCGTCTCCGAATCCATTGATAGAGTTGTTGAGAGGTTTATACAGCTTGTATGAGAAATTTTGGGTTATGATCTCTATTTTCAAGACCAACTGACCAAGAGGCTTAGTAGTTTTCTGATTTTCTCACAGCTTTTCTATATTACTTTAAGCTTACGATACGTGTGTTCAAGCTTACAGGTTGTCCTAATGAAAGTCAACGATCTAGAACAAAAGGATCAAAGAGGCACAATTATCTCATTAACAAAAAAAAAAAAAAAAAAAAAAGGCACAGTCATAGAGACATACACAAATTGTCTACATTTTTTTCTGTTCTAGTTTTGGTGTGCTTTATTCAAGTACGTTGGTCTTTTTATTTTGTTCTGTGGGGAGAGCACCACAAGAAACGTACCAGTAAGCAAGGCGGGAACTGGTAAAACAATTCTCTGTGTTAAAAGTATAAATTCAAGTTTTCTAGCAAACAATCGAACATCAACCAAGTTCCCTTTGACATACACAATGTAGGGAACAAAAGTTTGACCCAAAATATAGAAAAACTAATTTGTATGGACAATGCCTGTTACAATTGTAGCAAACTGGTCGAGACATACCATGATTGGGCAGAACATCTATGTCGAGATCAAGGTAGTCAATTAACGTTAAACCGGGCTTCATGTAGACGTGTTGCCCAAGCAGACATTCAATGTGTAGGGTGACACAACAGTAATCATCACATGTATAAAACCGCTTTGTTGGATCTACTTTTAGCTCGCAAACTTCACACCAATACATCACGGTACTCCTCTCGTTTCCATAGGAAAGAGTGAGCATGTGCTTATCATGCTTATACCTCACATTTTCAGGCAAAGTAGCACATCCAAAACACAAAGCAAAGTCGCACTCAATGCAGTTGAATGTTTCTTCGTCAGATTGTTTTAAACTTTTGCAAACCCCACATACTCTCCTCCTCTCTCCTGGTTTGGATGTCAGGAACAAAGGATGCTTGTGACTTTTGTGGACTAATGGCTCAGAAGTTGTGGCGCATTGCACATGTAACTTAAACAAACATCCTTCTTTACCGCACCCATAGAAGAAACCAGTTTTGCACATGCGATTACAAGCTGAACATAAATTCTTAGAATGGTCCATAACACCATCATACTGATCACTCACCAGAGTGAGCAGATGTGGATGGATCGGGTGATGTATTCTGCGAGAAAGATTCGCGCATGTTTCATGTAGAAAGAAGTCACACTGCATACAAAAATAGAAGTTACCAAAATAGATTGGCATGATGCATGCTTGACAATGCTTATTTTCGTCGTAATCTCTGTCGGTGTTCTCATCAAGTCTCAAGTGGTGTTGTGGATGACTGAAATGTTGTATGACGTCACTGCTTATCCTCACAAACGTCTTCATCTCTTCTTCTTCAATGTCTTCTGGCTCTCCTTCTAGTTCAATGCCATCCCAGACATTGCTTTGTGTGGCACATCTTGAATGAGTTGTATACAAACAAGCGTTGTTGATGCAAGAATAACCACCGCAATCATTGTTGATCTTTTTGCGGCAAACACAACAAAACCAATCTCCTTTGTCAAAAGAAGGAGTGAAAGAGATACGATGGCGATGGCGGGATATCCGTATGACACGTGGTAAGTTGATACATCTGAGATGGATAACAAAGTCACAAGAGGGACACATGTAGATAGGGGAGCTTGAATCGGCCAAGGCACATACATCGCATGTCAAGAAAGCCGGTCTTGGGAACAAAACGAGTGTGTGCTCATGCCACTTTGGATGGTCTACATACCAAGGTGGCTGTTTCTCCAAACAAGCTACGTTCATAGCATAATCGCAAGCCGAACAATAATAGAATACCCGCAAGAGATCTTCATCACAGCAATAGCATTCCCTGGTCCTCCCGAAAGGTGATTCGTACCAGACAAGCTGGAGAGAATGTTTCCGATGAAGAGAATGTTTGACCTCTACAGGAGCCTTGACATATTCTTCATGATCCTCCCCATTGCAATCTTTACAACGAAAATACGCAGTGTAGTTTTCTGTTGGTATCCTGGGGAAGTACTTGCGACTAGGGGGACAACGCCACCTGGCATTGGAACCCTGCCGTGGGACTTTTCCTGTCACGTGGAATTTGCTGTCTTCATATTTCACCTGTGCTTGAGGGCACAAGGAGATCATCTGCTTGCGCTCCGAGTTCATAGACCTGACGAGAGAGGATATCTGATTCGTGAGTGATAAGAGCTTCGTATCCATCTTGAGATATAACAGTTGATAAATGATTGATAAGAGCTGTGTCTCCGAATCCGAAGAGCTGACGAGAGGGGTTATTTGAGAAACGAGTGATACAAGCTCTGACTCTGGCTTTGATTCTGCTATAGAGTTGAAGCGAGTGATTATTTGACTTGTGAGTGAAATGAGCTCTGACTTGGGCTTCGTCTGATCCAAACCCATAGAGTTGACGAGAGGAGCTATTTGCTTGATGAGAGATACGAGATTCGACTCCGGTTTCGGCTGCCAAACGGAATCCCCAGAGCTGAGGTAAGAGTTTATCTGAGTTACCACTGATTTGAGCTTCAACTCCAGACTCAACTTCTTAGAGCTGACCAGAGATATTATTTGATTGATGAGCGATATCATCTCCGGCTCCGGCGTGAGGGAGAAGATTGCATCCGCGAGATCCATTATTACCATAAGCTCCGACTTTGAGTCCGAATCGCTGCCGAGAGATATCATCTGAGTAACGAGTGACACCAGCTCCGACTCAGGTTCCGATGCTGATACAGAGCCGAAGAGAGAGATTGTTTTCTTGATGAGTGATATGATCTCTGTCTCCGGCTTGGGCAGCGAATCCAAATCCATAGAGTTGACCAGAGAGATTATTCGTGTCATGAGTGATGCCAACTCCGACTCCAAATCCGGATCCATGGAGGTGAAGAGACGTTTTTCTCTTTGAGGCCCGACTGCCTCTACCTCCGGATACTCCACTTCCCGAGACCCCCACACACGTTTTACTAGTTGAGGTCTGAGTCTGACTGCCCCGAGCTTCGAGTCCGGATCCGCAGACCTGCCAATAGCTGTTATTTCAGTTATGAGTAACAAGAGCTCCGACTCTGGATCACTATCCATGTTGTTGCTGTGAGAGATTATTCTCAATGGTGCCAGAGATTTTTTGGTCAAGAAAGGCTTCGTGTGTTTTCTGTTTTCTGTATCCTTTTTTGGATATACAATCGTTACACCCAGTAACTTTATAATATACTATAATATTAAAGCAGCACAATGTTACAGTTTACTTGTCGTCCGAACAAAAAGTCAACTATCGATTTTTAAGCCCGAGAATAGTTTAATTTATGACTTCAAATTACCAAACAGCTACCCTTTCACGGTCTTAAAAACCATCTAAGGCTTATTCTGCTTTGGAGTTATGACAGTTTCCTATGTCGTTGGATGTCCAAACACACAGCCAAGATACACAACTCCTTCTCAAACAACTTGTAGAGGATGTGGGCAACAATGATCACACTTAAAACACAAATCGGTCGAGGATGGCGATTGTTATCATTTTGTCAAGAATATTCATTAATTACAGTCGAAGTTGAACGTGTAATATGACTTGTTCAAAAGCTAACAGGTGCGTAATTAAACAGTCACAAGCTGAACATTGACAAAACGATTCCAAGATATGAGTGAATGTAGCGTATATCTTTAAAATGTATAATAGTAATGATATTTTTATTAATCAATAAAGTTTTTTTTTATCGTCATTTTTAGTAAATGTGGGAGGTGATAAATGTCGTGAAACTCCACATCACAAGTGGTGCATTAGTAATGGGATTATATATTTGTATATTACTATAAACAATGACAATGAGTTCATATCATGTCGTGTGGAGATGTCTTGTCCAAATGTGAGCATAAGTTAATTAATTAGCGACCAAAAAAATGACCTAGTATACAAATTATATTGTTATAAGGATGACAAAAAATATTGGATTAGTATGCAACTTATAATTAAAATTTCCTCCATGGACTGTCTTTATCCCCATATATATATGTATGTGACAACAATTAACAAGAGCTTTTGTAGGCCAACCAATTAATGAATAGCTTAATTAAAAGAGGAGTATTACACAAGAGTTACAAGCTGTTTCGATCTTGCTTACGATAGAGATAAAAAAGAAAAGTCTTTGTTTATTTTAAAAACATGGATTAGTCTTCCCATGCTTATATTCACAACTATTTCGTTAGTGTATAGTTTTAAAATGCAATAATAGCGTATTCTCTTCTACAACAAGAACCATGTAAGACAGTTGTGGTTCCTGCGATCCAAACTTTTTTCTTTCATAGAGGCTATAGGCTCTCTCTAATCAGTTCGGATCATAAACCATGTCTCAACATTAGTTCCTTACCTAGTATAGAAATATTTCTGATCAATCGGGAAACGATATCCGATCTTGTGGACGTTTCTCGCTGCCGTTCGTTTCTTTTTAATCTGTTTTTCCAACTTACCGTTATTGGGCCATGATTTTAGTTGTGGTGAAGTGGACATAAATAATTTAGACCCAATCTCGGAAACCAATGATTGTTTCTGAAAGATGGCTCTACCAAACTAAAATAGATGTAGTTGTGCAATTCCACTATAAAAATCTCAGCTAGTTTGGTCTATTTCTTTCAAACAAAACAAACTATGACAAGGTCCCCTATCTATCTTTACTCGTGTGCCTTTTGGTTTATAAAAACAATGCCTTTTTATAGTCCTTTTGTAAGATGGATATAGTACAGTTTCATGTTTAAGATTTCAATAATATACATTGGTTTTAGTTAGGGATTTTTTGAAGAAAAAGTTTTTGCATTTGTAGAATTAAAGCTAAATTCGGTTTTTCAGGTAGATTGGTTTATATCAATCAGTTTGGTTACAAATTCCTAATAATATTAGTACATTAGTAAATATAATGATAATAATCAGAATTACCCTAAACCAATAAATACATAAGGAAATATCAAAAAGACATATATTTCACTGGAAAGAAAAACATTTTGCAGACTGATTCCTTGAATTGACAAATTAGTCCATACAGGATTTAACCAGTCTATACAATACACTAAATTCGAATGATCAATTCGGCTAGTTTGATCCGTATTTTAAAAATAAACCAAACTATGAGATTCTTACGTACGATCGATCAATAATGGGATGACATATGGTCCCTTTTAATCTTAAATTTTATGCTTTTGGCTTACGAAAACAATGCCTTTCAAAACTTTATTGAAAATTTGATTAATAATTAATTTGAGCAAGAAGATAAGGAGGCTCCCCCATGTTCACGGCTTCATTCCCTGGCATTGCTTTGCCCCTTCTGCCTTGATTTCCGTAAACATTGACTATTCCTAATTACTACTCCATATGCTTATGGTCAGGTAAAATGATTAATTCTTTGGTGCTGTAAATTACTAATATTTCATTACATCTTTTCGGTTCTTAGACTTAGTAAAAAAACTGAAACATGATTCTTGTTTTTCCAATATATACTACATAGTGATTTATGGATGCAGATCCTATATGACTTGCACAACTTTTTCCATAATTTCTTTTGCTTGAACTCGAGTTCTGAAATTTCATAAACATTAAACATTGTTTACTGTTCAGTTCCCTGCCAACATTATTTTTTTGTTACAAAATATGATATTAAAAAGCTTTGGAATGAACAATAACGTATATAGAACAAAGAAATTTCACAAATTACCACTTTTGTAAAAAAAAAAGACATTTTTTTCTTTCGAAAACGCCATCAAGGAAGTATATTTTCTCAAAGAACTAACAATTTCCAACACCCTACTGACCGACCCTTTAAACAAACATATTAAAAATTAGGAAAAGTTAATTTAGTCTAATAAATTGGATACTAAGATATTCACCAGCAAATCACTTAAAATGGAAAGAACACTCACGGTCACGGGCAAGCATAATTCTCGGTACGGACTCTGGTCCTGTCTCCTAAATTTATCTCTGAAAATTTTGACTGAGAAAGCATATGATTAGCTCTGTAAATACGGATAATTAATAACCTTAACATTACTGATTATTAAGTGATTAACTATACTTAAAATTTAAAATAATAAATACCATATTTTAATAATCAAAAAGTTTGTTAGAGCCGCGCCAATGGAGCGCACAAATTTGTCTGAAAAAGGTCGAAATCCACCAGAAAAAGAATAATTAAAATTTGAAAATAAGAGAAGAGACGAACGGAGCCACATGCCTTGAACCAAAGTTACCGTTAAGTCTTCCTTCTTATACAGACTTGGAAGTAAATCGTTTCCGTCATGTATCCAACGGTCATTTTCTAATCCTAGCCGTTCCTTTTTTTTTAAATTAAAATTATATTTATCTTCCTCTTTTAATTCTCACTTGCTTATTTCATCCCCTTTCCTCCAGATTCAACTGTATCACACTACGATTCTCTTCGTTTAATGCTCTTCTTATAGTCTTCTCTTTGTGGGTTTTTCTCTTGGAGTAATCAAAACAAACAAACAAATGGCTTATTCCGGTGAGAACAAAATCGTCGCAACAATGATTCTTCAAGGTATTGTAGAATTTGTCCGAGTAATCTATGAGAATTTCGAGGTGTTGACAATGGAGAATTCTGACATATGTGTTTGTGTTTAGATGAAACGAGAAGCAGAAAATTCGGACAAGAGATGAAGAGAGAGAAGAGAAGAGTGTTGGGTGTGATTAACCAGAATCTGATTGGTGCAAGAGGTCATCCTTGTCTTGTCAACAAGAGAGGAAGCTTATCAAAGTAATAAAAATCTCCAAATTTCTCAAAAGTTTGTGTCTTTTTGTCCATTTTGATTGTGCTTATTGTTTTTTGGGATGATTTGAATCAGTAGGCAAGAAGTAGGATGTCAAAAGAAGAAGCTTGATTCTCTGCGACCCTCGCTTACAAGGTATAAATAAAGCTTGAATCTTTCAATTTCTATTGGTGATTTGAAAGAAAAAAGATCTGAGATTGTTTTGAATCTGCAGATCTCAAGATGAAGAGCCGTGGTGTGCAGAGGAGAGGAAGAAGCTGAATCAATCAGTTCCAAGTGGAAACGATGTCGTTGACTGTATACTCGTTGATGATGAGGAAGAAGTGACATTCGACCATCCGATGCCAATGTCGCTGGAGAAGCCATACACTGAAGCTGATCCAATGGTAAACATAATCAAATCAATCCACTTGATAAAGATCTCAGCTTTGAATGCAACTTGAATGTTCTTGTTTGATTGGACAGGAGGAAGTTGAGATGGAGGATGTAATAGTGGAAGAACCAATCTTGGATATAGATGTCTCTGATGCGAAGAACACACTTGCAGCTGTTGAATATGTCAAAGATCTCTACTCATTCTATCGCAAAATGGAGGTAAACTTAGTATGCTTTTGATTCTGTCTTTGAAGGAAACAAGAGGCTTGAGATGAGAGCTTGTGTTAAGACAATCCTTGGTTTGAATTTTTGCAGATGTTTAGTTGTGTTCCAGTAGATTACATGATGCAACAAATCGACTTAAACGAGAAGATGAGAGCAATACTAATCGACTGGCTAATCGAGGTATATATATATCGAAAATCGACAGTCACTAATGTGTAATTTGATAGAGAGGACTAAAGGAGAGATTAAGTAACTTTCTTCTTTCAGGTGCATGACAAGTTTGATCTGATGAATGAGACACTGTTTCTCACAGTGAATCTGATAGATAGATTCTTGTCCAAGAAAGGTGTAATGAGGAAGAAGCTTCAGCTTGTAGGGTTAGTGGCTTTGCTCTTAGCTTGCAAGTATGAAGAGGTTTCGGTTCCTGTTGTCCAAGATTTGGTTCTCATTTCAGACAGAGCTTATACAAAGAATGATGTTCTTGAGATGGTAAAGGCTGTTTCCATACAAAGATTTTAGTACTCATCTCATTTAGGTTTTTAGGCAATAATGAAACGGTTGTTCCATTCTCTCTGCTTGCAGGAGAAAACAATGCTGGACACATTGCAGTTCAATGTCTCTCTGCCAACACAATACCCTTTCTTGAAAAGATTCCTCAAGGCAGCTCAAGCAGAGAAGAAGGTAAAGTTAAAAACTCATGAATCATTTTCACTTTGAAAATAATGGAATTGGAAAAGGAACTGACTAACTGTGGAAACTGAAATAATCAACAGTGTGAGATGTTGGCATCGTTCTTGATCGAGCTTGCGCTTGTGGAGTATGAGATGCTTCGGTTTCCACCATCATTACTAGCTGCAACAGCTGTGTACACTGCTCAATGCACACTTGATGGTTTCAGGCAATGGAACAGTACTTGTCAACACCACTCTCATTACTCTCAAGACCAGCTCATGTAAGTCTCCCTCTCCCTCCCAATCTCAAATCAAAAAGAGTCATTCTTTTATCAATACACACAAAAGGGTATTTAGAAAAACGAAATGAATTGTCATGGCGGTTTTTTGTTGCAGGGAATGTTCGAGGAAGATGGTGAGTCTACATGAGAAGGCTGCGACAGGGAAGTTGACAGGAGTGTATAGGAAGTATAACACATTCAAATTTGGGTACATAGCAAAGTGTGAAGCTGCACACTTTCTTTTGTCTACTGAGTCTCATCACCATCCTTCATTAACCCAAAAGGATATAATAAGTAGTTTTGTACAGCTCTGTTGACATAATTCAATTTGTCTCAAGTTTGATTTTGATATCTTTTTTTTTGTTATTTCATTCACTTTAATTGTAACTTTAATTGTTTACTACATCTCTGCAATAATCAATGAGAAGATGATTCAATCATTCTTTTACTTCAGTTTGCTCTATTGTCTATTCATTGTCCGGTCAGACCAATGCCACAATAAATAAACCTCAAAATCCAATCCAAATCCAAATCCAAATCAAACCGAACCGAAATTCTAAAAATTAAGTTATCTCCCTAAACGGTGTCGTATAATACAGTAGATCTCTCCCACCAACTTTTCTTTAGACTTTACTATTTTCAGATACTTTTTCGAGTCGTCGTCACTACACTTTTCTCATTACACTGCTTCACATCTTTTGGGGAAAAAAACCAAACTTTTTTTCGCGATTCCTCAGAAATCAACGAAAATGGCGGCGTCAACGAACACTTTCCTTGTCGGAAACCACCCTCAGATCCCAACCTTGAGACCCAAATCCATTTCCCAGTCTCTACTCCACCTCAGCAAGCCTTGCACCGTCAACATCACCACCAGAGCCAAATCCGTCTCAATACGATGCGCTTCCTCGACGACGCACGTTCAAGACGGTGCCAGATCCACCACCGCCGGATCCGAGCCACGTGTCTTCAATTTCGCGGCGGGCCCAGCGGCTTTACCCGAGAACGTCCTGCTCAAAGCTCAGTCGGAGCTATACAACTGGCGTGGATCTGGGATGAGCGTCATGGAGATGAGCCACCGTGGGAAAGAGTTTCTCTCAATCATCCAAAAAGCTGAATCGGATCTCCGTCAGCTCCTCGAGATCCCTACGGAATATTCCGTTTTGTTCCTTCAAGGCGGCGCCACCACCCAATTCGCCGCGCTGCCGCTCAACCTCTGCAAATCCGACGATCCCGTCGATTACATTGTCACCGGATCTTGGGGAGACAAGGCCTTCAAGGAAGCGCAGAAATATTGCAATCCGAAAGTGATTTGGTCAGGCAAATCGGAGAAATACACAAAAGTCCCGTCTTTTGATGGATTGGAGCAGAATCCGCACGCCAAGTATTTGCATATATGCGCCAATGAGACGATCCATGGAGTCGAATTCAAAGATTACCCAGTTCCTAAGAACTCTAACGGCATTCTAATCGCTGACATGTCGTCCAATTTCTGCTCGAAGCCGGTGGACGTGTCGAGATTCGGTGTGATCTACGCCGGCGCGCAGAAGAACGTTGGTCCTTCCGGCGTCACGATCGTGATAATCCGGAAAGATTTGATCGGAAACGCTCGCGACATCACTCCGGTGATGCTTGATTACAAGATCCACGACGAGAACAGCTCGCTGTACAACACGCCTCCGTGTTTCGGGATTTACATGTGTGGCCTCGTGTTTGATGATTTGCTTGAACAAGGTGGTTTGAAGGAAGTGGAGAAGAAGAACCAGAGGAAAGCTGAGCTGCTTTACAACGCCATTGATGAGAGCAGAGGGTTTTTCAAGTGTCCTGTTGAGAAGTCTGTGAGGTCTTTGATGAATGTTCCGTTCACGTTGGAGAAGTCGGAGTTGGAAGCAGAGTTTATCAAGGAAGCTGCGAAGGAGAAGATGGTGCAGCTCAAGGGACATAGATCAGTGGGAGGTATGAGAGCTTCGATTTACAATGCAATGCCTTTGGCTGGAGTCGAAAAGCTTGTTGCTTTCATGAAGGATTTCCAGGCAAGGCATGCCTGATGCTTCTCTGGATCTTATTGTTTGAGTGATTTTATAATAAGCTTTGATGCTTATGATTTTGTGAGTTTTTTTTCTTTCATTCAATTGTCTGTGGAATTTTTTCAGTAATAATCTTAGTGAAGCAAGAATCATATAAACTTCCAAGTGATCAAAATCTTGTTGTTAAACAACTTATTGAGAAATTGCTGAGATTTGCATTTGATGATAAGCAAATGCCAAATGCATACAAGGAAGGATCTCATGTTTTGCAGTTAGTGTGTCCTTTCTCTGTATCTCCTGATGATCCTGTGTTCAATAAGCGCAATATAGCAAATTTTCAGGTTCAAATCCAGCTAATCTATTCATTGCAAGAGTGTTAAGTTACCGTTGGATATTGCGGTTTTGTAACCATCAGCTACATGTCGAAAGAACTCTTTAGTAGCATCTGCATATTCATTCAAAGAACAAGTCAGCGAGACAGAAACAGAGCCATAAGAATACAAGAATCTGCAAAACTCTCACCGTGTTTCATTGCCAAAGATGGGTCTTGTTCATCCATGACTCTGATCAGTTTTGCAGGATTTCCAGCCACCACACTTCAAAAAGTATTAACCATTGTTACTAAACAAACATACAAAGACTTTTTCAGATGCAGTGTTCTCTTTTATTACCTATGCGAAGGAACGTCCTTTAACACAAGTGAACCTGCAGCTACCATTGCACCAGGACCTATGCTTATGTTACCAAGTATAGTCACACAAGCTCCAAGCATTGCACCTTCACCTATTTTCGGATGGCGATCTCCTGTTTCCTTCCCTGTTCCTCCTAAAGTCACACCCTGTCGTCACAGAGAAAATTTCAACTAAAAACTCATGATTATCTGCATCAAATTTTCCAGGCAACGGTTTGGAGACAGAGATTCTTGCTTACATGCAAGATCGAGACTCGGTTTCCTATCACAGCGGTCTCACCTATGACTACTCCAGTTCCATGATCCAACAAGATTCCTTCTCCAATTCTTGCCGCTATGCAAAAAGAGAAGTAAAGCAACATGTATAACCTGATCAACTAATGTACAAGAGTGGAGAAACTGAGAATGTTCCTCTAAGAGGGATAAGATTAGAAGCTCAAACTGTTACCTGGATGTATGTCGATTCCAAAAACCTGAGAGAAATCAAATCACAGCATTGATCAGACATTGAGCTGAAAAAATGAAACCAAAAGACAATGATCCTGAAAACTACCTCGCTTATTCGGCTTTGCAATGCAAGAGCTAATAGTTTCCTCCCTTGGTTCCAGAGCTTATGCGCAACCCTGTATGCTTGCAATGCATGATAGCCCTGTAGAACAAAACGTTTCTGGTGAAAATGTCTTCCTGAGCAGTCATTTAGATGTTTTGTGTCTAAGAATTCAACTCAAGAATTACCTTCAAATGTAAAATAGCAGAGCTATACGACAGGCAAGCAGGATCCCGGTCTTTAAACGCCTGCAAATCATCAAGTCACATCAGCAAACACCCTCAAAAACAAACAAACTGGTATTTAGACGAATGTTTTACTTTTTACCTGAATATCATGGCGAATGGAACTCTGAATACCTTTGTCATGCATCATAACACCATTGAATATATCCAAGAGTTGAGTTGCCAACAAGGTTGGGTTTTGGAGACGGTTTGCTAAAACGAACCCTAAGGCTTGCTCTAAACATTCATGAGCTAAGATGCCCGCATACAAGAAGCTACTCAGAATAGGCTCCTTTTCTGCCTGTAACCACAACAAGATCTCACCATTGTAAGACCATTTTGGTTTACTAAATTATCAAAAGTAAGTCCATATGCGATCCGATGATGATGATTATCAGTGGAGGAATTGAAAATTCGAGTCTATGTTTGGTCAAATTAAAAAAATCAAGACTTTCAACGAGAGAAACAAGAATGGCTTATTCTAAAACCCTAATGGACACAGTTACTACTAAAATAAAGCAAATAAACTTGTTCTTCTGTAGAATCGAATAACAAGAGAACTGTGAACTAAATCATAAAAATCATATATTTTTTTTTTCTGAATAAGAATGAGACGATGGTGCAGAGAAAGTGTTAAGAATTGAGTGAAAAACCTCAAGCTTAGCTTCTTCTCTTATAGCAAACCAAATAGGATCGGAACCAGAATCCAGCGAAATCGGGTCAAACTCGGACTTGTGAGCGTAAACTTCGAAACCCCTCTCAAAGGGAAGCTCATCGCCGTTCATATCTCCGGAGACTACAATTCCCGGAACAGAGCACGAGGAAGAATCACAAGTCTTTTTGATTGGACAGCAGACAAGGGAGAAAAGGTAAAGGAGGCTACTTTAGTGGATATGATGATAAACTGAGAAAACCCTTTTTGAGTTTTCAAAATGGGTCCTCTGATTCACTCTGATTCTCCTGATGGTCGTTGTTTGTTTGGTTTCTCGTTGATCCGAGTCTTAACTTAAGTCTTTGTGTTGTGTCCAGTGTCCACCGCTTTGAATGGTTCTTCTATTGTACGATATCATATCATTTTGTGTTTTTTTTGTATTCTTTTTTTCACTTCCTTAATTTTGGCCTTATCTGGTCGGGACCGTAATTGAGTCCAAGTTCGTAATGTGAGATTAGGGTCTCCTAAACAGATAATTGTTTTTTAATCAATTGTTTAGTTTTCTACTCAAGTGTTTAGTTTTTTAATCAATAGGGGATCGAATTCCTCGAGGGAGAATATGATTAATTGATACCCACGAATGATAATGCCACTTGTCGGAGTGTTTATTGTATAGAATTAAGGTATAGTGTCTCTTACTATGTTTTGTGGCAAACACACAAAAGTTTGTATCTTAGGGGCTGATTGGTTGTGGTTGTAGAAGCTGTAGAGAGCAAAAAAAAAATTCTAAAGCCAAATAGATCACCAATCATGCTTTATACTTTTTTTTTTAAAACTTACAGCCTTCTTTCATTTTTTTCATTTTTCCTTTCTTTTTTAGTTTTGCAGAGCAAAATTTCTAGAGCATAATTTTAAAGGCTCTGAATTTTTTTTTCTCTCTCTTTGATTCTTTCTAAATATATTGTTTTTTTCTTTACTTTTTTCCTTATTATTATTTTCCATATTTATCTATTTCTTTTTTTACTAAAATCCTGAAGTTAATATCCTAAAGCAACAATTTCACAGCCACATCCATAAAACATAAATCAAAAACTCTATAGCAAAAAAAAATGCTAAAGCAACAACCAATCACCCCCTTAATCTTTTGGCTATGTGCTATCAGCTATGGCACATCACAATCATCTAGACCCTCGAGCCCAGAGCCCATCACTTATCACTCTCGTCATATCCATGATCATGTTATGAATTTAAAATTTTCAACTCATTATACGGTGATATATCTTGTGTTCACGGTTAAACCATTCGTTTACAGATCAAACAACAATTTTTGACAAACACTATTCTCTACTAATAATGTGATCATCTATTCATGTGGTACTCTTCATACTAACAAACGACTAACTAAATCAAACATGCCACGGTTAAGTCACTAATTAAGTCTTGGAATCATTTCTCTGTATACTCAACAATCACACACTTTATGACTCCATAATTTTCAAAATCTTTAACTAATGCCACTATCAAAGATCTTTACTATTTTGGAAGTAAAATCATCTCGAAGAAACCACTCACCGAGATTTGTCGGAATGTAACGGCAGTGGACAAAACTTTACCGATTTGTGGCTTAGGACAAGACGCATGTTCTTGTACAAATCAATACAAGTTCAAAGATTTTGTTTTTTTTTTCCTTGTCAGGTAATGTCGTTAATCACGAGGCCTAAGCTTTATTATAATACCAATATAACAGATAATGCGAAATCTCGGAGGATCAAGAACAGAGTCAAACCTGCCATTGTTCAGTTTATCAGATCAAAAGCTCCAATTCGAGAAAGTAAAAAAACATGAGATTCTCGTTAACCAAAAGGGCAATCAAAATCTTCACCCCACGTTCTCAGAGACTCTACTCGTTGACCCATTCTTCTTCCTTCTCAACCTCAGATTCCGGTGGAGTTTCCGACGATCCCGAGCCGGAATCATGGAGGAAGACGAGAGGTCTTCTCCGATGCCCGGCAAATTTCTCTCCTTTATCCCCAATCACCTTCCTAGAGCGATCCGCCAAGGTTTACAGAGACCAAACCTCTGTTTGGTTTGGTTCCGTCAAACATACTTGGTTCCAAACCTATCAACGTTGTCTCCGTCTCGCCTCTTCTCTTACCCACCTCGGAATCTCTCCCGGCGACGTGGTTAGTCTCTAAATTCGGCTCAATTTCTCATCTTTATTAGCTCCGGTTAGGTTTTAGTTGATAAATGAGAAATCTTTAGGTTGCAGTTTTAGCACCGAATGTTCCAGCAATGCTCGAGCTTCATTTCGCTGTTCCAATGGCTGGACTGATCCTCTGCACGCTCAACACTCGACTCGATCCTTCCACTTTATCTGTTTTGCTCGAACACTCTGAGTCGAATATCCTCTTCGTCGATCACCAGTTCCTTGAGCTTGCTCATAAAGCTCTTGATCGTCTTGCTAAATCAGACAGAAGTAGAAAAGCTCCAACAATTGTCTTAATCTCTCAGTCTAATGATGAAGAAGAAGAAGATGATAGCTCCTCAAGCAACTCTTTTGATTACGATTACGAAACTCTGGTTAAATCCGGAGACAACGAATTCGAAGTGATCAAACCGAGAAGCGAATGGGATCCAATAAGTATAAACTACACTTCAGGAACAACCTCAAGACCTAAAGGCGTAGTGTATAGCCACAGAGGAGCTTATCTCAACTCTCTCGCTACTGTTTTCCTTCACCAAATGTCTGTCTCTCCTGTCTACTTATGGACTGTACCGATGTTTCATTGCAACGGATGGTGTCTCATTTGGGGAGTAGCAGCACAAGGAGGTACAAACATCTGTCTCAGGAAAGTCTCTCCAAAGCTGATCTTCAAGAACATTGCAATGCACAATGTGACTCACATGGGAGGAGCACCAACGGTGCTGAACATGATTGTGAACTCTACCGAGACAGAACATCATAAACCGCTTCCTCGTAGAGTTGATGTCATGACCGGTGGTTCGCCGCCTTTACCGATGGTCTTAGCTAAGATGGAGGAGTTAGGATTCAATGTGTCTCATCTTTACGGTTTGACGGAGACATACGGTCCAGGGACACACTGTGTGTGGAAGCAAGAATGGGACTCTCTGTGTTTAGAAGAGAGAAGTAAGCTCAAAGCTAGACAAGGAGTGCAGCATTTGGGTTTGGACGGGCTTGAGGTGAAAGATCCGGTTACAATGGAGACTGTGCCTGAAGATGGTGTGACAATGGGTGAGGTTATGTTCAGAGGGAACACAGTGATGAGTGGATACTTCAAGGACTTGGAGGCGACGAGGAAGGCTTTCGAGGGAGGTTGGTTCCATAGCGGTGATCTCGGTGTGAAGCATCAGGACGGGTACATAGAGATTAAAGATCGGTTGAAAGATGTGATTATCTCAGGAGGTGAGAACATAAGCTCGGTGGAAGTTGAGAGAGTCTTGTGTGGTCATGAGGCGGTTCTTGAAGCTGCGGTTGTGGCACGTCCTGATGATCATTGGGGACAGACGCCTTGCGGGTTTGTGAAGGTTAAAGATGGGTTTGATGAGGTTAAACCGGAGGAGGTTATCGAGTTTTGTAGAGATCGTTTGCCTCATTACATGGCTCCAAAGACTATTGTGTTTGGGGAGTTGCCTAAAACCTCTACAGGGAAAGTACAGAAGTATTTGTTGAGGAAGAGAGCTGATGAAATGGGAAGCTTGTGATATAAGCAATCTTGGTCTCTCTTCTTGTTTCATTGTATTATAATGAGAGAATTTGTAAACGACCGCGTGAGAGATGAAGAAATTAGATAATGCTATAATTAGATTTGTTACGCGGAGAGGACAACGATTCTCAACCTCAGAATGAATTTTAAGACATTAAAAAGAGAAAGAAGCTAATAGAATATTCTCTGCCGTGTCTGAAACGAGTTTAGGAAGATTTCAAAACACAATCTTTACTTATCTGTTTTTTCTTTTTTTCTTTCTCTTATTATAAATCTGCATCGTGGGAGAGAACCTTTGAACAAAAGATATCATTAGCTCATTGAGGAAGAAGAAGAAGAAGAAAAGATTGTGATTTTGTTTTCTTGCTGTTGTTACATTCTTGGTTGGAGATGGCATCGAATGACGCTAGGCCATTGCCGAAATTTGGGGAGTGGGATGTGAATGATCCGGCGACGGCGGATGGGTTCACGGTGATATTCAGCAAAGCCGGTGAAGATAAAAAGACGGGAAGGAGCACGACGAAGACGAACTCTCAGAGGAAACATGACGGTGATAAACCAACGGTCAAGAAATGGCTCTGTTTTACTTTTGCTTGATTTTTTTCCTCTTTTTGTTGTGTTGTGTTTCCAAGTGTAATCATAAGCGAGAGAGTTTAGCTTTGAGCCTTATATGAGCCTTGGAACAACTTTTGTGTTAGACCTTTTTTCAAAAAACTATTTAGTCATCTAATATAAAAATAATAATTATAACGTTATGTTTCCAGTTTAGGGTTTAGGATTTAGGGTTTAGGGAAAAGTCGCTAATACAGAATCTTTGATTATGATGAGATGATCACACAACACAAGCTCTTGAAATAATTTGTTGCTCTTCCTTATGCTCTCTTGAATTCGTCTGCAAATCACAACATGCATGCAACATGCCGTTTTCAATCAAGAATGTAACAACAATCTTTTAATCTTAATTGAGTCAACAAAGAAAAGATAAGAGGATTCTTAGTTCTTACCAGGTTCAGACAAAACGCCTAGCGTTTACTGCTTCATCGTGATAGTATTTGATAACAGAAAGCATGGGATGGACATCATCCTCATATTTCCTCTCAGGTTCCTCCAAAATTGACATGAAGGCTTCACATTTCTTGATAGCCTTAAGATTCTTGCCGCAATCCTTAAAGCTCCCGTATGCTTGACGACCTAAACCAAATTGTATCGCAAGTTTGGCCAACTGCATAATCACAACCACAACCGTGTTCATGTTACAAAATCACAAATCGAAAGAGAAGGAACAAAAAAAACAAAAGATACCTCTGTGTCGGAGGATGTGAAGTGAAGTGTATCTATGATTGATTTGGCGGTAGGCGCTGGTTTGCCAATTTTCTTGAATTCAGCCTCCAACAATGGGGTCTCGACTCTCGTAATGTCATGTCCCATCCAAACTCTTCCGTTGAGCATATCGTAGATTGTGTCGGAGTCTTCAGGGAAATCATCTGGGGGAATCATCATCGACTCTAGAACAACATCATTCAGCGTCTTCGGAACAAGTAACATCCCTCCGAACTGCAGAGCCTCCCTATTATCTCTTTTGAAATCGAAGAAAGCAATTAACTCCTTGTTGCTCTTGCTCATGATTTTGTTTTTTTCAGATCTGATAAACTAGGGTTGTTTTTATCTAGATTTTTGGTATTGTACGACGCTTCTTTTTTCGTCGAAACCTTAAAACCAAGTTAAACCTTTAAAGAGAGATTATGAAAAGAGGTCTGAGTGACAAATAATGAATTCGCTGAATATCTTGTAATTTCTTAGACCATGGGATCGATGTATTTATACAATCTTTATGCCGACTTCTAAACCTAATAAGGAAAATCTCAAATAAGAAATATAGAGATTTGGTCATTAATTACGTTAAAGCAAATGTATGTAAGATTGGATATATATATCTATAATACATAAAACTTATATCATTTGATTTATCATAAAAATCTATTTACTTACTATGGTCTATGGCAATGTTTTTAAAATCGGACCGGGAGACGAACCGGAAAGGCTTCTAGGTCATAGGTCAACTCGGTCTAACCGGTTCAACTGGGTTCACAATAAAAAATATATATATATATATATAATATTTTTATTAGTATATAGCATTATTCCCATAAGTATATATTATAATTAATGTGATTTGCTATTTTTTAAGATATGTTTATTGAAATTAATATATTTATGGGAAACATAAATCATTGAAACCCTATTTCTGATCACACAACACAAGCTCTTGAAATAATTTGTTGTTCTTCCTTATGCTCTCTTGAATTCGTCTGCAAATAATTTGTTGTTCTTAGTTCTTACCAGGTTCAGACAAACGCCTAGCGTTTACTGCTTCATGATAGTATTTGAGAACACAAAGCATGGGATGGACATCATTCTCATATTTGATCTCCGGTAGTTCCTTTACAAAACTTGGCATGAAGGCTTCACATTTCTTGATAGCCTTAAGATTCTTGCCGCAATCCTTAAAGCTCCGGTAGGCTTCACGACGACCTAAACCAAATTGTATCGCAAGTTTGGCCAACTGCATAATCACAACCACAACCGTGTTCATGTTACAAAATCACAAATCGAAAGAGAAGGAACAAAAAAAACAAAAGATACCTCTGTGTCGGAGGATGTGAAGTGAAGTGTATCTATGATTGATTTGGCGGTAGGCGCTGGTTTGCCAATTTTTCTGAATTCAGCCTTCAACAGTGGGGTGTCGACTTTCTCAATGTCATGTCCCATCCAAACTCTTCCGTTGAGCATGTTGTAGATTATGTCGGAGTCGAAGTCTTCAATGACTTCATCTGGTCGAATCTTAAACGACCATATATCAACATCATTCAGCGTCTGAGCATTAAGTAACATCGCATCGAATTGCAAAACCCCAGATTTATCTATTTTGATATCAAAGAAAGCAATTTTCTCGTTGTCGCTCATGATGTTTTTTTTTTCATATCTGAGAAATTAGGGTTGTTTTTCTCTAGATTTTTGGTATTGTACGAAGCTTCTTTTTTCGTCGAAACCTTAAAACCAAGTTAAACCTTTAAAGAGAGATTATGAAAAGAGGTCTGAGTGACAAATAATGAATTCGCTGAATATCTTGTATTTCTTAGACCATGGGATCGATGTATTTATACAATCTTTATGCCGACTTCTAAACCTAATAAGGAAAATATCAAATAGGAAATATAGAGATTTGGTCATTAATTACGTTAAAGCAAATTATTTAAGATTGGATATATATCTAAAGGTTTGCAATTTCATTGTATCACACAAGTTAAAAACACCAAAAAACTTCTTCTTTATCAAAAGAAAAAGAAAACACAGAGCTGCTTTTCAATCCTAATCGTTCCTAATCGTCGAAGATAGTCATCTTACATGAGTAGTAAAACTAGGTCCGTTTTCCATGAGACCTGTCTCTTCCTCCGCCACCAAAACCTCAACAAATGTAACAAAGGCGACGACCGCCACAACGACCACCGCGAAAACGACCACCGACAAAAAGACCACGAGCAGGACCAAAACGAGTATGAATCTCTTTTTCATCAGTTTCCTCACTAGAATCATCACTAGTGCTCTCCTCTTTAGGAGTCTTGGTATCTTCTTTAGCCTTTTTCTCGGCAGGCTCATCATCAGAAGATGATTTGTCATCAGACAAACTGCTTTCTGCCTCGGCTTTTACGGAGCCAGTTTTAACAGCTGCAGCAACTCCATTACTTGAACTACTCGATGAGATCAACATATCATTCTTTTCTTCTTTCCTTTGAATACGATCAGCTATTCCTTTCATCATCTCCGTCGAAACAGGTTGTTCCTTCTCAGTCACGTCTTTCTTATGGTTCTCCAATTCATCTTCCCGCTCTCTCTTGGTGTTAGATCTCGTTTTCATGGAGAAGATGAGAAGAGCGACTCTCTAGGTTAACCATTAACGAGAAGATAGTGGAGATCGAGAGGCAAAAACCCTAGCTAGACAATGTGAAGATTTATTGATATCATTTTTTTTTCTCCCATCTATTTATTAGGTCTTTCGTTTTAACTTTTAAGTCTAGGCCAAAAGTGGGCCGGGCTTATCGGATGTGCATTTTTTTTTCTTTCATTTTTCCTTAATTTGCTTAAACCTATGAATTGCACATGACAAAACCCCGATGTCTTCGTTAAGTTAAGAACTAGGAGCAATGCGCGGGTTTATTAAACCAAATATTTTTAATTTAATTATTCAGAACATTAGATTCGAATATATCATTTGTTTTTTACTCGAATATATTAGATTCTGTAAGTTTTGCATTTTGTTTTTTTTCATATAGTTTTAAAATTTAGTTGTTATTTACGTGAAATCTTATATAGACTCATAGTGAATAGTTTCATATGTTTTTTGTTCTTTTATACAATAATTTATCGACTGGAGTTGAGTTCTTCTAATTTTCCTTATACTAACAATCATTATAGATTGATTATTATCCTACAGACTCATAGATAATAATAATTGCAATCCTTTTTAAAAGGAAATGAAATGAGCTAATTAGCCAGTAAGCCCATTTAAAGCTACCATGGAAACGAAGAGGTCCGATAAATAATCAAGCCCATCAAAACGAACAGCATTACACATAATTTTGATTTAGATTTTTTTTTTTTTTTAATACGAAAACGACGTCGTTTTGGTGTAAGACGAAAAAAAAAAAGATAAAGCGCAAAACGACGTCGTTTTGGTGTAAGACGAAAAAAAAAAAATAAAGCCAAAACGACGTCGTTTTGGTGTTAGGCGAAAAAAAAAAAAAAAAAAAGAGTGCCACGTGTCAAAGGCTGGAGATTGTCCAAGCCTTATTAGTTATGTTGATTATAAAACCTGGACAATCCAAGACCAACCCTTTAGATATCGACGTCCTTTTACAAAACGTTGACTGAGATCTTCTTCCGTTTGAAATCATCACATCATTTGGTAACCGTGGCAAAAGGAAATAGTTTTGGTTTTGAGGTGAACACAAGCTCTTGAACATGTTCGTTAACGTTATTCAGATTCAGAAAAATTTATCTTCTTCTTCTTCCACACAAATATTGTTTTACCTCATCTCTGTTGATTTGTTTTGAATATTACAACCATGAAACATTTGTCCACCCTCGTTTTAAGGGATTTGGCCACAAACTTGTACAAAAAGTAACCGTGATCGTACACATTATACTTTGGGCCGATAATGTAAAATCCCAATAGACCCAATGCTAACATACGCAGCAGAGTCACTACCATTCGCCTTCTCTCCCATTTAATCCAGAGAAGCTAAAACCCTTGCAAGAACCCTAAAACCCTAAAACGCAGTAGAGTCAATAGCATTTAGTCAAAGTCTAAAGTGTAAACTAATAACGGAAACAAAGTGAATTGCTTCAAATCTATGAATTTCTTACCTCTCATTAGTTCACTAAAACGCTCAGTTGCATCTGCTGTTTTCATGAGATGAGAAAGCATGGGATGTAATCCTTCCCCACAATTCCTCTTCCTCTTCTTACTCTCCTGCAAAACAAACAACAAACAATGACTTTCGGCTAGATCACAACTTTCGTATGCTATTATATATATCAGAACTTACCAATAACTTTTGTATGTTATTATGCTTGTATATAACAACTTACATATATTGACATGGCGGTTTCACACTCCCGGAGAGCAATACGATTGATCAGGCAATTCACAAAGCTCCCTTATCTTCACCTAGGCCAAAGTGTACCGCAAGTTTGGCTCGCTGCATAATCACAAACTTGTTCTTCACGTTACAAAAATCACACAGTTCACAAAATCCAAATGACAAGACAGAAACAAGATATACATACACTCGTGTTGGACGAGGTGAAGAGAACTGTATCTATTACAGATTTGGGCGTAGGGAATTTTGCGCCAACTTTCTTGAATAAAGCTAGCAAACCTGGGATGTCTCGTTTGATTATGTCATGTCCAATCCATATTTGGTTGTTGAGCATGTCGTGGATCTTCTTGAAGTAACTATCGCGTTTAGGTGGATCACGTGGTCGTTTCAGAAGCTTTTCGATTTCTCTGGGATCAATATAAAACGCCATCTCTACAATAATATCCAGCGTCTCAGAACTCACTAACATCGCTCCGAACTGCATCCTCTCATGTTCTTTGAAATCAATGAGAACAACTTTCCCGTCGCTCATGGTTTTGGGTATTGTACGGCGCTCTCGTCCGGCGTTTGCTTTTAAATGTGTCAATGTCGAAAACCCTAAACAAAATTGACAAAAACCAATATACAATAAACACACCGGTTCGGTATGCAAATACTATTTGCTCCAATTGGTGACACTTAGAGTGAATTTGATTTGTAACACTAAACTTGGTGTGTAATGCAAAGTGTAATTCTTTATGAGTAACCAATCAAAAATGTATTACATTTGTACCCTAAAATAGTCTCATCTTCACACTCATTCATACAAATTGCCATCAAAATTATACGATTATTTCTTGAATTGTGTACATAAATCGTTATGTAATCAGGGCTCCATAAACCTCTTCTTTTTAGGGCTTTGGACACAAACTTGTACATAAAGTAAAGAAAAGTATGCGTCTAAGGGAAAGAAATGCGTTCGTTATCGTACACACTAGATTTGGGCCGATATTGTAAAGGCCCAATAGACCCAATGCTAACATACGCAGGAGAGCGCGAGTGTGTCACTACATTCGCCTTCTCTCCCATTTGATTCAGAGAAGCTAAAACCCGAAGAACCCTAAAACCTTACCGTTAATCGAACGGAAACGTCGCGAAAATGGGGAAAATTCCGTCGTCGTTTCGCTCTATGACGTCGACGCAACTGGTGAAGAAACCAACAACATTTCCTCCAGCGCCGCCGCCGCGAGATTTTCGCAACAGAGTCTCCGGGAGAGAATCTGTCAAAACTCCTCAAAACACCGATCAAGGCTCCTCCCGCGAGCCCCTGAGAAACCCTTTCAAGACCCCAGATCTATCTGACGCCAAATCCCTCTTCAATTCGATCGCCTCCACTTCTAAAATCCCTCTCGATCTCAAATTCCACAACTCCGTCCTCCAATCCTACGCCTCGATCGCCGCCGTCGACGACACGGTGAATCTGTTCACGCACATCCTCAAGTCTCAGCGTAATTTCTCCCCGGAGCCTTCTACTTTCCACATTTTGCTCTCACACGCTTGCAAAGCTCCCGATTCACCTCTTTCGAATGTCCATCGAGTGCTCAACCTCATGGTGAACAACGGCGTCGAGCCTAATCAGGTAACAACCGATATCGCCGTCCGATCTCTCTGCGAATCGGGTCGGATCATAGACGCCATGGATTTGACGAAGGAGCTCTCGGAGAAGCACTCGCCTCCAGACACATACACTTACAACTTTCTCCTGAAGCATTTGTGCAAGTGCGAATCACTGAGTCTCGTTTACGAATTCGTCGATGTGATGAAGAAGTCTTTCAAGGTGGAGCCAGATCTTATCAGCTACACCATCTTGATCGATACCGTCTGCAATTCCAAGAATCTGAGAGAGGCGATGAGATTGGTTAGTCTGTTAGGCAATGCTGGGTTTAAGCCTGATTGTTTCCTCTACAACACGATTATGAAAGGCTATTGCACACTGAGCAAAGGGAGCGAGGCCATTGGTGTGTACAAGAAGATGAAGGAAGAAGGTGTTGAGCCGGATCGTGTTACTTACAATACTTTGATATTTGGACTGTCGAAATGTGGGAGAGTTGAGGAAGCGAGGAAGTATATGGAGACTATGGTTGAATCGGGGTACGAGCCGGACGCTGTGGCTTACACGTCGCTGATGAACGGAATGTGTAGAAAAGGCGAGACTTTAGGTGCGTTGAGCTTGTTAGGAGAGATGGAAGCGAAAGGGTGTGCTCCAAACGCTTGCACGTATAACACTCTGCTTTACGGATTGTGCAAGGCGAGGTTGATGGACAAAGGGATAGAGTTGTATGGTTTGATGAGATCAAACGGTGTGAAGCTTGAGAGTAGTGCTTATGCCACGCTTGTGAGGACTCTTGTTAGGAGTGGGAAGGTCGCTGAGGCTTATGAAGTTTTTGATTATGCGGTTGAGAGCAAGAGTTTGACTGATGCTTGTGCTTACTCCACGCTTGAGATCTCTTTGAAATGGCTGAAGAAGGCGAAAGAACAAGGCTTGGTTGTCTAAGAGTGGTGAGCTTTTACCAGGCTTTTTACTCTTTGTGCAATAGTGCTGTTTCGTTTTGAAGTTGTGTTGTGCTCCAAAGGGATGAATTTGATACGTTATATGAAAATGAACAGTTAATCATATTTATGATTGTTTAAACTTTGGTTGTATTATTCTTGTGACATGTGATCTCTAAATAAACAAATGACTATTTTCAATATTGCCAGATGAGAAAATTTACACAAACACAAATCAAAACCAGCCATAGATTCAGAGATACAGAGAACAACATTGAAAGAGTAACTATGATTCCCAAGAAACAAACAGTTTTGGGGAAAGACTGCATGGCCTTTGTGCTCACTGGAAAGCTTCATAGCAAAAACAAAAAGACAAACTCAGCAATTGTAATAAAACTGGAGTCAACAAAGGAAAAGAAAAAAAAAAAGGGTAAAGAGGATTCTTACCAAGTCGAGCGTTTACTGCTTCATCGTGATAGTATTTGATAACAGAAAGCATGGGATGGACATCATCCTCATATTTCCTCTCAGGTTCCTCCAAAATTGACATGAAGGCTTCACATTTCTTGATAGCCTTAAGATTCTTGCCGCAATCCTTAAAGCTCCCGTAGGCTTGACGACCTAAACCAAATTGTTTCGCAAGTTTGGCCAACTGCATAATCAAACCCATAACCGTGTTCATGTTACAAAATCACAAATCAAAAGAGAAGGAACAAAAAAAACAAAAGATACCTCTGAGTCGGAGGATGTGAAGTGAAGTGTATCTATGATTGATTTAGCGGTAGGCGCTGGTTTGCCAATTTTTGCGAATTCAGCCTCCAACAGTGGGGTCTCGACTCTCGTAATGTCATGTCCCATCCAAATTCTTCCGTTGAGTGAGCATATCGTAGATTGTGTCGGATTCTTCAAGGAAATCATCTGGTGGAATCATCATTGACCGTAGAACAACATCATTCAGCGTCTGAGGAACAAGTAACATCCCTCCGAACTGCAGAGCCTCCCTATTATCTCTTTTGAAATCGAAGAAAGCAATTAACTCCTTGTTGCTCTTGCTCATGATTTTGTTTTTTCAGATCTGAGAATTGTTTTTTCTAGATTTGTGTTTTGTTCTTCGTCGAAACCCTTACTCTAAACCCCTCATCTATCTATTAGTTTGACCCTTAGGTGTCCAGTGTCAATATAGACATAGTATTCTAAAATTGAATTTGATTGGTCCAGATAACCACTTTTAAATAATTTACTTTTTAATTGTTATTATGATATTTACAACTTTATAATAAAAAATAGGAAAAATAAAATTTCTAATTACATAAAAAGGAAAATATCCACATATAAATTTTTTTTTTAAAAACTCAATTTAATTGGTTCTAAGCACTTTCAAATAGTTTCCTTTTTAATTGTTATTATGATATTTACTTAATACTTATTTATATTTCTATTTATATTAAAGTGTTTAGTAAATTAAAAAAAAAATTCTAATGACATATAAAAAGAAAAATTATTTCATATGAGAATATATATATTTATTTTTAATTTCGTTTTTCTTTATATAAAATATAAAATATTTAAAATTATATATTGTTAGTATGTTACATGTTCATTTTATTATTTTGAATAAAATATGTTACACATTAGTTTTTTAAAAATATATGTAAATATATAAAAATTATATTGTGTCTAAGTATCGACATATTATTAGTTTGTTGATTTATATGCACCATATCATATATTAAAATGGAAATAATATTTTGTCGTAAAGATATATTGAAAATAAAAACTGCAATTGTATTTGTTTATAATTTTGGGAACTATTAAATAACCGAAAAATGGACTAGTATGAACAGTCATTAGCTGAATCCAAAGGCATGTCTAAATGGTGAGATTTTACGAGACTTTTCCTCTTTGTGCAAAGTGCGGTTTCGTTTTGAAGTTGTATTGCTCCAAAGGGATGAATTTGATAGGTTATATGAAAATGAACAGTTAATCCTTAATGAACGAGCAGAGATTATGTTGGTATTATTCTTGTGTCATGAGATCTCTAAAAAGGGTTTCTTACAGTAAACTATTGATTAGTTTCAGCGAAATATCTTGCCTTATAGCGTCATATTCTCTGTTCTGATGAGCTATTGATGAATGCAATAACTGGTTATGGATCTTTCCTCGGATTATTTCTCACTACGTGGCAATTCAATCACAGAATCACACTGACGAAAGAACAAACATTTCAGTGGTTTACTAAGCTATTTCTGGGTGAATGTTATTGCTGAGAAACATGAGTTGCTCACCATGTCTGAAAGTCTAGAGAGACAAGAATTTTCTAGAGTAAGGGGCTTGTCTGGTGCGATCAGAAACTGAAGTAAGCGGATATGCTTATTTTCTAAAGTTTAACAAAATATTAGCTTGTGGAAGCCAAATGAGTGAAGGAGCACTAATGATACATCCATTTCAGGGGCTATGTACAGATGGTGCAGAATCTGTTGCAGGGGTAGAAGCTCCAGCAGAAGTTTCCATCAACTGGTATGGTTTCACCGGCTTCAACTGCTACGATTGTGTTGAGCTTAACCTCATCTACTTCAACTTCTTCTCCAGTCTCTGCTATGATTGCCTTTTGTGGAGCTAAGCTCATCAGAGACTGCATCACCGAGTTGGCCTGCGATTACAATTGCCATAATCAATAATCCATTACAATTTCAACTTCAGATCATCTATAAATAAAGCAAGATCTTCCACAGTTGTTTGATTAACACAGTATATGATAATTACTAGTTAACACCTTGTAGCTACATGTGTATGTGTAAAGATACATGTGTAAACATACCTTGTAGTTAACACGATCTAACCAAACCAAAGGAAACATGTGTAAACAAGCTACAGGTGAGATAAATCTGTTTCTTAAATCTGAAATTTTTTGTGTATGGATCGAAAGTTAAGAGGAAACCGAAGTCACGAGTTGTGAAAATTTTGGATGCTTGCAGGGTCACAGGTTTCCAGTAATGTGTGTTCCGTGGAGCCATGGAGAGAACTTTTTGGCTTCGTCTGATTTCTACGGTGTTGTTATTGTATGGCAAAGACAAGTTCATAAGGTTTATTCATAATATTTTATAAACCAATCTAAAATCCGCCATTTTGTTGTCCAAAACGTTTTTTAGGTTTTGCTTCAGAGCACTAAAATCTTTAAACAAAAGTAGTCTTTCTTTCCAAAGAACAGAGCTACGCAATGGAAGAATTAAAAAAATCAGAACACAATCAACACCTAAATCTGATTTTTCTTCCGTTCTCTTTCTTTTTTCCTCTGTGCTTTTGCCTTTTCAACTTCCTTCTTCTTACGAACTTTTTCTGTCGTTTGTTTAAACATCTCCTCCTGCAAACAAACACAAATTTTCTAATTAAGTGTTTATTTAAGAATTTAGAAGCAGTTTTATGACTATAGGCTTACCACTTGGAGAACTCCTAGACACCGTTTAAGAATCTCATGATTTATGCGACAAAAGGATACGCTGTTATTTCTTTAGCTATTGTTGGTTATTTGATTAAAATTAGCATCCCACAAGAGGTCATGTGTATTGATAATACATGTAGGCGTTGGAGCTTTTTGGGCAATGTTCTCGAACGCACGCAGCTACCAGATATTTTGGAACTGAGTCATCGTGGCTGATCCAGGGTTTATCTGGAGGATGATTATTAAAAGTAGTATCAAATAAAGATCGGAGTGAAAATTAAAAGAGAGAGAAGTCAAACTAACCATTGAGCTTCGCAAAGATGTCCCCTTGTATATCCTTGAATTCCTTGGCAGTTTGCAGTATCTGGACGGTGATACGCCCTATATCAATGAAGTCAACCAAATTACGTGGTTTAACAAAGTATTCCGCGTAACCTCTTTCAAACGAATTCTCAGCCGCAATCGTAATCATTGCCTATCTCTATAATCTCTTCTCCGAGCAGCTAAGTTTAACAAAAGTAACTTCTTTCTCACTCATGTTTGTAAAACGCGCTAACTTAGAAGAAACTGAATACTTTCGAACATCCCATTTATTTTCCTTTTAACTTACTTATTTATACACTGAACAAACCCTAGTGAAACCGAATCCATGTTTGGGCCTGTCTTGAGTTTGTTTTGGTTGGCCCAAGTTTATATTCTCCTTCTGATCTGCCGTTTGAAAGCTCATTTATTTTATTGTATTAGTGTCAATTTTGGTAGGGTGGGCGAGAGGAAAATATTATTAGAAGCCCAACTTAACACTTATAAATCCAGTTTTAGATTTAGGGTTTCGACGAAGAAAGAAGCGTCGTCATACAAAACACGAATCTAGAAAAATCAACCCTAGTTTTCTCAGATCTGAAAAGAAACATCATGAGCAACAACGAGTTAATTGCTTTCTTTGATTTCAAAAGAGATAATTTTGAGAATCTACAGTTCGAAGCAATGTTACTTATTCCTAAGACGCTGGATCATGTTGCTCTATGTTCGCATATGATTAGACCAGATGAATTCCTTAAAGGCTCCGCCTCTGCCTCAATCTACGATATGCTCAACGGAAGAGTTTGGATGGGACATGACATTACGACAGTCGACACACTGTTGGAGGCTGAATTCAAAAAAATTGGCAAACCACCGCCTACAGCCTTATCAAAAATAGATGAACTTCACTTCACATCATCCAACACAGAGGTATCTTTTGTTTTTTTTTTCTTCCTTTTCTTTTGATTTGTAATTTTGTAACATGAACACGGTTGTGACTATGCAGTTGGCCATAGTTGCGAAAAAATTTGGTTTAGGACATCAAGCCTATGGGAGATTTAAGGATTGCGGCAACAATCTTCAGGCTATCATGAACTGTGAAGCCATCATGTCATGTTTTGTAAGTTCTTTTATACAATCATTAAAGAGGTACACAAAAGTTCCGGAATAAACTGTTTGCTGTCTTGTTTGTTTGCAGGAACTACCGGAGATCAAATATGAGGATGATGTCCATCCCATGCTTTCTCTTATCAAATATTATCACGATGAAGCAGTAAACACTAAGCATTTTTCTGAACTAGGTAAGAGTCCTCTTATCTTTTGTTTTTGTTTACTCCAGTTTACAATTGCTGACTTTGTTTTTTTTTTTTTTTTTTTTTTTGCTATGAAGCTCTGGAGTGATGAGCACAAAGGCGATGCAGCTTCTGCAACTACAAGTTGTTTTCTTTCCCCAAAACTATTGTTTTTTTTTTCTTTCTTGGGAATCATATTAATCTTTGAATGTTTGGCCTGTTCCGTGTCTCTGACATCAATGTGTTGAATTTGAATATGGCTGGTTTTGATTTGTGTTTGTTGTGTGTAACTTTTCTCAACTGGCTTTCTTACCTAGAAGATCTGTCATAAGAGTATCAACAACATAATGAAACAACCAATTCTCTCAATTTGCAACATCAAGTGCAAATTTTAGCAAAGTTTGAAGTTTGAAAGCACATTTTTGTTTGTGAAGAAAATCATAAATGCTTCCCCGAGCCATAAACTCTGACAGACACAAAGATAAAACTAGTAAGCTCAAATGACATGTTTAGTGAATTACAACACAAAAATCGCATCTTATCAAGTTTTTTATTATGTTGATAACAAGAGTTTGACCGATGCTTCTGCTTACTCTAACCTTGAAACCACCTTGAAATAGCCTAAAAACGTTTTTTTTTTTTTTTTCTATTTGTAAATCCTGTTTCTTTTGCATTTTGCTCAAAAGAAATGAATTTTGAATACAGTAATCTTTAAAAGAAGCCAACGTTGATTGAAATAACAATGACAATTGGTTGTTTCACTATGTTAACAGTTAATATTCTTAGGGGCTAGGATCTTGTAAGTGAAACCAAGATGGACAAATCTTGCAAGTGTTTAACATCATAGAACATTGAAAGAGTAAAATGATTTCCCAAGAAACAAAAGAAGACATAGTTTTGGGGGAAAGAAGATAAATCACCTGGTAGTTTTGGGGGAAAGCAGACAAACGTATTCAAATTCTTCATTTCAGGCTTTATTTTAAAATTCTAGATGCATGACTAAACAAAAACAATTGGCTAACATGTGACATTGTTGATATACCGGAAACGATAAAACCAAATACCATATTCACAAATCTTGATATCAATGCTAAGAAACCAAAAGAAAGATAAATAAGCTCAAACCAAAAACTATACAACACAAAGAAGAAAAGAATCATAGAGTAAGTAAGAGGATACTGATGCACCAAAAAAGTATTCCTTAAATATTTAAATCATTCGAATGACATTGTCTTTCAAAAACAAAAACAACAGAAAATGAGTTGCAAGAAATCATTTACTTATTTTGAGAAGATGAGCTGCAAGAAATCACTTAGGGGGTGTTATAGTTATATTTTGATTGGATTTGAACCAAATTTGGAACATAATTGAAAATAAACGGCCCACCCCATCCTTCAATATAAGGTATTTCTGTGTGATATTTATCCTTCTCTCAAATACTGTATACCACATTTCTCCTGCCGGAAAAAGACAATTATCCATATATCAATCTAGGTCCACTGCAAAAGATTTGGTCCATGACAAAGTCTGCTTCAGTATCAATTTTTTTGGTCATCCACATCTATATCTTTGATGTAACACTGAGAGATTTTCCTCGTTGAACAAAGCCTAGATGTCTACAACATGCTTCTTAGAGAATCTTGACTCTTTGAATAAAGAGTTCCATCGTTTGGTTTGTTTCACTATGTTGTTAATATTCTTATGAGCTAGGAGATCTCTTGGAAGTGTTTCTATGAAACGAAACCAAGCTGGACAAATTTTTTTAAGTGTTTAACATCATAGACTGAGAGTCTCTAGGTAAGAAAACCAGATGAGAAAATTTACACACAAATCAAAATCAGAGGACAATATCATAGTTGCAGAAGCTGCATCGCCTTGGTGCTCATCACTCCAGAGCTTCATAGCAAAAAAAAAAAAAAAAAAAACAAAGTCAGCAATTGTAAACTGGAGTAAACAAAAACAAAAGATAAGAGGACTCTTACCTAGTTCAGAAAAATGCTTAGTGTTTACTGCTTCATCGTGATAATATTTGATAAGAGAAAGCATGGGATGGACATCATCCTCATATTTGATCTCCGGTAGTCCCCCCAAACAAGACAGCAAACTTTCACAATTCATGATAGCCTGAAAATTCTCGCCGCAATCCTTATAGCTCCCGTGGACTTGACGACCTAAACCAAATTGTATTGCAATTTTGGCCAACTTCATAATCACAACATAAACCGTGTTCATGTTACACAGTCATAAATCAAATGACAAGGAAAAAAAAAAAACAAAAAGATACCTTTGTGTCGGAGGATGTGAAGTGAACTGCATCGATTATTGATACGGCGGTAGGTGGTCTTTTGCCAATTTTTGCAAACTCAGCCTCTAACAGTGGGATGTCGACTCTCGTAATGTTATGTCCCATCCAAATACATCCGTTGAGCAGATTGTGGATTGTGTCGGAGGCTTCAAGGAATTCATCTGGCCGTCGAATCATCATCGACCGTAGAGCAATATGATCCATCGTCTTAGGAATAAGTAACCTCACTCCAAACTGCAGTTCCCCAAATTTATCTCTTTTGAAATCAAAGAAAGCAATTAACTCGTTGTTGCTCATGATGTTTTTTTTTTTTTTCAGATCTGAGATTTTTGTGTTTTGTTCAACGCTTCTTTCTTCGTCGAAACCCTAACTCTGTTTAAGTTGGCTTCTGAATACTAATATTTTAAGTTGACTTTTTTATAATATAAATTAATATTCGATAGATACGTTATTTTAATATTAGAGTTTTTCTATATTATTTATTGCTCCTAATTATGCAACGACATGACACGTTCATCTCTAAAAACAGCATCATCTCTAAAAAACTGTGTGCTTGTACAAGAAGTTTAAATTTAGGCTTCGAATAAACCTTTTCCTTTGGCCCATGTTAATTAAAGAAAATGGCCCTACCGCATTTGACAAAACCGAATAAAAAAACACTCCGGTTCAATCATATCGTGAACTGGTTTACTACAAACTACAACAGTCTAGTAGTGTTTCTTTCTATCGGGACACTATTTCTTGAAGTGATTGGTCTTCACTTGTGATATGTTTCTTTTCCTTATTTGCTGATCTTAGTTACAAATTTCTCAATCCTCAAATCATAAACTTCTCAGTTGTAAGCAGCCTTACTTTTATGTGATGTAATAATGTACCTTGTTGCATTGCATCATCTCTAATTTAGTGATTTCATACAAATTAAGGTTTCTCTACCAATACTTAGGCGTACACATAAGCTTTTCAAAGTTCTAAACAAAGATAACATATGGAAAGTAGAAATAACACAACTGGAAACATCTTCCAATAGTTGGTGGTACTATCAAGATGAAGAGTCATGAACATGTTTGAGTAGTGCATGAGAAGAATGATGAGCAAAGTGTTTCTGCCTTAGCTTCACGTAAGGGTATCCGAGAAACGACAAGAAATGAGCAGGCTTTGACAGAGAAGTGATCTCATACCACACTTGACCATCTCCGTCGAGCTCTACCGAGAACCGTTCTTCTCCGGCTAGCAAATGCCCCTGGAGAGTGCCGCTCCCGAATCCGAAACGCGCGGGGCCTTTTCGAGATTTCCGGGTTTTGTCCACGTACACCACTTGCAGAGGAAGCATCACCCATGGAAGCACTTCTTTCACGCATATGCAAAACTTGCTGCCCGTTTCAACACGTGTTTTCGGATCCACAAATGCCCAATCCATTCCGAAATGCCTGCAGATTTTTGGGTTATTCAATTGAAATCAAATGATTACAAAAATCCAAATTTTTTGAAGATGAGTAAAACTGTAAAAGCAAACATACTTCCAATTCTGTAGAGCTTTCTTGCTCTTCTCGTAGCTCTCTTTACCGGAACCGACTAAAACACGAGAGTGATTGATCAAGAATCCATCTTTACCGACTTCTGAATCTTCCTTTAGCTTAGCTGCTGATCTAGACGAAGCTCCTCTGTACTTGTTGTCGTAATTGAACGTTCCTGCTCTGGATTTTGAACAAGCAGAGATTTATAGTGAAATTGATTCTTGTTTAATTGGGTGATTTTGATACTTACTTGTTGATTACTTGTTGCTGTTGCTCGGAAGATGGACGGCCCCAGCTCAAGAACACCATCTCTTCCGCAAGAAATTGAAACAATACACTGTAATGAGAGAGAGAGAGAGAGAGAAAACTGAATTTGTTGTTGTTTTGCAGTAAATGAAAAATCGGAACTTGAGATATTGCAAAATCGAATTTGGGAGTTGATCAGAGATGTAAGCGTCACAAATCAGAGGCGTTTAATCTCCAAAGATTATCTATCCTAATCCTAATGAGTTCCGGTTGTTTCTTTGCATAGCAAAACGGCAAGCTGTTCATTCATAAATGTGTCAAACGACAGATGATGTGTCTGGTAGTGGAAAGTTTGTAACATCCATTTGCTCATGAAAGTGACCGACTCAAACGAATACGCAACTCTTTTAAAACTTCATTCTTGCATAAAAGAAACAAGTGTGGTCTTTTACGTAGAAAGGAATCATACTAAACATTCTCTAAGATCAAAACTAGGTTCTCCACATTACCCCACACCCAAAATGAAGAAGAAGAAAAAGCTGTACAAAAGTCTAAAAAATGAATTAAGAGAGGAGCTACCCCTTGAAAGCTGAAGAAACTAGTAACGTGGCTTTCTGAAGGCATGCATGAAACTACGACACTGATTGTCCTTGCTGCTTGTTTCGTCTTCATCTGGAACCTGCTTGTTTTTTCACCACATCCTTTCTCTGAGAAATCTCGTTGTGCCTTGTAAGGGTTTTTTGTTTACTCGAGATCACACTACGACGTTTACCTCGTTCATTATCTGCTGAAGCATATCTATGATTTCCTCGAAGATCGGTCTTTGTTCTGGGTCTTGATGCCAGCATCTCTCCAGAAGTGCCTTCACGCTTGGGTGTGTCTTCTTTGGTATTTTCGGTCTAAGCCCCTGATGAGAGAAAGCTCAAGAATTCAATTTACCCTCTCTGGAGGAAGAGAAGAAAAACTTCTTTGACTTGTTAAAATGCAAATACCTTTTGAACAACACCAACAGCCGCTTGCAGTGGAGTCAAGAAAGCATATGGGATCTGTTTCCATTTACAAGTTACATCAACACACAAAGTTAGTATCTTTAGTAAGCATGAAAGATTCAGAGAAAGCATTTTAAGCAGACTCTTACATCTCCAGTCAAAAGTTCCCAAAGCACTATTGCGTAACTGAACACATCTGCTTTGTGATTATATGGTTTGTGCTCAATGACCTGTGTTTCGGAAAGTATATTGTCAAAAGCAAGAGAGGTAAAACAAAGAGAGCCAGCAGACTTCAAAAGCAAGATCAAATATATAAGAGAGGTATAGAACTCTTACCTCTGGAGCCATCCAACGGTAAGTCCCTGTCTCGGCTGTCATGACCCCTGATTCAATCTGCACTCTGGCTACTCCAAAGTCAGCAACCTTGACAAGCTGCACAATATTATCCAAAGTTTTAGAACCCTCGATTCAGTTGCTTCAAGTAGAAAACAACGTTTGCAGAGTAAATGTAAAGACTATGTTTGTAGACTACACTAAGAGTAGGCTGAGGGAAGACAAATCTTACTCCATGTTCATCCATGAGAAGATTGGCAGTCTTCAGGTCCCTGTGAATAATGTTGTTCTGATGTAGATAGCACATCCCTTTTGCAACATCAAGTCCAACTTTTAGCAAAGTTTGAAGTTTGAAAGCGCATTTTTGTTTGTGAAGAAAATCATAAATGCTTCCCCGGGCCATGAACTCTGATAGACACAAAGATAAACTTGTCAGCTCAAATGACATGCTTTCTGTGAATTACAAGAGACCAAATCTGCATCTAGCGAGACCTTACCAGTCACAATACAGAGAGTCGGAGATCTTGTGCATGCACCCAAAAATTGAACGACATTTTTATGTCGGACTTTCCTGCACACAGTAAAATATCAGTAACAAACCGAGAACGATGACACAAGTGCATCATTAGTGAAAATAAGGGTCAATTAGGCATTCTGTTATAAACTATGAACTGGATTCTGCGGTGGAATTTCAGCGTAAAGTACTATGGCAATATGCATTCCACATGACGATAATAATTAATTGCACTGACCTCATAATGTAAACTTCTTGAGAAAACTCTCTAAGCATTTCCGTGTTTACACGCTCGGGCTTGAGAAATTTGATAGCTACTTCCTGACTGCAATAAATGCCTCTATGCCTGTATAGCCATCAAAACTTATTACTGTAAATTCTAAATAAAAGCTTACAGTTTTGTATAACAAGCTTACAGGACATTAAAACTCACAGATCCCCATATGAACCAGATGCAACTTTCTTTTCAATTTTGAGCTGTTTAACGTCAATTTCCCACTCGTCAGTTCCATCCGTGGGTATTTCAATGCAGGCTGGTATCAGCTCGTTGCTTGATTTGTCATGCTCAAAGAAAGCAATAGATTTCTGTTTTGAACCAGGTTGATCCTGTAGAACATAGCCCACAGACAATATATCAACTGTCAAATGTTTGAAGCACAATACCAACAGCATAAAAGGTACAAAAATTAAGATATGGAAAATACCTTAAGTTTCAGTATCTCCTTGCTCAGTGCATCTTTTAAACCATCTGTTTCCTATAATTCCAGAAGCAAAAAGTTTCTCAGCATGATGTCGCTAAGTGAAAAGTAGCATGATGCTTCCAAAAGCTAAAACCGTACCTCCTGGGACCAACCATCAACAACGAAGACATCCAGCGAAAAACCATCCACAGTAGAGAAAGCATGAGCTTCTTGAATGTTTAGTCCAAGCTCGCCAAGAAGAGAAGTAAGCTGAAACAACAACAACAAAGAAGGGAACCATTTCTCACTCAAACAGTCACAAAAATGGGAAAAACTGTGGTGACTTTTATGACAGTCTGTAACGAAGCATCAAAACTGGCAAACAGTATCACCAACCTGGCTAAGAAGTTTTGGCTTATCAATAGTTGAAAACGTGATCTCGTGCATCGGTCTGCAAAATAGGCAACATAACATTTCAACATGAGATTAAAATTCCGTTCTACAAAATTACAAAAACATAACGAAAAACATAATTCAGAGGAGCTCAAATATTACAAGAAACCTCACCGAGTAGGCATTGTTGCATTGACAGCACTATCAACATCTTCAACAATTTTATTCCCCTGAGTAATAGCCTCAAAGTTTGGAGAAGAACCAAATGTTGGAGGTGCAAGTACCCTTTTCACAGCAAGAAATAGAAACAAATTACAATGTTGAAGATGGTTTAAGATTCAATCTCAATGTGATAGAAAAGTCCATACCCCTGTCCGTTTGGGTGTCTAGAGCTTTGAGCATCTTCCTCCAACGCAGGGTCAGAGTCAGCAGAATTTCTTGGCGAGACCTGCAAGAAAAAAGGCCAGAGAAACTTGATTAACACAACAAAGCAAAACAAATCTTTACTAAGTCTGTATCACTGTAAGCTGAATCTTTTTATCACCTGTACACTACGAACTTCAAACACAGGCCTAGTTGCAGGATCTTCCGCCATTTTAAGCAACCTCTGATGTGTGAGGACATCTTCTGCTCTCTCAACTTTAACATCGAGAGCATATCTAGAAATAGCAACAATGATAATGTCAATGCCAAATGACAAAACGATATACCAAAAAACTTCATTCGAATGATCTCGTTTTCGGGTCAAGAGTCGAGACACGTGTTAAGAAATGGAAAAGATTATCAGTTTTTGTCAACAACACATTCATTTGAAGATGATGAGTCAGAGAGAGAAAGAGTGAGAGAGAGATCAGTCACTGTCGATGAACATATACAAACCTTAAAAGAAAGAAACTGAATAGAAAAAAATTGAGTAGAAATAGAAAGCAAGTTGCAAGTAAAACCCTTTTAATCCTGAAATTCCAATTGATCAAAATCGAAATATAGAAATAAAAACCCTAATGTAGATGGGTGAAGAGAATAACCGAGCAGGAAGGCGATTGAAATGTTGCCAAAGTTGATCCTCGAAATCGGGAAGGGTAGCTTCTTCGTAGTTAGATTCTTGGAGTCGCTGTAAAATCTCTCCGTAGACGTCGAGTTTCATCCGGTAATGTCTAGGGTTTTCCTGTGACGGAGTAGCCACGACGGCTCTGCTTCCACAACTCTCCGACTCATCTGTGATCGTCATCGTGGAACAGAATCACGACGGCGGATCGGGAGAAAAAAAAAACACGAAACCTCCCAAAATCCGTAGAACGATCTAGAGGATTGATCCAAGATTCAGGTAAAGTAATTGCTGAGAGAGAAAGAGAGAGAGAAAGTAACAGAAAATCTTCAGAGATTCTTCAGGAAAAAAAGGATAGAGATTAAAGAGAAATCGAGAGAGAGGAGAGGTCTTTGGGCTCAGAGTGAGGAGAGAAAACGTTACGGCGTGTTACACGTAGGAAATAGCCACGTCATCAAGTGGGGACCATATATGTGTGGGTCACACAAGACACCCATTCATTTTTTCATTTTTCGTTTAAGTGGATAGTGGTGCCTTTTTTAATTATAGACAACAGAAAAATAAGGATAATGATGGCAATAGACGAAAAATACGACTTGATATTGTAAAGTTTTATGATTAATTTAACTCAAATGATGTATATTTATTTTTTTTAAATCATAATGCAAAGTCGCAATTGAGTATCTGTAGTTATAAATATTTTTCTAGATGTGTAATTTATACTTAAAAAAAAGGGTCGCTTCGATGATTTTGTATTTAGTAGTTGAGATTAAATCATTTATATTTTTCTAAATTGCTATCAATATTCACGGTTCAATATGTCAACTATAACAACTGTTCATCATAGTACACACTAGCCATACGTGTGTTTCACTTTTGTCTAGCTGATTCAACATCCCAACTACTTGGAGCACAAAATTTTGAATTATCTCTTGAAACAGTCTTAAATAAATTAAATAGTCTCGCCGTAAAATATTAATACAAACTAAAATATGTAGTTGAATGTTATTGTGCAAGTGCTACAAAACCTTGACTCAAAACAATGGTGTGATTCTGAGTCTAACAATATCCCTAATATGTATTACAGAAAGTTCATCTGTACGTTTATAGGAGGAGAGGATGAAAAAGATCAACATAAACAGAAAAAAAATCAATGCTTGTTGGAGTGTAATTATCAATCATCAAACCAATTTCATGTTCTCTTAATCAAAATCTAGTGATACTAAAGAACGAGTCAGTCGCTCTCTCCGATAAGACATGTTTACCATCACATGCTCACGGGTGTTGTCAATTTGTATTAGTAAACACAGTAAACGTATTAGATTGTCAACGGTACCGACATCATTAACGCAAAACTAGAAACAAATGACTTAATGATCATAAACTAATGGACCATACTTAAGTCTGCCTGACTAATAATTGTGATTAAAGTAATCAACAGGGATGTAGAAAAATGAGATTCGAGGTAATATTCAGAAGGAATATGCTGACATTGACATATAATACATATATACGAACAAAACCACGTGTGTGTGTATATACAATTTTAATTTCTTATAAGTTTATTACTAGTAGAGAGTATCAACTCAAAAACTTGCTCATTTCTTGGTAATGATCTTTTGCACTCAAATTTGTTTTTTTGTAAGTGTTCTTTGTACGCAAACCTTCTTTCTCTTGATTCCCGGTCACGTTGTAGATCTCAATCATAACATTTTGAGCTGAAATTAACACTTGACCAAAAATTGTTATAAGAATTAAACAAATTAAGTACACATACAAAATTACATAAGGCCCACACATTTAAATTAAAACTAAGCCCGTTATTTAGCCCACGAGCCCAATTTGACAGCGGCAGAGATCCGCCGAGTCAGTTACGACGGCGCTGACCAGAGAAACGCGTCTCTGGAGAAAATTCCGCACAGAGAAGAAGAAAAAGACGATATAGGAGAAGGAAGTTGGAGAAATCAGCATTAGAGAAATGGCGCTCACGACCTACAGCTGCAAAGAATGCGGATCGGATCTGAATCTGAACCCGAACGATCTGTTTCCTCCTGATTTCTACTTCGAAGCCGGAAACAAAGGAACGGTCTCCTTCGCCGCCGTCGACGCCGAGAAATTCAGATTCGAGAAAGAGGACAAGATCATCCCCTTCTTCGAAACGTTAAATTACTGGGGAATCCAACGGAAACGGACCAAAATCAAGTGCAACAGCTGCGGCCACTTAATCGGCCACATCTACGACGATGGTCCGCCGCTCACCGGCGGTATCGGCCAGTACGGATTCGGTCCGAGCCAGGTCGTTCCTCGTGCTCCTCGTTATCGATTCAAAACCAAGACGCTTCTCATCTCGTCTCAGACCTAAAACATATATCTTTTAGCTTTACGTAGATAAGATATACACATAACACATGTATAATATATAGTTAAGTATGTGCTTGGCTTTGAATTTGAATTCGAATCATTTTGTGTTGTGTTTATGTTTAATGTGAATCATATGGTTTATTGCTTTCACTCTGTTTTCTCGATTATTTGAATCTTTCATCTTCTCTTCAGTAATCATCAACGTTCTTTGGGTGATTCGTTTCTCTGGTGGGACTAATTTACTATTCAGTCTGAGAAATTTAAAGTTGAGTTTTTTTTTTGTTTTTATTGTTTCATCGGCTAAGAGTACACGAGTGAAGAAGAACAGAACAAGAATTGATGATAGTTTAGTGGATGATGTCACATGAAAATGGCCTTTCGGTGATATTGATTGCGACGGCCAATGATTCAACGGCTGTGATTGAAGGATGTGCCATTAGGTGTTTAAGACCATATATTTTTTTGCATTATCCTTAAGATTACCTAATTGCTTACTTTAATTATTGACTAGAATGAAGATTAGAAGTTACATCTACCTTTCTTTTTCTCGTCTACAGTGTTTTTGCTTATTAAGTTTGTCGTAACGTACAAGAGAATTGCAACAAGTTGGGAAGAGTAGACGTAGACGTTGAATTAATTTTTTTTTTTGGTAGCCCCTTAAGAATCTCAGGTGTATCTCTTTAGTTTGAAGGTTAGATTCAGATTCTGTTGCGTTTTGTCCTCTTTTGTGTTATCGATCTTTGAGCTTGCTTTTGTTGTATATATAGACATAGTTCCAAGTGTTTTAGCTGTATGGTGATGAATATGAAGAAGCAGATTATGGATGAGTCTGAGAATGTGTGTTTCAAGAAGTCATTGATGCCTCCTCCTCCTCCTCCACCGCTTCCTTCATCTCCTGGATATGGATCAAGAAAGATCGATGGAGATAGTATAACAAATAAACAGATCAAGAAGTTCTGGAGGCAGAAGCAGATCGTTGAAGAAGAACATCTCTTTGCTGCTATCAAGGCTGCAGCTCGTGTCCGAGCCCGTAATCTCTCTGTATGTCCTTTTGGTTTTCTCACAATTCTTGTCTCGTTTTTTTTAGATCAAGAATCGAAGAAGGCTTGTAGATCTGATACCTGAATATGTTCCAGGATGAGGACTACAAACGCTTTGAAGAAAGCTTGGACATGGAGGATCTGGAGACCGATGTTCATGAGGAGGGAATCAAAGACTGGTCTCTGTTTAATTTCTCATCTTGAACATTCATTCAATTTGCCATAAGGTGATTTTTAACTTTGAATTTCGATGTGTGTTGGTTGATTCAGGTGGATGAAGAGCAAATATGCATACTTGAACCAGCCTGCTCTTGGATCTGCGGATTCATTGAAGAGAAAGAGGTTTACTTCTTATGTACCGAACTGTTTCTCCTTCAAGCCTTGCACTCCACTATATGCAACTTCGCTCAATGTCTTTTAAATCTATCATCTTGCGTTTATGTATGTGTATATATATGTCAAATGTGTGTGTCTGTGTCTTCGTACGTACATGTGTTACTGTTTCAATGCAAATGGATATGGAATTTGGTGTGGTTGTTGGTTTGTTCTACTGTTGAATAAAATTCAATCTTTCTATTGGAACATTAGTTTCTTTTAGTTCCATAGATGATGATAAGGTTATTGTACTTTGGTCTTTTTATACTCCTACTTGTAAGAAGGATTCATACTTCCTCAGATGATAAATAATGTCAAATTGGGGATTAGTTTTGGCAGAGCATGAAACGAAACGTTATCCACTCTTTACCATGCGTGTTTGCTATAGTGACATGTCTTGTCTTTTCCAAAAAAGACTACTAACTATGAGATATGTTATTGAGCGAAAAAAACCATCTAGTAATACAAAGTAAATATTTAAAGTTTTTATAAATGACTTTGTATGATGTGTTGATAAGAATTGGATAGATTGTCTAAGGGCTTGTATTAAACAATGATCACAAACGAAATGATTGACCATCTCAAATTTTGGATAAACAAATAAACATAAAAGAAGTGACCAAATCATGTATTGGTAATGTCGAACATGTTCTTAGCACATCTCAAATGTATGGTCAAACAAAGAAATATGTACATTGAAAACAAAAAAGTTTGATTTATACAAACTGCGCAAAGACTTACAAAGAAGCAGGTTAGATCCATATGATATTTGCCATTATTGACTTATCTTAATAATTTTAAAACTCAAACTCCTTTTTATTTCATCATACAAAATACCTAACTTCATTTTTGACATTTACCAAAGTGACTCCTATCAATCTTTTTCTTCAAAACTCTATCAATACCTATGAGCAGTTCATTTCACCTTTTAAACATGTCTAGACAAGTAGTTTAGTTCCACTAAAATTCAGGACATATTAGTAATCAATTAAAGTATGTGTCACTCTATTCGACATAAAAATAACGGGGTGAAATCTGAATTACCAAAAAGTATCGGGAACAAAACAATAAAAAGAAGAAAGTTAAAGACTGAGTCCGAAATTCAAAAAGTCAAAGCCACCTTCCTCTATAGTGTCTGTATCTAACAAATACTCGAAGACGAAGACAAAAAACACGAAGAGAATCAATCTCAGACAAAAAAAAGATAATAATTATTATAAATTCTCTTATTAAATAAAACTCCAATCACCAGATTACACAAGCTTCTCTTCTTCAATGTTGTCTTTTTAGATCTATACAGAGAAAAAGAGAATAAAATTTTACAGAAAACTCAAAAAATCAAATCCATGGCGCCGAAATCGAAGAGCCACCTTCGTTACCAGCCGCGAAAATCAGCATCTCGATCGACACAAGCCTTCACAGTGCTAATCCTTCTGCTCGTAGTGATTCTGATTCTTCTCGGTCTCGGGATCTTATCACTTCCCAATGCCAATAGAAACTCTTCCAAGCCCAATGATTTGACCAACATTGTTCGCAAGACCGAGGAGAGGTTAGTGACCAACGATTTCGCATCGAAATTCGAATTGAATTTCTGAAATCAATTTTGAATTTTTTCTCTCTCTCTCTCTCTCTTAGTTATGGAGATGAGGAAGGGAACAACGAGCGTTGGGTTGAAGTGATTTCATGGGAGCCTAGAGCTGTTGTTTACCACAATTTCTTGGTAAATTTTTCGTTCTCTCTGATGATGATTTTTTTTTTTGCTTTGATTTAGAAACTCAGATTTGTATTTCTTGTTAGACAAGATAATGAAAAAAAAAAATCTGAGCTTTTGTTGTTTCTAAATTTTGATTCGATCCGATTGAGTTGACTTTTAGAGTTTAGACTTAGATCTTTGTGAAAGATACGAAAATGTGATACTTGGAGATTTGTGTTTTGAAATGAGTAAAAATCAATTTTTCTGTAGACGAATGAAGAATGTGAGCACCTGATCGGTCTGGCTAAACCGAGCATGGTTAAGTCAACCGTGGTTGATGAGAAAACCGGTGGGAGCAAAGACAGCAGAGTGAGGACGAGCTCAGGGACTTTTCTTAAGAGAGGACATGACCAGGTTGTGGAGACGATCGAGAAACGGATCTCGGATTTCACCTTCATTCCCGTTGGTATGGTTTCTTGAATAGGTTTTAGTTATCCAAATAAGGAAAGTTCTTGCAAAACATGATGAGGTTTGGTTTTGTAGAAAACGGAGAAGGTCTTCAAGTTCTTCATTACCAAGTTGGGCAGAAGTATGAGCCTCACTATGACTATTTCTTGGATGAGTTCAACACCAAGAACGGTGGGCAACGAATCGCTACTGTTCTTATGTACCTGTAAGTATCTCCAAAAAGAAAGAGGATTTCATTTTCTTTGATGTGTTGTTTGTAATCTCCTTCTCTGCTTTCAGCTCGGACGTTGATGATGGTGGCGAGACTGTGTTCCCGGCGGCGAAAGGAAACATCAGCGCAGTCCCGTGGTGGAACGAGCTATCGAAGTGTGGCAAAGAAGGACTCTCTGTTCTACCGAAGAAGAGAGATGCTTTACTTTTCTGGAACATGAGACCTGATGCTTCTCTAGACCCTTCGAGTTTGCATGGTAAGAGACTGGAAGATTCAACAACACTAATCAAACTCTCTTGAAGATGGATAGATTGATAATATCTGTTTTGCTTTTTTGAAGGTGGATGTCCAGTGGTGAAAGGAAACAAATGGTCATCCACTAAATGGTTCCATGTCCACGAGTTTAAGGTTTAAGAAGAGGTAGTTAGTCTCTTAAACATTTATCAGTTAGCATCTTCAAGATTGCATCATCTTCAACCTCAGATTTCTCTTTGGTTTATCTTGTAGGTTTTTCACAGAAAGACCAAGTTTGTGTGGATACAGTTATAAACAGATTGTATTGTTTGTATTTCCCTACTGAAAGTGAGAGATCCTTTTTAGGAAATTGGAGGTTTCTGTTTTTCTTTTTTTTTATTTATCATGAGGGATATTTGTGAACTTTCTTCTGAAACTATTTGGAATTTTTGTAACTTTACATGTTTATTCTTCTGAGTTTCATCACTTTAATAATTTAATACAACCATGAATTTTCTGTTTACATGATTGTTGAAAATTAGTAGCCATTATGTTTTGTTTCAAGAGGAACAGGTAACTAAAAGTGCATGTAGGCTTAATTTACCTTCATATATTGTCAAATACATTGGCTAATGTGCTTGTACTAATTAAGACACTAACCAGCGGATTAATTCTGTTAGAATCCCCACTACGATTGTCCTGAGTAATCAAGATTGCAAACAATAGGAACATTCATAGATCCCTGAAAAAAAAAATAGAACAAAACCTTTTTTCACCATCAAGCAAATATTAAGCGAGGTTTGAAAGATGTGCATCATCCAAATTAGGTAACATTTCACAAATTGGAGAAATGAGATAAATGAAACATTTTGATACCCATGGATGATGAAGCTCGACGAATGTCTTCAGTTCAAGAAAATAAGTAAAATGAAAGAAGTTTCCAATTTTGTTCATTTTCTTTTACTCTCTTCCACAATGAAAAGTCATGAAGCCTAGGCCACACCGTACGTCTTATTGACGTATATTGTCCAAGTGATTAAGTGATAAAAGCAAACAAGTATGTATTGACGCTCAAAACTGAAAACAAATTCTTCTTTTTGGCAAGACTTGGTCATGAAAAGAGATATTGCGCTTACAATAATTTGATTGGCTGCTAGAAGATAAACAAGTTAGATCATCACTGATGTCAAAACATAAAAACGTGTTTGACTAAACGATGTTATGACTTATGAGTTCGAACTGCTCAAGAGTCGATAAATGCAAAACTTAAACAAAAAGATTAATAAAACAATGGAATGTTAGAAAATGATGCGCAATAAACACACGTCATGAATATCTCTTCCTGATTTAGAGTTAAAAAGCGCGCGAACACATGTATATTTTTTCGTGCACACACGTACAACATGACACCACACACACAATGACACGAACAAACCATTCTTATCATGAATATCTCTCTACTGGTTCTTTTATTCATTTTCCTTTGCTATTGACTACAGTATTTAAGTGCCTGTGAGCCTGTGATGTGTGTATGGGACCGGTATGGTCTTAATGTCTTTAGGATTATATTAAATAAATATTAATCTCGACGAAAATATCTCCGGGCCGATATTTGTAGAAATATCAATATTGCCGTCGAAATAATATAGTACTTTGGAGATAGCCAGTAAGCCACATCCTCTTTTCTGACACTTGATCGATTTCAATATCAAATATGTATTAAATGTCATGTGCATGAAGATCTGACGTTAGTGTTTCAAAGTTACTCGATCATTCTTCTCTTTTGTATTAGTACTAAAATTGGGATATAATGGACTTTGATCTAGAACCTAATCATAAAACCAAAATATATTTCTTTTTGAAGTAAACAAAATATAATAATTCCCTTTTGAGAAAGTGTATAGCTTCATCCCAACATTTTATGCAGTTTATTTTCAAGTATTGGAATCAGTTTAACCAAGTTTATATCAACATTTCTTTGTTTGACAGCAACCCAAAACTTAGGGGCATGTTAATTATAACTGACATATAATTATATAAATTTGTTTGTTAATAAAATCGTGGTGGGTAATTAGGTATATCTAATACCAATGCTTTAACTAGTGAACACGCCTAATTTTCATTGTTTTTTTAGTATAGGATGCATAATGCAAATGGATAATTAAGAAATAAGTAACGTTATTAATATTCAAAAAGCTTTACCAAAACGAAAAAGGGAGTAAAATAAGAAAGTTGTTGCCCCGTGAAATCGTCTCTCTTATCTCTCTGACTCTGACTCGTGTGCTTCTGAGAACGAAAGTTGAAGACTTTATTTTGTGGTTTCAGCAGTGACTCTGACAGATACAAAGCCCTAGATTATCTCTCACCTACAACAAAGGGTAAAACAATTCTGGCCATGAAAGCAAAATACCCCGAGCTTTAAATGCAATTAGCGCGACGTCGCATCTTCTCTTCTCTCTTAAGAGCTAAGCAAATCTCTCTCTCTCTCTCTCTCTCTCTCTCTCTCCTATTAAAGCTTCTCTCTGGACTCTGCTTTTTACCTGAAATCGTTCGTTTTCGTCGCGCACAAAGGATTTAAGGAGAAGGAAGATGGAATCTTATAGATTCGAATCTGGGTTTTGTCATCTTCCTCTTGGGAATTTCGTCGAACGGATTAAAGACGCTTGTCATTTCCTCGTCTCCGCTGTTCTGGGCACGATCATCTCCGCGATCTTGACCTTCTTCTTCGCTCTAGGTTCGGTTTTCCTTCTTCTACCTCGATTGCGGATCCAATTTGGTCTCAATTCCAGTCAATAAACTGCTGTTTGCCAAAATCTGGAATTTGTTAGCCAAAAGTCTGCAACTTTGAGCTAAGAAAGCTGTTTCCTTTTTTATCATCTTCAGTGGGAACGTTGCTAGGAGCACTCACGGGAGCCTTGATAGGCCAAGAGACGGAGAGCGGTTTCATCAGAGGAGCAGCCATTGGAGCCATTTCAGGAGCTGTTTTCTCAATCGAGGTCTTCGAGTCGTCGCTAGATCTCTGGAAATCCGATGAGTCGGGCTTCGGATGCCTTCTCTACTTGGTGAGCGATCCTCAACAACACTTTTGCTCTGTTTTCAAGAAATCAATTTTATTGCTCTGTTTTCAAGAAATCAATTTTATTTTGATTCCGAGTCTGAAATTCGTGTGTGTAGATTGATGTGATTGTTAGTCTTGTAAGCGGGAGGCTCGTACGGGAGCGAATAGGACCTGCAATGCTAAGTGCGGTGCAAAGCCAAGTACGTTTATTGCGATACTAAAAGCTCTTCAGAATTGGCTCCATTTTTTCCGTGCTTCTTAGTGATGGTTTTTGGTCAGATGGGAGCTTTGGATGCATCATTCGATGACCTCTCGAGTCTGTTCGAGACAGGAGGCTCAAAGGGATTAACAGGAGACTTGGTTGACAAAATCCCAAAGATGACTATCACTGGAAACCATAACGCAGATGCTTCCGACAACAGAGGAGACTCATGCTCTGTTTGTCTTCAGGTTTTCAACATCAATCTTCTTAGGTTCCTTTTGTTTACTTAGATCGGACTGAAAGTAATTCTTCTTCTTCTTCTTCTGACATTGCAGGATTTCCAGCTTGGTGAAACAGTAAGAAGCTTGCCTCATTGTCACCACATGTTTCACTTACCTTGTATCGACAATTGGCTCCTCAGACACGGTTCTTGCCCGATGTGTAGACGTGACCTCTAAAAAACCACACAGTTTAACTTTCATGTAAATGACACTTTACTTTTCTTCTTTTTTTTTTTCGCTTTTTACAGTTCCTTTTACACCTCTTAGGGCATCTCCAACCCACACACCATATTTGGTGTTGCTCCTACACCAAATTTGGTGTTTTGGTGTTCTACTTTTTTTTTCAACTCCAACCACAAACACCAAATCTCACACTAAAAAGAATATTCTTTTATATTATATTATTAAATTTAAGATTCTTTTATTTTTCTAAAAAGTTTTAATGAATGCTTAATTATTCAAAACTAATTCATTATTAAATTAATACAAATTACAATTCAGAATTTAGAAATAATAAAAACAAATTACATCATATCATACTAATTTTCAGAATTAGTATATTCAGACCACAAATGTTCAATTAATGCATTTCGAAGTTCAATATGCGCTTCACGATCTTTGATTTTTTTGTGTCGAGCTAAAAATTCTTGAAATTGAACATCATCATCACCAGTCCTCTCAACATCCGCAATTGGAACTTCAGCTCGTTCTTCAATATGTGCATCATCAACACGTTCATCTTCTATGATCATATTATGCATTATAATACAAGTTGTCATAATATCATGTAACACTTCCTTATTCCAAAAGCGTGATGGCCCGGCAACAATTGCAAATCTTGACTGCAATACTCCAAATGCACGTTCCACATCCTTTCTACATCCTTCTTGCTTCTTTGCAAATAATTTCTTTTTTGGACCACGTGGTTGATGAATTGTTTGAACAAGAGTGGACCATTTTGGATATATACCATCAGTTAGATAATATCCCATATTATAGTTTTTCCCATTAATAACATAATTAGCAGGTGGAGCCGTTCCTTCAGCTAGATTAGCAAAAAGATGAGACGCTTCTAGCACATTAATATCATTGTTAGTTCCTGGTAGACCAAAGTATGCATGCCAAATCCAAAGATCATAATCAGCTACAGCTTCTAAAATAATTGTAGGAGATCCACTCCGACCAGCATATTGTCCTCCCCAAGCAGTTGGGCAGTTTTTCCATTTCCAATGCATACAATCTAAACTACCCAACATACCTGGAAATCCTCGGCTTTCACCAATGCGAAGTAGCCGTGCAACATCGTTAGCGTTAGGTGATCGAAGATAGCGGTTGGAAAACACCTCGACAATAGCACGGCAAAATTTCTTCAAACTTTCTATAGCCGTAGACTCCCCTATTTTGATATACTCATCAGTAGAATCCGCCGGTAAACCGTATGCTAACATTCGAAATGCAGCAGTGATTTTTTGCAAACCAGACAACCCAAGTTTACCGAGACCGTCTCTTTGCTGGACAAAGTGATTGTCATGTCTTTGTATAGCATCGAAAATACGGAGAAACAAGGGACGGCTCATTCGAAATCTTCTTCGAAACATTGTCTCGGAAAAAAGAGGGTTATCTGAAAAATAGTCATTAAAGAGATTGCGAGCAGCATTTTCCCGGTCACGATTGATAACTATATGACCAGGAATTGATCCGCGATGAGAACCCTCAGAATTAAATAGATTTTGAGTGATGAGAAAATTAGTATTTGCAGTGATTTGAGTTACTGCCTGCTTTTCGATATCATCGTAAAATTCATCATCAGATGAAGAAGAAGAAGAAGAAAAATTTGTATAAGATGAACTACCATAGTTGAAATTCATGATTTTGAGAAGAAAGTAAAGATGATATGCATTTTAGTCTCAAGACAAGGAACCCATTTTATAGTGTTAGAAATTATCACTTTCAATTATCTTTTTTATTCAATCAGAAAATACGATTAAATCTAAGTCGTTGAATTTGTTCAGCCAAGATCTAACCGTTGCATTGATTAGTCACCTCATAATTTTTTTTTGAAATCAGAACTATACGAATAAATCTAGGCCGTTAAAATTATTCGGCAAAGATCTAACCGTTGCATTGATTAGTCACTTCTAGCTTTTTATCAATCAAAAAAATAAGACTAAATCTAGGCCGTTGAAATTGTTCGGCCAAAATCTAACCGTTGCATTGATTAGTCACTTCACGCTTTTTTATCAATCAGAAAAATAAGACTAAATCTAAGCCGTTGAAATTCTTCGGCTAAGATCTAACCGTTGCATTCACTAGTCGCTTCATACTTTTTATCAATCAGAAAAATACGACTTAATCTAGGCCGTTGAAATTATTCGGCCAAAATCTAACCGTTGCATTGATTAGTCACTTCAAGCTTTTTTATCAATCAGAAAAATAAGACTAAATCTAAGCCGTTGAAATTCTTCGGCTAAGATCTAACCGTTGCATTCACTACTCACTTCATGCTTTGTTATCAATCAGAAAAATAAGACTAAATCTAGGCCGTTGAAATTGTTCGGCTAAGATCTAACCGTTGCATTCACTCGTCACTTCATGCTTTTTATCAATCAGAAAAATACGACTAAATCTAGACCGTTGAAGTTGTTCAGCGAAGATCTAACCGTTGATTTGTTTCTTCAGTTCTCTATATAAATGTATACTACTCTTTGAATGATCACACATCTTACAGTCACTTACTTACCACAAATATTTCTTTTGCAATGGCTTCACCTCGATCTGCTTCATATTCTATGGAAGAAGATATTCATTTATGTCATGTGTATCTTGATATTTCTCAAAATCCAATCATTGGGATAAATCAATCAGGAGATCAGTTTTGGAGGAGGGTTTTTGTTGAATATGATAAATCTGAGATTTTTCGTAATCAACCAAGACCACAAAGATCCTTAGAAACCCGAATGGCAAAAATTCTTTCTGCAGTCTCCAAGCTGAGGGGATGCGTTAACCAGATTGAAAATAAAAATCCAAGTGGTGCTTCCGACCAAGATATTGTAAGTATATATTTGAACTATTTCTAATTTTTGTCATTTTTCTTTGTTTTATTTGCTAACATGTTTATGTTTTTTCTTATAATATTAATCAGTTAAACCAAGCAAAGATGTTGTTAAGACAAGATGTCAAATACAAGACAGGATTCAAATTTGATCATGTATGGCCTATTCTCAAAGGTATTGAGAAATTTGCAAGCAACCACACTAGTAGAACCACTGCATTTCAAGAAGAACGCCGTAATGTCATGTCATCTCAATCATTCCAAGATGAGTCATCGCCATCGCATGGTATGAGTTCATTTGATCTAAATATGAGTAGTGAAGAAACCACTTTTAATTCCTCTCAGCGACCTATTGGTGTGAAGAAAGCAAAGAAACAACAACAATCTTCAGATCAATTTAAACAAATGATGGAGCAAAGTGATAAGCTTATCAAAGCTATTTCTAAAGGTACTGCCGAGAGAAACGAAATTCAAAGACAGAAGGTGCAGGTAGCAAAAATGAAAGAAGAAAATAGAATATTATTTACAGATTTAAATTCTATAAGTGATCCAGGGTGTCGTGCGTATATCGAAAATGAAAGAGAGAAAATTTTGAAAAGAAGAGCACCAACAGACCAATATGAAGAACACGGAGAAGGTTCTCACAGCCAATATCGAGCATCTCAAAATCAAGGAGATCAAACTCAAGGAAACCAATTTCAAGGAAACCACGTTGAAGGTGGAGATGAAAGAGCACCAAATGATCCACAAGATTTTACCCAATACTATCGTTATCTTGGTGGAGACGGAAATTATTTTCCCGGAAATTAGATTATGTTCTTAAAAAATAAATTGTTGCATTTAAGTATTTTTCTTATGTTTGTTTGTTTTTAATTTTGTAATCCTATGTTTTCCAATGTTTTTTGTTGAATTTCAATATGTATTTTTAGTTATAATTTATGTTTAACTTATATTTTGTGTGGAATACTAGTTATAATTATAATTTAAAATGCAAAATATAAAAATGTTTTATCATTTTTAAATAGCAACTTTTTTTAAACTTAAAATACACTTAGTTACTCAATAAACAAATACTTATTTTATTAATATAACACTTATTTTATTAAAAGATAAATGAAAAAAAAAAGAATATTTTTTGGTGTTTTGTGAACAGTGTCACACCAAATATGGTGTGACACTGTTCACAAAACACCAAAAAAAAAGATTTGGTGTGAAGTTTGCCGTGTGATTGGAGATGATTCTGCACCAAATATGCCGTTATGCCGTTCGATTGGAGTTGGTCTTAGAGTTTACTACTAGCAATCTAATTTACCGTACGACGTATGTTCTTAAAACTTAATGTTATGTTTAGTCAGCAGATGTATAAACAAAAAACACACATACTCACAAAAAAAGAAGACTTTTTTTTTTTCTCTGTTGTGTTCCATTAGCCAGAAGCTAAGAACTTTTGTTGCCTTTTTGTTTTATATCTTGTGAGGTCATGCAAGAGACAGAAACCATCGAACGATGGTACTAGATGGTATTAGTACCAAACTAAGTACATTGATATTAAAAACACTCTTTAATGTGATTTGCTAATTACCTAAAAATATTTAAGATCAACAACCAAATTGCAACAATCGTAGTTTATATGGACTTGAGCAAATTTATTTCAACTACTTCTCCTAGTCCCCCTAAATTAAACCAATGTGTTCTAATATATAAAAAGCACGAGAGCTTGTTTGCAATTGTTGTTATTCAAATTTCGCGTCATTATATATTACAACTTTATTATTATATATTACAACGTCATTATATACCAAGGACAATTCCAAGAACTTTATTATTAGTTGTTTTAAAGAAATATTACAACTTTAACAAACATAGTGGTTATAATTAAAGAAATGTAAAGGTTACAAAACATGGTTTTGTAAAAACAAACCTAATAAATAAAAAGTACTCATATCTTTGCAAGACCTTGTTTGCAATTGTTATTCAAATTCACGTCATTATATATTATTCTTATTTCTTGCATATAAATCTACTTAGGACAACTCGGATGATCATAAAAACAAGTGCAAACTGCTATCGTTACCTTCTTCTTTTTTGTTTTGTCAGAAGGATCAACTACTATCGTATCCTTACATTCTGCATATCTATATTTCAAATTATACCCTTTACAGCTTTCTTCACACTGTTTGACACCATTATTTTTAGTACAATTTCCCCTAGGTTTTGATATGGGCCTTTTTCTACACCACGCCTCACTCGGCTTTAAATCCATAGAACCTCCTGGAATTTGTAATAAAGTTAGTGATCAGTAGATTAAAGAACTTCCTGTTTTGGAAATATAAATTTACAAATTAAATGGCTTTTTATTATTTTAAGATTTTCATAAAATAATTTTGTAATAAAAATTCAAACGCATTCGGAAAGCTAATAACTTGTTTTTGTTTGATATTTATAAATAAGAGCTGGATTTTATTTAGAAATCTAAAAGGTATGCCTTCATTTGAGAAAAATGAAACTACACATGAGTTGAAATTAAACACAAACGATAAATTTATGTTTTCTACGAAATTGATTAGTCATAATGTCCATTACCTGGAAAAATCACCAAGAAAATCACCAAGACATATAATATGCTTTTAACCATCTTTGCTTCTTCTTTTATCATATATTTTATTATGGAGAATTAAGATTGAATCTTAATACCTGATTGTTGAATTGTTGTATATAAATAATTTTCTGGTTTTCTAAAAATAGAAAGAAAAAAGGAAAAAATAGCCATAAAAAATGATCAACGAATAGGTAAAAATATAAGAACTAATAAAATATCGAATTGACCACATGTTTCTAGATTGATATATCTCTATTTTTATTGAAGCTTTTACCAAAGGCCCGGTCAAATCGCTCAATTTTTATTCTATTTTTATTTTTGTTAGCATATTCAAAAACTTTTTCGTAAACTTTTTTTGTGAGTTAAAAATAAAACCTTCCATACTTATAGGAACATCAATAAAAGGTCATGAATTAAAGACTTAAGAGACAGCACATGAGACTTTAAGCCTTTCTCATCTTTTTTTTTTGTGTAGTATAAATGGAACATATCCTAAAGCAATGTGAGAGAAAGCAACATTCATCAACGTATTTTCAGCTTTATCACATTGGATCTCAGAGAATTAAAATCTCCAGAATCAAATGATGGTACAGAAACTCAATTTAACATATAAAAAAAAACAATGCCTAATAGTGTTTGAGTTAGTTTCTTTAAGGGAAAATTGTATTACGTCAAATGTAGTCATTTCTTGATGTTTTAAAATGCAGTCTGCAGTTACCAAAAGCCCAACAGTGGTAACTTTGCTTTACGTAAGTCTTTTTCACATAAAAGGGAAAATTTAAAAGCGGCGATGGTTGAAACTTTGAGAATTGCGTGACTTAGAAATTTCCTACATTTTCAAAGTTTTAGATCTTGACAAGTGATGACAGGGAGAATATATATATAGCTGGTCAGTGCAAAGGTACGTATCTGAAACTTGTGATCTATTTTGTGGAAGGATTATATTTTCCTAGAAGCTAAAGTTTTATATGTCATATGTTGGACAATGCATGAGGCGAATGTAACTCGATTACAAGCATCATGTGACTAAAAATTATAAAATAACTAGAACCAAGTTTGAGTTTGACTGAAAGCTTGTAATATAGAGTTAGGAGGAGACTAGCCGGTCTCTCGTCAATAATTCCAAGTCCGGTAGTTAGATTCAAAAGTTGTCCTTTAATACTATAAGGTCTCGAGTTTTATTGGTGGAGAAGAGAAAGAGATGTCATGTCCGCTCAATAACGTTAGACTACTACTAGGGAATAGAGAATGTCAATGATATGTCGTAAATTCTAAGTCGGGTGGTTGCCAAGTCTTTCTTTTTCTTTATGGGAAGTTAGAAAAGTGCATAGTTCTAAAATTTTAATTAGGAGATTGGATAGTTTGTTGTTTTATTTATGAAAGTAGGCAACAGAGTGTATACTTGTCGATTTAACTTAAACAAATAAAATGTTGTCGATTTTAATATTTTACCCTTATCTTTTTAGAGAGATCAAGAGATCGTATTTTGTCTCTTATCCTCCAGAGAGATCAAGAGATATATTTAAAGAGAAACATGAACAAAAAATGCAGTCTTTCGTAATGTACCATTTTGAGTATACTCGCTGGACAGATAAAAAAAAAATTAAAACAACAACTACATGAGTTGATGTACATCGAATCTGATTTAACGTTAGTAAGAAAAAAAAAAAGAATATTCAGAAAATTAAAGCAGATAAGAAAAGTGGTCGAAAGTCGAAACAATTGAGAACAACTTTACTCAGCTGACATTTCAAGATTCAACTTAACATTTGTATACCAAATAACCTCATATAAATGGTGTAATGTGTGGTACTATAAACTGATGGGTTTTAGAAGCTTGCAAATGTGAAGTACGTAGTCGACAAGAGAGGGGAGTGGCCAAATTTTTTGTTTTTGAAAACGTGACATGTGTTAGAAACTTAAGCTTTCAAATTAAAGCACGAGGAAAAAGAAACGGCCTAGATATAACTAATTTAGCCTAGGATCTTAGAGTTTGATAATCGGAAGCTATAAAGTTGTTAGTTTTAACAGAGTTTATTTATGAAATCTTGTTCGAAACTGAAAAAAAAAAACAAAAAGGTGTATCAGTAGTCGTCCTTGTGTGATCTTGTTCGTGTTCTATCTTCTTGTTCTTATACGACCTTGTTCGTCCTTGAACGATGGTAGTACTAGTACTAGTACCCTGTCCGAAGGAGAAAGTCTGTCTTTAACAAGCAACAAGACACTCGTTTCTCCAAAAGGTGAGTTCGAGCTCGGTTTTTTCCGTATGGGTGAGGATCGTTGGTACCTCGGGATATGGTACAAGAAGATAATCCATGAGAGAGCCTACGTTTGGGTCTCCAACAGAAATAAACCTCTCCGCGGTTCTAAGGGAAGCCTCGAAATCTCTGACTATGACCTCGTTCTCATGAGTCAATCTGGCAACAACACGAGGCCAATCTGGTCAACGGATTGGAGGAAGGGAGACGAGAGATCTCCGGTGGTGGCAATGCTCCAGGATAGCGGCAATTTCGTTCTGAGATACTCCAACACAAAGCGCTCAGGAGATTACTCTTGGCAAAGCTTCGATTACCCGACTGATACTTTACTTCCTGGGATGATTCTGGGACGGACTTCCGAAAGGGTACACGCGGAGAGTTATCTAACGTCGTGGAAAACCCTAGATGACCCCTCGTATGGAGACTTCGTTCTCAGGCTCGAAACCACCGGTAACCCTAGGATTTCCATCAAGATGATGGATACAGGTTTTTCAGTTTTCTTGAGCGAACCCTGGAATGGATTAACATCTGGAAGAATAGCCGATTTATTTAAATTAAGACAGGATGGAGAAGACGTGACCTTTTTCTTAGCAACAAACAATGTCTCCTCCTACTCAAGACTCCTTATGGAAAGCAGCGGAATCGCAAGTTACTTAGCGTGGAACGAAAGCACAAGCACATGGGACACGGCTTGGGAATCAACTACGTACCTATGCGATATCTTCAATTATTGCGGGTCTAATTCGTACTGTGACCGGAACGTATCATCATCACTTTGTACCTGTATCCCAGGATTTGAGCAGAGTGACTCCAACATGACTATTGGCGATGGGTGCCGGAGGAGCACGCCTCTAAACTGTGCTAGTGATACATTCATTGGGCTAGAGAATATGAGCTATCCATACACTGTGAAGAAGCCTGTTGATTACGGATCTATGGATCTCAAGAGATGCGGGAGCTTGTGCGTCGCCGATTGTAGCTGTCGCGCTTTCGCCCTTATAAACAATAGTCTACACATGGGCAGCTCAAACTGCTTTGTCTGGAGAGAAGACTTGGCCCATCTCCGGCGTTACGCGGATGGTGGCGGTTTAGATATCCTCGTCAAAATTTCTGGTATTTTTTTTTTTTTTTTTATCTCCCTCAGATTTTTTCTTCTTTTTATTGTTTTCTGTTGTCACTTAATTTCTTTTCTTTTTTTTTTTTTGGCTCCCAGGGAAGAAGAAGAAAAACGGTCGAGCATTGGTGATTGGTTTGTCGATCGGAATCCCGGCTTTGGCTCTTTTTGCTCTCGCTGTTTTCTGCTTACTCAAAAAGAAACATAATCAAGCAAAAGCATCAGCCGCCGCAGCATCGGCAGCCGCAGCTAGAGGTGATTTTATAAAAATTAGAAATTTAATTGGGCTAATTTGCTCCCTAACAATATAGTATTGGGCATTCAAATTTAAAATATAGCCATGACATTTTAGTCCATAGATTTGTTACTAAATAACATAAACCATTATGACATAGTCCATATCTTTTCAATTGTACTTATCTCATATTACCCATTAATTAAAATTTATAACCTTATACCAAAAATCATAATTTATTTTTCTGCATTTACCAAGTTTTGAATTTTTTTTAACTGAATAAAATTTCGTAGCTTAATAACTAGTGTTGCTAAATGAATAAGTACTAATTATTATATTATGTTATTCACTATGTTTTACTATACTATTTACTAAACCCTAAACCCAAAAACTAAACCCTAAATCCCAATACTAAACCCTAAACCCAAATTTAAACCCAAACTAAATCCTAAACCTAAAAAGCTAAACCCTAAACCTTAAAATCTAAATCCAAAACACAAATCAAAATATTAAATTCTAAACCCAAATATCTAAACTTTAAATCCAAAAAACTTAATTGTTAATTCCAAAGTCTAAACTTCATACCTAAAAAAAACTAAACTCTAAATCTAAGAATACTTTGAAAGATACCATTACATTTTAATATTGACTATATAGATGCAAAATTTTAATGCTGAATTAAAATCATTGTGAAGACATAAATCTTGAGAGAGAGGAGAGAGATGAGATGAGAGAGGAGAGAGGAGAGAGGAGAGAGGAGAGAGGAGAGAGAAGAAGGAATGTGAGGGACAATTTGATACATATTGTAGATTATATATACAATATAACTTTTATTTGTTTTCATGGTTAGATAGTAAATTATGGCCTCCAATATTGTTAACCAGTGCAATATCCCAATTTAATTTAGATTACTATGTTAAAAATAATAGTCGTAGGTGCTGTTTGGTGATTCTACTTTAACTGTTTCTTTTTTCAGAAGTTGAATTAGCGGGCTATCAGATTACTGGACCAAGCGGTACAATTATGTCCGGTCAAACGATCGATTTCGGAATTGTTCAAAGGGCCACAGGAAATTTTTCCGACTCTAATAAACTTGGCAAAGGAGGCTTCGGAGTAGTTTACAAGGTACAGCCGTTTTTACGGATATTCTTCAATTACTCTCTTTAATCAAATACAGTGAATCCAATAAATAGATAACTTGTTGTTTTTGGCATTAAAATGTGGGCAGGGAGTGTTACCAGACGGCAAAGAAATTGCCGTGAAGAAACTTATGGATATGTCAACCCAAGGGACTGCTGAGTTCGAAACAGAGGTCACGGTGATTGCAAGCTTGCAGCATATCAACCTTGTCCGCCTTCTTGGCTGGAGTGTCCACCAGCAAGAAAAGGTTTTGATATATGAATTTTTGGAGAATGGAAGCCTCGACTATCATCTCTTTGGTAATTTTAATTACTCAAGTTTTGGTTTTGGTTTCACATTTTATATCTACAAACATGGAATTTACTTTACTGTCGGGTTTGTTTTATGTGCAGTCAAAAACAAAAGCTGTGAGCTAAACTGGCAAACCCGGTTTAACATTATCAAAGGGATAGCGAAAGGAATTAAGTACCTACAGGAAGAGTCACAGCTCAAGGTCGTCCACAGAGATCTAAAAATTTCCAATGTCCTACTTGACAAGGATATGGTTGCCAAAGTATCAGACTTTGGACTGGCCAGAATTTTTGAAAGCAGCGAGAACGAAGCCATCACAGCCAAGCATGTTGGGACTTTGTAAGCATCAAAAAGCTTTATCTTCATCATCATGAGTTAACTTGACTTATCTTTTTATTATTATTTTTTTCTCGATTAAAATGCAGTGGCTACATGTCTCCGGAATATGCTGAAGGTGGAATTTACTCTATGAAGTCAGATATCTACAGTTTCGGAGTGATGGTTCTCGAAATTGTTAGCGGGAAGCAAAACACCAAATTCTCATACGTGGAGTCGGACACTAATTTCCTTACGCATGTAAGCTTTTTTTTAGATTTTATACAATTTAGGGTATTTGAGAAATTAGGAAAAGAAGAAATAAAATTAAAGTGCCGCTTTTGTTTTTTTAATGAACAGGTTTGGCAAAAGTGGGAGCAAGGAAATTGGCAAGACTTAGTAGATCCTATCATACGAGATTCATCACCAGATTATAGCCATGAATGGCTAAGATGCATTATAATCGGTCTCCTATGTGTGCAGCAACTTGCTGATGACAGGCCTGTCATGTCCCACGCGGTGGCGCTCCTGGAAAATGAGATTATCGAGACTAGAAGTCCTAAACCTCCCGGTTTCTTCGTGGAAACAAACCGGAGTGATCTTCCTTCGTTCACCACCGGTGAATCGTCTATCGCACATGACTACTCTGTCATGTCCTATCCCACTAATTAGCGTTTTTTTCTATTTTAATTAAGTCTTTTATTAGACAATCACACTACCGATATGTGGGAGCGAGCTAAACTTTATGGAGTCTATAAGTCTTTTTTGTGTGTGTTTACTGTTTAATATTAGACTGTTGACATATAATTAAGCATGGATATATATTTTTTTATATATTCCAACATTATCCAGTGAAGAAGAGGACTTTCGTGTGCTTTTATTAATTGTTATGTATAGTTGTTTTTGTTCTCTCTTGTTATTAGCCATGGGCATGGAGCAGATATTGAAAATATCCATGATCAGTGATCACAAAAAATTTGGATATTCATAAAAAAGAAAAACTAAAAACATATATCAACTGCAAATAATTGAAAATTAGGTAGATATATTTCTAACTATATTATTTGTTTCATAAATTATAATATGCCTTTAAAAACAAATTCTAAAAACGTAAATTAATTGATCAAAACGATACCACTAAACATATCATCGCTAAAATTAAAACATAATGCAAAAATAATTTTAAAGTTTAAACATATTATTTGTTAAGTCACAATATTCCTAGTTTTAAAGAAATTACATAAGTTACTGCTACATTATTAAACTTTGTGGATTATATTTGTGAAGATAATATCTTTGTTGATTTAAACTCAGCCAACTCACCCTATAATCTGGATTATATTACTCAGCCAACTCACTCTATTGCTTGCATTTTCAAAAGCTATAACGTGGTTTGCTAATTACCTAACGACAACATCAAAATTTCTTTTTGTGTGTGACGTAACACGTAAAGGTGTAAGTCGTTGTCCAGAACCAAACTTTAAAATTCAGTCGTGTAATTTAATATGACTTGTACTATAAAATTTGTGACCTCACTTTTCCTAGTACCATAAAATAAGTCCACTCTCTGCCTCAGAACCCTTTATTACTCCTAGACTCCTAGTACTCTAAATTTTTATCACATGGTTTTTTGCTTACCAACTTTTATTTATAAAACCAAACAAAAGTTGGGAAGTTAGCTCAAATAGCTCCACGGAATTAATAGCTCAAATTAGTCAAGGTTGACCATCTCTACCATTTATACTGTTAACTGACGCCGAATATGAAGTTTGTGTAGCATATGTTGTCTCTAGCTACTGGTTTATCCAGAACCAGTTTCGAATCCATGAAAATTGTCATGTCTTTGTAGCTTAATGTCGAGAGGTGCTAAACTGCATTTCACAAAAGCTTTTGCTACTTCAGACTTTTTAACATATGAAAGCCATATGCTACTCCAATCAGGGGCAGATCTAGAAAACATTTTAGTTATATTCTTTGGTTAATATATATGTGGTTTTATCCATATTAAAAAAAACATTTAAACTAGGATGTTTATTAAATAAAAATTCCTAATCTAATGATTTCTTATTATTTTGGTTCTTTTATAATATGTATTGTAAACAACCACACATCTTCCTTTCCAATGTGAGACTTTAAAAACATACTCATATTTCTTTATCATTTGAATAATTTATATTTGTTTTGTAAAATTCAAACAATAACTTGTGTAAAATATGTGAATATTTATTTTACAATATGTAATTTGATACAAAATTTAATTCAACAAAAAGTGAGAGAAAAGTCTAGTGTTTGAAACAATAATTAATGATTTATTTTGGTATGAATGGAAAGAATGAGAATATTATCATAAATTCAATGATGAATTATTTATAAATAATTAATATAAACTATTATCTAACCAAATTAATATTAATGTAATGGCATAATTATGTGAATAATTATTCTAGAAATAATTTGTTTGTTATAAGTATAATGAGAAGCATTATAGTGATGACACATATGACAATTTTATTAATAACACATAAAAGTAAGATTATTTTTTTAAATGCCTTCTCAAATAATATATAGGGGATAAATTAATTTTCATAGAGATTATAGAAACTAGGTTTAAATTTAATAAATTTTCAAACATCATGCAGCAATAGCAAGAAATACAGTAATGAATGGTCCGAAGAAGCAATAGCAAGTAATCCACTAATAGCATATTTTCAAACATCATGCAGCAAGAGTGATTGTGAGTGATTAGAAGTTAGTGAACTAAATATACATAGAAATCAATAGCCAAATATTCACTTTTTAAATAAATAAAAACTTAAAATTTTATAATCGACAATAGAAACACTATGGTTCTTATTATACGTTAAAAAATATACTCAAGAATAACAGAAAAAAACATATATTAATCTCAAAAAATAAAAAATAGCATATTCATTGAATAATAATTTACTTTAAACTAAAAATTTAAAGTTAACACAACCCTGCATATTAGGCGCTTTTATTCAATTTCACATTGTTCTATATTCTTATTTCTTGCATTCAAATCTACAAAGGACAAATCGTAGGAGCTGTAAAACAAGTGCAAACTAATTTTCCTGTCTTTTTATGCGGTAAACACTTTGCATGTCTAAAATGGTGTTTCCCTATACATCTTTCTTCACACTGTTTGACACCATTAATCTTAGTACAATCTGCCAATGGATCAGTTGTGTTGCGGATGCTTCGTTTACACCATTCTGTAATATCAATATTAGAACCCCCAGATTCTCCTGGAATTCGTAAAAAAAAGTAGTGAGTAGTAGATTAAAGTGCAACTTATTTTTTAAGTTATCGTTGATTTGGAAAAAAAAACTTCTTGTTTAAGTTAAACTTGTAGGAAATATATCTTGAAAAAATCATTTACAATTTATATGTTTTTTTTTCCTTGATTGTTTTTTTTTTTTTGAAATAATCACCAAAAAGTAACAAAGTTTCTTATATTAACATATTTATATTTTATAAATTTTCATAAAATAATTTTGCAACAAAATTTTCAAACGCATTTAAAGTTAATAACTTGTTTTTGTTTGATAGTTATAAATTAAAACTCAATATTATTTAAAATTCTAGAAGGTATGGCTTCGTTTGAGAAAAATGAAACTACACATCACATGAATAGAAATTAAACAAAAACATGAATCTATGTTTTCTATGAAATTTATTAGTCATAATGTTTATTACCTGGAAAAATCACCAAGAAAATCATCAAACAAGTGACAAAATCAATGACAGATAATACGCCCTTAGCCATCTTTGCTTTTTTTTTCCTTGATTTTTTTTTTATTATGGATAATTTAGTTTGTATCTAACATTGAATTGTTTATCGTATATAAATACTTTTAGTTTTCTAAAAAAAAAGAAAGTAAAATGGAAAACATAGCCATAAAAATGGGTCAAAAGTATAAGAACTAATAAATTATTAAAGACTTTGCGAAGTACACGGCTAAGCCGCTCAATTTTTTTGTTCTTCTTTATTTTGTTAGATAATTAAAAAAAAAAATTATTTACTTGTTTGCGAGTTTCAAGTATAACCTTACATTCGTATAGGAAGTTAGGTACATCAATGAAATGTCAGGAATTAAGGAGACAACACATAATACTTTAAGCCTTCTCATCCTTGGTGGCTGCAAGCCTGCAACTACCTCTTTATGCGTAGTGTAAATGAAACATATCCTAATGCAATGTGAGAGAAATTAACATTAAGGAACGTATTTTCAGCATTAAATGAAATACCAGACGATGATCCGAGGCTAATGTTAGTGTCTGTGTCGCGTATATACAAGAGGTTGGACCTTTTGAGCCTTAAGGAAAAAGATGCATAATAATGCATTTCCTAATCAACAAAAAATTCAATAAACCCTATACTTTTATCTTCTAAACAACTCTCAACTTTAATAACCCGAGATTTATACAAATATTAGAAAAATGACTCTACTCAAAGACACAAATCCCTAGACGGTTCACATGTACACCTTGTGTATTAATATCAAATTTTAAGAACAATCCAAATCTTTATTGGACTTGCTTACATGAAAGTTATCTAGGACGACAAATAAATTATATAAGAATTAGCAAGTGGATCATTAGTCTAAGTTCACCTAACATTTTGAGTAATTAAAAACAAGGGACAAATACTTTCGACAATGCATGATTTACTTAATGTTGTTTTTCTATTGATAGCTCTGTGAAGAACTCATGGAGATGGTTCTTTTTTACAAATGATCATCGGCAAAGACTTAATTAGTCAAAGAGAGAGCTTTTTAGAAACATTTTTTATATTTTTCAAAGAGACATAGTATAAAAGAATCAACAGAATACTCTCTCCGTTTTTTAAAGATAAATTTTCTAGTTTTTTCACACATATTAAGAAAAAGTTGATTTACAATCATTAGTGCATAGATTTCTGCAATAAAACAACTTTTTATAATTTTAAACCAATAAAAATCCAACAAATACAATCAATGTTTCTTGAAAACTGAAAAAGTGCATTAAAAAGGTAAAAAATTTATCTTTGTGAAACAACACATAATTGCTAGAAAATTCTTCTTAAAAAAACGTAGGGAGTATATATTATTGAATTAAATATGTTGATAGAGGGACAAAACATTTTCAAAAAAGAAAGACAACCATCTCCACCAAGGACATAACAAAAAAAAAGTATGATAGGCTCATACTACTCATCACTGAGCTTCTTTCTTCGCACCATTGTTCTTCTTCTCTTCTCCATTCTAAATCTCTTCAACACTTTTGCTTCTCTTACACCTGACCTGTGTCATCAAGATCAAAGAGATACGCTTCTCGATTTCAAGAACGAGCTCAAGATTCAAAAACCTGATGAGGTTCTTGATTTTGAAGGTTATCCGATGAACGTCACTTCTTATCCCAAGACTGACTCATGGACAAACACCAACAGCGACTGTTGTAACTGGGAAGGTGTCACGTGCGATACCAGCTCGGGGAAAGTGATCGGTCTAGACCTTAGTTGCAGTTGTCTTCATGGCCGGCTCGAACCAAACACTAGTCTTTTTAGACTGCAACATCTCCAAACTCTGAATCTTGCTTACAACAACTTCACTTTCTCACCATTCCCAGCTAAGTTTCATAAACTCGTGAGTTTACAAAGACTAAATCTCTCTCAGACTTCATTGACAGGTCAAATCCCAACAGAGATTCTTCAACTTACCAGTTTGGTCTCTCTCGATCTTTCTTCTTCTTTTTCATTCTCTCCAAGTTTGTTGGCCATTGAGAGCCCCTTGTTCTTCCGTCTCCTTGCTAAAAACTTGAGGAGCCTTAGAGCTTTGGATATGAGCGGAGTGAACATTTCTTTCGAAATCCCTCACGAGGTTTCTTCCATGTGGTCTCTAAGATCCCTACGTCTCGAGGGTTGCAATATGTTTGGAGAGTTTCCAAACAGTGTTTTTCTGATACCAAACTTAGAGTCCATTAGATTGGATCACAATCCAAATCTTAGAGGCTATCTTCCTGATTTCCTCAAAACAATCTGCAAATCTTGAGTCTTGTGGGAACATCTTTCTCACGCATCATCCCTGATTCCATCGACAACCTCAAACACTTAACTTCTTTGACCATTCAAGAATCCAACTTCTCTGGCAAGATTCCATCTTCAATTGGAAAGCTTACTCAACTCTCAGTGCTTCTTCTCTTCTCAAATGACTTCACCGGTGAAGTCCCGTCTTCAGTTGGCAATCTAAAACAACTGGTCGGCATTAACGTTGCGTATAACAGCCTCACCGGAAACTTCCCATCTGCGCTACTCAATCTGACGAAACTCCGAGTTATCAGTCTCAGTTCCAATCAGTTCACAGGTCCTCTCCCTCCTAACATGAGCCAGCTCTCCAAACTGGAAAGCTTTTTCGCCGGTGATAATTTCTTCACGGGAGCCATTCCTGCGTCTCTCTTCAACATTTCTTCACTGTCCTACATCTACTTAGAGGACAACTATCTCACCGACATCGTTGGGATTGAGAACATCTCTCTCTTACCAAACCTACAATACTTCTTCATCTACCGTAACAAGTTCCGAGTCAGTCCACTTGACTTGAGTGTCTTCTCTTCTCTCAAACAGCTATCAGCACTAGGTCTCTCTGGCATCCCTCTTTCAACAACAAACATCACTTCTGGTTCGGAGTTTCCATCACATTTGAAATACCTATATTTGTCAGGCTGCAACATCACTGAGTTCCCTGAGTTCTTGAGAGACCAAGCAAACCTACAGACACTAGACATTTCCAACAACAAGATCCAAGGTCAAGTGCCAAACTGGTTGTGGAGGCTACAAGGTTTGGAAGTTTTGTTTCTTTCTAGCAACTCCTTAAGCGGTTTCAACGGATCTTTAAACCCTTTACCTGGAAGTCAGATCGATGTGTTGGATCTAAGCTCAAATGCTTTCCAAGGACCCCTCTTCCTCCCATCTACAGTTATCAGATACTTGTTTGCCTCTAAGAACAACTTCACTGGAGAGATACCTCCATCGGTGTGTGAACTAACCTCTCCTTCAATCCTAGACCTGTCCAACAACAACTTCAACGGCTCCATTCCTCGGTGTTTAGAGACTCAAATGATGACTTCTATTTCGGATCTAAACCTTCATAGCAACAGCCTCACCGGAAGTCTTCCTGATATATTTACCAACGCCGAGAGGTTAAGGTCCATCGACGTCAGTCACAACCGTCTACACGGAAAACTCCCTGAATCTCTTACTCTTTGTTCTGCTCTGGAAGTTCTAAACGTGGAAAGCAACGAGATCAACGATACGTTTCCGTTCCACTTGAGTTCTTTGCAGAAGCTACAAGTTCTTGTCCTCCGGTCTAACAAGCTCCACGGCATGTTACATCATCATGACTCCTCCGTTAATGGGGTTTGGTTTGGATTTCCTCAGTTGAAGATCATTGATGTTTCACATAACGACTTCTCCGGTGCCTTGCCGTCTGATTACTTCATGAACTGGACCGCGATAACGTCGAAGAAAGATGATGATTATACGCAGCAGGTGAGCTACATTGGGGATTTTCATGACTACGGCTACTACACTTCTGTTGTCTTGATGAACAAAGGAGTGTCGATGGCGATGCAACGTATCCTCACAATATACACGGCCATTGATTTTTCAGGAAACAGAATCCATGGACAAGTTCCTGAATCTATAGGTCTGTTGAAGGAGCTTCATGTCCTCAATCTTTCAAGAAATGCTTTCACTGGTCACATTCCATCATCTTTGGCAAACCTTACTGCGCTTGAATCACTAGACGTGTCGCAGAACAAGCTTTCAGGTGAGATACCTCCGAAGCTTGGAGACCTCTCTTCTCTTGGATGGATAAACGTTTCACATAATGAGCTCGTGGGTCCGATACCGCAAGGTACACAGTTTCAACGACAGAATTGCTCTTCCTACGAGGGAAACACAGGACTTTTTGGTGCTTCGCTTAAGGATATTTGTGGAGATATCCGTGAATCTGAAATTATAGAATCATCATCAGAAGAAGAAGAAGAAGAAGAAGAGGAGGAAAAGTTGTGTTGGATAGCAGCAGGGATAGGGTTTGCACCTGGAATTGTATTGGGATTGACGATTGGATACATAGTGGCTTCATACAAGCAAGAGTGGTTCATGAAGACTGTTGCTGTCAGAAACAACAAGCATTGGAGCACTCGTTAAGCTCATCGATCTCAGGTCTCACTTCCTTAAGCCTCTGTTGTTCTGTTCCTATTTGAATTCATATAAAGAGTCAAAAAGATTTCAAATTTTTTCATATGAAACAGAACAAGAGTCAAAGGTTTCAAATTTTCTGGAGAAATCAGTATTATTAAGCGGAGTCTAGAACAATTGAGCCTAAAACGAGCTATCAAACAAAATGGAGAAAGATTTCTAATACGTCACTATTCATTAGTCAAATTTCGAAACTTCAAACTCCTTGAATTTCAGAGTAACAACGCTCATATACTACTTTATGCCGGAAAAAAAATCACTGACCTGAAGCGATTAGCAAATTCCGAAGAACATAGAGAGGAATTTGATGTCTACTTCCCCTGCGAGAGCGCCTAAACATAGAGAGGAACTAGAAGAAGAGAAAGGTGAGAGCTAAAACGCAGAGTTTTGTAGTTGTACCCAATGCGCAGCGTTTTACTAATCGGAGTAAAACGCACTGTTTTGAAGTCCGTCACTTAAACAAGTTGATTTTGTAGATCGTTTGAATGGTTTAATTTAATCACGTCATGGACTGGCTTGAAAAGTTGTGGGGATTTTAGAGTTCGTAGTCATTTCAAAGTTTCCTTTTCACAACTATTGCAGTAAAAAAAAAAAGATCCATGTGACTATGTGAGCGATGAAAAGGGAAAATATATAAAAAGTTGGTTACTGGTTAGAGTAGAGACCATCACCTATGCTATATATATATCGACTATCGTAACGTCCATGGACTTTGGAGCTTCCTAAATTCTTGAAGCCTTAATATGAGCCAAAGTGGAAAAGTTATTTGTGGTGGACTGGTGTTTAAGTTATATGTAAGTTCTCTTTTATAGAATTCGATGGTTATGTTTTATTATCAGCTTATGGTGTGTCGTATACGGTATTCAATAAACACAAACGACTTTAGCAATACGTTTAAAATCGTTGAAAATGATTGTATTCAGTTATTTATCCTTTTAACAATTCTTTATCAAACTATTGTTCTTTTTCTGTTTTAAAGCAAATAAATATTTTTGTATTAGTCTCTTGTCTTTTGACATCAGCTTCATATCTCATGTTTACATTGTTGATTCAACACGAGTTTTCACTTATATTTTCTAGTCTTATATATGGGTTAGAATCTTAAATCTAACTAGAATAACTAATTTTACTACTACGGATCGTACATTTATATAAATCTATAATGTAATAAATGTACAATTACATTAAAATCTGAAAATGACGAAAAGTTGGTCCAACGACATCAACTAATTATCAAGCTTTAAATAATCCAATGACGTGTAGACAAAAAAAAATACTTGAGCATCATTGTTCATATATTGTCCTTGACTTCATAATTTTCCTTGATAATATGAGAAATTATTATTTCCTATGGTGGTATCATGGATAATAGTTTGTTCTTCTATTTTGTAAATTTGCAGTTGAGCTTTGTGGATCTTGTTGGTTCCGAGAGAGTAAAAAAAGTCAGGCTTTACTGGTTGCCAACTCAAAGAAGCTCAAAATATAAACAAATCACTTTTTGCATTAGGTGATGTTATTGGTGCTTTATCTTATAGGAATCACAAGTTAACAATGTTGATGAGCGATTCATTGGGAGGCAATGCCAAGACGTTAATATTTGTCAATGTGTCTCTAGCAAAATCAAATTTGAATGGGGCATGCATATTTCTTATGTATAAGTCATGAATTCCCAATAAAATCGTATTTGTCACATTTTCTTTTCTCTACTTTGACCAAATGAGAAAAATCGTGAATGATCCTAGCAAACATATTTCATCCAAATAAATTATGTGACTGAAAAAGTTGGTAGCATACTGAAAAGAACAAGCCGGTAAAAAGAGTGAAGATGAAGGAAAATTGCACACAGTTTGTACTTTCTAGCCATCTTCATCGTTTTTGAGTTTTATTTTTGTTGCATTAATGTATTTTCATAATGTGACCAAAGACGATTGTGTGTATTTTAGTGAACGGAATATAGCTGATAGGATTGGTCTTTTACCTGGACAAATAACTTTGGGTATCAATAAACGCGGGTCAGTCTCAAACTAGATGTTGTACATATCTTTAAAAAGAAATGTTATGATTAAAATCATATTGTTGCTGTTGTTGTTTGCTATTTTTGTTTTTGTAGTTTCATTTTTTTAGACAGGTTCCTACAGAATGCTTACACTCTGCTAAATTATCTGATATAAGGGATTTCGGCAAGACTAAAACTAAAAATGCCGTCTTTTTCCACATGAGAGTTGCTCGTGTTCTAAACTTATTTCAGTTTGAAACAAAACAAGTTCAAGCATCCTTATAACTTTGTAGCAATTCTTTACGAGATATTTATTTTGAGCAACTTGTAAAGGTGAACTAAGTTTGTATTTTTTCATAGGGAGAAGAAATCTGTGCTGCTTTAGAAACACATATAAGTGAAGCCATGTTGCGTCGATCTGCTGCCAATAGTTTGTCTAAGGCCCTTGAAGAGTCCCAAAAAAAGATTGATAAGGTACACATTCTAACAGATTTCATTTCTTGGGGTTCATGTAAAATTGAATTTATAGAGAGAAGGTTGAACTCTATTGGAAACCAGAAATAGCATATTATAGTTGAATTTATCATGGTGGTTTATCTTCGACTTTAACAATACGTTTAAAATCGTTTAAAATGATTGTATTCACTATTCAGTTATGTATCTTTTTTACAGTTTTTAATCAAACTATTGTTCTTTTCTGTTTCAAAGCAAATAAATAATTTATTTTGTATTAGTCTCATGTTTACATTGTTAGTTCAACACGAGTGTTCCCTTCTGTATTCATTTTCTTGTCTCGTCTTATATATGGGTTAGAATCTTAAATCTATCTAGAATAACTAATTTTACCGACTACGGATCATACATTTATATAAATGATAAATCTATAATTACATTAGTAATCTGAAAATGACGAAAAGTTGGTCCAACTACATAAACTAATTATCAAGCTTAAATAATTCAATGACGTGTTGACAAAAAAAAATACAGTAATGTATAACCATAATTCAAAGGCGTAACCATGATAATTCTGGTCTTGTGGATTACGAATCTACACAGAACAGGAAGATGACTTTGGGTCCCACTTCTATGACTTCCACGTTGACTTTTGCCGGTTTTGAGGTAGAGAAGGAAAGTTACCTGCCACCTTTTAACGTTAATTAAATCATTTTATTTCTTAATTAGTTCTTTCGTGGAAAAATAAATTGACTTCAAAGTTTCAATTTTTTTTTTGTTTTATAAAAGACTTCAAAGTTTTCATACAAAGAGAAGATTTTGAAGCTTCTTGCTTCCTCCACTACTCTCTCAATTCACGATCCTTCTTTGCCTAATTTATCGTTACTCTTAGCTGAAGAGAAGATTCAGACTTGGTACTCCGATATCTCTCGCCTTTCGAATTCCCCGGAAATTTTCGATTTTTTTTGTTTGTTTAGAAAGTTTCCGAGATCTCGGCGGAGTACCTTTCCGACGACGAACCGCCATGGTTTGGTGCTCGAGCTGTAGAATTATGTTCATGGGTCTGATTCTTATGCTGATTTCGAGCTGGGTATTGGATAGATGCGAAGGAAGTGGCGAATTCGGTTTCGAATTTCACCACCGTTTCTCGGATCAGGTCGTCGGGGTTTTGCCCGGAGATGGGTTGCCTAATCGAGGCTCCTCCAAGTATTACAGAGTGATGGCTCATCGCGATCGATTAATCAGAGGCCGTAGACTCGCATCCGCCGAAGATCAATCCCTCGTCACTTTCGCTGACGGAAATGAGACTACTCGAGTCGACGCCCTTGGATTGTAAGGTTTCCTCAAAATTCTTTGTCAATTTCGTTTTTTTTTATTGCCCCATTTCCAAAAATCATAGCTTTATTCCAAATCGATGTGGTTTATGTGATTGTAAGGTTTTGGAGATGTTTATATTGTTGAGTTGTTGATTTTCGAATGTTTGTTTGAACAGTTTGCATTACGCGAATGTGACGATAGGGACGCCGTCTGATTGGTTTCTGGTAGCTCTAGACACTGGAAGTGACTTGTTTTGGTTGCCCTGTGACTGTACCAACTGTGTTCGTGAATTGAAAGCACCTGGTGGCTCGGTAATGTTGCTGCCATATCTTTTGTTCTCTTGAGGTTTTGGTATAGTTTTTGAAGAATCTGATTGAGACACTTGTGCTGAGATTAGTATCAAATTGTAGATAAGAAATATTGCTGACCAAGTCTTCAACACTTAAATGCAGTGAGACCTACATTAGACTTATCCACATTATGCATCTATATGGACTATAATTAGTGCACAAGATATTCTTATGATTCTGTGTTTTATTGATTGTTAGTGTAAGCTTTTGGGCTCTGAAAAAATGATTTCTTTATTATTGTTGAACAGAGCTTGGACCTGAATATTTATAGCCCTAATGCATCTACGACCAGCAACAAAGTTCCTTGTAATAGCTCGTTATGTACAAGAGGTGATCGATGCGCTTCTCCTTCTAGCAACTGCCCATACCAGATCAGATATCTTTCAAATGGTACTTCATCAACTGGAGTCCTCGTCGAGGATGTGCTTCACTTAGTTTCAAACGAGAGAAACTCCAAATCTATCCGCGCTCGGGTCACTTTAGGGTAAGCAGTTTCTTCCTTTTGTGTGGCAAGACTTTAAACCTTTGTGTCTCCATCTTGACAATCTCTCTGTGGTGGAGCAGTTGTGGTCAAGTGCAGACCGGTGTGTTCCACGATGGTGCAGCTCCAAATGGACTTTTCGGGCTTGGCCTAGAAGACATATCGGTTCCAAGCGTGTTAGCTAAAGAAGGAATCGCAGCAAACTCGTTCTCAATGTGTTTTGGAGACGATGGAGCTGGTAGGATCAGTTTTGGAGATAAAGGTAGCGTAGACCAACGTGAAACGCCATTGAACATAAGACAACCACAGTAAGCTACAAGCAGTTGAAATGAATCACATCTTCTTTTATGCTTAAAACCAAACTCGTCCATCTCCTTTTTAATATACTTCCGTTTGTTTCTTCTGTTAACCCAGTCCTACTTACAACATCACCGTCACTCAAATAACCGTTGGAGGAAACACTGGTGATCTTGAATTTGATGCTGTTTTCGACTCTGGAACTTCCTTCACTTACCTGACTGATGCAGCCTACACTCTGATTTCAGAAAGTGTAAGTCTTTTTCTCATATTGTATATTTGTGTATGATCTTTGTGTTATCAAACTTGATATGGTTTTCTTTGCAGTTTAATTCTCTAGCTCTGGACAAACGTTATCAAACTGATTCCGAGTTGCCTTTCGAGTACTGTTATGCATTAAGGTTGCCTTCTTTACTCTGAGTCACCATCTCTCTGATTCTTGCTAAAACCTGACTAACTCTTCGCTCCATCTGTATTGGTTGCAGTCCAGGCAAAGACAGCTTTCAGTATCCAGCTGTGAATCTGACAATGAAAGGAGGGAGCTCGTATCCTGTTTATCACCCGTTAGTTGTAATCCCCATGAAGGTTAGTAGTTAGACCGTAACCTCTGTTCCGTGTCCGCCATTAAACTAACTTTAAGCTTTGCCTCTCTCCTTGTGAATGTTTTCAGGACACAGATGTCTACTGTTTAGCCATCATGAAGATCGAAGAGATTAGCATCATCGGACGTAAGTATCATCAGTTTTGCAAAACTCAAAAACCAAAACGAGAAATGTTTAGCTTACTCTGTTCTTTGGATTTGCAGAGAACTTCATGACTGGCTATCGTGTAGTCTTTGATCGTGAGAAACTGGTTCTTGGCTGGAAAGAATCTGATTGTGAGTTTCGTCTTCCTTCAAGAACACTAACATCAGACTTATCTTGGCTTCTTTCTAATCTCTCACTCTCTCTTTACTTTGATGGCTCAGGTTACACCGGTGAAACCTCGGCTCGGAGGCTACCATCGAACCGTTCCTCTTCCTCGGCTAGACCACCAGCTTCATCGTTTGAGCCAGAAGCCACGAACATACCTTCTCAAAGACCAACGACGTCGTCGGCGTCTTCTTCTTCTTATTCACTCTCTATCATCTCACTTTCATTCTTCTACTTCTTCTCAATTTTGGCCTTCCTTTGATTATTATCATTACACATATATAATTTAGCCATCTGTTATACACACATTTATAGTATTCTTTAGAAGATTGGATTAAAATCACCAAATAATAATGCACTACAGTCTACAGTTGTATTATTTTTTCTATGCTGTAAATGATTATTGATTTTTACTTCCTGTTTATATATTAACGTCCACGTATACACGGATATATTTTAAATTTTATAATAAAAGCATGGAAAATATTAAACAAAATTTGATCATTTTTAAACGTAAACAAAATAATATTGAAAACCCGATAAAAATATTTAAATAAAATAAAATTGGTAATACTTTTACATTTTTATTATAATTGATTTTTCTTTTGAATTTATGATATGACAAAATGAATTAATTTTTTTATTATTTTTATCCAATACATAAACACTTACACATGTCTAAATCTGATCAACTGATTAATTAATCAAACTTTTATTATTCCATTCAAGAGATTTTAATTGATGAAATCTTTATTTCAATTTTTTTTACCTAACAAAAATTGAAAATCAAACTATTTAAAATTAGAATATCGATTATAATTTTTTAATATTAGTTAATTGCTTGAATATTATTTTGTTAGTTTTCTATTTATATTTTTTCTTTCTCAATTTTGTTTTTGCCTCATACCATTATAAATAATATATATTGATATTTTTCCTTTTCGAAATGCATTTTTTTCCTTTTCTTAATAGATGTAACAAAAGAATTTAAATTATTTGTTTTCTGTTTTTTATTACTTTTAATGGATTTATTATTTTTTTCATTTTAATTATTTTTATCTGATTTTCTAATTTTTATTTAGTCTTATACATATTAATTTTTTTATTATTTTTATTCCATGACACATGTTACGATCTTCATACTTTCATTTTTTTTTCTAAAACAATGTCACAATTTTGTGAGTTATAAAAATCATATGTATCGCAAAACTTCAAAAACATGATTTTTAAATTGGAGAAATAGAATCAAAGGGATCTGATGAATTTGCTTTGATGAATTTATGATTGAGAAACTTTGACTCTCTTTTATAGGGATTCAAGTAACCTATACATGCAGTTATATGAAATTTAGTTTACATAACATTATTTATTCATTATACAAATATGATTTTATTTATTACATTATTTTGATTTTATTATTTGTTTGATAATATTAATTTGATTACATAACATTATACAAATATATTTTATTTATTACATTATTTTGATTTTATTATTTGTTTGGATAATATTAATTTGATGAATGGAAAACCTTTCTCTATTAGGATATGACAAATATATTTTTATTTCTTTTAACTGTAATATATTATTTTTTTTTAATTCCTTTATCTAAAAGCATCCAACTTTATATAATAAAAAATTTGATGAATGAGAAACCTTTTTCTGTTTGGATATGGCAAATATTATTTTTTCCTTTTTGATATAATAGATTAAATTAAATTTCGTTTTTTTTAATTAACATTTATCTGGATTTTTTTTTAAGTTCTCTAAGACACGTGTCACGATCTTAACGGACATAAACTTAAAAGTGACACATGTCGCGATCCTGAATTTTATAAAAATCCTACGTGTCGCAACCACGTCGTGCGCATCCAGCTTTATATAATAAGATTTATGAGGTCACATAGAAATCAAAGTTTATGAATCTGAATGCAATATTTGTAATTTTCCATGTAATTCTTTAAAGGGTATATATGTAATTTTCCATTTACGCGGCAGCCAAAAGGATCCTTCTCTTCTAAGAAATCAGAAAAACCTAAAGAGGAAGAGAGCTTCAGGTCTTTGTCGCCTTCTTCTGAGAAATTTCAAGTCTATTTCACAGATATTTCCAGTCTCTACCTATTTGTTTCTAAGATTTTTCGTTTTTGTATGTTTATTGATTTGGGATCATAGATGTTGATGAAGATACTGATCAGGAACCCGTAGAATCAGAGTTTCGCTGAAGAAACTCTAATCCTCTCTCCTCTGTTTACTCTGTTTCTTCTGATCATACTTCTCACTCAGATCGTCCTCGCCGAGTGGAACTAATGGAGTCGCTTCCTTCTGTAGCTGTTGCACCGGCGGAGAAGGAGAAACCAGACAACTCTGGAATGGCTCAGGGTAATGCGGAGAAGAAACCAGCTTGGAACAGGCTCTCTAATGGCGATTCTGAGATCAAACCAGTCATGGGAGCTTCGTCGTGGCCAGCTCTTACTGAGACGACACAAGCTTCTTTGAACAAGTCTTCCTTTGACTCGTTAAAAAGTTTGGGACATGGATCGTCATCAACTGCTCCTTCCTCCAAGGTTTGAATTGTTTGATAAGTGAAACTTTTTTTTTCTTTAGAAACAATCATTTAATCGATTTCTTAAAGCCTTTTTGTTGACAATTCATTTATGTAAAGTCTAAAATTTTAAATCTGTATAATGTTGTTTTCTAGATTCTAACATGTTCAAATTTAGTAATGTAACTTTTTCTGTTTTTGGTTTTAGGAAACTGGTATATTTGACTTGCTCGAACACCAATTGGAACCGAGTGTTGCATCTAGTCCTACCAATAGTACTGTTGTTCAACCCTCGGGACGAAGTTTGTCTTGCTACCTCAAAAACAAGAGGAACGAGTTTGCATCACAATCTCATGGCGGTAACAAAAACCAATATCAACAAAACTCACCCAAGAATCAACATGTTAATCAGAATCAACATGTTAATCAGAATCATCATCAAAGTCATGGAGGCAGGTCCATTCAGGAATATGGATGGAATCAAAATTGGAATCCTCATACAAAATTTAATGTGCGAGGCGGATTTGCACAACCACCAAGAGGTACCAGTACACCAGATTTTGTAAGACATGCACCACCACCACAACCGTCACCACCTATATTGCGATTTGATGCTCCATATATGCCATTTCACCAGTCTCCTATGGTTTTCTCTGGTGAGTTAAGTCTTACTGAAAATATGGAGTTTTTTTTCTTTCACTTCTACTAGTTTTTTCTAACGCATATGTTTCATTTTAGAATTGAAACCATTGATGATGTACTATCCTCATCGCATGCCACTGATCGAACCTCCTCCTAATGTCTTCTTACAATTTCAAGAAGCTCCCCTTAAAACCAGAATAATGGATCAAGTTCATTATTATTTGAGGTAGTAATTTTTTTTTACTTCAACACGTTCTCTCGATGTTATCAAATAGTGAACAAAATAGCTTCACTTTTCATATTTTATATTCATTTGTTAACAGTAAAGAGAATTTATCTAAAGATGAATTCTTGCGCAAGCGCATGAATGATGAGGGCTTTGTTCATATACAGTTTATTGCTAATTTCAAAAGGGTGAGTTTCTGGTCTACTTTTTCTTGCATGATCATTTCATTTATTTTTCTCTTTTATCATGTAAACTTGGCTGCTTATTTATTTGTTGTTCTCTTATTTTAGTTAATCTAAAATTTTGTTGTTTTAGTTTTTTATTTATCTTAACTTCTTGTTTTCTTTTCTTTGCCTTATACTTATATGTTTGTTTTGTTGATTTTTTCAGCTCAAGTCACTTACAACTAATATCCAGTTTATAATGGATTCTCTCCAAGGTTCAAATGTTGTTGAAGTGAAGGTATATTTTTCAATGTATCCTTGTGACTGCTTAAATTATCGAGATTTCTTTGGTTTGGTGTAATGGTGAAAACATATATCGTATTGTTTCTAGTTGTCTTATCAAATAGTTGAAACTACAAAATCACTGAAAAAAAATAAGAGAACCAATATTGTATGATTTTGTTATCTTGTATATGATTACAAAAAAAATTGTCTTTTTGTTTTGTTTACAGGGTTATGAAATAAGGAACAAGCAAATTTGGAGAAGTTTCTTAATGCCTCATGACTTGCGGGTTCCTTTTTATCCGAGCCCAGAGTATGGAATGACAAGCAAACTCCATCAACTTGGATCAAGCTCAAGCATTCAAGATTGACTGAGTTTGCTTTTGCATAAAATAGGGTTATGCACATTAACATACTAGTTTCCAGAGTTTTTTTTGTTTTTTTTTTCTCTTGGCTTATTCGGTTATTTTTACATTACTTTTCTTTTCTTATTGATTATCGGAATGATGTAAGCTACTCACCTGATTTATGGCGTTTGATCAGCTTTCATCTTTTGTTTTTTTGTTTTAGTCCAAAAACTTTACTTTTGAGAGTTGTGATCGTACGGAGGTGGATTGTGGAACAGAACACCATAATTTGTTTTCACCTCTCTGCACTTATCTTCCTTAGAATTGGAATCGTGCACTTGAAATGCGATGATCCTCGTTTTCAAACTCCAAAAAGTGAAAATATTTTTGAAGATATCATTTTAATCTTCTAACCAATATTCGTTTTCTAGAATTTGTTTCTCAAACGCTTTGTCTTTGCATATTTCTTTTCTGTTATAACATAGACCGCCCTATCACTCGTATACTCCTTCGGATCCTAGTTCCTTAATCCTTTTTAGCAATAAGATGATGTCTACGTTATGGCAAGTCTTAATATAACTATATCGATGAACATACATGATTTTACGACCCCACAAAAAAAAAGTTCGTTTACTAAAATAATGTATAAATCAATAGAAAACGTTGAAAGTATTGAGTTATAAAAATCACAATCGACATGCTATATATATATGCACAGCTACATGTGGAAGAAGACTGAAATAGAAACGACCAAAATTACAATAGCCTTCAGTCACCGGTGTCTACGAAACCTACTATAAACACGCAACTATTCATTTTAAAAAAAAAAATACAAACTCTACTAAAATACATTAATAAATACAGTAAATAAAAATATCCAGAGAAACCAAAATAGTAAGTTTCCCCAAAGTTTCTTACCAATCGAAGTTGAGAAGTACAGAACTACAGTAGACAACCACCTTAACTATCCAACGGTTAGCATTCATTTGGATCTTTAAACTCATACGTACTTCTTGCTTTTTGCTAGTTTTAATAGTAATAATTATTACAACTACTATTGTGCATTGTCGACGTCGTACGACCTAGAGACAAGCGACTGATAGAGATATGCATATCCAAAGTGAAAGCATCAGACGGTCAAAGAAACTCATGGGGCATTTTCGTTGTCCGTCAGTTCATACTAAAGAAGATAAAAAGATAAAGCAAAAGAATAATTTCGTCATTTTGTATATTGACCGAGTTTATGGTCAATTTTCATCTCATAGTGTTTTCAATATTTTTGTACGACAAGTAATAAACTATAATCCAATCGGTAAACTGAACATTTTATTTTGTTAGGAAATAAATTTCGATACATAGTTTTTTTCTAGCAACTGAAAGAACAACCGCAAATTCTTAAGATTAAAATGTTCATAATGCCGTAACTAATAACATGTTAAGCGCATTGAACATCATCACCATACAATGTCACGTCTACTAAATCATCTTTTTTTTGTCACAACTACTAAATCATCTATTATCTTTCTTTTTTGTTACATTTATTGGTCATGTTTAAAACGAGTCAGATATGAAAAGAAAAGAGTTGTCGAAATAGGACAAAGAGCAATACGAAGAAAGCAATGTTAGTGAAAGTTTGGTAGAGAGCAACCCATACCTGACACTTGTCCTATCGTAGGAGCTTGCCACGTCATCCTCTCCCCGTCTTTCTATTGGTGGACAGAGTAAAGATACAATGGATGGTTAGCTTTCGCTTGGTTATTAGTTTGGTTTAGAGATTTCAGACTTTTGGATATTCGATTTGACCGAATCAGAACCGGTACTTTTTGTTCATTGTGGAACAAAAAGATGAGTTTAAACACCAACAACAAAATGTGGAAGTTGTTTGGATAAAACATCAATGATGAAGTGAGGAAGAGATAACATATCTTTTCGTCACAAGTGAATAGTATTCTCAATAATCTCAAACACAATAAACTCATCTGAAAAAAGAATATGGTGAGGAAATGTGAATATAATTTTTTAGACCCTATTGTATTTTTTTTTTTTTTTTTTTTTTTTTTTTTAATATCCCTTTCGCATTAAGCACTCTCGATTGTGGGAAAAGAGTAAATCAATCAAATCAGGCTCAGTTATCTTTCACTCAACCAATAAGTTGCTTCTATCAAAGAAGAGTTGCTTTCCATTACGGCATTACCTATATATATATATATATAATATTTATTTTTCATAATTCACCCAAAAAAAAAAAAATTCATATCCCATCTATAGTCAGTTAGTCACATATTGTGATTTCGAGGTGATGAATACATTGTTTGTTTCATTAGAACATATCTAAATGTAACTAGAAATGAGGCTAAACTCAAATTATGATAAGGTGATTAGTAGTAAAATGTAACAAAAACCTAGTCATCATATACGTAATATTAAGTGGTTTGTTGTAGTGCATTAATTTTATCTACTTGATCCCGTTTGCTGATCGATTCCACTCTTTAGAAACTAATGTAAAAGTTGAAAATATGATTACTAAAAAGTTAAAAACAAACAGAAAAGTTGGTAAGAATTAAAGCAAAGGTGACACATGAAAGCGATCAAAAGGATGTCGAGTTGTGATATTAAAGTGAGACCAAAACCATAGCTTATTGGCTACCTTTTATATCCAAAGAATCTCTTACCCACCAACTCCAGATTTAAGGATCATGCTAATTGGTAAATAATCAATCTTGCGACTTTAAAAGGATTATCTCTAATAACAGAAAAAGTTTGACGTCATAACTATAGTTTTATCACTATCACATTTTGGATCAAGCAAGAAAAGTTATTTGGTTGATCAAGCATTTTATCATTAACATATTTTGATATTTTTATTTATTTCAACAACAGTTACATCTTTGTCTCTTCTGCTGGACCCAACCATCATAATACCAGAAATGACTATTAAGAGAGAAGAAGCTCACAGTCTCAGTCTCTGCTCTCTTGTCTCTCTCTGTGTCAAAGTTATAAGACATTTGACACCCAAAACTAAAACACAAAGCTTTGTTTTTTCCTATGCTGTTCTCGTCTGTTTTTGAATGTTGTTATCAGAAAGCATAAGATCAACCATATATAGTACTTTTTCAATTTCCTCATCAATATCCTCACTAATTTCATTCACACTCACAAGTCAAGAACATGACTCAAGTCACCATGGAAGACGTATGGAAAGAAATCAACCTTGCTTCGCTTCACCAACATCGCAAGCTAAACACTCACGAGCCAATGTTGAGGAACCAAAACCCTCATAACTCCCTTTTCCAAGATTTCCTCAACATACCTCTGAATCAACAACCACCACATTGTTCTTCCTCTACTTTACACGGCTCTCCTCTTCCTCTTCCTCCAGCTACTTTTCTCAGCTTGAACCCTCACTCCATTAATACCCACTTTGAGGAACCTGCAAGGTTTGGTTGTTTTGGGAAGAAAAGAGACCAACAATCTGATGAAAGTAGAGGTGAGAGAAGACATAAGCGTATGATCAAGAACAGAGAATCTGCTGCTCGTTCCAGGGCTAGGAAACAGGATTGTGCCTCTCCTTACTCTTCTTCCCTTTTTACTAATTCATGTTAAACAAAGGAAAAGAAACAATTCCTCTGTATTAAAATGGTATATGGTTTTTTATTCTTATTATCTTTCAGGCATATACAAACGAGCTGGAGCTTGAAATAGCTCACCTTCAGAAGGAAAATGCAAGACTCAAGAGCCAAGAAGAGCAGGTAAAACCAGCACCGAGATCTTGCATGTTTAACTCTATTTTAAGAAACTTCATGAAGAAGTGAAAAAAAGAAAAATGACACAGCCTCTTCATTTACTATTTGCATTCTTGTTTTCAAAGGAGACTTTGAATTTGAGATCTTGCTACTTGAGGTTGATTTATTCCTAGTTCTTTTTCTCTGTGTCTGTTTTAAATGCAGTTGAAAATGGCGGAAGCAACTCAACACCAAACCAAGAAAACACTTCAACGGTCTTCGACGTCTCCATTTTGAAAAAGAAATCTACAAGTCCTTTATTTTTATTTTTGGGTAGTCTTATGTGTTACTCATGAAGAAGAAGAGAAAAACCAAGAAAATGCTGCACATTTTTAGCTAAGGTAAATTTGTGAAAGTAATGTAATGTAGAAAAGCATCTAGAAGAAAAAAATGTGTTCTCATAATATGTAAGTTCTTTTCTTTTTCTTATTTTGTCGTTTCGTATCAACCCCTTTTGACTTTAGTACTACTTTGAATTTTCTACTTAACCTGTATTCTAGTGCAAATCCATGAATGCACTGTAGTTCTTGCATTATAGTTAATAGTTAATAGTCAATTGTTAATTGTTAATACTGGTCATCACTAAAACTCTTTCTATAGTTGTGGATCTCTTTAATAGTTCACTATCAAGTTACTTGATGGGGATAAGTCTTGATGATGATGATGTCCAAGAAGATTGTACTTATCTTTATTGACTTCTTGTGTAGTATACTTTATTAGCAACCAAAAATAGAGGGACAAATAAACACCCTTGAGAGCAAATATGGCGTGACCTAATGTTTTCTAAAAGTTCGAAACACTGTTAACCATGAGTTTACTAGTTTTGCTAATAGGGCTTTATTTACTCCAATGCATTTTTCAGCTCCCTAAACCTTTATTTTGTTATAAAATGTAAATTAGGATCAATGCCATTACCTACATAATTTACATTTTACATGTAATGTAAAAGTATAATTAAGGAACGACTGAAAATGATAATTTACGTTACATCTCGGCGGTAACAAAAATCATCAAAGAGAAGCGTTTTCTGTTTCAGACTCAGCATTGGAGAAGCCTTATTCTTCCATGAACTGGGGTGTTGGTGGAGTCATTTTCTTCTTCTTCTCTGTATCGATCTCAAATATTAAATCCAAGAATTGTCGAAATCGATGTCAAGAAATGTTAATCTATTTGTGTATGTATATACCATAAGAAGCTCCCCGAATCTCGACTTCTCTCAGTTCTTGAACAAGGGCACAACAACAACACATTAGATGCGACAAAAAGTCATCAATGGACCCTCCCTGCCAAATCAAGAAAGCCATATTTTTTTGACTGAAAAAGTTCAGCATCACACGACCTTAAGTCCTTAACAAAGCATTTGATGTACCGTAATATTCAAAGTCTTGCGAAGCTTCTTCCTTATGCAACAAGTATAGCAGAAGCATGAGAGTATCAAAGAATACATCATTAGCTCATTACAAGCTTCAGTTGAAGCTGTGGAAAAGCCATAAAAAAAATCAAATTCTTGTATTATATTCTTGGAATCTTATAAGTATGCATATTTATACAAGATTTCTTACAGATTTGTCTATTATTTGCGACAGAAGAAATCTTTGCCAATGCACCACATGGAAAAAACAATGTCTTCAAGCCTGCGGGTTCACACACTAAATCATTCACAAATTTAAAGGTAAAAAAAGAGTATGAATCTTGAAAGTGTAACAACAATGTTTGGTTTGGAGATGGCTTTACATAGAGAAGGCTCTGAGCAACAATCTAACAAGTCACTGTGCCATTCTTCATGGTCTTGTGATGAAACAGAAGATGTTGATCTGTATGGAAACAAATGTATGAAATTACAAGACTACAAAATATTAGTCTTTAATCATCCATTTACGCATATGGATATTATCTATATCAAGATGAATTTGGAATGCTAACCTCGAAGCTGACCGAGTACTAATTTTCTTTGAATCATCTTTCTTAGACAAATCCTTTACATGATCATGATCAACATCAACATCAGCAGCAGTTTCTTCTGTAACATCAATCAAACGCTGAATGACTTCACACTGGTCCTCATCATAACGCGCCCGAGAACGCTGGAGCTCAACTTGCAGCTTCCCATTCTCCGTTCTAAGCGCTTCACAGAAACCCATCTCCGGGTAAGAACGAGAGAGCGTCTTCTTCAGAATCGACTTAGCAGCTTCTCTAGTAGATTCTTGCATCAAAATAACATCTTGCACTTTCCTATCTTCTTCATCAAGAGTATACTCACGTTGATCACTGTCAATAACCTCAAGCCTCTCCTATCAACATTCCAAAAACATTCAAATCAATCTCCCAACAATGTAATCAAGAACAAGAAATTATGCAACTCATTTTTACCTTTATTCGAACGTTGTCCACTAAAGTGATGAGAGGAATGATCTTGAGATAACGATCGATCTCGTTCTGAGCTTTACGAAACTGGTGAACAATGTTCCATCCCATAGCTAACAAGTAGAGATAACTCCGATCTTGACAACTATTGACGAGAACGTAAGATCTTCTAAGAGCATCTTCAAGCCCTTCGAGGGGAGCAAGAATCTCAGGACAAGTCTTCTTCATCTCAGAGATTTTAAGCTGTTGGAGTAGATTCCCGATGAGTTTAAGATGCTGAGCGAACTGACGACAGTTTCTCTTGTGCATCCGAGCAGTGTTCGCGGCGGTTACTATCATTCCGATCAGTTTCACGGCGTCTACGCCTGTGAGCTGCGCCACGGAAGCGAATTCTCCTAACTGTTCCCATGATTGAGCCATTTCCTCTTCTCGAAAACAGAGCTTATCGCTTACGTTATGAAACTAAAACGACGACGAATCACTCTGAGATTTGAAGTTTGTTCATGGATATTGCATTATGGTTGGTCTGTGACAGCAAAACAACAAAGAATAAGGTCAGAGAGATAGGATTATCCACAAACAAAAGATAAAAAAAGAAGAAGAAGATAGTGCTCTCTGCTCGTGACTCGGTGATGATGTTTGGTTGTTGTTTTACTGAAACGAATATTTTGTGCTGTGAGTTACGAATTTGCCATGTGTCACTCTCCGTTATTACATATCTACCACGTATAGCTGACTTCCCATAGACCGTGCGGTGGTGTAATAAAAAAAACAATTATAACGTGACAAAAAAATTATAGGGCCTGAAGTCAATGGTTTTTATGTATGGGCCTGTTTCTTGGGTCCTATAGTTACGACGCCGTTTTTAATGTTATTCTTGTTGCCAAACACGACTTTTTGTTCGTTATAAGGCAATCATGCTGCTTCTATAAATAAAGCATCTTCGAGGTAACAGAGAGAAAAATTCTGGATCGGAGAGCTTCGAAGCCTGGGAAATTTTCGTTACCCCCCTTCGTTCTTCTCTGATCTCGAATTCGTTACCAAAATTGTGTCCCTTTCGATTTGAATTTTCCGATTATTGTGGCGGGATAAGTAAAAGCCCCAACTTTTTTTCTTCTGTAAACGCACTTGCGGTCTCTCTCGTTTAACTAATCTAGGGTTTCCTGAGATCTGTACCTTACGAGATCGTGTGTGAGATGTCTCGGTGTTACCCGTTCCCGCCACCTGGATATGTAGAGAGAGAAATCATCCGGGATGAGCCCATGATCGAATCATCATCGATCAAGGTTTGTTGAGCAATTAGAAAGTCCATGCCTTCGGTGTTTTTATGTTCTGGGTTCATGTGATTTTTCAATGCTCAACTTCCCTGGTCTAGGATTGCTCGATCTTATCTGAAAATTGAATTACTTTAACGTCCTTAAGAACAGAACAAGCTTGATTTTGAAATCTAGATGGGAATAAACTGTAAAAATCATGAATTGCTTCGTTTGAGCTGCAAATTTCAAGTAGATTAAAGACTTGGTAAACAACTAAAAGCATGAAATTTTAGAGTTATTTCAGTATTCACTATGAGAATTACACATTACACATTGTTTGTGTTTCTTTCTCTGCTTCTTTGTCCCTCTGAGCTGTTTTGGACTTATACTGGATAAGCACTAATTGTTGTTGTTCCATTTGGGGTCTGAAACTCCAGGGGGCAAAGGAGGAAGTTAAGAGAGCAAAGAACGATAGAAAACACAAGAAAGATAAAAAGAGGAAGGAGAGGGAAAGTGAGTCGGATATAAGCAAAAAACACCGTCGTCATAAGAGTCAGCGCAAAGATGAACACGGCGTCAATGGTAATAAGAAGGTTGATGATGGTAGTAGTGAGGCCGAGTTCTTGGATAAGAGCTGTCTTACAGTGGAACTTGAGCACCAATCAACGTCTCAGAACTCTTGTGATAGTACTCTTCATAGCAATGAGAGTCAGACTCAGCTACTCGATTGTAGACATTACGACTCTGGTGAGTTGTTTGTTTGTTTACTTGTGTGGTCTGTTTGCTTCGCTTGCACGATGGTGACATTGTTTCTTCAAATTTGTTGCCATGGGTTTGAAGAATCCGGCATTCGGTTCCTGTTACCTAGCAAAGAGGATCAAGATCCTGAGGTGATGATGATGACCAACAAGGATAACAACAAACTGAGCTCTTCTCAGGCTGATCATAGTGGTTCTGTTGGTAAAGAGAAGAGAAGAGAAAACACAACAAAACTCAGTAAAGAGAGGAGAGCATCATCTGTATGTAGTCATCCTAAGGAAGAGAAACCGTCCTCTAGTCATCAAGAGACCATCACATCTTCAAAGCTATGCAGAAAATGCCCTCCTTCCACGGCCGTGCGGTTCTTGAATCTCATCGAGAACTGGGCGCCTGATCTGGTGGAGAGCAAGCTCACAACAGACTCTGAAGATCAAGAATGGTGGTTGCTGGTGAAGTTTGGCGCCGAAAGACATCATCAAGTTAGCAATCAGACGACCATCAAGGGAAGTGGTTCGATGGTTTGGCCAACTGCTAGGTTTCTTCCGGAAGTTGAACTGCACGCATTGCCATTCACCGTCCCGTTCTGATTTCCTCAAAGCTTGGTTCGGACTTCAGAGAGTGGTTAGCATTACGGAGGAACTGTTTTACTATGTATTTTAGATTAGCCTTAAAACTCGGAACATAATGTGTGATTCATTGTAGATGTGCTACTGATTATATAGTAAATCAAAATCAATTTTACATCAGAGTCTTAATCTTTCTTTGCTCTTATCTTATAACGCCGACTTCCTTGCACTGTCTGAAAGTGGAAAGCTCCTGAAAGTGGAATAAATAAATTTTGGTTTGATTTCGGTTTAGATTATCGATTTAGCTTGGTTTGGTGTATATTGGTTAAGTTTTTTCCCCATTATAAGAAGTAAGCCCGCTATTGACCGCTAGATATAAAGTTAAGTAGATCGAACGGTGGAGAGTGAGGACACGTGTGAAGCAGAGCATAATTTCCCTTCGAAAGACTTCATAAGGTCGTTTTCTGGCAAATGAAAAATAAACGTGAAACCCAGAGATCGAGATTTAGAGAGGAAGAAGAAGATGATCGCAGACGGAGCAGAAGATGAAGAGAAATGGCTCGCAGCCGGTGCTGCGGCTTTCAAGCAGAACGCTTACTACATGCAACGCGCTATTGTAATTCTGCTCTCTTCTTACTTCTCTTCGTTTCTCCGTGTGACCATTTTTCTTTCGTGGGAAAAATTTGAGAAATTTCTAAATTCGTTTGGGAATTGGGACTGTTCGTACCATGAAATTGATGTGGCGAATTGGAGGGAAACTCTAATTTTTGACATTTTGTGCTGTTTATCGTTGATTAGGACTCGAATAATCTGAAAGATGCTCTCAAGTATTCGGCTCAGATGCTCAGCGAGCTGCGGACTTCGAAGCTTTCACCTCATAAGTACTATGACCTCTGTGAGTTATTCGCTTGGCATGATCTTCGGCTCTTTATTTTCTAGAGTGATCATATGTTTCGCTTAATCCCTTATTTCAACTAAAATGGGGTTTTTTTTTGTGATCTAATTTAGATATGCGAGCTTTTGATGAGTTGAGGAAACTTGAGATTTTCTTCATGGAAGAAACTCGGCGTGGCTGCTCAGTCATTGAACTCTATGAGCTTGTTCAGCATGCTGGTAACATATTGCCACGTTTGTAAGTGACAGAAACAATCCCCATTTCTAAAATTCATTTTGGTTCTTAGCCCAAATGTGTATAATCTCAATGATGTTTCATTGATCAATACGTAATGTTTCTAGCTTCTTTGGATATTAGTTGTTCTCTTCTTCTTGCTAAACTACTATCATTTCATTTTCTTTTCTTTTTTTCCCTTCCCTAGATATCTCCTATGTACAGCTGGATCGGTTTATATTAAAACCAAGGAAGCTCCTGCCAAGGAAATTCTTAAAGATCTTGTTGAGATGTGCCGTGGGATTCAGCATCCTCTTCGTGGTCTCTTCTTGAGAAGTTACCTTGCGCAGATTAGTCGAGATAAATTACCTGACATTGGTTCTGAGTATGAAGGGTAAGCACTCAATCACTATTGTTAAATTTTTATCTTATTAGACGAAGACCCCTAGTTTCTTTTGACGTCATTTAGGATGGTTGCTGGTCGATTAGTTCGATATTTATTAGTATCATTATCCATTTCTATTCCCGTCAAGAAACATTTGTTACTGACATACTTAAATCTAGTTTCATCTAGTTGGTGACTTGTTTGCTACTCTCTACAGAGATGCTGATACAGTCAATGATGCTGTGGAGTTTGTACTACTGAACTTTACTGAGATGAATAAACTCTGGGTCAGAATGCAACATCAGGTGAGTCATTATTAGAGCACTCTCCTACTCATTTTGGAAACAAGCTTGCCAGAATGTATGCGCATCATGGAGATATAATTGTACTATGAGGGCATGGTTCTGATCACGCAGGTGTTGTATTGCTTGTGAATCATTTCCCTTTGATGATCCTGAGTTGAGGCTTGCTGTCGGGCTTTCTGGTCTGCAGGGACCTGCTCGAGAAAAGGAGAGACGGGAGAAAGAGAGGAGCGAGCTTCGAGACCTTGTAATATGACTTCCTTACAGCTCGTAACAGTGTACTGAAAGTGCCTACCATTCGTTTTGTACTGATGGAAGTGTGCGTTTCCGCTCCTATCAGGTTGGAAAAAACCTTCATGTGCTGAGTCAGTTAGAAGGTGTGGACCTTGATATGTATAGAGATACAGTTCTTCCTAGAGTCTTAGAGCAGGTAATATATTATATCCTATACACACACACACACACACTTGCAGACTTAACTTATTCAACTTATTGCAGCAGGTGTGCTGATTTTTGTCTTATGCTTTCTCAGATAGTTAACTGCAGAGATGAGATTGCCCAGTATTACCTAATGGACTGTATCATTCAAGTTTTTCCTGACGAGTATCACTTGCAAACTCTTGATGTACTTCTTGGGGCTTGTCCACAACTTCAGGTAGTCTGAGTAGCCCCCTCGTAGTTAGCAGTATGCTCTGTTCGCGTTTATCTATTTTGGCTGTAATATCCTATTTTCTCACTTTTCCTCTGGTTTTCTTCTCAGCCATCAGTGGACATCATGACAGTGCTTTCACGTCTAATGGAGAGGCTGTCAAGTTATGCTGCCTTAAATGCTGAAGTATTACCTTATTTTCTGCAAGTGGAAGCTTTCTCAAAGTTGAATAATGCAATTGGAAAGGTAACCTGCATTGTTCTCTATGTGTTGGATATTTCGCTGCAAAACATGACCCTTAACATAGTTCTGCATTTTTTTGTCCCACTTCCTAAATTGTGATTTTGATGCCTTTTTCCTTCGATGGAAAATATATAAGTGGAAATACTATGATGTTGCAGGTGATAGAAGCACAAGAAGACATGCCAATTCTGAGTGCAGTAACCCTATATTCCTCGCTTCTCAAGTTTACTCTCCATGTTCACCCTGATCGGCTTGATTATGCGGACCAAGTGTTGGTCAGTTTTCTTATATACCTATTGTTCTCTTCTCAAGCCAAGTTTAGATACTTCTTGGTCTGTCAGTGGTGCTTAATGGCTCTCGAGATCTCATTATGTATATAAAATTGTCTTTCTATTCACATTGCTGAAATATTGATAAAGTCTTGATAGCTGTGTGGGAAGATTCAGGTTATCCTTGTTTATTGATTCTGCTAGCAGATGTTGGTTCAGCAATTTTTGTATTACTCTATCTTATGTATGTGCTTTCTATACAAGTTTTTGACAGGTTACTTTTTTCAGAAAAGTTACTATTTATCTTATACTAATGTTTTGCTGAATAAGGTACATTGGATGAAAGAGTGTAAAATTTGATGTTCTCCACTTTCTCTGCGCAGGGATCATGTATTAAACAACTGTCAGGAAAAGGAAAGATTGATGACATCCGTGCAACAAAGGAGCTTGTCACCCTTTTAAGTGCTCCCCTAGAGAAGTATAACGATGTTGTCACCGCCCTTAAACTAACAAACTATCCCCTTGTAATGGAGTTCCTTGATAACGAGACGAAGAGAATAATGGCTACAGTTATAATTCGAAGCATTATGAAAAACAAGACTATCATTACTACAGCGGAGAAGGTAGGATACCTCTGCACCCTTGCCTTTTGGATTGAACCATTTGTGTGGTAAAATTAAATTTCTTTGTCTGTTTTACTTTGGTAGGTTGAAGCACTGCTTGAACTGATTAAAGGACTTATCAACGATTTGGATGAGCCGCAAGGTCTTGAGGTTGTTATAAAGCATTCAATGATACTTTCTATATTGTGCTTCAAGACCTATCCTTTGATTACATGTGAATTAAAAAAAAGAATAATAGTCAGAACCCCAACAGAAAGTTGAATTTTGACATTTATACATATCTTTCTACGCTTTTAGGTTGATGAAGATGATTTCGAAGAGGAGCAGAATTCTGTTGCGCGTCTCATTCACATGTTATATAATGATGACTCCGAAGAGATGTTTAAGGTGCATGGAGCTCTTGCACATTCAGATTCATTATGTGTCTTGTTTTCATGTTGACATTAGGCTTCCTAATTTCCACAATGAGTCATCATGGACTTCAACATTCTATTAAGGTTTTTGGCTATCAGTCGTTGAAGCTGTTTCATTGAATTTCAGATAATCAGTGTTCTCAAGAACCATTTCCTTACTGGAGGGCCAAAGCGCTTAAAATTCACCGTTCCTCCCCTTGTTGTTTCTGCTCTAAAGGTATGATTTCTTAAACGAAGTTATTCAAAATGAATAGTGTAAAGTGTTTTGATGCCAATCTTTAAAGCCCGTCATAGTTTTTTATGTTGAATTTGATTTGCCATTACATGGTTTTGTTGTTTCCTAGTATCTGCTATACCGCATAGAAGTGTATCTTGATATAATTTGTGGAATTTTTCGTCTTACATTTATATAACTTTTGTTATTAATCTTGTTTTGAATTGTAGCTAATAAGGCGATTGCCAGTGGAAGGAGACAATCCTTTTGGAAAAGAGGCTTCGGTTTCTGCTACTAAAATCTTCCAATTTCTAAATCAGGTAACTTTTCATAATTTCTTACGTGTCTAGAGTGTTCGTTTCTGTTTTTTCTAGGTATAACAGTTTGTTTTAGAGCTACATTTCTTTAGTTAGACTTGGCCAAGTTTAGCTCATACGAGCTGATTGAGGAAATTGAAGATTTTCAATCGACAGTTGTTGTATAGGTAGAGTGGGGCCACTGGTATTGGCTCCGAGTCTATTTCATTCTTCACTTCTTTGTCTTTATTTGTTGGAAATTTTTGCTTGTTGCAGATTATTGAAGCGTTACCTAATGCTCCATCACCTGATTTGGCATTTCGGTTGTACTTGCAATGTGCTGAGGTAAATAGATCACCCTTTGTACGCATCAGTATTCAGTAAAATGCTCACAGATTTTTCATATCTCATCAGGCTGCGAATAAGTGTGATGAAGAGCCAATTGCATACGAATTTTTCACCCAGGCATACATCTTATACGAAGAAGAAATTTCGGTTAGTTATATTTTCTTGGACGACAATGTGCTACTGTTTCCATGTCTGGCATCTAACCAAATAGATTGGTGTTTTTAGTCTTTATCATGCTTCATAAACTTGTCTTTTATACAGGACTCAAAGGCTCAAGTGACCGCTTTACAACTTATAATTGGAACTCTGCAAAGGATGCGCGTATTTGGTGTTGAGAATAGAGATACGTTAACACACAAGGCTACGGGGGTATTTCCTCACGATATGTTAATTTTTCTCGCTAGATTGAATTTTCTCTGCTTAAAAGGCTGATAAGGCAAACTTATCATCCTCTTGCAGTATTCAGCAAAACTTCTAAAGAAACCTGACCAATGCCGAGCTGTTTATGCCTGTTCTCATCTGTTCTGGCTCGAAGATCATGACACCATTCAAGATGGAGAAAGGTATAGATTACAAATCTGTGTTTTAACTTTTAACTCACCATCTCATCTTATATACATTTTGTAACTTGTTAAATCAGGGTTCTGCTTTGTCTCAAACGAGCGCTTAAAATTGCAAACTCGGCTCAACAAATGAGCGGCACAGCTCGGGGTAGTACAGGATCTGTCACCCTCTTCATCGAGATGCTAAACAAGTAAAACGTCTTTTTTTCTTTTACACCTCCATTTCTCATTCATTGCAAGCAGCAGCATCATGTGATTGTGATTTTTTCGCAGGTACCTTTACTTCTATGAGAAAGGGATTCCACAGATAACAGTTGAATCAGTCGAGAGCTTGATCCAACTAGTCAAGAACGAAGAGTCATTGACGTCTGAGCCATCTGCTGAATCCTTCTTTGCAAGTACGCTTCGGTTCATGGAGTTAAAAAAGGAGAAAGGCGGTGCCATTGGTGACAGATACGAGGAGATCAAATTATAGAGTATCTATTATATTGGTAAAAGAAAAGAAAGTGTTCAGTGTTTGTTGAAAAGGTTTGGTTGGGTCGTTTGAGATTTCAGGAAGAAACTTGTGTGTGTTGTTGATTGCTGCTCGAAATGTAAAACCCGGTTTTGGGTCTGGTTTATTCCTCGGATTTTCAAGGCGGTTCACGGTTTGTAACTTGTGGAGTTTGCTGTGTTTAATACGAATCTGAGCTTTTTAACATTGGTTGTTAGATGAGGTTCTCTTAAAAGAGTGATATGGTAAAGGCACTTTGGACTTTAAAAGTAAAAAAAAGGCACCTTCTACGTTTAGGTGACTTTGGTATGTTAAAAAGACCAAAAAAGCCTATTTCTAAATTGAACCCTCTTTTCTCCTTTTACCCAAAAGCCGCCGTTTTATTTTTTCTTCATCTCACCTTCTTTTTTTACTAGAGAAACAAAAAAGTCAATAACTGTAAAACCCTATCACACCATCTAACGCCACCGCTTTCACCACCGTCTGAATCTCATGACTCTGGTCGGTTCTTAAAAATCAACAACGCCACCTCACACACTCTATATCTTCACTGCCTCTCACTTCACTATATCCGTTTGTAATCATGTCGTCTCCTCATTCAATCGTCTCAAATTTTCACGATTCAATTTCATCTTTTTCTGGGTTTCTTCTCTTGAAGTGCGGAGAAGATGAATATATTTATATGTGGACACGACTGTGTGTACATCTACCTGTGGACACGATCGCGAGTTAACACATATTTATCTAGATTACAAGTGGACACGACTGGGTAGATGTAGACCTGATCGCAAATTAACCCGTAGGTATATTCATCTAACACGTAGATGTGGACACAAAGGCAGATGTGGACTAAATCAGAGGTGTACACGACTGCGTGTACATCTAGATATGGACATGATCGCGAGTTAACCTATATTCATCTACTCCGTCGTGTATCAAAGGTAGATGTGGACATGCTCGCGAGGTAACATATACCTTGGTCAGTACAAAGGTATATAATTTCTAGATATATTCATCTAACACATAGATGTAGACATAAAGGTAGATGTGGATATCTAGATGTGGACATGATCGCGAGTTAACACATATCTTGGACATGATTAAAGATATATGATTTCTAGGTATATTCATCTAACACGTAGATGTGGACACAAAGGTGGGTGTGGACTAGATCACAAGTGGACACGGCTGCGTGTACATCTAGATGTGGACATGATCGCGAGTTAACTCATATTCAACTACTCCGAATTTTCGGATACATTTAACTTGGATGGCTGGCTATCCATATGGATGCAGTTTCATGGATAGCACTAGTATGGACATATACGTTTATTAAAGAATAAATAGATGATAGTTGGATATAGTTAACCACTTTGATACAGGTGCATGGAGGACAAACACATGGATAGTTGCAGTTCAACAACGGCCTCGCACTTCAACAACTTAGAATAACATGTGGTCGTAACAAAGTGCCTTTGCTTGTTATCAGAGACGTTTGTTGCACATCTCTTCCGGAATGATAGCATAAATACGCATGAAGACTACATACCCACAGACGTATATCCATAAACATAAATCCAGAAACAATACACAATATGTACGCATATGACAGTGTACACTGACCCATCACCTCGTTCAAATATACATGTGTGTCCACTACCACCTATCCATTCGAGGAAAAAAGTTTTCAACATTCATTTTCTGTGTCCACGACCACCTGTCAATACATTATTGTGAACGTTTTCTGAGGAATGAAATCATCGATACACCACGCGGGTGGATGATCTGATGTGGATGCTTTGAAACGATGTCAAGTTAAACCATATTTCTAAATTTTGTGTAGATGATTTAGTTTGCAATGAAACTTTTAGCCATCTTTATTCTTAATCATCTTAATTGGATGTTTATAGACCTCCTTATGCCTGTATAGATTATTTAATCCTACCTTGTTATCTTTGTGTTTGATATATATTTTGAGAATAGTAAAATACAGAGTTTGACAATTTATAAAACTTAACGAAATGCAAAGCCATTTTCTTAAAACAAACCTTTGATATGCTTTTCCGATAAGTAACTTCAAAACCTTTTCAAACATATAGCTCGTCTCATCCTTCTTTGCCTTTAGATCTTAAGAAATGTTTATACTCATAGATGTAGCCCATCAAAAGGACATTAAAATGTTGATACAAATAAGAACAGGAAAGCGAGAACATGCAATCATGGATATATGAAAGTTGAAACTGTGGATACCATCAAGAGCAAAAAACCTTGAACATATGGACATAAAACCATATATACAATCAAGAACAATAAAATGTGGGAACAATCTTCTTTTATCAATATATAACGTTTTATTGAATGCACAACGACATTATGTTTAACAATAGAGATAGAAGGAAACAACAAATTCTCTTGTATCACGTACTATCAATTAATGTGAGTCAAACAATTGAAAGTCATATCCATACAAACCCGTCCACGAGTCACAATCTATGTGTTCCAGTATATTAGTTGCTTCAATGCTTGACACTCGATATTACATATGAGCATGATGAATTAGTTTAATCTGAGAATGTATTACATTTGTGTATATTTCTATGCTAAAACTATGGCAATATTATTGTATTTTAGACCTCTTCACTGTTTACAGTCTACTATCAATATACAAGTGTATTCATGTGGTTGTATCTTTTATGTTTATGATTTTGGAAACGGTATGCCTAGTAACCCTTTCGTTAGTATTTCGTTAGTATGTCTTTCCCACAAGTTATATTAGTGAAACAAACTTATTTCACTTGCTACACATACAAATTCGATGGTGAGGTTTGAGTTTCGCCATATCCATTCATATCCCAAAGCAATTATCCAAACAAAGACGTCCAGATGGACTCAAAAATATCTGGACACAATTGCGTGGACATCTAGACGTGGACATGATCGCGAGTAAACTCAGATTTATCTACTCCAAACTTCAACAAAACTGATATCAGATATATTCAGCTTCTCCTCACTCCAAGAAAAGAAACCCATATACGATTTATCTCGCATAATCTTGTTATTAGCTACGTCTTTGAAGTATTGAAATCTTTGGAGGAAAATAGGGAAAACTTTTTCCCAACAGATTGAAATCTTTGGAACAATTTATTATTATCATCTAAACCGCCCATTACCACATATACGCAGGCATCCACCATATCATTACCACGAAGACAAAATAATCTGTAATATCCCACAATGAAACTGCTACATAATATTTTGTTAGTTTGTTGCGTATCCACGCTGGCTAATCCATAAAAGTAAGTCCAAATGTGCGTCATCCATTGTTTGTTTGTGTCCAATATCACCTGTACATATCTTTGTCCATCAATGACACTAAATCTCAAACCCAAAATTATTATTAGTTATCCACGATGATCAATCCATGATACTAAATGCAAAAGTATCCATAAAAAAAAGTGTGCAACATCCATATGCAAGTATATCCACTACTCCTTGTACATATGTACTTATGCTATTAGTTACATGTTTTCTGTTAGAACTTGAAACTATCGTTACGGCGCTGCTTCGGTGTTGAAAATCTCAATTTAGTGCTAGATTTAGATTTGGAGAGATAATTGTTAAAATTGCAGAGGCAAGAGGCAAAATTGGATGTTATTTTCAACAGCCCAAATTTTCTCAGATCAGCAGCTTCTTCATCATAGCCTCTCAGAGCAAGCTCTTCTTCTTTGTCTTGTTATGGTCTTCTTCCTCCGATGCCGGTGAAGAGTTCTTCCGTAACGGTAAAAAAAAGTTCAGAAACGTCGATAGCAGTAAAATTCATAAAGAAGAAAATGAATCCAACTTAATAAAAGGCAATTTTGAAATTTTCATTCCTTCAAAAGTGGTTCAAAAATGGGCAAAGTCACTTTGGAATGGAAATGTCTTTATTTGTAATAAGACTTTGTCAAAGTGCTTTGTAATTTTCTCCTCTTAAAATACAGAATTGTTAAAAGTTTCTGTTCAAAGTGTGCTTTCATTAGAAGTGTTTGCACCAAAATATTATCAATATGACATTATCTCAGACTATCATTGTTGGATTTAAGTCGATAATGATATTTACCAATAAGCTGTATTATTATGCTTAAACATTCACGACATTTGTATAGTAAAAAAACTCATTAGACACCGTATATGCGTGAAGGCATACATAATGATGATATGTGAATGTTGTTGCAGAGTGTGACATAATAAATTAACTTTCAAAGGGAAAAGTGTTAGAAAGGATAATTATCCAAATATTTTAATCTATACTTATGGTGTAAGTTTCGTTCACCGCCTTACATTACCGACTGTAATATTTTTAACATTATTTACTCTCTATAAATAGGAGTCTTATTATTGTATTAAGATCATAAGTTGAATACAAATAAGAAATCTTTCACCAATACTCTCTCCTTCAACATACGAAACTTCTCTTCATCTCCTCCTCTCCTCACGTACACCACACACCCTCTCTCTCTTAGTAACTCTCTCTCTCTCTCCATCTCTCCTTCATAACTTCTCCTTCTTCTTATTTAATCAGTTTATTTATAATACGTTATCAGCACGATGGTTCTTATATTCTGTCTATTTTCTATTGTTTATATGCTATGCCGGGATGGTAGGCTATGCCTTCTCCGAGCCGATTGTTATGGTAGCTTTGTCTCCACAATCGAAAAATCATTTCTTAAGCCGGGATGCTAGGTTGTACCTACTCCGAGCAAATGATCATATGGTAGACTATGTCACCTTAGATCATATAAGAGTTGATGGTGAAACCTCCTCTTGGAGTAGAGGCTTTGCCTCTTCCTGAATATTTATTTTCTGTAATTTACTTTTTCGCTATTTACTTTTCTGCCATCTAAATTTCTGCTAAATTTATACTGTTATAATGCTCAAATTTTTTTATTGTGCAAATTTGAATTTGAATTTATATTTAATGAACTGATCTATGATCTATGCAGATATCATGTCAAATTTGGCTAAGCTCGAAATTTCCGCCCTTGATATTTCTGGAAACAATTATATGACATGGGCAATAGGTGCAAAAATGCATCTAAAAGGAAATGGGCTTCTTGATGCCATTGACAAGTCGAAAGAGACATCCGATGAGAAAAAGGCGAAAGCCATGATCTTTCTACTTCATCACATCCACGATGGTTTAAAAGATGAATACATCACTAAAGAAGATCCTGCGGATCTTTGGCAATCTTTGAAAGAAAGATTTGACCATCAAAAATATATAGATTTGCCCAAAGCCAAATACCAGTGGCTATATCTCCGGTTTCAGGACTATAAAAGTGTTGTTGAATATAATTCTGCTATGTTCAGAATAATTTCCAAGATGGTGCTATGTGGAGAAAATGTGAGCGATTATGATATGATTGAAAAAACGCTCTCCACATTTCACCCTGGAAATATAGTCCTGCAACAACAATATCGGGCAAATGGCTATACTCGTTATTCAAAATTGATGGAAGTTCTCCTTGTTGCAGAACAGAATAACGAGCTTGTGATGATGAACCATCAGACTCGTCCCACTGGAGCTGCTCCATTCCCAGAAGCGAATGTAGCATCGTCCAGCCAAAATAATGGACGAGGACGTGGACGTGGATACGGTCGAAACCGAGGTCGTGGCCGTGGCCGTGGACGTGGTCGGGGACAAGGAAAAGAGTACCGTCCCGACGAGTCCAACAATGAAAGGAATTATAAAAGATCTCGAGCAAATGATTACGGCCGAGATTCTAAAAAGCAAAAAGAAAGTGTTTGCTACAGATGCGGCATGAAAAATCACTGGGAGCGTACTTGTCGTACACCCAGACACTTAGCCGATCTGTACCGGGAATCACAAAAAGCAAAGGAGAAAGAAAGTGAGACTAACTTCATCTCCAATGAACCCGGTCCTTCCTTTCACGGCCTAAACGATGATACTCATCTTGATGTTTCAGATTTTCTGGTTGACTCCGAAGAGATCAACGGAAAAACAGACGACTAAAAGGACATGATATACATAGTTATCTTCCTGAATAAGATAACCTAAAAGTTTGATCTTTTTGTTGTAAAATAGTTTTTAATGTGGTATTTTGTATCTTGTGATATAAGCTTTGTATTGTTTAATACTTATTAATGCATCTTTGTTAAATCCAGAAATGACGAAATTTGAGACTCGTGATGGAGATATGTGTCTTGCAGACAGTGCTACAACGCACACAATACTCAAAGATAAAAGATATTTCTCCGGTCTCAAAATTAAAGATTCCGTTGAAAGCGTGAATACCATTTCTGGTGGTGCAAAAATAATATTGGGCTCTGGAAGAGCCAATTTTTCAATGCCAAGGGGAACAAAGTTTGAAATAAATGATGCATTATATTCCCCGAAGTCTTATAGAAACTTATTGAGTTTCAAAGATATCCGTAAAAATGGATATCACATAGAGACTATAAATAAGAATGGCATTGAAATCCTTTGCATCAAATCGGAGGGACAAATATTGGAAGAGTTGAAAATGATGTCCTCCGGATTATATTGCACAAATATTACTCTGACTGAATCATATGTTACAGTAAACCCGAAGTTTACTAGTACATTCAAAATCTGGCATGAAAGGCTAGGGCATCCAGGTTCAGTCATGATGAGAAAAATTGTGCAAAACTCAAATGGCCATCCGTTGAAATACGGGAAAATTTTAGAAACGGGCGAGTTCATATGTAATGCATGTTCTCAAGGAAAACTCATAACTCGGCCATCACCAGCGAAAGTTGGAATGAATCCCCTGTGTTCTTAGAGAGAATACACGGTGATATATGTGGGCCTATTCACCCACCATGCGGACCGTTTCAATACTTTATGGTATTAATTGACGCATCAAGTAGATGGTCACATGTGTGTCTTTTGACAACACGAAATACGGCTTTCGCAAGATTCATTGCCCAAATAATCAGGTTGAGAGCACAGTTCCCTGATTATACTATTAAGAAAGTGAGATTAGATAACGCTGGTGAATTCACTTCACAGCCTTTAATGACTATTGCATGTCATTGGGAATCGATGTTGAGCATCCGGTTCCACATGTCCATACACAAAATGGCATGGCTGAGTCTTTGATTAAACGGTTGCAACTGATTGCAAGACCGTTAATAATGAGAACAAAACTCCCAATTTCTATATGGGGTCATGCTATTTTGCATGCTGCAGCGTTGCTCCAAATACGACCAAGTGCTTATAATATATATTCCCCATTGCAATTGGCATCTGGTCAGGAGCCAAACGTATCCCATCTCCGTGTTTTTGGTTGTGCGGTTTATGTTCCGATAGCACCGCCACAAAGAACAAAAATGGGGCCACAAAGGAGATTGGGAATATACGTTGGGTATACGTCACCGAGTATTATTCGGTATCTTGAACCTCAAACTGGTGATATGTTTACGGCACGTTTTGCCGATTGCCATTTTAATGAAGATGAATTTCCAGCGTTAGGGGGAGGAATTAAAGAGGTTCCAAAAGACCTCACATGGTGTACACCGAATTTGTTACACTTTGATCCCCCGACAAAACAACGCGAATTGGAAGTTCAGAAAATTATACATTTACAAAATATGGCAAATCAATTACCAGATTCGTTCACAGATACAAAAAGAGTGACGAAATCATATATACCCGCTGCAAACGTTCCATCAAAGATAGATGTTCTAAGGAACAAAATGATGGAAGCATAGCAAATGCACCCAAAGTCCAATTAAAGAGGGGGAGGCCGATGGGCTCTAAAGATAAAAATCCCCGAAAGAAAAAGAATTTGGGAGAAAAGGTTCAAGAAGAACCTAGTAAAGAAATATGTCCTGAAGACATAAACAAACTGGTTTTTGAAGAACCAGAGAAAGAGATTCGTCCAGAAGACGAACATGATACAGAAAAATTTGAGATTTCCATCAACTTCGCCCAAAATGGAAAAGTATGGACAAGAAATGAAATAGAAGATGATGATGGAATATTCTCTTTTTCTGTATACAAAGAGATTGATCATGAAAGTGATGATCCAGATCCAGAAACAATATCAGAGTGTCTGAAAAGACCTGATTGGGAGAAATGGAAAATGGCCATCCAAGCTGAATTACTCTCCCTCAATAAAAGAAGTGTTTTTGGACCTATTGTCACAACTCCTGAGAATACAAAACCCGTCGGGCACAAATGGGTTTTTGTAAGAAAAAGAAATGAGAAAAATGAGGTCACAAGATATAAAGCCCGACTTGTGGCTCAAGGTTTTTCTCAAAGACCGGGAATTGATTATGAAGAAACATATTCCCCGGTAATGGATGCCATAACATTCAGATTTTTGATGAGCTTAGCAGCGTCTCAAAATCTTGAAATGTATCTCATGGATGTTGTGACAGCATATCTATATGGATCTCTTGAAAATGAGATATATATGAAAATCCCAGAAGGATTAAAAATGCCTGAGGATTTGAAATCAAAGGCTAAGGAGATCTGTTCGGTCAGATTACAGCGATCACTTTATGGACTAAAACAGTCCGGACGCATGTGGTATAATCGCTTAAGTGAATATTTGTTGAGTAAAGATTACGTCAACAATGCGATATGCCCTTGCGTATTCATTAAGAAATCCTCGTCAGGATTTGTGATTATTGCTGTATATGTAGATGACCTGAACATGATTGGAACTCAAAAGGAAATTGATGATGCAAGAACTCATATGAAAGAAGAGTTTGAAATGAAAGATCTTGGAAAGACAAAGTTTTGTCTTGGGCTCCAGATAGAGCATTTCCAAGATGGTATATTTGTGCATCAGTCAAATTACACTAAAAGAGTGTTAAAACGCTTTTATATGGACAAAGCAACTCCTTTGAGTACTCCAATGGTTAATAGATCTCTTGATGTTGAAAAGGATCCATTCCGTCCTTGTGAGGATAACGAGGAAGTGTTAGGTCCTGAAGTACCTTACATGAGCGCTATTGGTGGACTAATGTATCTTGCAAATTGCACTAGACCAGATATAGCTTTTGCTACTAATCTGCTTGCAAGATATAGTTCGTCCCCTACGCGCAGACATTGGAATGGAATAAAACATATTTTTCGTTATCTTCAAGGATCAATTGATTTAGGATTATTTTATCCTAAGAACTCAAAATGTGTTTTAGTTGGTTTTGCTGATGCAGGATATCTATCAGATCCACACAAAGCTAGATCACAAACAGGTTATGTTTTCACAATTGGTGGAACTGCGGTCTCCTGGCGTTCGCAAAAGCAAACTTTGGTTGCAACGTCTTCAAATTATGCAGAAACTATTGCTCTCCATGAAGCATGTAGAGAGTGTGTGTGGCTCCGGTCTATGACTCATCACATACAAGAATCAAGTGGAATAGTTACAGAGAAAGAGCCAACAAAAATATTTGAAGACAATTCTGCATGTGTCACACAACTCAAAGAAGGTTATATCAAGAGTGACAGAACGAAGCATATTCCTCCAAGATTTTTCTCATACACTCAAGAACTCCAGAAAAATCAAGAAGTGGACATCGAGTATATTCGTTCAAGTGACAATGCAGCCGATCTTTTTACAAAGGCGCTTCCTACTACAGTGTTCAAGAAGCATGTTCACAGTATCGGAATGCGTCGTCTACAAAATTTGTGAAAAGAAAAGATTCTATCTTTTCCAGGGGAGATTATGCTGCGGTACTCTTTTTCCTAAGTCATAGTTTTTATCCCATTGGGTTTTTCTATGACATAGGTTTTTTAACGAGACCGTACATAATACAAAGCGGATAATTAAGAGGAGTGTTAGAAAGGATAATTATCCAAATATTTTAATCTATACTTATGGTGTAAGTTTCGTTCACCGCCTTACATTACCGACTGTAATATTTTTAACATTATTTACTCTCTATAAATAGGAGTCTTATTATTGTATTAAGATTATAAGTTGAATACAAAAAGAAATCTTTCACCAATACTCTCTCCTTCAACATACGAAACTTCTCTTCATCTCCTCCTCTCCTCACGTACACCACACACCCTCTCTCTCTTAGTAACTCTCTCTCTCTATCTCTCCTTCATAACTTCTCCTTCTTCTTATTTAATTCAGTTTATTTATAATAAAAAGAAACAAATTGTAGGTTAAAAGTTAAAACAAAAAAAGAAACAAATTAACAGAAAAGAGAAACGAGAAAAATAAATAAAAGCAAAACAATCGGGGAAGTTGATGGTAGAGATTGTTCCTTTTGTGAACGCTTCAATGGCATAAATTTCCGGCCATCACTTTGTTCTACTTCCTCTCTCTCTCTCTCTCCCCCGTAGTTCTCGATACGATTCATCAAGCTCACGTTCATTCCTCTTTCATCTCCTCTTCTCATCTCTCACATTTCCGATTTCGTTTAGGGTTTCCTATTTTAACATTTCTAGGGTTTTTCTTGTTACCGGAGATGGCGAATTGAAAGGAGAATACGGAGGAGTTCTGTTTCTGTTGAGGAGATTTTGTTTCCGTTGTTTCCTCGGGTGTAGATCTGAGGTTGAATTTTTGAATTCTTCGAGGGGAATTTTTTTTCTCTCTTTCCTTTTGTGTGTGATCACGTAGCTCCAATTCTGGTGAAGAATCTGGAGAAGAAGAGAAGCGGGAAGAAATGAGCGCTTCGAGGTTCATAAAGTGCGTCACCGTTGGCGACGGAGCTGTCGGTAAAACCTGTCTGCTGATTTCATACACCAGCAACACTTTCCCTACGGTATATTCATATCTTCCTTCTTCACCTTCTCCATCAATATCCTCAACATCCTTGTTAGATTGATTCTGTGTTATGTTAGTCACAAAGCTGCGAAAATGTCTTCAATTGTTATGCTTCTCTGTTGATTAATGACCCTGAATTGATTTGTTATGAGGATTTGTAGAGCTTGTATCTCATGCATTCTTTGTGAAACTTTCTGTGGAACAGGATTATGTACCGACTGTTTTCGATAACTTCAGCGCGAATGTGGTTGTTAACGGGGCAACGGTGAACCTAGGATTGTGGGATACCGCAGGTACTTTTGACAATATGGTGATCTTACTTAGTAGCAGAAAGCTATGGCTTTCTTTTTTTTCGTTTCTCCATGAGTCTGAAACTTCGTTTTTGTGTTTGTAAACAGGGCAGGAGGATTATAACAGATTAAGACCGTTGAGTTACCGCGGTGCTGACGTTTTCATCTTAGCCTTTTCTCTCATCAGTAAGGCGAGTTATGAGAATGTGTCCAAGAAGGTGCGTTTTCTAGTTTTGGGAGAAGTTTTTTGAGATGTAGAAAACTTGTGAAGTCTTTTTGGTTGTGATTTTGTGGATGTATCTGTTGTTTTTTTGCAGTGGATTCCTGAGCTGAAGCACTATGCACCTGGTGTCCCTATAGTTCTTGTTGGAACTAAACTAGGTAACTTTTCCTTTCTTGTATATGTGCTAATTACTTTTATGTAGATTGTAGACAATATTTTCTGCATTGCTTAAGCTTCACTGGATAAATTTGTGACGCTACTTTACATTCACTGGTTCTGTTTACATTTGTTCACGTCCAATATATGTCCATTTGGTACTTTTTTAGCTCTTTTGATCTAATGGAAACGAGGACTGGTTTTAGTTTTTGCGATAATCTAGGTTTAGAAGCTTGTCTTCGATGTTTCTTCTTTCTGTTTGTTATGGATCAAATGGGTTTTAATATCCTCCATTGTAAGAGACAGCCATAGCAGCCTTTCGATGTCTACATATAGCAACTATAAACCTTTAGAATACAAGATCAGCTCAAAATTGGTGTAACAGATTCTGTATCCTACTATTAACACCTATGCTTTCGGATTCCTGCTGCCTAATCTTCGTCGTCTGCTTATGTTTTCATCATGTGTGGCAGATCTTCGGGATGACAAACAGTTCTTCATTGACCACCCTGGTGCTGTACCTATCACAACTGCTCAGGTACACATAACTTTCTCACAAGTCGGTTCATTTACTTCCGCTTGGCACTTAAACGAAACTCTCTTAACCATTTCCCCACTTTGGCTATCAAAGGGAGAGGAACTGAGGAAGCTAATTGGATCCCCTGCATACATCGAGTGCAGTTCAAAATCACAGGAGGCGAGTAAAAACAAAAAACACTTCCCTTTTGATGAATACTTCATTTAATGTTTACTTGAGTTTGTTCTTCAAATCTCTTTCTTAAGCCTGAGACTGTTTTAATGAAATGCAGAACGTAAAGGCGGTGTTTGATGCAGCGATCAGAGTGGTTCTTCAACCTCCAAAGCAGAAGAAAAAGAAGAGCAAAGCACAAAAGGCTTGCTCCATATTGTAATTTCTCTACGTTCTTACTTCTTTCTATCTCTATCTCTGTCTCTGTCTCTCTTCCACTCTCTAGTGAATGCTTAAGAAGAACACACATTGGCATAAAAAATGGTTCAGAGTTGTTGTTATAACTTAATAAGCTCTCTTAATCCGAAAAAAACGATTACTTCTACTGTTTTACTGATAAAAAGAGACCTGATCTAGCAAGAATACTCTCTCTCTCTCTCTTTAACCTTCCTTCCAATGCATTCGAGAACAAAAGTTAAGTCTTAAACAATGCAGTTTTAAAGTTCAAACATTTAAGATTCATTGTTAATTACAAATATATAAACCCTCTGAGGTTTATAAAACAAAAGGCCTATTAGCTCAGTTGGTTAGAGCGTCGTGCTAATAACGCGAAGGTCACAGGTTCGATCCCTGTATAGGCCACTTATTATTTTTACTCAATTTTTGTTAGGGGAAAACTTGATTACATAATTGAAATTTCAAAGGAACGAGAAAACAACAAGTAATAATTAAACGTGTTTTGCTTTTTGCGTGGTTTTAATTTCCTTTTTTTCTATATATATATATATTTTTTTTTTTTTCTTTTTTCTATATTTCCTTTTTTATGCAATCTCAATTTCCTTTTCCACTAGTTTCAGGATTAAGCAAACAAATCTAAAATATATATATAGAAACATACACTACCAATTATTTCCATAACTCGATAAAAAAAAACCCTAAATCTTTCTTCGCTTCTTCTTTCTTCGATCATGTCGACAGCGACGCAGATTGGCCGTGATCTCTTACTCTCGTCCTCTGAAAAATCTCTTCGTGCGGCGAAAATAAGGATCCGGTTCGCGGATATCATCGTCAAAGCAAAGTGCAGTAAACTCATCGAGCAGAGCGGCGGCAACAGAGCCGACGCTATGATGAAGATAAAGAAAGAGAAGCTTCTCTTAGTGAAAAAGCAGCGTGAGGAGAAATCTAGAATCGAAGCTAGGGCTTTGAAGTTGAAACTTCGACGAGAGACAAGGCTTGCCGTGGCGAAGACGGAAGAGGAAGCTAGAAACAACGTCGCGTTCGAAGATGGGTGGTTACCGGAGAGGGAAATCATGAGTTTCTGCGGTGGCGCTCGTATGTTGAGGAGTCGGTTTTGGTTTAGAGAGATTGGTCTGGTTTTGAGACCCGACGGTGATTATGATGATAAGTCTCTGGAAGCTCGCGATGATATTGAGGAAGGTGAGATTGTTTAAGAGTAATTTGGAAAATCGGAGTGCGTATAAAGAATGTATATGGATAATTGATCTTTTGATTGAATCTCTCGATCTAATGATGAATTTGTTGTTTTGATGTAAAAAAATCTGACTTTTTATTTTGATTTTGATTTTTCATTGCGGATTGTGTTTACTTTCTGGCAAGGAAATTGATCTTATCAGAAGAATTTAACACTATTCGTACATGCAAGTAATAAGAAAGTTTCGGATTCATCATCTCCTTAAACCCTTTTTCGACCATTCATTAAGTTAAAATTTGTTACTTTTCTTGTTTTAGGAAGATGGATAAGGCTCAATCTCTTCACAACAAAAAACAGTAACAAGGCTTTGTAGCCAAGGGAGGTGTGTTTTTATAAGATAACATGAACTTGATTTGACTTTCTCAGTTCTTGTTGGAACCAAATTTGGTAAGTTTCTCTTTTCTCTGCACTTGTTGCTGATTCCCTTTGTGTCTTAATCATGGGACAATAAACTCTCCAGCTTCAGTTACATATACAATGTCTAAATATGAACCTTTATGAAAGGCTTATTATAAGAGATTGTCAAAAATGGAAGTAACAAGGGACTCTGTTTCTTACTAAAGAATACTTATGCTTCTTTTCACTTTCACTTGTTTCTTAAGATTTATGTTCATCACATGTGGCAGATCTTCGGGATGACAAACAGTTCTTCATGTACTTATTACCACACTGCTCAGGTAAACATAATTTTCATCGTTACACATTTAGTCAATACTTCATGATGAAATACTCAATCTATTTAATGTACAAAAGGCCTATTAGCTCAGTTGGTTAGAGCGTCGTGCTAATAACGCGAAGGTCACAGGTTCGATCCCTGTATAGGCCAATTTTATTTTTATTCCTTGTACTTCTATTTTTTCTCCAACTATTATTGACTCAGTGGCTGCGATAATGGATCTGTAATGATAATAATGTCAACAAGTTGGCCTATTAGCTCAGTTGGTTAGAGCGTCGTGCTAATAACGCGAAGGTCACAGGTTCGAGCCCTGTATAGGCCACTTTTATTCTTATTCCTTGTACTTCTCTTTTTTCTCCAACTACTATTGACTCAGTCTCAGTGGCTATGATAATGAATCTGTAATAATAATAATGTCAACAAGTTGGCCTATTAGCTCAGTTGGTTAGAGCGTCGTGCTAATAACGCGAAGGTCACAGGTTCGAGCCCTGTATAGGCCACTTTTATTCTTATTCCTTGTACTTCTCTTTTTTCTCCAACTACTATTGACTCAGTCTCAGTGGCTATGATAATGAATCTGTAATAATAATAATGTCAACAAGTTGGCCTATTAGCTCAGTTGGTTAGAGCGTCGTGCTAATAACGCGAAGGTCACAGGTTCGATCCCTGTATAGGCCATTTTCATTTTTACTGAAATTTTGTTGTTTTCCCATATGTACTAGTGAATAACACACAACATGCAGTGTCTGAACAATTCTTATAAACGGCAGAGCGTTAAAGACCATATCGTTTCACTTCACATCTTTCAAAACAAGTATGTATACGTATCTTATTTTGTATACAAAACAAAAACTTCATTCTGTTACCTCAAAAACCTCTGCTTCAAAACATTTTGGCTCAAGACTACACAAATTCACATATATACAAAAAAAAGCCAAGATCTGGAACCTAAGAAAGTTCTCTTGTTAGATTTTCATCCGTTAAAAACGTTGATGGTTTAGTGAGTGATAAAATGGTTGAGACCATAAGCTTTCTGTCAATAGGCTTAGTGAGATAAGCATCCATTCCTACCTCCAAGCATTTGGCTTCATCAGAAGACATTGCATGAGCCGTCAATGCCACAATTGGAACGTGAAGCTCTGTGCCAATCTCTGCTCTTCTTATAGCCTTTGTTGCCTCATATCCATCCATCTTTGGCATCTGCAATTAGAAATCAGAAATGTAAATGTCTTTACAGTTCTGAGAGTTGAAGTAATTGTGTGTGACTGAGATGGGAATATGATTTGTACCTGGCAGTCCATTAGGATCAAGTCATAAGGATTTTCTTCTTCTGACAGTGTCTTATGTTCTTGAGTTGGATCTTGTGCATTGATGATGGATCTGTAGTTGAGAGCATCAACCGCTTGTTGTCCATCCCAAACCGCGGTTACGGTTGCTCCCATTTTCTCAAGCATTATGGTGGCTACTCGTTGAAGAACAGGTGTATCTTCCGCTAGCAAGATCCTTATACCTTCAAGAGATTTCTGATTCTTGCCATCCAAGGCAACTCCTGAATACAGCCGGTTACTTCGATCTTTCCAGTCTTGTTCTTCTTCTTGCTTCTTCTTCTGAGTCGTCGTACTTGCTTCAGATGTTGTTGAGTCTTCATCGTTGCTTTTGGTCATGTCAAGGAGGTAGTTCTTAAGCACTGGAGAATGCAACGTGCTTGGTTTCACAGATTTATCGCCGGACGTCTCAGAGGAATCATCGGAGCTGCATGTGTCAAACTGTGTTGGATCAATCTCTAAACAGTCGTGAGACTCATCACTTACGTTTCCTCTGTTACAAAACCCTCTCTTCCTGTTCTTGATCACAGCCTCAAGAATCTGGATCATCTTCGCCTTGTACAAGGGTTTGTTAACCATCATGACATGACCTTTTCGTCTGAGCTCTGTTTTGACAGTATTGGAGGTGTCATGCTTCAGCAGCCAAGCGAACTTTGCTTTGCCCGAGAATCTGTCGAGGTAGTTGAGCTGTTCTTTCCATATATCTGTGGTGAGATCAAGAACTCCGATGTCAACAACTATGACGAACGCAGGGTTCTTGATTTCTTGTATACTCGAGAGCTCTGCTCTCAGTGACTCAGCGATGTTGTGGTGCGAGTCAAAGCTGTTGCCACGGCTTCCTGTCTCGAAGAGGTCTCTAATTACCTTTGTCAGCTCGTTCCAGTCCGATGCTTCAACGGTCGCAATGCCGTGTTTACGAAGCCACTTTGATTGGATCATTCTTGCTGTGCTTCCAGACATTGCAAGCAAAACCTGTTTCATTCAAAACCAAAAGCACACGCTCACAAAACACAGAAGCTTTAGTTCATGATGCGTTCGTATTGATTTCTTTCTCGAATGCTACATACCACGAGACCGTACTTGGAGAAATCTGGCTGGCAGATTTGATCCGCATTGTCAGGAATACTCAGAATCAAGTAGAGTCTCATTATAGTCCCTAAGCCATTCTTCTGTACTATCTTGATATCTCCACCCATCTTGTTTACCTTTAACATTACATTAGAAGGTTTTAGATATTTTGATTGTCTCTAAGACTCATCAAGTTATAAAGTTCCAGTGATTTCACTAACCAAGTTTCGCACGATGCACAGTCCAAGTCCAGTTCCTCCGTGCCTGAAGATATACAAGACCAGTGAGGTTAAAGATTTAAACTCACAACATATTTTTGCTTGTACAATTACTGTGTTCACTTAATCATAATCACTTACGTCCGAGTGGTAGAAGGATCAGCTTGCTCAAAGCTCTCAAACACAGAGTCCCATTTGCTTGGATCTATTCCTGCAGAAATAAATTATACAAAGTCAGCTTCAGATTGCAAATGAAGGGGTTATCAAAGGAATATATATTAAGGAACTCAAGTGTCATACCACATCCAGTGTCATCAACCTCAAACCAAAGAACCATTTTGTTCTCGTTCTTACAAGATTTCAGTGAATGATTCCTGTGGTGCACCAGTTTCGTCTTCAGTGGAGCCCATGGTTTCTTTCTGTCAGCAGTTAAACTCATCTCATCTTGTAGAGAATTCATGTTCTCGCACCATCCACGAAGAATAATGTGACCAGCTGCAATAAAAACCATCATTTTAAGATAAGCAATATCATCTCTGTCATGAATTACAAGAGAAGATGGTAGCAATACTTACTACTTGTAAACTTTATAGAGTTGCTTATAAGATTTGCGAAAATTTGAACAAGTCTTGCTGAGTCTCCTCGGACTAATGTTGGCATATCATCTGTAAAAAGATAAATCATAACCTGAGGTTTCGTTTTAATGAACATTCATCATTGGCTGTCTAAAATATAAAACCGAGTCATACCAGAGAGGTCTAGAACTGTCTCTACATTGTGGTTAATACACTGCACTGAGAACATGTCAACAAGTCCTTCAAGTTCTCGTCCCAAATCGAACTCAGCTTCTTCCAGAACTAGTTTTCCAGACTCAACCTATGGCGCGGAAAAGGAAGAAATCAGAGGACAGTGTGTAGCTGCTAGTTACATGAAACAGCTAATTGTTTGGTATACATATATCAAAAACAAACAAAAGATCTTGTCTTGTAAATTTCTGACCTTGCTCAAGTCCAGTATGTTGTTGAGAAGCCGGAGGAGAGCTGTAGAGCACTTCCTGATCTGAGTGACTGTTGCATATTGCTCATTTGAAAGACAATCATCCGATATTAGAATATCTAACAATCCAATCACTGCAGCCATAGGTGTCCTCAACTCATGGCTACAATGCAAAAATTTGCAAAAAAAAACTCATTACATAATCTACAGAAGCTTCTCTTGTAGAAAAGATATTGTAGGAACATGGATCAACCTCATATTAGCCAAAAACTGGCTTTTGTAGTTGCTTGAAGCCTCAGCTCTTCTTCTAGCATCCAGTTGCCTAATCAGCTCTGCTCTTAGTTTCATCTCCTTTGAGACTCCATTTGTGAGGATTAATATGCAGACACATCCAATAAAGAATATGCAGACAGAAGCAGAAATCAGTATAACCAAAGTCTTGAAGGCTCTTTCATCCACTTTCCCCATAATAAACTTCCTGGGAATAATGACAACACCTACCTGCAAAATATGCGTAAAACCGAAAATCAAACATCTTCAACTCTGGAAATTCAATAGAAAATCCTGATAGTGAAAAACTTACAATTGGAAGTCTCTTGAGATTAAGCAAGAACGAATCAAGGTAATATTGTTGGTCACCAAGCCTTGCATTCTCAGCATGAACAACGTGAGGACGGTTACTCCCATAAGTCTTCTCTAACCACTGAGCTCCTGCCTTTATAGCCCACTCCTCTGAATCAATGGCTTTCATTAGCTGAGGCCCTTTTGAGGTATTCGTCAAAAGAGGACCGTTTGTGGAAGTAGCAAGCAAGTATCCTTCTTGAGACGTCAAATAAATATGTCCACCATGGACTTCTACAAGATCTCTCATCAACTGCCCTACGCTGTAAAGTGCAGTTGTCACTCCCACAACAGCCACAATACTCTTGTTTGAAGCATCAAAGACTGGCAAAGCCGCTGAGAGAAGCGGAGAGTCCATGTATTTGCTCACTGTCACGTGCCAAGAAGCTTCACCGTCAGGCACTTGTGAGATTCCTGCGATGCTGATGAGATCGTCCGGTGGGATTTGATGAGGCTTTCCTATTTTAACACCTGTTATTGGATCAAGCTGTTGCTGGTACCAAATGGCAGACATGTTCCCGTGTATTGTCTGGTTGTTCCACCCATGCCCCAGTGACATTTTCACATCGTCAAGACCTGTTTCACTGATGGAATAGTTTTTCAGATCGGAGAAGATGTAGAATGTGTTGCTACTTGCTGGATCTCTGTGGAAAGCTTGGACAAATCCGTTTCTGTAGTTTATGGTTATGGCATTTAGAGCTTTGGCACTAGCAAACAGAGCCCATGTCACATCTTTCATTGCTTGATACATCTGATTAAAGTTAAACAAAAAGGAATAATTAAAGCATCTCAAAACCAAACAGAGGACCACAAAGAATTGACTTTGAAAACAGAGAAATGAAACCTCAACAAGTTCTTCTTGAGTTGTTGGCTTGTCATATTTCTTGATGACGTACTCAGAGAGCTTGACTTGAGCTGTTGTTAGCTCGGATGTTGTGTTCAGAACGCTCCACATCCGTAAGATTGGTCGCTGAAGAAGCTCGTATCGAAGACCATATGCTAAAGTTTGAAGGGACTGCTTTGTGTAAACCCTTGTGAAATGCCATGTTAGAATGGTCAAAAGCCCTATCAGAATCGCTAGCATCACCTGCACAAACACACACACACACACACCTCTTAAGTTACACAAAGCTTCAAACTTTCTCATCAAGTGATTAGTTTTAAGGTTTGATCATAAACTAAACAAGCCAAAACAGAGAACAAAATTGAGTTTGAGAGAGAAGAGTAACCATTATAGCGAGACGAACAACAAAGACACTGTAGTAAGATGACAAACAGTGACTACTTGCGTATTGAAACTGTTCTTGTTCGACATCTCCACGCAGAATCCTTGTCTCTCTTGGCGTCTCTGACTTGCTTCTCCAAGGGGTAACCCATTCAGACATTTTATCGAACATCTTGCTCATCTTCTTCTGCGAGCCCATTGGAGAATCAGGAAGACTCTCAATACTCACTGAGAAGCTATCTCCTCTCATGTTTGTTCAGAAATGAAGACACATGTTGGGTCTTTGTTGCTGTGTTGTTGTTGTTGGTGACTTTGGGTGCTTTGCTTTGTTTAGTGGAAGCTTAATGACTAATACTGCTTCTTGTGTCACTCCCCACTTTTTGATCAATACCCAAAAAAAAAGGTTTATTATTTTAGTAGAAAAATGAGAAACCCATGAACAAAAGAATTGCAAAGCTTCAAGATTAAGATAGACTGAAGAATTGAGAATGAAGCAAGATTGTTTCAATTTATATAGAGAATATACAGAAAGACGAAATCTTTCTTCTTTTCAACGAAATCAAATAAACGGAAAAAGCAAGATTTGGGGAAAGTGGTCTGCGATTGATGGTTCGAATTTGGCCAGTGGGAATGTGTAGAAGGTAAAATGGCCAATTTGGATATTTGGCTTCAGGTCCACAGAAAATACAGAGGATGTACGGATTTGAAAGGAATTTTCCAGATTTTTATACTTTATAATTTTAAAGAAGAAAAACAAAATGTAATGAAGATATCAATAAATATAATTTATTGAAGGACCTAACTTTGAGTTGTCTCTTTCTCAGAAGGTTTTAAAGATCTGTGCTTTGTGATTTGCTGTTTAGACTTTAGAGTTTTGTCTTTTACTTAGTCAGTTACAGGATAAGCAGAAATATGTATTTTAAAGTAAGTATTTGGCCGCCATTTTGTACGGATATATAAAATTAAGTTACTAAAAGAATATAATAAAAGAGAAAATTGATTTCAGTATTTATCTGATTCCGTATATTTTAATTTTTATATAAAAAAAAAAAAGTGAATGGTATTGGAAAGATAATTGTTACCACATTAAGTGTAACTTATATATAAGTTGTGAAAAAGTTTGTATAGTAAAACAAAAAGCTCAAAGCGCTTTGTGATGCTGATGACACACTTACCACAAAAAAATTAATTTTCTGTTTGTTCGTTTTTTTTAGAAGTTTCTATTAGTCTGGTCAGTTGATTTGTTTTTAGTAAATTAAACTCAAATTTGAACTATTTCGGTGTGGTTTTGTTCGTTAACAGCTTAATTCAGTTCGTGTTTTCGTTTGTTAATGCCTTTCTTTCTAGAAAAGTTACCTCTATACATGGGATTCTAAGGTTAAATTGCCATTGTTGAAAAGAAAAAAAAAATTGTCATCATATCACGGTGATGATTAATTTTGACCAAAGTTCAGTAAGAATCTGTTGGAGCTTCATGATCAAGTAACAAATCTATAAAGCGTAGTCGGTGATATTAACTACCCGAGAATTTGGTAAAAAAGTAACAAATGTTATACATGACTCCTCTTTCATAATTACATTGAGATATTTCTGTGTTGAAAGATAATTAATCAGTTTATCTAATTAGCTATAACTATTGTTTTTCTTGCTTACTCAACTGAGTCAACTACACTCTTCTCAGTCTAAATTTCAAAATCTGTAAGGTATCTCTTACATATCTAGTATTTATGTATAGAAACATACTCCGAGATTGAAATCTAAATCTGATAGAAGAATTTCGTTTGTCATTTGTGTTTAAAGGCAAGATTCAAATCTAACTTTAGCATCAAATCAATAACAAATGAGATCACAATCCAAAGGAAAAAGATTTGAAAATCTAGAGAAAATCTCAAAAGGGACTATTAAGAAGACTTAAGGTGAATGGTAATGATGTCTACTTAAAAAAAGAAATGTGCATGCATGGTTAGTGAAACCTGTAAATCGTCAAATCCTCAAAAGTCTTATAAGCATTGCACTTAATTTTATATACATACGGATATGTATGGATATGGTTTAATAAAGTCTTTTGATAACATTGTGTGCTCTTTGGTCATTAGTGGTTGTGGAGACAATGCCACAAAGGGCAAGTTGATCATAAATAATCAACCTGTGGGATATAAACAGCTTTTTAATAGTAATACGCATACTAATCTAATTAGTAATTAGTTAGGTATTAGAATGGTTTATGCTCTAAACAATATTCTAGTAAGTTGATAACATTAATGATAGGGATCTTTGCTGCATATTAACCATTAACGTTGAAAATGACAATACGAAATTACGAATTACTGAAATAAACAAATAGTTCGTTGTCTTATATGTCAAAAGACTGTAGACTCTTTGTTAACTTGTAGACAGTATATTTCATGTTGTGACACATTTGACTATAAGATATAGCGATGTAAGCTCAAACATATCCTGAACGAAGCAAACTCGTCCAAGCAAATCGGATTCCAAAAGATTAGACTATTCACTGAAAACGTCTTATTGGCAATAATTCTAGTGGTAGGTTCCTACAACTAAAAGAGGGCCAATGGAACGTGAAATGTTGAAACATTGAATTATCAAAACAAATTGATAGTTTTGCAGTACATGGTTACTCCGGTCTTCTAGTAAGATAATCGTATGAATATATGTTTGAACGAAAATATTTTGAAAACAAAATTAAAATAGTAAAGGACTGACAAACATCTTGATTCTTGAAGCAGTAGCTCGATTCTTGCTTAGAAAAAAGAACATGAGAGACTCGGACAAAAATTAAAGTGAAGATGCTGGAAGCATATAAATCTCTTTTATACAACTAGTTTAAAGATTATATATATATATATATATATATTATATATATATATATGTAGCATATATGATATAATAAGAGGATAAGATTAAGTGGTACAAAGCACTTAGTAACCATTGGTGGTTTTGACACTTAAAGGGCATTTGATTCGATTTTCTCTCAGTCATTCATCACCCTTTTGGTTCTACATTTCTATTTCATAAATTCATGCGTGGACCTCACCTATGTGTACGAGTGTGTGTATCTATCTATATAAATCATTATTTTATATTTTCCTTAATTTGGTAACAGATTCTAGAAAATAGACTAATCTCTTGCGTTTCTTGAATCAGATACGAATATATATTTACGCTTTAGATTGTTGTTTCCATATTTGGACGACAGTTGTATATCGAAACTATCAATGTTCAAGAATCAAAATAAAATATTAGGTACTTGTCGACTAGACTTGGCATCTACAAACTAAAACATACATATCACCATCTATGCGATTCTATGGACTAGGTTTTTCTTTGGGGTTATTTAATTTATCTTCTGATTCTTGAACGTTGATAGTTTCGATATACAACTGACAACGTACAAAGCAACTAAATCTAATGATCACACTTCTCGTGCTTATAGTGAAGCTACTGTGACTCTCTCAAGTTTTGGAGAAGATCAGCTTGCCATGTTGTTCCAGTGCATGTTTACGTTTAGGATTAAACAAGCTTAGCTAATTTGCTTTTGTGTTCAGTCATCTTCGATTTGGTTATCATCAGTAATCTGGTTTCAATATAAGTTTTCTTCCAACACATTCGTATCAATGCATTACATCACACAAAAACACTTCACAAACAACTAATTCAAACCACTTTTTCTCAGTTTTACTGCTGAATCAAAGACAAGAGAGACAATACAAACAAACAGAACCAATAACCAACAGGTGGGTACTGTTTACTTAGGCTTTCTTTTGAGAAGCTGCAGATTTAATGGCGGATTTGGCAAGCGTGGAAGGCTTGAGGACGCTCTTAGGGTTAATAGCCTTTCTGATTTTGAAAGCAGCCCATGCTGTCCCAAACACATGTCCCACTGCTTCAAGACTTTCGTTTGTTGCCTCAGCCGCTTTACCTCCATGCCTGCATTCATCAAGACACCACAAAAAATATAAATTTACTTCAATCTCCAGAAAAACAGAGTGATTATAATTCCGAATACTCTCAGTTACACTTACCTGTGATCAACAAGTTCGGTTGCAACAGTGGACGACGTTGACAGGACGTTCCTTCCGGCAACTTCAGCAGCATCACATACCTTATCTATCAAAATTTCCAACGGTTTATCAAATCTAAAGACAGCCTCTTATAGTAGTTGGGATATGTATAGTGTAATCAAGATTTGTTAGACTTACTGAATCCGTCAAGAGTTGCAAGAACGATTTCTCCAGGAAGAAGGCTAAAGAACTTCTTCCCTACTTTTGTGTTCGCCACTGAGCTTGTGAAGAAGCCTGAAACTTTAATCACTCCAGACAGAATCCCATTTGCCACACTCTCCGTCATTTGCGTCATCCTCTTCACTCTACACAAGCCAAAAACAAACCCAAAGCTTCAATAAATAGACTTCTTTTTCTCTGCTAAATGCTAATCCAACTCAAGATTACCAATTCAACAAAACACTTCCCTATTCCAGAAACTGGCTACAAGAAACATCACACACCTCTATGGAATCAAGCAAGAGTGACTTATATCAAAACCCCACATTTCAACAATGAAGAGAAATCATTCATTCATAAACACATACCTTCTGATTCTTTTCAAGGTGTCAGGGTGAACATCACTCTCCTTCTCACCTTTACTCAACCTCCGTTTCATGAAATCATTCCCCCACTTGAGCCGGTCCATAGTCACATCTCCACACCAGAGGATCCCTTTGATCAGATGACCAGAGCCAGCTGCTATCAGCTGCGCCGTCTTCCCACTGTAATCCTCCACATTCGGAGCTAAAGTCGTCCAATACGCCGCACATTGCTTCTCCACAATCTCCTTCCTCTCCCCAGTAAGCTCCACCGGAGACGTCTCTCTCGCCACCGTCACATCCAAAACCTTTTCCCCTGTTTCCTTCGCTTCCTCTGAAACTTGCTGCTCCGTGAAACAGCTGTAATCCGCCAAGATCTTCTCGAGCTCCTCCAGCAAATGCTCTTGCCCCTTTGAAGCAATTGTGAGTCCGTAATTCAACATATCGCTCTCTTCTTCCTTCCGCTTAGGCTTCTTCGCTCCGTCCTCGTCTTCGTCGCTCGAGCCAGGTCCGAAACCCTTGGTGGGCCGGAGGGTGAAGAAGTAATGAGACTCATCGACCTTGACGGAGTTCTCGTCCTTGGTCAACGGCCATTGAATCTCGTCGGCGACGCGAGCGAGAACGGCGACGACATTTCCGTCTTGAACAATACGGATGATCGCGAGATCGCCGCAAGCGAGCTCGACGCTGTAGGATGGGTCGATTAAGTGGAGAATCGCGCCGGAGATTCTCAGAATCACCTCCTCCGTCGCTGCCGGAGGAGCCGAGATTGGGACGGAGCTCGTCTCCGGTTGCTCAGGGAAGAGATTGCTGGCGAGATCGTTCATGTCGATCGAAGGATAGAGATTGTTAGTAGAAGAGGAGGAACTTGGGTTACGAGGAGCTTCGGGATTCGACATGTCAACAGTGGGGTAAAGAGACGACGAAGATTGCTTCTCGTTTGGGTTTCCATGGGATTCCATTATCGCCGGAGATTCAAATCGGAGAAGGTAAAATGATGAAGAATGGAGGAATTGGTTTCTGATTAATAATAAATGAAGATATTTATTTGAAGAAGAAAGTGACCAAGCTAAGTATCTGTCAGAGATGATGGAGACGTGGAGGTTGCGCGTAAGTAACGCGTGTACAGGTCTAAACCGGTTCGGTTAACAGTTAACCTTACCGACATCGTTCCCGCGCTGTTACACGGTTCAATAATTTAACTTTGATTTTGACATCCGACATTATCCTCGCATGTCGGTCCATTTCTTGTCTTGGGAATTACGTTGGCGCAAGAAAATAAAAAAGAGCCATCTAACTTTTTAAAGGGCTAAAATATTGTAAAATTAACGATTGTAGATGTAATTAACGAAACTAATTCAACAAGATTTTGTTTGGATCATCTGAATCAGAGCTCATCGTACTTGAGTTCCATTTGTTCCACTTTAACTGGGAATCTCTTGTCGATCCAAGCAATATAACCACCGTCCATGTTTCTTACAGTCTTGAAGCCCTGTCATGCACATTAATCAAAAAGTCACATTAGATCTCATAAAAAATAAGCTCATATAGATTCGAAGAAGAAACATGTTAACAAAAAAAGAGGCTTTTAAGAGTCTTGAATCTTTTGGTACTTACAGAAGAAAGAAGATGTTTGGTAGCATATAAAGATCTAACTCCAGATTTACATCCCTAGAAAAAGAAGATTATTACAACAGATTTCAGATTCAAATACTTGTGAAGTGAGTTAACGTGGGATATATAAATATTCTTCCTCATGATTAGGACAAAACTTTGTTATTACCACGACGATATGATCGGTTTGGTTACAGAGAGATGAGACATTCATCAAGAAATATGGGTTATTTTCTTGACCATTTGGAGTATAGAACCAGTAAGGAACATTGAAGACTTTATCTGAATCAACATGGCCTTTCTCGAATTCTTCAACAGTTCTGTTTTAAAACCACTCAAATTTCATAAATCACCGAACAACAATGAAAAAAAAGGCGTGTCTGAATATGAAAATGTTTTAAACTTTACCTCACATCGAGAAAAGTGAAGCCATCATGAAGAAGTTTCTTTGCTTGGCTCACATCGATAGTAATAACTTCTGGTTTTGAGATTGATGGACTCGTGCGAAGGAAATGAAGAGAGATAGTGAGAAGAAGAAGAAGAAAGGATCTTATAACGTGAGAATCAACCATTTTGTTTCTGCCTCAAAGACTCAACAAGAATCAGTTTAAATTGTAGATACTTTAGTTCAAAATTTATTCGTGTTGAATCCGCTGCAAGCCGCCGTTGGATTAGAGTACTCTGTTTTCATTTTGGCGGCGGATGTGTGTGTATACGTGGCATATCCGCCGTTGGATTCATTACCTGTTGTATTTTTGTACTAAAAAAACGACACTTTTGTTATGGGATAGTTTGGAGATAGGTTTGGTAAGTGAAAGTGAAAGTACATTAAAGAATGCTCACAAAAGTGCAAATAGTGTCACAATTCCTGGCATTCTTTTAACTCTTTTTTTTTTTTTTTTTTCTTTTTCATTTTGATCATTGGATAGGAAATTAGCCTTTTTCACAAAAGTGCAAATCACAACTCAAATTTACGGGGATTGGGATCATTTTGATTAGGCAAATTTGCATATGGACTTTGTAATCTCAATTTAACATCAATGTTTCTTTTTCGAGAAAAAAAATCTATAGTCACAATTGTATAAACTAAAATAAAAACTAGAATGAACCAAGTCTTTTTGGTTTATGGGTAACTAAGGTTAGCTATTCTTTATTAATTTCAAAAGTGATCAAAATTTAACATAGGATCTCGATTTAGAGAGCCTTAGATAAACGAACATAAAAGAAAAAAGGAAAATCAAGGTCGATAGAGAAGCTATATCGACCAAATCCCAAACAAAATGAAAATAAGACCAAAATGTAAATGAAAAAGAAAAATCGTCGTATTGATACCAGAAAACTGCACCACTCCTCATCATAGGAACCGCGCAACACCCAAAACGCATAATGAGAACGCAACTGAGAATATTGTACCTGACGCGGCCAGAGAAGAAGCGGTAGAAACGCTATTAAAGTCCGGTTGGGAACTTCTAGGTGGACTGAAAAAAACAATTACAAATGGTTATCAATACAAGAATTAGTAGACTAGACATAAGAAGATCGAATAGTGATTAGTTGGAATATAGATACATAATAGAGAAACAAAGTTATTCATTCATTCCTCATAAGTAGTAAACCAGAGAGATTGCATGTATTTCACTACTTTTATCTCAAATGGTAATTTTTTTAGATGAATGTTTAATTACTCTAATTTTATTCCTCTAATTGTGCAACCATTTGCACAATAAGTAACAAAATAAATACAAATCATTCAAAAAACAAAAAAGCGTTTCAAGAGACGTGTATGATGTATGAACAAAAAGTATATATCTACAGAAAAAAAGAATCGTTATAATATTTACGCAGATTTTATGTCCTCATTTCGTAAAATTTAATAACAAAAGTATACCTTGGGGAATAAGTATGAGCACACAAAGTGATGAGGTAATCTGCGTCGGAACAAGTATAGGTGTTTGTGCCGGCTTCATAAGCGTAGCTATAAGCTCTAGGGCAAGCTTTTTTGAAGAAAGCAGAGGAGTTACTTGGCTTACACGTGTCCGGCGTTCCAAACGCTCCGCTACAGCAATCCTCCGGCTTTCCAGACAACACGCAAGCGCTCATGCACGCCACGGCCGCTCCACCAACTTCCGCTGGTACTTTCAGCCTATCCGGACACACCGCGTTGAGATCGGTCGGGCATCCAGTGACGGTGCAGTTACCGACACCGGGTTTTCCTAAGCGAGGGATGATCGTCATTGGGACGTTGAAACCGTCGACGAGGCTGACGTCGTAAGAATCAAGATTTCCGGGGCCGTTGAGTGTGAATTCGGCTACTGTCGCCGGACGGATGGATCCGGCATCGGAACATTCGATTGTGGATGAGCCGCAGTTGCCAGTGACGCAAGTGAATGCCCCGGTGGTGTTGCAGAGCGTTCGAGCCCATAGGCGGCCGGCCCAGCCGTAGGGTATGGAGATGCTTCGCGACTCGCCAGTGTTTAAGGTGAAACCGGAGGGTTCCGGGAAATTAGTAGTTACGTCGCCGGTGACAAGTCCTGGCCAGACGGTGTAGTTGCATTTGTTAACGACGGTGAAAGTGGTGGAGTAACAGCCATTGATGAGAAATAGAGCGACAAGGAATATGGAAGAGACTTTAGCAAAACCCATTTCTGAGCGAGCAGAGAGTCCCCGGAGGTTTAATGATTGTTTTGTGCGAGAGTTGTATGGTTAAAGGAGAAGTTAGGGAGTATTTATATATACAGAGATAGGTTTGGGGAACATTCAATAGATTTGTGTAAATGTAATCGAAAGTTTCATAAATCCCATTGTCCCATATTTACATGTTCATTGATATACTTCTAAAACAGAAATTACGAATATAAAGTCATTTGACTGAATTTCCTTTTTCTTGTTTTTTAAGATTTTGATTTCTATGCTGTTTTGACAAATTGTGAGTATAAGAATGTTCAATATAATACATCGCTAAGAACAGGAAGATTTACAAATTGATATTTATCAAACTAGGAAAGATATCATTTTCCCATATATATTCAAATATATTTTTCGATGATCTTCCATATTAAAAGTAGAAATTAGAACTATAGGTTTTATAGAAGAGGAGAAAGCTCTTTAAGGAAAAAGTTCTGATTTTTTTTCCTCTTGTTTTGAGCATTGGTAGTAAATTAAAGGACATGCGTCTTAGGTTACTATTATGGGAAAGAAAGGACATGTGTCTGACTCCATGTGTCTTAAGTTACTATAATGGGAAAGTTTAGGACATGCGATGCGTCTTAGGTTACTATTATGGGAAATAAAGAGACATGTGTCTTAGGAATTACTATTATGAGGTTGGGTCAACGATATTAGAATCTTTGGGGTGTTAAGAGAGATCATCTCGGTTGGTTTGTTAATTGTTACGAATTACAAGTCATTCATGTTTATAACAAAGCATACTTGTTATTTTATTTTTTTCATCTTCGACTATGACTTATGTCTAAATCGGACATAAGTGTAACTTGTGTCTTCCGTTATCTACTATCTCAACATGATTATCCAGAGAAATACTCGGGTAGTTTTCTATGGAGTACATAACCTGCGAAGAGTTTTTTGAATTATGTAATTCTTTTATTTTAAGATAGAAAAAAAAACAATCACTTCTATGTTTCTTCCATTAAATCTATATAATCTCGACAAAAACAATCACATAAACTAAAATATAAAAGAACTGAAAAAAAAAAGTTGGGGCGGTATTGATAACACAAACGTGAAACGTCCACCACTCCCCAGCATAGAAACCGCAACAGCCAAAACGCAAGATGAAAACGTCTGAGAATATAGGTGACGCGGCGAGCTAAGAAGCGGAACTGCCTCCTGTTGGGACTCCTATATGCCTCTCAAACTGAAACAAAAATAATAAACAAAAAAATGTTAGTAATCATCCAATGTAGAAGAAAACAAAACATTCCAAGGGACAAATAAGTATATGTGTTTTAATGATGGAAACAAAAAGTATTGCCTTCGATTTAAAAAGAAATCCGTTACGAAATCTATGAAAAATATTCAAAAATATTGAAATAATTGATTTTTTAAATTGAAAGCTAATCAAAATTGAATGATTAATTTTAAAATATCAATTTCCTTTATTTCGTAAAATTAATAACAAAAATACATACCTTGGAGAAGGAGCAGGACAGAAAGTGATGAGGTAATCTGCGCCGGAGCAAGTAAAGGTGCTTGTGCCATCGTCATAAGCGTAGCTATAAGCCGTCGGGCAAGCTTTTTTGAAGAGACCAGAGTACTCACTCGGCCTACACGTGTTCGGCGTTGCAAACGCGCCGCTACAGCAATACTCCGGCGTTCCAAACGCTTCGCAAGCGCTCTTGCACGCCACCGCAACTCCAGCCGCGGTTTCAACCGTTACTTTAAGCTTTTCCGGACACAAGCTGTTGAGATCCACCGCGCAACCCGTGGCCTTGCAGTTACCCACACCAGCTGCTCCGCCGTGAGGGACGATCGTCATTGGGACGTTGTAACCGTCCACGAGGCTCACGTCGTAAAAATCGAGATTACCGGCGCCGTTGAGTGTGAATTCGGCTAGTGTAGCAGGAGGGATGCCTCCGGCGCCGGAGCATTCGATTTTAGATGAACCGCAGTCGCCGGTGACGCAAGTGAATTTCCCGGTGGTGGCGTTTTGGTTGCAGAGCGTTCGACCCCATATGCGGCCGGACCAAGAGGCGGGCATGGAGATGACACGTGCCTCAGACGAGTTTAGGGAGAAACCTGTGGTTGGTAACTGAGCTGTGCCGGCACCGGAGAGAAGTCCCGGCCAGACGGTGTAGCTACATTGGTTAACGACGGTGAAGGTGGTGGAGGAAGATCCATTGATGAGAAATAGAATTATAAGGAGAAAGAATGAGACTTTAGCCAAAACCATGTTTGAAAAGAGATTCACCGGAGGTTTGATGATTGCTCGGATGAGACTAGTCAGAATGGTTAAAGAGAGAGTTTATATATTCTCATCAAGTTTGTAATAAGAATATGGGGATTATTATATAGATACGAATTAAGTTATTTTATTGAGTTTCCTTTTATGTTTTTCAACATTTTGATTGTTATGCTATTTTGTGGATCGATCTTCCATTTAAGAAATAGATATTAAAATCAATCCTAGATTTAAAATCAATTCTAGATTTTCTAAATCTTTAAAATTTAAAATGTTGATATTTGTTTTTAAGTAATCCATGCACGAGGATGCTAAAAAATCTCAACAATATAATTTGAAATCTGAATTGAATAACACCACCATACTTTAAATTCTTTACAGAATAACACCCGAACTAAATGGGTATTATAGAAGAGGAAGAGGAAAGAGATCCATATTTTGTTAAGAAAAAATATTTTTGTTTTTTAGCTTCTGTATTAGACCTTGGTAGGAAAGAAACATGTGTTTTAGGTTGCTAGTATGAGAATTAAAGGAGGTTTTGGGTTTGGGTCAACTCGGTTGGTTTGTTCTTTGTTACAACTTACGAGTCATTCATGTTTATAACAAATCCTTCTACTGCAATTTGCAACTTGACTGTTTTGTAACAAAGGCATTTTTGGGCTTTCACTCTAGTAGAGAAAGATAAACCAAGAACCAGCATAAGCACTACAAGATCTGACTATGTCTCCTCTCTGTTCAGGAATTTCAACTAAAACAAGAACCAATTCATCTAAATTAATCCAATCGCTCTCCGGCTAGGTTCTTCTTTAGCTATTGCCCGTTTCAGAGAGAGCAAGGTCTGAGAATTCCAATAGAACAAGCTCTCCAAAAAAGAAGGAACAGAGCAAGAACTGGAACTGATCTCTAGCAAGTTTGCGGAAATGCATCACTAGTTAATAGCAACTTCCATTCTTTGTATACGGAAGTGACAATCACATCACACTCATCGTAAAGAAAGACGAGAAACTGTAACTAAAGCAATCACACATATCATTCAAGTCTCAAACTTTTGGGTTATGGTATCAACAAAAGCAGTGAATACTGAATAGGTTTGCAAGAACCAGTTATAAGACCAATACACAAGATCTGAAACTCCCAAGAAACATTCAAAAACATCATCCTAAACGACTCTAGTCATCACATTATAGTCACCAAAAAAGGAGCAGTTTTTGCATAACGAAGAAAAACAAATGGATCATGAAGATTCATAGAAAACAAAGAGGTTTATGAACATTACGTCTTCTTTTCTACTTCTTGTTACGCAAGGGAAGAGCATTCCCTTGCAAAGTGACCTTCCTTGCCGCAGGTGAAACACTTGACACTGCCGCTTCCTCCTCCACTTCCTCTCCGATCACAGTCACGAGCCAAGTGGCCAATTCCACCACATTCGTAACAAGGACCAGCACCAGCACCAGACTGTCTCTTGCTGGTACAAACTCTCGCCATGTGGCCGAAACCACCACAGGTATAGCAAGTGTTTCCACCGCCGCCTCCAACATTTCCACCGGCGTTTTGCCTGCACTCCCTAGCGAAATGCCCAACACCGCCACACAAGTAGCATCCATCACCGCCAGATCCACGGCCACCGCCTCCGTATCTGTTCCCACCGGAACCACCACGACAATCTTTAGCCATGTGACCAACCTCTCCGCAATTGTAACACGCTCCGCCGCCTCCAACGTTTCCACCGGCGTTCTGCCTGCAATCCCTAGAGATGTGTCCCAAACCGCCACACATGTAGCAAGAAACTTCACCGCCGGATCTGCGACCACCGCCTCCACCGCAATCCTTCGCAATATGGCCGACTTCACCGCAACTGAAACACCCGCCGCCGTTTCCTCGGGAGCTGAATTCCTTATTGAGAGAACCGCCGCCGGGAGCAGTGACATTGACGGCCTTAGTCTTCCCGTCATTTGCCAACGTGATTTCGTACTCGACCGGTTCACCAACAGTCAAGCTCCGGAAACCATCGGAGACGATTGAAGACTGATGAACAAAGAGCTCCTCTCCGCCGTCATCGGGAGAAATGAAGCCATAGCCTTTCCCATTGCTAAACCAATTCACCTTCCCGGTCGATCTCTCCGCCGATTGATCGTCATGCGCCATTAGATCAGATAAAGAAGAAGCAAGAAAAACTCGAAACCGTTGAAACAACCGAAATGGGTAAAACGAAATCCCAAAATCGCGAGATCTGTTTAAGCCCTAATTTTGATTTTGACCATAACTTCGCCACGTCACCTCCCTTATCTATCGGTGGCAGTTACCACGTGTGTATTTGAATCAGGCCTTATCTTATCTTATCTTACGATTTATTAGTTGGCCCATGGTTCAGCATCTGAATTGGGCCTATCTATTTAAGTATTTGTTAAAGAACTGAGCAAAACTGATATACAAAAACCTGCCTCTTTGGCTTCTAGAAGGTCATTATTATTTCATTCTTTATATAAAAACAAAAGAATTACTGAACAGTAAGTAGTACAGTACCATCAACTCCCGACATCGATCTGACAGACTGACATAGACATGTTGTTAAAAAAAGCTCCCAATATCTAAGAAATGTATAACGACAAGATCTAAAGTCTCGCAACGTGAGTTTACTTTGGATCCACACAAGGTCCCACCATAGTCTTAGATAGTATCGGAATAATATTTAGGAAGTGTTACTTAGTGTACTGTTACTAGATTGAAGTTTTTTTTTGCTACTGAAGTTTTCGATAATTCTTATTGGTTTTTGACTCAATGTTGATGTTACTATTTCGCTAGGGTTAAATTTATAAAATGTAAACTAAACCCAAAAATGGAAATGATATTGCATACTGAATTGGCCTCTTCTTCTAGATACACATCCTTTAGGAATTGTTTTATTAAACCATGTTTATTTTAGTGGGGCGACACATTTCATTTAAATATGTCGATTTTATAAAAGCGAACTTTTGTCAACTTATCGACTGGATTAACTTATATTCTCTTGTGAAAACAACCTCCATAATTTGCGTGGCATTATCAAAGCTGGTAAACAATAGATGTAAAGTAAGTGATTTTTTAGCCAAAATCTAGACTAGTATGAATTACAAACGTTAACTAATTCTGATAACTTGCTCAGTTAGACTTAATAACTTAAACAACAACCACCTTTTGATTGTAACTTTATTTATCGTATGCTGTTGGATAAATCAGTGTATCGAAAGAAATATCAGTCATCTTTTAGTAAGGTATAAATATCATCAAATAATAACTATATCTTGTGGAATATAAGGCAGAAAAAAATCTAAGAGCAAAGGAGGGAAGAAGGCAAAAGGCTAGACCCCACTGTACATTGTTAAGTAACTGACTACAGTTCCATATTGGAAGGAAGGAAAAGAAACATACCAATTACCTTATGAACAATAAATTAATGGACCTATTTTTTGTTTCTATTAATATGATATAGGGGTCGCATGGCACCAATCTTCTCTTTCCAAAAGTTGGCGGAGAGCATAGCTTCATCATTTGAGCGATATAGTATTATTAACGGATTTACTTATTAGTTCAGGCTAAACTAAACTTATTTTGTTTTAATCGCACTGATTTTTGTTAGATATCCATGAACTTTTTAATATGCTTCGATTACCTAAAGGCTAAAGAATACTTAACATACATATTTCTTTTTTTAGTTTTTAGCATTTTTTTTCGTTCTGAAAACTGTTTTTCATATTGTTGAAGACATAAGAGCAACGCAATTAGCAATTCAACAGATTTCGAAAACTTACGTGATGCAACGGGTAAAGTGGTTCACTTAAATACGTGTCTTCTATCACATTCAACGTTCAAGTTGATGACGAAATGTTTGTTTCTGTAATGATGTTTTTTTTTTTTATCAACTACCTAATTTTTCTAATAAAGGCTCAGTCAGAAGTATGGACTAAGAACATGAATAATTAACTATTTCATATAAAAGCTTATATTTCGTGTGAAGAGAATATTTGATTTTGGATGCAATTGTTAACATGGCATCTTGAAACAAGAGTGTTTCATACATTATCGTGATCATGAAGAGAAGAAAAGAATCTCGTATTGGCATCTTTTACCAGTATATGACAAGAAAATAGAAAGAAAAATAACTAAACCTTTGAAATTAAGTTGTACAAAGAATGTAACAAAGTGTCGACAAATTTTTGTTTTTATTTTTATTAAAGAACATGTAAGCAACGTTTAAAATAAACGATTGTTTATGGTTCATAGTATCAATATTTTATTTGAAACCATGTCAGTAACGCTCCATTATATGTAGCAAAACGTCTGCAAAAATCTGCTGAACCAGACATTCATTATTTATATAAATGTTTCACATACATCAGAATTCACGGTATGCGATTGTAACGTCTTTACAAATTAGTATTATACTAATGTTTACATTAGTAACGTTCACAAAATGGAAGCATAAACAACCAGCTGCTCGAGTTTTTTTCAATGCGAATGTTCATTATAAACGCTATGAATAACAACAACTGCTATGAGTTGCGTATGTAAAAAATTGTCGGTAAAAAAAAAAAAAAAAAAACCTGTCTCTCTTAAAGACTACATATTTTAGCTAATTTTAGTCGGTGCAAATTAGTTTATGTAATTCGTGTTCTACAAGAACATATACTTCTTCTTCTGTTCATTTATTACGTTTGTACTAGGACTCACAGTTGACAAATACGTGTTGATCCTACGTGGCACGGTTAAACGTTGCTGATCGGTGAATATTATTATCACACATTCACACTCATTATTACAACGTTAAGTAACTAATTATACAACGTTAAGCTAAAATGACCCCAGACTTTATCATTTACAATCGATTAGTGTCTGGGTTTTGGACTAATTTACAACCAAAAAAAGAAAGAAAAAATAAATCTTAATTGCACTGGTTCGGGTTAAGGTCAACTCGACAACCGAGTCAACTCGCTACCAGCACTGATCAGTTTCCCAATTTCGTCCGCCGTAACTACCGAAACCAGAGACACCGACAGTCAACGGCCGGGAAGGACGAAGGCTCATCCGATCATAAACGGCGCGTTTCTCAGGATCAGAAAGCGTGCAATACGCCGCGTGGATCTTCATGAAATCGTCCGCCGACGAGCGATTTCGACCGTTTCCAGCGACGTCGGGATGGCAGATCCTGGCTAGCCTCCGGTAAGCCGACTTGACCTCCTGGCTCGTCGAGCTGGCCGGAATCTCAAGGATCTCGTAGAGTGACAATCGCTGAGGGATCTGGCGCAATCTCGGGGATTCCTCAGCGCAGGTGTAGGAGGAGGAAGCGGTGGCAGAGAGAGATGGTGAGCTCCGGGAAATGCGAGACGGTGGTGAAACAGGGGGGAGTAGCGGAGAAGAAGAAGAAGAAGAGGACAGAAATGGAGGAGCGAAGAAGGTTGGAGAAGAAGAAGAGAGCATCTTGAGACGGTGGAGGTTTTTTAATTTGGAAAGTTCCGATTTGGTTAAATGCAGTGTGATTGAGAGGAGGGAGCTAAACAAACAAAGAGGAGGTTTAATTTATAGGAGAAGAGGTGAGATTAGACGTTAATTGTTAGTTTAACTTAATTATTCCGTGAGTGCGATTAAAGATTCTTGTCGGGTTTAGCTAAATCGAACCGGGTCGGGTCGGGTCAGCTCGGGTCGTTTTCGGTTCCTAAAGCTGAGTCAGCCAAAAAGCTTATCCAGTTGGAAGTTTTATTGGAGGAAGCGATAAGAATAAAGTAAATGAACGAACGAACTTTTGAGAGAAAGCGAACGAATGAAGTAAATAACACATTTTACTATTAAGGCTTATTTTTTTCCCTTGAATTATTATAGATGTGTATGTTGTTTTAGATAGAATCCAAATAAAACACCAAATCAACACGGATCTAATGGATAATCTAATCAACTGAATCATGAATTCTGAATCCCACAATTTTTTTTTTGTTTATTTTATTCACCAACTTAATCCGAAATGAGTTGCTCTCTGTCTCTCTTGATGGTCCACTTCAACCTAAATCTGATCATTCTAATCTCTAAACACCACAAAAAAGTATTCAAACATGGTTTGGCATTTGCGTGTGCCATCTCTCTCACACTAACACCTAACAAGCGCTCTTTTGACACTCCAATAAAACATGCCAAATACAATGCATTCTTCTTTTTGTCGAGATACATTAATGCATATTTCATTTCTGTTGATGATAATAACGATTTTGTTATGTCTTCTTCTGATCTAATCTTCATAATAAACACACAAGAACTAATTAATTCCTTGCACATTAACTCAAACCATAAATCACAAGCACGTGTTTCATAATAAACTCATCACTACATCATGCATTGTTCTAACTTTCTGTACGAATATCGATTTCTTTGTCATTGTTTATAAATTTTTTTAATGAAAATATGTTACAACAACACATCAAAACGTAACACTCTCCAATCCCCAGCCTTTTTTTTTCTTTCTATACAAAAATTTCAAAAACTTCTTTGATTTTGATTACTCTCGTTCCTTTTCAATACTGCAAACTTCTTTAATTTAGACCTTCCGAGTTATAAGATAACCAGGAGGGTTTCTAACATTTCTTGATTTGATACTTGCAGTTCTCAAAAGTCTACGGAACTCATGGAGACTGATTTTACCATCATTATCAATATCTGCTTCTTCAAGAAGTGGCTCAATGGATCCTTTCAAGCCAGTGTGCTGCAAAAAGAAACAAATAAAAACACTTTAATAGTGTGACATTAATAATTACTTATATAAGAAACACATATATATATATGATAGTATGTAATATAATATGTTACCATCCGAAGTTCCTCGGCTGTTATAAATCCATCTCCGTCTATGTCGAATTTCTCAAATGCTGCTCTTGATCTCTGTTGCCACTTCTCAGAATCATGCTCCTCTAATTGGTTTACGTGTAACGCAGCAGCAACAAACTCTTCGAAATCCACAAAACCATCTGTATTGCTATCAATCTGCATGAGACAAACACAACTTTTAGCTCATTCAGACTGATGAATCTCATCAGAGCTACAAATTCACATACATACCGCTTGAAGAATCTCGGCAACTCTTCCATCTTTAAGCTTCCATGGATGATCTTTCGCAAGAGCCTAATAGAAAAATGAATTAATGTCAAGTTTATAGTATTTGGTTGGTCGCATTTTGTGTTAGTGATTGAGAAGCTTATATAGTTTATATTTACAATATTACCTGTCTCATCTCTTCAAGGCTAATAGCTCCATTCTTATCAACGTCAATAGCATCAAACTGGTCTCTAAGATCAGCCAATTCTTCCTCATCAAGTGTTGTTGCCAAAGCCTAAACCCAAGAAAAGAAATCATAAGATAATTAAAAAAAATATATCAAAACCTCAAATGAAACACAAATCTTTGTTCTTGATTACCCTTAGAGCGAATTGCTTGAGGCGGCTAAATTTCACAAACTGACGCATGTTGTTGAGAACAGATATGTCAATGGGAATCTCAGATGCATCTCCTCCTTCTCTAACCCATGGATGTGCTGTAAACCAAAACAATCCCAAGAAGATAAAGAACAATTAAAATGATGGACAAATTGTGTTAATAAACACTGATTACGTACTATATGCTTACATAGTGCCTGTGCAGCTGTTAATCTCGCTCTCGGGTCTTTGACTAATAACTTCTTGACAAAATCTTTGGCACTGTTGCTAATGTTTGGCCACGGTTTTCTTCTGAAATCAGGGTTGTTCTTCAAAACCTCCTTGAAGATGCCATCTTCAGTCTTATCCCAAAAAGGTCGTCTCCCACAGAGAAGAATGTAACTGATAACACCGATACTCCACACATCTGATTCTGGTCCTGATCTTCGTTTCAACACTTCAGGTGCTACGTAATACGCGCTCCCTACGATATCATGAAACTTTTTGCCTACATTGTATCAATATTGTTGTCACATAAAAGTTAGGTCAAAAGAGTGATAGATATATCAAGACACAGCATTTGAAATCTTTTTGCAAACAAACCTGGTTTTATGAAGTCTGATAAACCGAAATCTGTAGCTTTTAGAGCCGAGTCTTCTTCGGTTGATTTGAACAGAAAATTCTGATGGAGAAGAAGACTTGTAAAAAAAGAAACCAACTACACATTCAAAAGATGAGCTAGGTTATTAAAAAATACCTCTGGTTTCATATCACGGTGAACCAAACCGCGCAAATGACACTCAGCCGCAACTTTAAGCATTTGTCTCACTACCACCGCCGCGTCTCTTTCACTGTAACGGCTATCTTTCCTGGAAACAGGCAACAAAAACAAAAGCGTAAGTAAAATTCAGCAATACACAGAAATTTGTATTTTACTCGGATAAAGCCTTACTTGGCTAATATCCGATCAAGCAATTCACCACCCTCGCATAACCTGAAGAACAATATCATCATCAAAGGAAAAACTAATTAGCAACAGAGTAGACGAAAAATATTTTGCCGTTTTTGTCTTTCTTGTAACGCAAGCAAGAAGATGATAATAGAAACAACATGGTCTTTAGGGTTTAACTCACTCCATGACTATATAAACAGAGTTCTTGTCTTCGAAGGCATTATAAAACCGAACCACGTTTTCATGTCCTGTTAAAGCTTGTAGTATCTTCACCTCTCTCTTTACATCTTCCACAGCTATCGGAATTGTCATCTGCCCACCAAATCAAATCCATAGCTTAGCCTCAAGAAACAAGCAAAAAAATTCCATATTTGAAAAAACAATATCGTTGAACTTTGGTGAAAAAAAGATTCCTAAATTCTGAAGAATCTTCAATTAAATTAGAAAAAAACTGGAATGTTTATTCTAACACAGAAACAGCCAAAAACAGAGAATCTTCATGATTATTGATTGATAAATGATGGCGAAATGATTACCTTGGCTTTATCTATTTTCTTAACAGCGACACGATCTCCGGTTTTTTTCTCGGTAGCGACATATGTATAACCGAACTGGCCATGTCCGAGCAGTTTTCCGATGGTGTAACGGTTATCGAAATCTTTCGCGTACCCAAAATCGACTCGCTTACCGTACGGGATCGCTTCTCCGTGTCTCCTCCCGTTGTTATTGTTAACCTTCTCTCTCGTTCTCCCGTGGTGTGGTGGCGTCTGTCGCGTCTGCGTGTTCGTCGACGTTTTCTTAGCCGCGGTCGACCGTCGCTGTTGGGTCGTCGTCCTATGGTCTTTCTGGATCGTTACGGCCATGAATGAACATGGGGTTTGGTGTGGTCTTGGTTTAGCCACCGTGAGAGGAGGAGTCCGGGGGCTGCGGTTGCGGCGGCCGGAGACTTTGGCGGAGGAGAAACAGAGACCCATGGTTTTGAGGTTTCGGTTTCTTGACCCTACGCGAGGAGGATGTTTTCTCTGGGGAATTTTGTGGCATTAATGAATAGAAAATGAGGTCGCCATCGTAACAGCATTGCCAGACAGAAATTTGTGCGAAATGTAAAGAGAGAGGGAAGAAGGAGAAACTTCGTTAATGCGTTGGCAAAGAAAATAGACTTTTCTACATGGAACAGTTTTTTTTTTTTTAACAATTTGAGAAAATGACAATTTTAGGTTATACAATAATTGAAACTTATGTCAAAATAAATGGAATTATCAGAGTTTTAAAATGTAAAGATATTTCGTATTTTAATGGATTTTTTTATATGAATGGATGTGTGTGATCAAATTGATTCAAATTGATTCAAATTGATCAGAGACATACTTTGGTAAACAGGGACTATTAGATTAAATAAATGGATCAAAGTAAAATAACTCTAGTTGCTGAAGCTGCATGGCCTTAGTTGCTCCCTCCAAAACTTGAAAACCAAAAAAACATACGAACTAAAATAAAAAGCCAAACTAAGGAATTGTAAAACAAAAAAAGAGAAGCGAATTCTGAATTCATAAATACCTCACAATTTCTAGTTTTGACCATGTTATTATTGACAAACTGCTTGCAGCTTGTGCCTCGTCGTCATAAGATTTGATGAGAGAAATGAGGGAAACAAAATCATTGTCGTCGTCAGAGTTGCTCATCTTATCCGGCTCCTGCAAACAAAACAAAAACAGCAAAATAGTTTTATTTTCACACAACTTTTGTGAATGAATCATGAATGAATATATATATATATATATATATATATATAACAACTTACCAAACGTGACATGAGGGATCTACATAGTATGATAGCCTCAAGATTCCTGCGGCAAGACTCAATGCTCCCGTATGCTCTACTACCTAAACCAAGCCGCCTCGCAGCTCTGGCCAACTGCATAATCACAAACTTGTTGTTCGTGTATATAACAAAATCACCCAAAAAAAAAAAAAAAAAGACAAAAACAAAAGATTACCTCCGTCCCGGAAGATGTGAAGTAAACTGTATTGATTACTACTTGAGGTGTAGGTGGCTGGCTCTTCCCCAATTTTTTCAAATTCAGCAATCAAGTTTGGGATGTCGATTCGATCTATGTCATGACCCATCCAAACTTGTCCAAGGAGAAGGCCACAGATACGGTCGGAGAGATCGGAGAAAGTAGGTGCTGTTCTGTCCCCACAACCATGATCCAGAGCAAGATCCTCCTCACTAGGTCGAATGACAACGGAGATTGAAGCAATTTCGACCAGCCAGTCAGTAGCAATTAACCTCACACCCAACTCATAAGAAGAAGCATGTTTTTTGAAATCAAGGAAAGCAATTATCATGATTTTTTTCTCAGATCTGAGAAACTAGGGTTGTCTGTATTGTAGGAGACGATGTCTCGCGTGTAATGTACGACCTCTCTTACGGCGATGGGCCAATGTCGAGTCCAGGATTTAAGTTGGGCTTATCGCATAATCTGAAGAACAATGCCATCATCAAAGGACAAACTAATTTAGCAACAGAAGGGACAAACAATATTTTGCCGTTTTGAATTTCTTGCAATGCAAGAAAGAAGCTGATAATAGAAAGAAGATGGTCTTAGGGTTTTACTTACTCCATGACTGATAATAGAAAACAGAGTTCTTGTCCTCCAAGGCATTATAAAACCGAACCACATTTTCATGTCCAGTTAATGCTTGTACTATCTTCACCTCTCTCTTTACATCAAATCATTTCCATAGTTTGTATTGTATGTGTGTCACTGATCAATTGTATTGTGCATTTCTATATCATTGGTTGAGTTGTTTTTAATTTGAAAGCAAAAATGTTCCATGATCAAGCAAACAAGACGAGGTTGCTATATGTCGACGGAAAAGTTAGTACGGTGATTGCTGAAAATAATATTCCAATTTATCCTGAAACAAGCAGATTCCTCGATTTAATCGCTCAAATATTCATATTAGATCAAATCAAAAATAGCATTTTATCAGTGTTTTTCAGGCTCTAGAATTTCTCAAGTTAAAAACTTTGCAGAGAGTAGAGAAAGTGATTTCATGAGGAGAAGAGTAAAAGATGGAAGTTTCTTAGTTAGTTTGCTCTTTTGAAGCAAGCTTCTGCACGAGCTTCATCCAACTTTGCTGAGAGCTCTTTCATGAAACAAGTGCTTGTTCCATGGCTGATCCGAAGAATGTCAAATGCCTTAGTCAGTGAACTTACCGCATCTTCGGTTTCCTCTAGCAACCTGCAACACAACAAGCATGCATTTTTAGTCAAACATTAGTTTGTAAGTTTCTACAGGCACACAATGGATCAGAATTTGTATCTGCAGGCCCATGGATTCAGTAAAACCAGAGAAAGGATAACAGAAGTTTTGGTACCATTCGAGTTTTCCCTGGGTATACAACTGCAGTCCAATCAAAGGATGTGTTGCTGGATAAACTCCTGCAACGATATGAACAAAAGTAAGCACAAGTAATATAACCACCAAAAGCATTTGGATGATTTTTACAACTATATAACTCTCTGTTACATCTCTGCCAACTTTGTTAACAGCTACTCAAGCAAGATATGTAGTTGTTTCTGTATGCAACTAGTTTGCACAGTAGTTCTAAGAAAATGCCAATAGAAAATGACATACTTAGGTAAACAGGGACTATTAGTCTGCAGTAATTCAAAGCTTCTCTCCAGTTTTCTACTTCCATCAGCATCTGCAAAACAATTCATAATCGCAAGTTTTGGAAACATGTCTTATCAAAATCTGTGCAACTTCCAAAAGTATAAAGCCTTCTTTCCAAAGGAGACGTACCTTGAGAAGTTTTTCACGGGTTCTCATTAAAGTGATGGAGAAAGAATGGAAAAGCCTAGCTTGTAGTTTCTCCATTGCCTTGTATACTGAAATAGCGTCTTGTTTATCTGAAATTGGTCAAATATTCTCTCAGTTCACTTGAAACACAGCTCAATGTGACCAAGATCACTTTAGCTTGTTCAGACATATAAATGCAGGCATTGGGGAAGCAAAGGAGGAAACATATACTTTCTGCGGAAGGAGATGCAGGAGCATTCTCTGAAACTTTTTTGACATCACCCGCCAACTTTTTAACCTCTTCCTTGCTCCTAAGAAGAGTGCATTTCTGGCAAACAAAGCCTCTTTCATCTGCAAAACCCAAACAAAGGAGGATGAGGGAGAACAAGAATGTTCTTGGACACATAAACTATGTATTCAAATCTTTACAAACCAGGATCACGGAGTAAGAAACCAGTGCAGTTCTCATTGGCACAACGATAGCCTTCCAATATTGCACTTTCTTCAATATCATGAGGTGTTCCCTTAGGTTTTAAAAATGTTGTAAGAAATCTTGAATATTGAGTGGTTAAGTGCAAACTCCATTCGTTATTAAGTGAAAGAATTAGTGACTACTTACAATGTTACTGCATCGGGTGCACTCACAATGGAAGAGGTACTGTTCTTTCAAAGACTTCTGCCGAGTCAGAGTGCTTCCAGCGGTTTCAATATAGCTGATGGTTACCTGATCAAAGACAAAGGACCTTAACAGCTATATGTCAGTGTGCTTACTAGCATGTACGAAAGTCAAAAGATGAAACAAAACAGAACCTACCTCTGAATCTTTCGGTATGTGCCCCATAGCTCGAACAACAGCCATCTGTTCTTCAAACACCAAAATCGCATTGGGAGCGCAGCTACATAAGTAAAGAGTTAAGCAGGAAACGAACTGGTTAATGATGGAAACAGAACATGAACAAAAGAGATCAGTGAAGAAATTACCTGTGATTAATGATGGAAACAAAGGGATACAATCCTATCCCCTGAGGTCTCAATTCACTATCACAAATGCTATGAGCATTGCATGAGAACTGCCATCAGAAGAAACGAAAGTAAATTAAATACTCACCGGTAAACAACATTCCAGGTTTGAAGATTAACACAAGAAACTCACTCATTGTAGCCCAATAGATAGTTTATATACTCAAATATATCAAAGTGACCAATCTCTTTTATCCTTTGCTAGCATTTCATTAGTTTTCAGATACCATAATACATAAACTATAGACAACTATTCAACGGCAGCAAGGAAGATTTGTTTGTGTCAAGCTAACATTAAAAAGAACACACAAAAACGCTGGTGAAGTACCTTTGAAAAGTTCTCAGCAATCTCTTTTAGATCAATACTAGGAAGCTGAAGAATCAAGTTCACAAGATTAGCCATCTGTGCATACAACATCAGCTGCTTCTCATCAAGCTCAGACATGTCTACCAAATCAAAAGGTTAAAGAAGACAAAAAGAATACGCAAAAGAAGATTATCAATTTCACAAAACTAAAGCCCAAATAGAGAAGGATACGAGACACCAAAGCTTCCACCAAACTGTAATCGTCTGTTGTCGTGATTGGTATGACCTGGACCACATAAATACATTAAGAACTTAGTATACATAGACTATATCTTTATATATTTACACTATACCAGACTTCTTCTCCACATTTCAACAAAGTAAATCAAAGCAAGAAGTATGATGAATTTTACCTTTTCATTTTGTAAATTCCTCTTGATGTAAAGTTTCAGCATCATACGTATTGTAGGAGTCACAAACTTCCGTTTCTCCTTCTCAAGTGTAGAGAGAGCTTTGCATTCATGGCGATGCAACTTCCACTCTGACTTCTGAGAAAAGAATCAAAGAAAGCCTCTTTACAATACGAATCAATCAATCATCAATTTCTAATTTCTCCAGATGAGAATCAAATCAACTGATACCTGGCATGAGCTCCCACAGTACCAAACAACTTGACAACCAGAACATTTCTTAAGGTTGTTGGTCTTGAAACATCCGTCACATCTCGATTCCGGCGAGCTATTGTTCGGAACACAAACATATGGCTCTTGGCTTGTAATCACTTCTCCTGAGAAATCCAAGACCTCACTCTTAAACAAATTTCATACGAAACCCTAAAAACCACTACCCGCAAGAGAGGGATATGAAACCTGGAACGAAGTCTCTGCCAGTGAATAAAGAGCGGCCTTTTTGTGGGAGATTGCAAACGCTTAAGGAGCGATCTCGTAGAAACCTCTGCAAATCCGCCATTAGCGCCATCTCTAGTAAGCTGAGTACCGATAGGTTTCTAGAACAACGGTAACTTTCGATTTTAGGTTCTCCGATTAACCAAACTTATATGATATCGACTTTGATTAGTCGCATTGTTCGTTCTTTTCAATTTTGAAAAAAAAAAAAAAAAAAAAAACCTTTTTGGATAAAGTTTGGATTTTTGGCGTATTAACCAGTAAACTTAATTGTTGTGTCGAAATGTGTAGCTTTTGATGTGAAAGGAAACATTTTTACCTCTCAAGACATTTGCAAGAACACAAGGAACGTCAAAGTTTAACAGGTTCAAAAGTACATTTTATAGCACAGAAAATGTTAATACTAACATCAACCAAAAGGAGTGAGTATGATTAATACATTACACAGAGTTATTATATTTACAAACCTAATGAATAATGTCGTTAGCTAATAGCCTAATAGCTACCATTAAACTAGAAACAGTGAAACTCGGATTTTGAAGTTAGAACCAAGGATGCCATGTTGGATCCATCATACATAAGTTGCGAGGAGACAAAGCTGCCTCCACCAACTCGTTCACTCCTCTTTGCACCGACTGCGGCGGATCCACCGTGTTCTCATCCTACATAAACCAAACCCATATATGATGATGATGAATGATAATAAATAATGATGAATGATGATAAATGATGATGAATGATGATAAATGATGAATGATGATGTTGATGAGAAATAACGGTGATGCATCTACCTCTTCGGAGAAGTACTGTGGTGCTATTCCTCTGATCCGGCCAATGACATCTTCCACATTGGAGTTAACTTTGTGCTTAAGCTCGGCTGAGTTCAGTGTAGCAATTCCTCCAACAGGAGGGACCGGAACACCGAGAGGTCTTCTCCCAAACCAAGACAGCAATTCATCGCGGAAGAACATAGCCAGTTGATACCGAAGATGATCGTTTTGCTGAAAAGAGAATTTCAGAAACAGAGATCAAATCAATGGCTTCTTGTACCATTTATTAGCTTCTTATTCGGATTATCATAATTCATCACTTTACCTTGGAGGAGATTACTGCTTGAGCTGCAGAACACATAGATGACATGAGAAGACCTTCGACTCCAAACTGAGAGAAGAATGACTGCATGTTCCTTGTGAGACGGAAAGGCACGGGTTCGTTAAACTCTATCATCCCGTTGGCGTCATAAGCAGGGTGAAAATCTGTCTGAAACATCTTCCCTGTGTTTTTGGCAAACAAGACCTTGTTGGGAGACCTCCCACCGATTTGGAGCATGAAGGACATGAAACTGGAGACAGCTAGCTGGACTGCGAATTGCTTCTTGAAAGCCCACATGTGGCTTCCGCTCATCAGCGTCTTGTACATGTACTGAGAGAATATGCTCTCATTGACCAGGGTTTTTGTGATGTCACTGTATGCCTGAAAACGAAGATCTACTATCGCCTCTGCTGAGACTTGCCCTGATATGGCTTGATTGAGTTGCTCCTTGAAGTGGGTAATTGGCTGATCTGGCTCTCGGTCGTTACGTGCACAGTGATTCTCGTACACCTCAAGGAAAGTGTTGTACATGAGATCATCCTCAACCATCCGGACCTGAAACCAAATATGTTGTTTAAAGACCATGCTAAGAGGGAGAGAAAGAGATAATTCTTGAGATTGAATATTTTAAGATTTGAGGGACATCAAATCTGAATTTATGGTATAATGTTCACCTGAGACCAGACAGGAATGATGATTGGAGTGTGAATTCCAATGTGTCGTCTTCTTGATTCCTTATGCTTGTCAAACATTTGGTTCATCACACGGAAAAGCTGCAAGATGCGTTCATCGCTTCTGGCATTAGGCGTCAATGATGTCTGGACTATAAAATGCTTCTGGGAGCCATCTGAGCCAATAAGTGTCAACCGCCTGAAGCTGCTTCCATGCCTTCTAACGATAGGTACGTCTGCTCCGACCCTATCCAACTTTACTGTATGATCAGGTGCCACTTCCTGAATAGTTGAGCATACGGTTAGTTTCACAAACAGATCTAAGAATTATAAAAGTTCCATTGAAGACTAAATTAACAGCAAGCGAAAAGTAATTAAAGTTACTTTCCGACTAAATTTTACCTGGTCAGCAAAGTACTGCCCTGGTATCTCCACATCAACAACATTGAAGTCACGCAATACTCTGCTCTCATCTTCCAGTCTCAACACAGCCGGAAACCTGTCTTCAACATTGCTTTGAAGAATATTTTTCCACGTTTTCAGTCGTGTCGTCAGCTCAGCGAGTGTGCTCGGGAATGTAACTGTACTTTCTGGATCAAGGTGACGCTCGAAATCTTGTTTGTACTCTTTCACAAATTCGACATGCTTGGTCACAGCATCTGCTGAGAAACAAGCTCTGCAGACACCCGACAGTTCTTTTTTCAGCGGTTGAGGAACCTCAGCAGTGGTAGCAGTTGGATACTTGTAACAACGATGCAACAGAGCATTCACTACTGCGAGCAATCTTTCTTCTGGTAATGTAACAAATCTAGAACCTATTTCCGTTAGAAGAACCTGAAAAGGAAGATTACTTGCTTAGATCATCCAAACAAAGAGGAAGGAAACTGCATTATTAAGTCAGAATCTGAGTCGAAGCTATTTCCTTTTTCCAGATATTACTAACATCATTGATATATTTACAAACAAAAAGTAATATTACCTCGAGTTCACTGGCTAAGTTGTTATGTTTACTCCTAAGAGCTTCCATAATATCCTTGGCAGCGTCAAAAGCACCCGCAGCAGAAATTGCCAAGGATGCACCGTTCCGTCTCGCTGCATTGTCATTGTTGTCATTGACAGTAGAGCTGCTTTGATGCATAGGTTGATCATTCCCGGGATGGGCATTGTTTTCTGCGGTGGAGCGTTCACTTTCTTGCCCATGTGGGTTCCCACTGTCATGGTTTCCACCAGCTCCGCTGACTTGAGCGCCTTGATGGATTTGCGTTTCTGATGGTAAATTGCCTCCACCTTGACCCGCTACACCAGAAGCATTTTGCTGCTGCATTCTTTGAGCCAAAACCAGTCTGCCAAGTTCTGACTTATTTACCGCATCACGTCGTTCCAGTAAGTACGTGCGCAACCAGTAGTAGAGAGCCTGAAACGGAAATCCTCAATACTCAGATGAAATAATTATAACTCACCATTTGGTAATACAGGCTAAAAGGTAAATTACCTGTGGGAAGACTGCAGCAATTTTCAACAAGACCAATTTGCAGTGGGGAGCTTCGCTTCTTTGTAGGGAAAGCAACAGCTGTGGAATCCAAGAAAGCCACACCCAGTGAGGAACTTGCTCCAAGTGTTTATCAAACACCCTGCCAACAGGCTCATTCGCTGTATCGAAGCTAAGAAGATAAAGAACACGAGCTATGTGACTTCTGGAATTGGAGACTCCAAATCTTATACCCTGAAGAAAGCAGCTGACAGCATATTCCAGCCAGATTTCATCTTGTGTTTCTTGGTATGCCTACAAAAGAGAGTCAAAATAAAAACTCGGGAATGTTAAGACATAAGAGCATATAAGAAGCAGAAGAAATACCATGTCACAATAGTTTCCCCAGCTTATCCATCCTTTGGGTAAATTCTTGAACAGGGTGATCGCATTGGAATAGGCGATATTAGCACCTTCGGTGTCATTTAATTTCAAATGAAAATCCCCTTTCAGACGAAAGATCTCTGCCTTGATCTTATCTGGAAAATACTCCAAATTTGTGCTATTGATCAGATTAAGACCACTAGCGCGCTCTCCCTTCATTTCCAGATAAGCTTTTGCCTGCTCTCTGATTTTAACAAAGGCTTCCTGCACTCACAAATCAAACCAAACAAGCTATCAATCAAACTTGGCAAAATATGAAACCAAAAAAAAAGAAAAATCAGAGATGAGCTCTGCCCAAATTTTGGAAAGATTAAAGATCTTGGAGTTATGTACCTGTACTTCCATTGTTGAGTGTCCATACATTTTCTCAAGTATCTGAACACAAACATCATAAAGCCCTTGTTTCCGAGCTATCCTGGCAAGCTTATTGACGTTCCACGCTTTGTCACGGAAACCAAGGTGATGAAGTGGAGAATTTGAAGCAGCAAAGTCCTTAAATGCTTCGATGACTACATTATACATTTCATTCCTCCACTGCAGCATGTCATACCAGACTGTCATATTGTCCCATTCATTTGGAGTCCTCAGCCTCCAAGTCTCAAGAATATCCTTCAGATCTGCATAACGATTTCCAGGTCCACCAACAGCAGCATTTCCTGAAACTTTGCTTCCATTTGCGATGTCAACATGAATTCTAGCAGACTCCTGAACCTCAACTAGTTGTTGGAATTGCTGTAGTAAAGGCACTCTAGCATGAACAGACATTTCAGGCAACTGCCACCACTGTTCCAAGGCAAGATCAACGCCTTTCCCAACTATGTTTTCCGCATCTCCGACACCATTTGAGTTTCTGTCATGAAGTGCAAAATAAGCTTGAACCAAGCGAAGCTTTGGGGTCTCTTCCACTTGTGCCTTTGGTATCACGTGATCCTTCAAATATGCCCAATCCGGTAGTTTCCAAAGACTATCAAGTAGTATTTCATAATTCTCAATGCTTTTTCCAAAATCTACCAGAGCATCCCATTGACCAAGCTGAGTTGCACAGTGAAGCCACTGCTCCTCCCACAGACACATTTCAGCCTTAGGGACTGTGTTGTTATATGTGCCTTGGGTTGCCTTAACCATTGCCTGATAAAAGAGGCTCTGAGAGCGCTGCCAAAAACCATGCTGAACTAATGAAAGTCCAGCTCTCGTTTCAGCAGTTATGGACCTCTTCTTCCACAGCCCAAATCTCATATCTTCTTCATTTAACAAACGATAAATCTCAGCAAGAGACTCAGCACACTTTGAGTCATTCATGAACAACATCACATGGCTCTCTAGCAACGCCAAAGCAAGATGCCATGCGTTGTACGTTTTCCCAATATATTTGATAAGCTCGCTAGGCATCCTAGGCTGAGGGTGACTCAACTGAAGCCCTTCCAGAAGTGCTTGAACAACATTTGGCCGGTGTCCTTGCTGCTTCTTATGGTAGTCCTTTGACAGGAGAGAAATCATTGGTTTAGCCAAAGCTATTTGTTCTTCCTTGAGCAGGGTTACCCACACAATTGGAAATACCAAAACCCACAGATGATATGCAACATTGGCATCCGTGTGTGCCAGTTCCCTTAAAGGTATGACAACATCAGCCACCTGCAGTTGAAATTCAAAACAGTTTTAAACTTCAGGATATTCTTCAGATTATCCCAAAATGATCAGGATGATAGATTCACCAAGGGAATTTTTATGATTAAGTTGACATTTTCGATCAAGCATAACGAACAGAAAGCACCATGATAACACAAAGGAGGTTTCAAATTATTCGTAAATCACCTGAAGTTTACTTGTCGCGCTCAGAAATTGCGCATGCTTCATAACAATGTTGTCAAACATTGTAGCAACTTCTTCAGGGCCCTCTAAGGTAGCAAGAGGTTGGTGTTGCATTCCAGGATTATCTGAAGGCAAAAGTGGCTGTACCCTGGCAGAATTTGGCGCCAAACTAATTGGCTTGTCCTCGACTAGGATAGCTAGAAGGAGATCAAGACCTTGTTTGAGCCAAAAAACATCACTTAAAGCTTCCCAGTCCTGGATTTGAATAATGTACTGCAACCGCGCAAACAAGCTTTTTCCAAGCGATTCGTGATATAACAAGAAGAACTTCCTTCTCATCTCAGGATCCCTTGCCCGTAAACCAAGCATAAAATGCCTTTCAACTTTCTGAGAGACCTCTTGTCGTAGAGCCAGAGGGTACCTATTCATTAAATAGATGAAAATTCTATTATCCCTCTCATAAAAGCAATGATGTGAATTAAGGGAAAAGAAAGATTAAAAAGCAAATACATACTTCGATGAATCAGCACAAAGTCCATATAATAGCTGAAGATACTTCTGATCCCACTCTTCCAAGGCATCAGATGAGAAGTGTTGCTTATCAATATATGAAAGCTTATTGAGAAAAGCAACTACATCCTTTTGGGTAAGGAAAAAACCAGACAACCCAGATGAACCTGTTTTGCTGAAATCTTCCTCAACCCACCTTTTTATCATGTCTAGTATGCAGAGAAGCACACTAACATCAGTACCCTTTTCGGAAAGCAACGTGTTCAGTATTTGCGTAACAGATCTTTTGCAGTCCGGTATAAGCATGACTGTTTCATCAATAAGTTCCAAGACCGACTTTATATTAGATACGACTGATCCAACATCAGCGCTTTGACGAGACGAAGTTACTGCAGAATCTGAATCTGTTCGTTGGCCCTGGAAATAAAATGAAAAATTCCTAAAGTAAGCCATAATAGGGGGAATGACTAGGTTATCTAGTCACTATCGAGTAGTATGGAAGCAAAGATAGACTACAGGAGCTATTAAAAAGGATAGAAATGATATCTTAAAGTTGAGAATATAGATGACAAGACCACAAAGAGGTCAGCAAATAACATAAAGCAAATGAGTCGGATCATCAAGGTGAAAATAGAGGGGAATTGGTCTAAATCTTAAGATTTTAAAAGAGATTAACGAACGTCATTGGTGAAAAGCTGAAAAGATGCTTAGGAGATTCTAATACTCACTAATGTGGAAAATGCCAAGTGAGCTTAATAAGAAGAAAGCAAGCAGTATGGATCTTAGCACAAAAACAGTTTATTAAGTAAAAATAACGTGAAAAGTAAGAATAACGTACTTGTCTAGGATGAGAACCTACTGCTGATCCCAGGTCCCGTGCAAGGCGCTGAAGGATACGCACCAACACATATGAATCAACAAAGTTTTTATGTACCTTGGCCAAGGTTTTGATGACAAGAAGTACAAAGCTGATCGAACCAAACGAGATATCATCTCCTGAAGCTTGTGGAGCAGTGACAGCATTCACATGTTTGCTTATCAGCTCATTGACTTTCTGGTACAACAGCTTTATATCAGGAGGTGTACTCGCTGCATCCAATGGAAATGCGGTGAAGACCATCTTCAGCAAGGAGCATAACGATTTACCAGCATCAAGCATCTTGTGTTTGAAACACGGTTCAAGAATCTGGTGAAGAAACAAACAGTCAATCTTGTGAGCAACGGGAAAACAGCATTATTTTGTTACAAATACTAAACCTGCAGCAAGGCCTACTGCAGCCAGTATACCTGCGAAATCTGGCTGATGTTGTTCCTAATGAAAAGATGTGGCTGCTTCTCTAGAACTTTGTTCATGACATCCAATCCCTGAGCAAGTGCTGTTGACGGATCTGACTGAGACGCTGGCATGCTACTCAGCAATTTTTCCAAATAGTTGAATTTGACGTTCGCATTTGGCCAAACCTCCAAAGCTTGTGAAAGCAAATCTAATGCTTGTTTGTACATAGTGTTGGTTTCCTTGTCCTTAGGCTCAATCACCAATGCGACCTGTTCAACAAAGCAAAATATGTAAAACAATAGAGAAGCTAAAATAGAATTAAGGTCATGTCTGCTATATAAAACTCGACTAATAAATATATACACAAGTACAAGTGTATAAAGCCTTACTCTAATGAGAAAGTTAATGATCATTTCTTCCATGGCAGCATTTGGCTTGAATTCCTCATCAGGCTGGGTAGCAGATCCAGGAGTTTCTACATTTGGGATTGATGAAGGACCACCAGGTGACATGACACAGATTGACTGGAGACCAGGCTCGATTTTAACTCGTTTACTTGGATCTTCTGATGTGGCAGATCCATCTGTTGAACGCTTAGGATCAGCACCAGATGAAGTATGCATTTCATCAGTAACCTGGCTGGTTCCATCAGTATCAGTCACCATTTTCGTTTCATTCTGTCTCTGTCTTTCCCAGCTGACAACCAATCCAGCAAGTTCAATTGCGAGCCGCCTATTTTCTGCAGTAGTATTATACGGCAAACCTAGACGACTTAAGGAATTCACCATCTGAGGGACAAACTGTGCTCTACAGCTGTAAAAGAGATCTGAATGCCGAACAACAAGTAGGAAGATGTGGATCAAATTTGGAATCGAATGACCTTCCTCCACCAAGATTTTTTTGGTGTATCTTATCCAAATTGGCATGCGTGAATCTCCAAGAGGTAGCCTTTTAGGTAAAGCGGGCATTAGAATATCCAGAGCTTGCTTAACTAGCATCTTGTTCTCCGGTTGGCATGTCCGAAGAAGCGCAACAAAAACCTACATCCAATTGGCAAATTAGATAACTTCTGCTTAAGCTAGATATCAGAAGCTCAAGGAGATTCCTTTTTTATCACTTTTCAAGATTCTCAATAAACATCAGTGACATATCATAATAGCACGACAAATTTCAATGTTACCTGAAGAATTATTTTCTCAGGAGCCTGGTAAGCATCCAAGAAGTGGCAAACATTCACAAATGCCCACTGTTTACTGGCACTGTCTTCCCGTTTGAGATGATTCCATCCAAACTTAATGAGCTCTTTTCTATGATGAACCAAGTCACTCTGAAGATATTTCAGAAGCAAAGTTGCTAGTTGCAAAAGTTCGATTCTCAGAGGTTCATCATATTCAGCCGAAACCTACAAAAAATATCAAAGTGGAGATTTAACAAATCTGAACAAGCAGCCAAAAAATAAGAAAGAACATTAGTACAGCGTTAAAAGCAACCTACCTCTTCGGGTGGATCAAGAAGCCTCTCCACAATGGTTTTGACAATATCAGGGTCAATAACTTCCCAGGTTTGGCCGTTTTGGAAAGCATGGGAAAGCATTGGAAGAATAAGCATTTGCATTGCCTGAACTAAATGATCATGACCGAGTTGTTTCGAATGGAATAGGTTAAGAAAATGCAGGAGAAGTGCTCTTTTCATGTTGGGTGGATATCCTTCTGCAACCTGATGAATAGATCCCAGTTATTATACTAGAGCTGAAAAGTGTGACTGTGTGAGAACTAAAATGAACAGTGTACGAAATTGCAACTAAATCTCAGATACCTCAATAATGTAGAACTCCTTCAAAAAGGTGTAGTCAATGCGGCTATGGAACAAGAAAATCGAGAGAATATCAAAGAGAACATTCACTTCAGATTTTTCATGCCGTAGGTAATTCAAGAAGCACTTCACAAGCCATTTGCTCTCTTTCACCTGTGAGTTTAAGAAGGCAAAAGACTTTAGATTCCAACTTTTCAAAATATATTACATAACTCAAAGCCACAGATTAGAAGCAATCAAGATAAAAGAAACTACCTGAACTAAATTTAGCTCTTGCTCATTCTGCAAACGAGATATCCTTGAAGGTGATTTCCAAATGAGAACCAATGTATCAAAAACACTGCGGTTACTCTGCAGCCAGCTGGGTATCAGTTTCACCATTGTTTTGATAAGGTAGAGCCCCTGGAAATACGCATCCGATGCTACATTAGCCTTAGCTGATGCTGTGTTAGAACTCTCTGACTTGACAGAGACCAGATTTTCATCTCCAGCTGGAGGAGTTGAAGCGGCCGTGCTCATTGTAGCATCAGGTTTTGGCAAAATTTCAGGAAAGGCATATGAAAGTATCTTTTGTGGAGACTTTGCTAGTTCTTCTCTTAATGGTTGGCCCGCATCTGATCGGATTATATACATAAACCTGAGTTTTTTAAAACACAAAGTAGCAGCTGTCGTTAGCACATTCATCATATAGCAAAATGCAGTCGGTCAATGAAAACTTATCATAAGACATTATCCTCACCTTCGGAAATATTTCGGTTCACTCAATCTAGAAAGAAAATAATCAACAGCAAGGGCCGCATATCGATTCAAAAACTTGGTAAGTGGTAGACGGTATGGGCTATTAATCTCACTGTAAACTTGCCCCTGAGGAAGAGCTGCTTCTAAGTCGATGGTTAAAGTTACGAGTTCATCCAGAAATTTTGAAGCAGCCTGTGGAAGTAAGTGGAAGAGCTCGATAATAGCTGCCATAAAAAGAAAATAAAGAGTTGTCAGTTGTGTCCAAGTGAATCATCATATGAGCAGACATTGATTAATACAATTTCCAAAAATCAAAATTACCAGCTGCTATTTTTGGCTCTTCTCCAGCTTTCCATGATTTCTGGGACTGAGCAAGTTTCTCCGGTTCCAACCATTTTTTAAGGTGCTCCAGCAACTTTCCTCCTAATGTCACATTAAACCAATTTGACAGAAGCTCAAGAAGGCGTGCCAGACCTTGCAGTAAAGGCATACTGAGATTCTTTGTGTGCGCCAAATTAACTAGTATCGGCCTGAGGCTACTCTGAAGAAGTTCCTTGGGCATTCGTTGTTGATTAATAACCTAAATCAGAAGCAAATAAAGAGTTTCAAAAAAGCAAATAACTTTATAAAGAGAACAAAATCACGAAGATAAATATCACGATTAGACTCCTATGATAACTCCATTCATCGAATAATCAATCAGAGTCATCTCTCTTCGATCTTCTCTTCCTCACATTGCTATTTATTTCAACAACTATCCGAAAGATCTCCAAATTGAGTTAAGATAAAAGACAACTACCAACCTGTCTTAAACCCTCCTTAGCAACCGCAACGATTTCTGGTGCTCTACATGTTAAAGACTTGAAAAACATGGAAATTATCTTGGCACGTAGTTCATTGTGAGTTTGCGTCCGGAAATCAGTCCACGCCATAGTTGTGCACAGAAGCTCAATACAAGCTGTTCGAAGTCTGTTCAATGATGTAAGCACTTTAGGATTCATCAACTTCACAGCCCATACAGTTTCATCAGCCTCAGCTGTTTGTAATGCTTCTTGCAGAAAATTAACCAACTCTGGAGTCACTTTTAGAAGGGGAGGCCTCAATGCCAAGCAAAAATTCAGAGCTGCAACTGTTCCAACCTGTAAGGTAGATTAAATAAGGTAAGAATTAAAGACGAAGAGGAAGAGAAGATCGAAGAGAGATGCACAAAAGAAAAATAGCAATGTGAGGCACCTGTTGATCAACTGTCTTTGATCGGAGCGGACGCATTATAAGTGGCTGAAGCAATAGTTGGTACAAAGGCTCAAGCAACTCAGTTACCTCACTTCCAGTTCGGCTAGCCAAAAGTGCAAGGCAGTTCTGTACATTTTTCCTCACCGGGATGGATGCGTTAGGATTAAACAACTCTGTCGCAAGATATTCTACAACATCTTGAAAACTTTTTCTACGTGCTTCACTGTTTGCTTCGTCGACATTATTAACTACTCTTAGAATCTGCATAAGAACCTGACTTGTCTCTTCTTGCTCTTTGCTAGAATAAATAGGAAGCCGCTTTAGAACATATACCAGACCACGCACAATCTTTACTTGGAAATGACATAATGTTTCAACATTCACTTTCCCGACCAATGCACCTAATCCCATAACCCCTCCCATCTGCGCTTGCCATGTGCTCCCATAACACCCATGCAAAAGCCGAGGCAAAAGTTGTTCAAACACTGGTATTCGCACACTTGGATGGGGTGAATATACTGGATTTGTAGAAGGGCTGGAGACAATCATGGAAGCATTGTGACCACCCCTAGTCATCAGCACATCAGAATGTTTGACACGAGCAAGGAACAAAAGCGTTTCAGCAAACACATTTAATGCATCCAGAGCAGCTTTGGCGTGGAGCCTGTTTTCATCTGCAAGCACATCGACCAGCGCGTCTAAAAATATCAAAGGATCTAATTGCTTTAAGTTAGATGATCGATTACTCTTGGACCTGGAACTCGCCGAAATCACAGAACCCCCAAGTGAACTTGTACTAGTTGATGCATTTGAAGAGGTATAATCAGTATGCAAAATAATGGCAAAATGGCGGCAAATGTTTACAACAAAGTCATCATCCGGGTCGCTGAGATCTGAATCAGAACTGGCAGCAAGTAGGGTGATCAACAGTGTCTTGAAGATTGACTTCTCAGCCATTAACTGGGTCTTTGTTTTTACTCCCAAGTCAGCCTGCGACAGCAAAAAGACAGCCAACTTAATAAAACGACTACTTCTTCAGCATATTAAGCCAAGTGAAACAGGTCACACTACGATAACCTCTGCCATGCGGTAAGAAACTCGATATTTGACCAGGAAAGGGAAGTACAGATTAAAATTATAAGAATTATACATAAAACTAACCTTCATTTCCACCGATTCACTCCTGTGCCAAGATGGATCAACAGAGGAACGCAACAAAGATGATAACTGCCTGGGCGTTTGACCCACATCAGTGACACAGCCAGGCAAATTAAGCTGAGACAATAGGCATACACGGAGGAATTTTAGAGCCTGCTTTCTGTAGTAGATATCCATGCCATGGTTCCTCTGGATAACCGCTGCTACAGCAAGATTAATGAATTTGTCTAACGGCACCAGAAAAGGTGTGGATGGCTCAAATGTAAGAACTAAGCGGAGCCCATGCTCTGGATTATCTTTGCAATCAAGTGTAAGTGGCTCTTTCAAAAATCTTCGGTTGCGACCACCCAACTTTCCAAGGATTTGTAAAGCTTTTCCACCCCATGGATATGGCACAGGCCTCAATTGGGACCATAGTGCTAAGATCACTTCTGACATCACATTCGCCATGCTAGGCTCCAGAAAATCAGGATTCAGACTATCCACCCAGAATTCAAGGGTGCGTAACCCCAAGCTCACAAGTTCATCGCTTCCCCTCAAACAGAATACAAGAGGCTTCATGAGACGGGGAAGGTATGGCAATAAGGAGCTTAAGCGTGCAGGAAGCGTCAAACAAAGCTCTAACAAAAGATCTTTCATGTCCTCCCCAGCTGGACCCTCGAGCATTGTCAGAAGAATATTAAGACAAGGTAGCAGCATTGGAATCAAATCTCTCAGAAGCAGCTCATATTTACATCCAGCAAGGCCTCTGAACACAGTGCGGAGCAATTGCATATAACCAAGAGGTTTTTCAACTTCCGTAGCATTCTTCATGCAGACTTCCATAATAACAGGCACGTGGTGCTGTAATATTCTTTCGAAATCAGATGGTGTTTTGGTAACAGCCCCAAATATGCATCTAAACAGATGCAAAACTAGTTTTGTTGCATCTGACTCTGGATTCTTCAGAACATCAAGTTTGCTGCTCACTAGTAAATTAATCAAAACATCTGCAAATGGCTTGTAAACTTTGGGAGCTTGCAGAAGCGCTGCAAATATCTGAACCAGTTGGCTATTGTTAATCATGCACTCGAAAAGCTCCGGCATGCATAAAGAGAACATGTCCATTAGATCTCGAGGTTCCATAATAGCAAGAATCTGGGAAAAAAGATTAAGCATTTCCTTCTCCTCATCCTTTTCTTTGAAGAGAGCCAAGCAGTGGACGCCACTCCTTAAAACACCAGAGGCTTTCCACACCTACTTAAAGGCAGAGATTAGCAACGCACTATTAATGACTAGAGCAAACAATCTCACAAGCAATACCTCATCTTCTCTCATTCCTTTAAAACCCTGAGGAGCAGATGACTGTGAAGCAAGAGCTTGAGGATTCATCCCCTGGGAAGCAGGAGAAACCTTCAAGATTAATATACTTGCATAGAAAAACCAGACAACACTGATATTATTAGAGAGAACTGAGCACAAACCTGGGGTCGAGGCAAATGGGCATGGGTTATACTCCATATTATTGTTTTCATTCCTGAACACAAATCAGGGGGGAAAAACATATTGAGCTTCAAGTATAGAATCATAATCAAAATACTTCTATATATGAAAAACAATTCTGCCAAGATTCAGTACCCATGACTAGTGTCTTGATCAGATTCTTACAATCATTCACTTCTTTTGCATGTTCCACAGGAACCTGCAAATTCAAAACTGCCTGCAAGTAGTACGGTCTAGCAATTAATAAAAGCTGCTAGCTAATCCAATTGTTGGTCCAAACAAAATTTACGAAGTTATCAATAAGAATGCATAATGCTTTAGTTAAGAGACAAAAAAGCTAGGTATGAAATCTAAGAATCCAACTTAAAATTATGATACTGCCTTTTATCCAACTTGATAACGAAAGTGAACTATATATGTAGGAAAATAAGAGAACATTAAATTAGGAATATGAGTTTAAATATATACATGCGACATCACTTTGGCTGATAATTCGGGTTACTCACTATAATATAACACTCATCATTGAATATAACAGCCGCATTTACCTGAACAGGAAGTTCAAGCTTTGCCCTCAATGTGACCCGATCCTTGCCCGCCTCACCTTCCTCCAAAAGCTAGGTATCACAAAGCCAGAAATGGTAAAAAAATATTCAATAAAGTATGGAGTATATCATCAATGTACAGTAAAAACCAAGCCAACAGAAAGAACTCCGGAGCACAACATTTGATTTTGGAAAGCAACCAGGATTACCTGAGGAATAGTTCGCTTGAAAGTACTGAATTTCCCAACAAAGGCATCCAAGATACGTCCCTACATACAGGTGTTGGATGAGTTAACTTAATGGATAAAGAAGCCAGCTAATTCAAAATTGAGCTCTCCGGTAAATCTTTACCAGTAGAATTCGTGCTTCATCCATTGACTGCTGATCAACACCTTTCTCAAAGATTGGTTCTACCTGAATCCAGCACAAGTATTAAGTATTAACAGAGCTATGTTCAGAGACATACATAACCTAGTACGCATGTTTTAAGTAGTTTATCGAATTAAACAAGACAAGCACAGATGGCAATGAAGAATTACCAGATTTAGCATCAGCCGGGCACATGTTGTATGAATACTAAGAGTGAGGGTAGAATCGTGCATGTTTCTTGAAAATAGGTAGATAATCCGAGATAACTGCCACGTTTTTATAGATAATTCAGAGGAATGTTAAAGAAAGCACACTCGCTAATGTCAAGATCAACAATAAACACAGTTTAAAGCTATTCATCAGTAAGAACCTGAGAAAGAGAAAGATCTCCACGAACGTGGTGAACAATCTCCGCGAGTAGGCTATAAGCCAAAGGCCTCAAAGACTCGAAGCAAGCTCGGCCCGTTCCAACTAGCACCCTGACACAAAAGACAGAAGGAAAAAGGAAATACCAGACATAAGTCATTATTTGTTCACTTCAGCTTGATAGATTATATGGACGAACAAAAGGTCTGCTCGATTAAACAAAGAAGCTCCGTATAAATATGAAATTCAGATGTGCCTCATACCTCTCATCTAAAAGAGTGTCAATAAGAGGAAACAAGCCTCTCTTGAAATCAGTCCCAAGTACATGCTTTAATGAGACTAAGAGTTCCTGCATTTAATGAAGTTGAAATAAAATTACGTCACTGCAATCCATGGACGGTGTAACTCAGAATCTATACAAAAACAGAACAAAAGATTTTCCACCTTTCTGATAGATGCTGAATCTGAACAAGTCACAAGCAAATTCACAATGCTTTTGCATATGCTTTCTTCATGCGGCCGAATATATTCAGCGCAGCTTTTTAACAAATACGTCAAAAATGAAACCGTCTGCAAATAAACCATAAGAAAAACAAAAGTCAATATAAGTCTTTAACATTGCACAAAGGTTTGATTTCATCCCTGGAACAGAACCATTGTCTCACCTTAACCTGTGCACCTTTCAACTCTATGAACTGAGGCTTCAAATGTGCAGGGACATTCTCCGGTCCAGGGACAGATATTGCAGCAACCATAAGGGGAAGCAAGTGAGGAATATTAGTCTGAACAAGCCGACTATACAGCTGGAAAAGGAACATAACAACAAGAGGACTCTCTGTGATGATCTTGAACGACCGAGTACTCGGGTTAAGCTGCCCGTTCCCGACAGGCGCGGTAGGTGTAAGGGACTGATGATCAGAAGAAGTAGACGCCTCCACAGGCTTCACATCTTCCATCTTAACATTGTCAAAGAAATGGCTGACAGTGAACCTGAAAATCTGATAGATCTTGCAGACAAAGTCCAAAAACGGCTGGACCTCGTTCTCTAGCGTTGGCCTAAAGTTCCTAAGAAGGTCGAAGATGATCCGGATGCAGATCAAACCGTTCTCTTCGTTATCTGTAGTGAGCACTTGCATTGCAACTTTCAAGAGGTCTTGAACAAAAGGACGAAGAACCTCACTGTGAGGAAGACGGTTAAGGATCTCAACCACAATGTTACGCAGCTTGTGCTCCGGATTGTCGATAAACTGCGGTTTTGTGATCTGTAGAAGGATGACTGAGAATGCAGGGAAGTAGCATTTTAGGAAATTCAAGTACTCTGCTGTGTGAGCTATCTCTAGACTGTCTCTGACCTCCACTACCATCTCAAGCCTTGATTGAATAGCTACAGAGAAAAAAAAGAACAAAATTTAGCCATAGACAGAAAGAATTAAAAACTTTCAATTTTGATTTCGTAGTTAAAAACTGAAACTTGAACTTAGTCGAAGAAAGGACTAAAATTTATGACGAGAATCATGAAAAGATTTCAAATTTGAGGATCATGATATCTCAAAATCTGAAATTTGAATTGAGAGAGAGAGATTACGTAGGTCAGGATCGACGAGACGACGGGAGTGTTGCTCGAAATTCTGAATTGGACTCATGGTTGAAGAGAGAGGTGAGACTACACAAGAGGAGTAATTTACACGGCGGAGAAGTCGCCGACGATCACTGAAGCGACGGAAGTGCTAGACTAGGTCAAGGAGAAATGGAATTAACGAGGGTTTTTTACGAAAACTACTAGATTAGAGATAATTCTAGAGGTTTCCGATAGCAGAGAGCTACGAACGACTATAGAAGATGATGCTTCTCTCTAAGCAATTTTCCCTCTCATTTTTTTGTTGGGTTTTTGATTTTCTTCTTCTCTGTGACTCCTTTGAAGTGAGTCTGAGAACTCTCTCCTCCGACACAACACAATTCATGCGATCGCCGACTGGTTTTATCGTCCAATTTTTTTGTTTCATTTTCATATAATGGGCCCGAAATATAGGCCCAAATTGATTTTTAAGCCCACAATTTATATTTCTTTCTGTTGGATAAGAAAAGAGAGGAGAAGTGTTGTTATCAAGACGGTCACATTTTAGCTAACGAATATTATTAAGACCTAAACCAAATCCAATCATTTCAATATAATCTAACCAAAATTCAAGTGTAGTAAACGCCAAGAATCTAACACCCACTAACTACTATATAAAACAGCCAATTGATATATAAATTCATTAGCCGTGGTCATTAGTTCTCTTGTAATATGAATCACATGTTGATGGAGGGTACGTAGAAGGAGAGTTATGGGGAGTGAAGAAAACGGTTGTAGAAGCGTCTTAGGTGGTCGGGCGGAGATAGACACGAGAGCACCGTTTGGATCGGTGAAAGAAGCAGTAGCCTTGTTCGGAGAGAAAGTCTTAGCCGGAGAGATCTATGCAAGGCTTCGAGAGGTAACAATGTTCATATTATTATTATCACAAAGATTGTTGGAGGACATATCTAACATTTAACTTAAAATATTGTAGAAACTTATGTTTGAAGTATAAATGAAGGGTCACAGTAGTGTTATAACTAGTTACTAAATCTTTTGAATGCATTCGTTTTCTTTTCTTGAGACAACAAGTTTTCTTGTTTTTGTCTATATTTGACTACACATTGTTTATGGACTATTAATTTGTCCAGCTCTAAAATTAGGAATGTTGCTATCTAATTACCAATGTAACACATCCATGATCTAACTATTACAAACTATCGATCCATTCACGCATGTAGTTTTGACTTTTTAGGTTTTACATCACAACATGTATTTGACTGTTTCAGATACGGACAAAAGAAACAAATTCAACTCCGAATCCTCAATCGAGATTACGATCCCTAACACTCGAGCTTGAGCAGACAAAAGAAACTCTTACAAAAACCCTACAACTAAACACCATCCTCTCCAATCGAATCAAAATCCTAAGACAAGAACTCGAACATGGGAGGGAAGAGATTCAACGACTCAACAGGATGACGTCGAGACGCCTAGACAATCCGGAGATCGAGGAGCTCAAGTTCGTGGAACAAGATCAAACGAAGACGTCCAAAGACGTTGAAGAAGAGGTTGTAACGACGGAGGAGTTGGAGAAGAGAAGACTCGTGACGTTTGCTAGCTCGCCTTTACTGACACGTGTGATGTCAACCGTCGAGGTCGACGAGAAGGAGAGGAAGAAGAAAGAGAATGTTTTAGAGAGAGTTTTTTCGGTTAAGAAGACCAAATCAAAGAAGGGTTTTGCTCCGTTCATGGGTTGGTTTAGAGCAACCCGCGGAGGAGATTGATCAGTCTCCAATTATGCATGGTCGTCATTGAATATATGACTTTGTATTGTTTGTTTTGTAATATAGTAGTGCGATGATGACCTAATGTGTACCGATCTCGTTTAAAAATTTTGATGAATAAAATCTTCTATGGTATGACACTGATTGTTTAGTTAGAGATTTCTCTAAGATATAAAGATTACTTGTTTCATCAGACTGAACATGCATACAATTTTTCTGTCAACATTCAGATATATGTATATTAGAATAAGATCCGTGTGATACACAAATAAAAATATTAAAAAATGTTGCTGTAACAACTTATCACCAGAACTTTCAACACATAACAAACATTTACGTAAACTGGCAAATGAGAAATTGCAAAACATTTTTTCTGTTGATTTATTCTAATAATGTATATATTCACCGAATTATCCACATAACAGAAATAAAGTTTAGATTTCGCATCATAAAATTCAGCCAACAAAAAAAAGAGAAAATAAGGAAATGAACCAAACTGATCCAAACAAGTCTTTTAGTGAGAATTTCACAGAAAGGGAATCAAAGACCATGATGCTACACAAGCCTCACATCTTTGCTTCTAATAGAAATAACGTACTTTGAATCCCCAAAAAGCATTTAAAGATCTTCTCGGATCCGCAGAAAAACTCATACATGTATTCACTTGTATATAAACATGTATACATCTCAACTTTAAGTAACTCCTCAGACACACATAACTACATGTGTCACTGTCTAGACCATAGGAATGGAACATAGATGTTCAAATATTTATATACAAAAAATAATTTGGTAATATATCAACTTGATTCATTCTCTCTCTCTCTTTCTCTCTCCCTCCGTGTTCAAAATGAATATGGGCAATCTTGGTCAAGATGATAGGAGTGCAATTGAGATTATGTTTGAAGAATTTAAAAGTCTATTCAATTTGAGATCTCCTTGATGTAGACCCCTTTGTCTTCTTAAGAGTTTATTTCATATATGGTCCACATAAAAAAGGCTTGCTCACGTAAATCTCTTAGGAAGTAGGAACAGAGGGAGTAATTTTAATTAAACTTCTAAAAACCCATGGCTTGCTTAAAAAAAAAAAAAACACTTCTAAAAACCTTAAAACAAAAAAACAAAAAAAAACTTCTGAAAACTTGGATCACTTATCTATGACAGAAAAAGCAACTAACCACAATCATTTTCCTTCTTCATGTTAGTTTAGTTCACGCGGCTCGAGAACCACTCTCTGCAAATATCTCACTGTTTTCGGAAACTAGAGAATTCACATTCACGCGCTTTTCAAAACGCGTAAGCCACCTTAACATAACCATCATGCTGTTACTGTATATCTAAATGATTACAATATGACATTAATATTCCTATAAGCTCGACAAATCAATTTCAGTGAAACAGTTTTGTGAGTAATCAATGATGATCATTAACTTGTCATTTTTACGACAAGGACAATAAAAAAAATAGCATGAGCATGACAAACATTTCGGCAAAATCGAGGGCACAAGAGATAGTTTAACGATGGTTGGTTCTATAGCTTAGCTTGAAACATTGGAGATCCAAGAGCTTCATCTAGATATACAAAACGTGATACAAATACAGTTATACTACTTTTTTTTCTGAAAAGAATATAAAAAATTGAAATGATCAAAATCTTTTATAATTTATGATAACCGTACATGTGTTACCGATATATGCAAAATTACAAACTCTTAGAAACTAAATGAATACAATCATGTTTATATAAATTTTGTTCACTAAGTAAAAGTTCCGAGTTTAAGTCCATAATTATTTAATTAGGATCAGAGAATATAGCATGTGAATTAGGTTTTCTATCCGTTGCGGATACCATCGAACTCTAGCTGTTACTTTGAAATAGCGCAAAAATTAAGACACAAGACTCTGCGATCTCTCCCTAATAAGCATCACATAATTACATGGTTTAATAAAGCATCACAATGTAGTTAATTTGCCTTAGTGATGCCTTATATATCTTGAACATGCCGTTTCTCGCATGCCTGAATGCCTCGCGATCTTTTTTACTGTACGTTATATTGAAATAGATTCCACATTCATAGTAGTAAAATTCCAACACATCTTCTTTATAGAAACAGGAGAAAAACGAAGTCACTTAAAATTTCACTTAGACGATATAGTAATTACAGTTAAACTACGTACGAAGATACTAATATCATAATATAACTGGATTATTAATAACCATAGTTGTAAGCTGTAGCGAAACATACGAGAGAGAGAGAAAATGAAAAAGCTTTACTCCGGTCCGACGCCGGCGTACGAGTTCAGACATAGCGTAAGAGAATCACAAGGATCTCCATCACAGGAACCACGACCGTCTGATTGGCCATTTTTCCAGATGGCACCACCACAACCGTTGATGTGATCCTCACCTCGCATAGGGAACAAAGGAAGTGTACGTCTATGTTCCAGATAAGCATCGCCACCATAACCTCCTTCTTGATAACCTTCTCGACCAAACAGAGGCTTTGGTCTCTCAAAGAAGTTGTAAGCTGGAGCTGAGTAATGATGATTATGATCCGTAGTGTTTGTCCATCCTCCACCTACGTTGTTGTAGCTCACTGGAAACTCTTGTTCCTTCACCCAAAAGATTCCAATCTCATTAAATTCATATTTATGTAGTTTTCTTTCTTTCAATTCGTATATATTCAGGATATGTGTTAATTGAATTAAATGACTTAAAGTTTCGAACGTACCATAGATCCATAGACATGGCTACTCATGTAGCCATTAGAAGCATTAACAGCACCACATTCAGTACCTGAACTTGCATGATTTAAATTCCCTTCATACAAAATTACGAATTTGTGAGGATGACGTAGTACTGTACATGTTTCCAGAGAGAAAAATGACGAAAAGAAACATAAAATAAAGTTGTTTTTCTACTAACGTAAACCCCTAATTTTATCTCAAATCACAACACGCGTGAAGCTAGATCCATTACACAACAAAGAAACCGTTCTAGATGCAAATTTGGTTTGCCCAAAATTAAGATCCCACATACACATGTATGATATATCTATCTATCTATCAAAATCCTATATATATGTATATGAAGATCTTGATTTTTTTTTTTTTTTTTTTTTAATAATTCAAGCTATTGGTGCAAATGATTCCTAGAAGACTAGTGTAAAAACCACTTTGATCTGAATAAATTCATCAATAACAAAAACAAACATTTTTAAAATCTTCTCAACGGTTTTTAACATCTTAAACGTTGTTCATTACATACATATATATCAAATTCATATACTCAATCTTCTAAGGATTTTTTTATTTTATTTTATTGAGATAATAGCTAGTAGCAGTGTTAATAGTTCCTAGTAATTTAAACAATTTTTGGTTAATAAAGCCATCTGAATAAAAATCATTTAGAGAAAAATATAAAGAAATTAGTCACCGTTGTTGAAGCTGGGATATGATCTGTTCTGATGAAGTAGATGATTTTCTTGGTCAAGTTTAACTGAAGCAGGTCTCTGAATGGAAACACCATGATGACGATGATGGTGATGAAGAAGAGGATGATGATAATGATCACTAGCCATCATAACCGAGTTGGGTGATGAAGAAGTGGGTGTGCCATTGAATCTCATCTTCTGACGCTCACGAGCCTTATGGTTCTGGAACCAGTAAAAGACGTTTTTCCCCTCGATCTTTCCGTATTGTTTCAGCGTTGTAGAGATCTTCTGGATCTGATCGGCTGTTGGTGACCGGACTCCCTTGTTGTAGTAAAGATCTTTGAGGACTCTGATTTGCTCCGTCGTCGGCGTCCATCTCGTGCTGGTTTGACGGCATGTGTAACCACCGGAGCCGGACTTGTTGTTGCCGTTTTCTTGGTCGGCTTGATGTTGATGATGATAATGCTGCGGTGGCTCCATTTCAAAGATTAAGATCAAGAGTAGAGAGGAACAAGACAAATGATCGTGAGAGAGAAGGAAAGAAAGTTTACTTTACCAAGAAAAGAACTTTGCAAAAGAGATTTTAGGTTTTGTCACAAAACTTTTGTGTGTGGGAGATATAGAGAGAGAGAGTGTGTGTAAGGTGTTCAGTTATATATATAGATGGGGACCCAAAAAAAGTTTTCGCAATATTCTGAAAAATCAGTTATATGTGTGTAGATTTGATTCCACACATACGTTAAAGCTCTTTAGCCTTTAGGAAACGACTAATAATTTGTTTTTATTAAGTAGATTAATTGCTATAGGATATGGAAAGACTCGATCTCAAAATATAGTATGTATGGGCTTACGACTACCAAATTAAAGAAACTTATCACTGTATATGACCTAGAAAATATGTGTATATGAGCAAAAATTGTGATACACAAGTGTCAAGTGATAGTTAATTAGATGACACAACGACGTGGTCATTTGGATTAATATTATAATTTTATATATACATATGGGAAAACGTTTCTTATGTATTTTTTTTTTAAACGTTTCTTATGTAAAATGTATATGTGTCGAAAAGAAGAAACAAAATTCTTCTTTTCGAATTTCTAGAAAACGAACAAGCTAGATCGTCATTAGTAGCTGGAGTTATTTAGCTAAAGAAAGGAAAGTTCTTAACTTGAGCTTAAATTTGTGTTTATGAATTGCTTTCCGTTTTTTTTTTTTTTTTTTTTTGTAAATGATGAAAAACTTCAACTGTTTCTTAGAATTTTATGGATTTAATTATACTGTGGGGGATAGAATCAGAGGATATCTGGTGGAGAAGGATTGAGAGTGACAGAGAAGTTAGAAATAAACATGAAAAAGGAAAGGGACAAATGAGGGAATTAGAAAGGTGAGGGCATCATCGTTATTTACATAGACGAAAAACAAACTCCAATTTTTCAATTTCTCTGTCTCTTCTCAATTATTACTTCATCAGCTTTAATTGTTATACGTATCTATCTACGTATGAAATATATTTACCCATACACACAATATTTTTAAAAAATTAATAAAATTGATAGTATGAATGAAAGAAAATATCATTTTTAAGAGAATGTGTGATAAGAAAAAAAAAAGTGAACACTGTTTGATTATTCGTTAAGACAGTTCTTTCTTTCTCTACTGTTTAAGTTCGATCGCGTCTCACAAAACAAAAAAATTAGGTTTAGGTTTAGGTTGTATACAAAATAACCTAAATAATAGACAAATTAAAAAATTAAATTCCGTAGGAGCTAAAGGTTCTATATAAATGGGAAACAGGCCTAAAGATACGATCACCAAAGTTGCTAGCTACTATCTTGCACAGTTATATTGTATAGCTGTTTAGAGTACTCCAATATTTCTCGAACTCATGAGCAATAGTACATAATGTGCAACGAAACACCATGAAACGAGAAATTTTTGTTAAATTATATCTAGGATTATTAGATTGTGAAAATGTCTTGTGAATTATACGTTCGTATGAAGTGTATACATCAACACAAGCTAAGCATGTATGATCACATGTACATAGTGCCATATCTACTTAGTATACTAATACTCTCTATAGACCCTTTTGATTACTCATATCTCTTACGAGGGAGTACGGGAACGATCATGCAGTGAGAAACAGAGGATCTTAAATTACGCATGACCGTCTTTTTCATAACTACTGCTGATGAAGATGCATGAGGCATGAGGGCTAATGTCTACGTGGCTCCTAAAAACCAGTCTTCTTTATTGCACAGATTTCATTTTCATTAGGCCATCATTAGTTTTTGTTTGTACTTCCTGCCCTAATTTCATGAAGATCATTAATAATTAGTTTATTTAAAAATAATAATTTGATTTCCCGGAAATTAATGGGAAGAAATATAGGTTTGGAGAAGGCATGGTCCCCTCTACGATCCGAGCTTTATATTCAGTCTGTCATATGTTGTTCGCTATTTACACCTTACACTACACTGTTTCTATTGAAATCTAATTAGTTCGACGTACCATAGTTAGAGTTTTCGTGTGTGTGTATGTGTGTGTGTGTGTGTTACCCGTACCAATGTGTAGTGATTTCAATAGTTCATGACTGCTCTGACGCTTTTTTAATTTAATGTATTATGCCAATTTATATCTCAATTCATATTTGAATATTTATGATAACAGCAACTATAATCGGCTCCAAAGAAAAACATTTAATAACAGTAACAAAAACTTAACATAACACATATATATATATATATGTAGAGAGATAGACAGAAAGAGAGAGTGAGAGAGAGAGAGAGAGGTGAAAGGGAAAGTGGTGGAGAAGGAATTTCACTGTCGAAGAAAGAGCACGCTCTTCGATAACGTAAGTGCAATGCAAGCAATAAATGAAGTGAATTCATGAGAATTAGTTCATTATCATCATTTGCTGTAAAAAAACAAAAACAATTCATTATCATCATCATCATCTATCTTCATTCAAACACACACACCGTACAAACATATGGATGGAACAATAATGATATGCTTTTTCATCCATGCATACATATAAATACAATATGTACATGCTTTAAAGGATTTACATATGGTTTAAAAGATGGAATATTACATCATATAAACGGGGCATGTATCTTGTTGTATGCTTCTTATTTTGGATATATAGAGAAGTACCTTTCACCCACAACTACACCAGTTACATTGGTGGTTGCGACTATTTATTTACTTATCTCTCTTTCTAGTTTATCGATTATACGGAGTGAGAAAATTTCACAGAATATTCAACACACATTAGTAGGAAGTTCAATTACTTGACTGAAAGCAAGATTTTTGTTTTACATGTTATAGAAAAGGGTGATAAATATGAATATTATATTATAGTTGCATGTACATTTTTTTCTAAGAAGGAATAGGATCAGAAGAGTGAAAGAAAAAGCAAAGTGTTAGTTTCCTAGAAAGTTAGAGAAAAGTGATCATTGCCTTCTACTGAGAGGATCTGAGATAAAGATGAAAAATATGAGAGAGATTTATTTTCACTTCGTTAATGATTAATTTGATTGGAAGGTTTTTTCTACATCAAGAAAAAATATATTTTTGAAAATGAAGTGTATATCATGTAATTCAAATTTCTATTGTATGAATCTGTTAATAACTTCCTTGATTTATAATCATATATGTATGTTTCTGTCAAACAAAAATAGAAATTAGCAAGACGATCAGAAGTGCGAGCAAGCATTGGTCACAAGCTTTTCCTTGTACGTAACACTACCACAGCTTTCCTAGTTTCTTACTACTTGGTTCCAACGTTTTGAACAAATATAAAATGGTCAGAACTTTACTATCAATGTTTCTACAAGAACATAATATTCAGAAAATGTTACAAAGTGTTTATCCCCAAAACTCACAAAATGGTCGAAAACTGTTACAAAATTCAGCTAGTTTTTTTTTTTTTTTTTTAATAACATAAAGCAGGAGTCGTTATATGGAATGATAAATGGTCAAGATCAATATAACAGAAGACAGATCAATACTTTGTGATGGGATGATATGAAAAAGGTGCTTTGTATGCACATACACACACACATCCCTTTTATCCAAATCAACAATAACACATCAAAGCTGCTTTTTTCTGCTTTCCTTTTCTTACGGGTAATCATTTCCTCATACTCTCTTCTCTCACTCCCCTATCAACCCAACATATAATAAGTCTTGATTTTTTCGGGTTCTCGTTTCAAGAAATAAGAAAGAACAAGCATGAAAAAAGGGTATAGGTTACATTGTTAGAAAGTAGGAATGGTAGAAAAGAGAATGATGATGTTAGGAAAAAAGAAACGAATAGGGATTTGAGATGAGAAGATCATTCCATATCTCATATAGTATAACACATCGGCCCTTTTCATTGATATAAAGTGTCTTATTCAGTAGAGGCCAACGCTTTTTTCTTCTCTCTTTCTATTGATTTTAAGAAAGAGATTCTTTGATCTCTAAACCCACGTGTTCTTTCATTATTTCAGTCTCTCTTTTTCTTCCGTTTCAATTGTGTAACTTGTAGTTGCTTTTTGTTAAAGTGTGTTAACTTGTAAAACTTTCACATTACATAGACAACAATTTTAAATAACTTGGGTAATTTGTACTTTAACCAATGATACCTTTGTAAATAAATAAAAAGAATTACTGATTATATATAATTTTTTTTTTATAAACTCTGCCTAAATTTATTGGTTTTTTGTAATTCCTCGAAAACAAGATTGTACTTCCATTTAGTGAAACGATATTCACAAAGACATGAATAGGTGAAGTATGATCACTTGGTCAAATCAATTATCGATTAGCATATATGTATGCTCGCTCGGGTAGAGCGAAATTCTTTAGTCACACTCACATCACATCAGTTGGGAAAATTGAAAAAAAAAAAAGAAAAAACAGAAAAAAGAAAGCGAAACAAACCATATAACCAATTCACACTAAAACCACAAATCAAATTGTAATATACATTACACAGTTTCGGAAACTATAACAAATACGGTAAAATAAAAAAAAATCAAAGACATAAAATTGGTTGAAAGAAAACTGTGGAAAACTGGTTGTAAAATTTAAAGAAAAAAGCCATCAGTTTAAGCTTCAGTAAGTAGAAGTATTTAACCTTTTTCTATTTTGGCTTTCCTCTTCTCTGGCTTGATGACCAGTCTCCAGAGTCATCATACTGTTGCTTGCTTCTGTCAGGATTATAGTAACCTCTCGTCTCATGATTGCTGCCTCCTCCTCCTCCTCTACGTTCATGTCCTCTTCGGTTCGCAATGTTATAGTTGTTTGATCCTGATGACCTTGAAGCAGAACCAGAACCAGAGCGGTTTAGCTCTTCCAATGGAAGTGGCTCGATCCCTTGCAAATCAGGCTCTGGAGTGAACCAAACCGGGCGTTTCGACTCATTCATTTTCCTAAATGTGATTGATATCCTGTTGACAAGAACTCAAATGAGCAAAAAAAAACTTGATGTTTGTCATATGAAAGAAACGGATAGAGAAACAATACACAACCTTTTAGTGGGAACTGCAGGTACACAATGCTTTGCTAAATCAGCTCCGTTTCCATTCAACACCAGAACTGATCTGAAAATGTCCCCAAAAACCGATTATTCGACAATGAGTGTTGAAAAGTTTCGATATTTAAAAAATTCTCAACTTACTTACCCCACAGGAAGTGGTATTGAGTATACACCCGAGAATTCACCAGGACCTTCTACTCTAAGGTTTGAGCCAAAGAGGATATTGCATTCACTGAGGAAAGATACTGTACAGAACGGACGGAGAAAGTCGTGGTTGTCGATGTGAGGAGGTATACAGTCACCTTCAGCATAGATGTTGACAATGCAGGTATCGGGCACACAGGTTGGAGGCAGAACATGCCATTTGATCAACCTTCTAATGATCACTTTGAAAAGAGAAGGTAACGGATCCACTTCTTCTCGCTGAAGAATACCCGGTGGGTTTCCAGCTCTATCCTGTCAACATACAAGAAGGCAACAAAATCTTCAACCTTTTGTTGGAATGAGACAGATTAATGAGAAAAGTTAGCCAGAGAACGAGTTACTCACCGTAGCGTAGTTATAACAACAGCCAAATTGAATTGTTACACGTCCTTTGCCTCTCATCCACTTCTGTGGAGCAGTAAAAGTACGCTCTAAAAGAGATAAAACAAGACAAGATTTTCAGAATGGAAATAGGAGACAGTAATGATAAAAGAGATTTTTTTTTTCAGATTGGAACAAGAAGCTACCTCTAAGCTCTCCTTTACGTCCCTTCTCTTGAAGTTGATACACTAGATCAACAATCCGTTTCTGCTCCACCGCGCTGAAAACACCAGTGTGCAACTCAAGTCCATCAACAACGTTAACGAGCTTTCCCTTAACTCTCTCCAAGCAAGTGAAGTCTTTCTTTCTCTTCACATGCTTTATCCTGAGATTCTCTCTCTGGTCTCTTGATAACTTAGGCTTCTCTGGAGTCTTATTCATCGAACCCGCATCAAAAGCTTTCTTACTAGATTCCCTCTGCTGCTCTTCCCCTTCATCCTCGAACTCATCTTCCTGACTCATATCAGCCCAAGACATTCGAGGGCTTGCAGTTTCAGCAGCAGCTGGTTGAGATGGCCGTACCTTACCAAGAACTTCAGACAAGGATCCAAATGAAATCCCACTCTCCTTCCAGCTACCTAGCGAGTGATTATCACAGTCTCCACCATTTCCCAAATCTCTAGTAGACTTTTCATCATAATTATCAGCAACATTGTTACTGGTTCCTTCTGATTCCAAACCAGCTTTACCCTCTCCATCAACTTCGTCACTGTTACTACTACAATGTTCTACACAAGGAAATACAATTTCTCATAAGCAAATGAATCGTTACATGAACCTAAAGCCGATAACTTTAACTCACAAATTTAGAAAACAGTAAATTCCTAGCAACAAATTACACTAATCTCTCGCCTCTTACTTGTTCCGATCATCAAACCTAAATGTTCAGTTAGATTCTTCAGAGTATAAAAAACGAAGAATCAACAATCAACGTGAACTCCGTTTTCTATATATACAGAGATTCAATTTAACATTAGAAATTTCTCGGGTTAGCATAATGGTGGATTCGTTACCTTGGTCAAGAGAGCGGATTCGATTGGAGAGAACGTTGACGCAGTCCTTGCACAGATCTCTAGTCAAGAAAGGAAGCCAATTCGTCAAAAATTCCGAAACGGTCTTGAGCTCCGACGGCTGGTATTGCCGGAGAAACAGATCGTCTTCCATAGTCTCGCTCGATTTCCGATCTCCGAATCGAATCGTCTTGTTCATGTACGTGCAGAAATTTCCAAGTCCACGATTTGAAATTTTTTCCTCTTTTGTCAGTGTGATTCTGTGATTGTAATTAAGGCACACTTGTAATTCAAGAAACGAATGAGGGGTAGTCTCGGTATTTAATGAGCCGCCGAGTAAAGTCTATGGGCCATTCAATATGTTAAAAAGCCCATTAACTTTGAATTGCCACGTGTTGAGAAATAATTGGATGTAACTTTCAAGTAGCTTAACGGTTGAGGATAAACAGCTTATCTTCCAAAATCGTTCCTTTTCTTCTTCAGAGCTCAAAATCTTAAAAACACCAAAAAATGAAAGTTCTTCACTTTTTAGCTCCAAATTCTGCAAAACCAACCATTATCAATCTGAAGCAACAATCTTACGGTCCAATCACACAAACCCAGATCGTGCTGCATCGGAGAATCAGACGAGCTCCATCAATAAACTGCTCAAACAGTGGTGGCAACAGCAACAGCGGCGACGGGAAGATCTCTCAGCCGTTGGATGGAGTGGAGATAAGATTCAAAAGAGGATCGAGAAAGAAAATGAGAGAAGAAGGTTCAGGAGAAGGAGGAGGGCAAAACGGAAAGAAAAAGGAAACTGTTCAGAAGCCATGGGAAGAGATGAGTTTGAATGAGAAAGCATTGGAGCTTTACGTGGGAGAGAAAGGTTTGTTGTTTTGGCTGAACAAATTGGCTTACGCTTCGATCTACATTGTGATCGGAGGTTGGATCCTTTTCCGGTTTGTCGGACCGGCTTTGAATCTTTATCAGCTTGACACACCGCCTCTTGATCCTAAAAACATCTTAAAGGGTTAACAAAAGCTTTTAAAGAGACTCTCTGTTGCATTCTCTGTTCCAAAACATTTTGTGAGGCTTATATTTCAAGTTAGTTCCGAGTAATGAGTACCCAAATCGAAAAACAATCAAACGGTCAAGAAATACTTTGATACATTACAAATAAAGAACACTCTTCAAGATTGTGTTGGAGCTATGTCCTGCTCAAGGAGATCTCGTTTAGTCTTGCACCTGAAATGGGGAAGAAGAAGAAGAAACAAATTACTTTTGAGTTTTGTTTACCTTGGCAAAAAGAGATTTCATCGTTTTAACTGAAACTAACCTATTGCATTCCGATCGAGAAGCGTAATTGTGATTCTTGCAATTCGTGCACATCCAGTCTCCATCACGCCATTGTTTTGCTCTACGTAGCCAGTTAAAAAAAAAACACAAAGAATTGAGAAGGTTCTTTAAGAAAATATGTCTCAAACCAAGTTATAGCGTTTAGGTAACAAGAAAACAATGGAGACCAGAGGTCAATAGCGTACCCATTTCCAAGTAAAGCAGGTGTCGTTTGTTGCTGTAGAAACGGGAGAGGAAGTTGCCAATTTGGGATACTGCCTGAGCTGATACCAGGAATCGATGCATATATCGCTGAATGTGGTTGCATACTCGGCTGCATAAAGAGTCAGAATAAGATTACGATGCAGCTAAATGTGCTAATCACAATATACGCTCAAACTTAATCCTTACATATCCTTGATTCAATCTCTTGGTATCCCATTCATGAGCCAAAACCTCTGATGCTAATCTCTTTGTTCCAAGGGCTGCAAACCAAGAAACTTTCCCAAAATTGAAAAACTGTCTTGAAGATTCCCAAAATGTGTTCAAGTTAGACAAAAGCCAATAATACCTAGAGGAGCTGTTTCGTTGCACTTTTTGCACTGCAAAACATACAAAAGAGGAACGAGTAAACAACAAATCTGAAATATACAAACCGGTTCCCTAAACCAACTTCCTCACCTGTATACGAGAGGAATAATTGTGAAAACCACATCTGCAGATCCAGTCACCGCTCCTCCATTGTTTAAGAGCCGAAGCTTGATTTGCAGTGTTGGAGAATGATAGTTGATCGACTGGCTCAGGTCCACGGTTGAAGAAACTGAGATGAGTCTGGAGAGAAGCTCCAGGGATCGCAAGTGTTGACAATGCTGCTACTTCTTTAGGTTGTCCGCATTTTTTACACTTTTCTCGTGATGCATAATTGTTGTTAGTGCAACCTAATGCCACACCACACCACACACACCCATACGCAAAACGCAGCACGAAGAAGAAGATACGCACGCACGCACCCCACACCACACCACACCAGCAGTTTCCATATACCACATAACACAGAATACACAAAAACAGCTCAACCTAGTTACTACAAGTAAAGGCCTAATCCAATGAATCATCAAACAAAACGGGCATTTGAGAAAGGTTAAGCATTTCAACTCAGAAATTTTGATTTCAGATTTGCTTCAAATTCACTAGACAGTTGAACTGAGGGAAAATGATAAAGTGAATAAAGAAGCTTGATTTTATCAAAACGGAGTTTTGTCAACGAGTATGGGCTATCAAAGAATTGAATTGAGATCGGTGAAGAAGAGCAAGAGAAAAGGACGAACCGGTGCAGATCCAATCTCCGATACGAGGAAGCCACTTAGAGTTTGTAGAGGTACTGATATCCATGAAAAGACGAGGCTGCTTGCATCTGTTGCAGAATGATCTAAACGCGTAATTCCTGTTACTGCATCCTAAACATTCCCAATCTCCTTCTCTTCCGTCTCCCATTTCTACTGAATTCTTCTTCTTCTGCTTCTGCTCCCGGAAACTCCAGACTCCGGCGACGAATCTCCGGGCTCCACTTTTCGTGCTGAGAGGAGGGAGAAGGAGAGTTGACGAAAGCAGGCAGAAATTTAAATGGGCTAACTTTACTGTAAAACTGATTTGGCCCATTAGGCCCATTTGTTTCTCTTTACATCGGAATCTTCTTTCTCTTTCGTCATCGTCGTTCTCCTTTCCGATTTCCAGGTGATAATCGTTACATACATTCTTCATCACTCATCAGTTTTGGGATTTTAAAGTTTCTCTAGATCGATTTGGGGGTTAGATCTCAGGTTTCTGTTGCTGAATTTCTCATTTCGTGGAACCACCTTATCTCGATCTGAGATTTGCAAAGGGAGATAAGACGACACAGAGACGAATAGCTCGGAATCAACAATTTTTCCTCTGATCCACCAGATTTTAAGCTTCAATGGCTCTCAATCTCCGCCAGAAACAGACTGGTAATTCTCTCTCTGTAATTCTATATCTGCGAATGATCTCAGTTTCCCATTTGCTAGATTGCGCTCGATCTAGTCTTATCACTGTATAATAGAAAGGCTGAGTTTTTGTGTTTAGGAATCTGTCAATTGAAGAGAAATTCTTATTTCTTGTGAATATCCATTAATGTTGGATCTTTGATCTCTGGATTGCAGAATGTATAATCCGGATGCTGAATCTGAACCAACCTTTGAATCCAAGTGGGAATGCAAACGAGGAAGTGTACAAGATCTTGATCTACGACAGATTCTGCCAAAAAATCCTATCTCCATTGATCCATGTCAAGGATCTTCGCAAGCATGGAGTCACACTCTACTTTCTCCTAGACAAGAAAGATCGATTGCCTGTTCATGATGTTCCCGCCGTGTACTTTGTTCAACCAACTCAATCCAACATCCAAAGGATCATCACAGATGCTTCAAACTCTCTCTACGACACCTTTCATCTGAATTTCTCGTCTTCCATCCCTCGCAAGCTTCTCGAAGACCTTGCTTCGGGGACTCTCAAGTCAAGCTCCGTTGAGAAAGTCTCAAAGGTGTATGATCAGTATCTGGAGTTTGTGACTTTAGAAGACAACTTGTTCTCTCTTGCTCAGCAATCTACATATGTTCAACTGAATGATCCATCAGCTGGGGATAAAGAGATTGAAGAGATAATCGAAAAAGTTGCTAGTAGCTTGTTCTGTGTCTTGGCAACGCTCGGTGTTGTCCCTGTTATCAGATGCCCTCGTGGTGGACCTGCAGAGATGGTGGCGTCGTTGCTGGATCAGAAGCTGAGGGATCATCTCTTGTCCAAGAACAATCTGTTTACTGAAGGAGGCGGTTTCATGAGCTCGTTTCAGCGTCCGCTCTTGTGCATTTTCGATAGGAACTTTGAGCTCTCTGTTGGGATTCAGCATGATTTCAGATACAGGCCTCTCGTCCACGACGTGCTCGGGTTAAAGCTGAACCGATTAGACGTGCAGGGAGAGAAAGGAAGTGGAATGAAGTCGTTTGAGCTTGACAGTTCTGATCCGTTCTGGTCAGCGAACAGTTCTCTGGAGTTCCCTGAAGTCGCTGTGGAGATCGAAACACAGTTGAACAAGTACAAGAGAGACGTCGAGGAGGTTAACAAGAGAACCGGTGGTGGGAGTGGAGCTGAGTTTGACGGAACGGATCTGATTGGGAACACGAAACATCTCATGAACGCTGTGAACTCTCTCCCGGAGCTAACCGAGAGGAAGCAAGTGATTGACAAACACACCAACATCGCAACCGCGCTCTTGGGACAGATCAAGGAGAGATCTATCGACGCTTTCACTAAGAAAGAAGGTGACATGATGATGAGAGGAGGGATCGATAGAGCCGAGCTTATGGCTGCTCTAAAAGGCAAAGGCACAGAGATGGACAAGCTCAGGTTTGCAATCATGTACTTGATCTCCACAGAAACCATAAACCAGTCAGAAGTCGAAGCCGTGGAAGCAGCGTTAAACGAAGCCGGTGCTGACACGAGCGCGTTTCAGTACGTGAAGAAGATCAAATCTTTGAATGTATCTCTTGCAGCTTCAGCGAGCTCAGCAAGCAGAAGCAACATTGTGGATTGGGCCGAGAAGCTTTACGGGCAGTCTATAAGCGCGGTTACAGCAGGAGTTAAGAACTTGTTATCTAGTGATCAACAATTGGCGGTGACTCGAACCGTTGAGGCTTTAACAGAAGGAAGACCGAACCCAGAGTTCGATTCTTATCTGTTTCTTGACCCGAGAGCTCCCAAGTCTAGCTCCGGCGGTGGTATTCACGTGAAGGGACCGTTTAGAGAAGCTATAGTGTTCATGATAGGTGGAGGTAACTATGTTGAGTATGGGAGTTTGCAAGAGCTGACTCAGAGACAGTTAACGGTTAAGAACGTTATTTATGGAGCCACTGAAATTCTTACCGGAGGTGAATTGGTGGAGCAGCTTGGGGTTTTGGGAAAGAAGATGGGTTTGGGAGGTCCGGTCGCTTCGTCGTCGGCATCGTCTGGTCACTGAGTTTCATGAGAAACCGTTTATAAAACAATCTCGTTATAAAATCTTTTTTTTTGCTTTTGATGTTTTTTTTTAATAACTACAACAATGAAATATTAAAGTTTTCTTTCTTAAATATAACGTTAAAATAGCAAAGATGAAATTTTTAATTTACTCAGAAAGTATAGATCTTTATAATTTAAAAATTTTAAATTTTGTATATGGGGATTTATTTATTTTATCAAAGAAAATAAAGTAGAGGAGACACGAAAAGCAAAGCAGGTCCCTTTCCCATTTCCTGTAAATTGTCTTCGTCTCTACCTTCCATCTCAATCCTCACCCGCTCTCTTCGGAAAACCCACGACGGAAGATTAAGTTTTGCCTCTAATTCCTTCCTGGAATCAATCAGCCGGAGAAAATCTCCAAGCTTATGATCTCGAACTGTGAGGATCCTTTTTTCCTTTTTTTTTCTGCATTAATAGTTTCAAAATCTCTAAGATTTTTCCGATCGATCTCGATATCTGTAGTATTGAGACGATTGATGTGGTCTATCGCCTGAAATGACAATAGCTCAGATAGTCAGATGATTGAAAATGATAATTTCAACAGTAAAGTTTCAGTTTTTCGTTTGCTTGAAATGTACCGATTGCCTCATATTGCTAATGATCGGTCTAGGAGTGAGTTAACACATCTTTTTACAGGAAAGCTTAAGTTAGATCTGTCCTTTAACTTGGGTTATATGTGCTCTTTTGGTTCTAAAGCTGTCTTATTTTTTGCTTTTCCCTGACTTATTGCAGTTTAAAGGGGCTGGGGATGGCTTGTAAAGAGGATACTAATGCTTCTGCACAAGAATTTTTAACCACTGAGATGATATGCAAGAGTGAATTGGAATCTCGTCGGCTGCAGGTAGATAGTTTAGAAGCTGAGCTTTTGGATGTTAAAGCTTACCTTGAGTTTGGCTCATCAGACGAAGACGCCAGAAAGGAGGTAGGTGCTCTTTCGGGAGTAAGAACAACTGCGACAATGTTGCGCTATTTGAGATCAAAAGCTAGAATCTTGGCCATTCCCTGCGATGTGGAACAAATGGAGCTGAAAGAAAGTGGTTCGTCTTCGGGTGTAGAGGATAGAGCCTATGCCAGTGAGATGCTAGAGTCGATAGAGATGGTTACTCGCGTGTTGGAGTCTCTCGTTAGGAGAGTTACAGAAGCAGAGTCTGAGACGGCTCTTCATAAGGAGATGGTACTTTTGGGAGAGGAAGAGATTTGTAGAAAGACGGTCCAAATCGAGCATTTGTCCGTGAGGTTAGAAGAGATGGAGAGGTTTACTCATGGGACTCACGGTGTTATGGAGGAGCTGCGGGAAAGGATTGACGAACTTGTTGAAGAGACGGCGAGACAAAAGGAAAGAGCTGAGGAAAATGACGAGGAGCTTCGTCGTGTGAAGCGAGAGTTCGAGCTGCTTAAAGCCCATGTCACCACTTTCACCAGTGTTAGAGACACACTTCTTTCTTCCGAGAGACAATTCAAAACCATCGAAAGCCTCTTTGAACGGTCAGTCTCATTTTCTTCACCACAAAGCCTAAATCTTCACACTCCATTTTTCCGATTTTGTTTTGGTGGTGAAAGCAGGTTGGTGATAAAGACGTCACAGTTAGAAGGAGAGAAGGCGCAGAAGGAGGCTGAAGTTCAGAATCTGATGGAGGAGAATGTGAAATTGACAGCTCTTCTTGACAAGAAGGAAGCTCAGCTTCTAGCTTTGAATGAACAATGCAAAGTCATGGCTTTAAGAGGATCAAACATCTGATTTCCTTCTTTCTGATCCAACGACCGCCATTGTTATCTCTTATTGTCATCTTTCTCGTCCTGAGACAATGTTTCACAGAAGAGATGATGCAATCTTCTTACTTTATTCTTGCTGTTTCTTCTTTCTCAGATGAACTTTCTTGTAACTCTATCTGTAGATTATCATTCATGGCTTTACGCATCAGCAAAAGAATAATAGTTAGACTGTTGCACAAAGGAAAAAGCTAAGCTTTGTATCCTCTCTTTGGTTTTCTTTCTCCAGACGGCGGGTAGTTCATATGTTTGTGAATCAAACGGCAAACAGTTTAGTTTTTGTTTGCCATTGTGGCAAAGAGGTTAAGAGGATAAGCCAATGTCTTATGACCACGTGTACCATTGTAAGTGAACCATGCAGGCCCAAATGCGTTATGTTAGAAGAGGCCCGTTTCAGATGTAAGCCCAAATTAGTTGTATTGGTCTCGGCGGCGAAACTTGGAGAAGCTTTGTATATCAAAGATGTTAGTCCCGGCTATCTATCACGGAGAGAAGAGGAGGCTCTGTTTCGCATAATCGGAAACAATCAGGCGGAGGAGTGAAGCTGAGGATCGGAAATTTTCTGGCGATGAAGTCGATTGTTCCTCTCCACCCGGATAACGTAAAGTATATCAGACATTGCCATTTTGTTTAAGGAACGTTATAGTTTGTAAAAGACCATTTTCGAAAGCAAAAAACTTGAAAATGTTTCGAATTTTGATGACATCATATGCTCATGGTTTTGAATTTTGATTGTAGAGTGAGAGAAGAAGAGTCAAAGATGTTGAAGTCTCTGTTCCAATTGTGTGTGGATCGATTGCTTTTTTCCGTGGAAAAATGGCTAAAGAGTGAGTTTTTTTTTCAATCACTTTGTTGTTCATCTTTCTTTGTAGATGTTTGATTTTACATATCCATGGATTAGATATCGAACACATAACTGGACCGTGTATGTACGTGGAGCTACAAACGAGGACCTTGGAGTGGTTATCAAGAAGGTCATTTTCAGGTTGCATCCGAGTTTCAAGAGCCCTAACAGAGTGGTTGATTCTCCTCCCTTTACATTGTCAGAGTGTGGATGGGGAGAGTTCAAAATTGACATCACCGTCTTCCTCCATACCGATGTCTGTGAAAAGAAGTTGGAGCTGTGAGTGTGTCTCTAGTGATTGTGAAATTTCTTCAGTAAGATGAAGTCAAAAGCTGAATCTTTTTTGAAACTTCTTGACAGGTCTCACATGTTAAAGCTGAATCCGGAAGTGTACAGTGGTCCTCAGTCTCCCAATGTACCTGTTGTAGCTGAGTCTTACAATGAGATTGTCTTCCCTGATCCGTTCGAGAGCTTCCTCGCTCGTGTGCTTAATCACCCGGCTGTTCACATCTCTAAGCTCCCTGAGGGATTCAACCGGCTTCCTCCAGGTGCATTCTTGATTCTGTTGTCTATGTGAAGCAATCGTTATTGGCTAGGCTGCATGATAGTTAATCACAGTGAAATGTTGCAGGAGCCGCTGATACTTATCATCTGATGAGAAAAGGAGACACTAAGGATCATTCTCTTAGCCCATGGTTTTTGAAGTTTTCAGAAATGGATGAGCTTTCTGAGCTTAAAGCTGCTCGTCAGAAGGTTTCTGCTGCTCACTTACCTTTCATTATCTATGTTTACTATTTCATTAGTTGTAATTAGCCTTGACTCGTTGAAAAGCCCACATTTTTCCTCTGCTCAAACTTACATAGAGTGTGCTCTCACATTGTTTGGGTCTATACTTGTTTGGCTTTGTGTTGATTTTCTAGGATATGGTTACTTTGATGTAGAAATGCGACTTTAATATGACTGTATTTAGTATTTACTATGTAACAGGTACAAGCTGACATCGCCGAGCTTGAAAGACTGTTGATCATGGAAGATGGGGAACCTGAAGAACTTTAGTCTTCCTCTGGCTATGAATGTTAACGACTTGAGAGACGTTTGCTCGGAGGTTTTGGTGTGGTACACTTAGTATATGTCAATGGGTTGCAAAAACCATTAGATATCTGGAAAAAAATTCTAACTGTTAGGACATGTAAAGAAGAGACCATTATGTGGTCATTATGGTTTGTATGTACTGACAAAGTACAAATGCATATGGTTTTGACTCATCTTGTTTGCGTCTCCCTCAAATCTTTTCTTATCATACAATGTTACAAGTTTCTCTCAGACTTTTAAGCATCACATGTTTGTGAATGTGCAAAACCACAACTTAACCAGAAACTTTTTGAACTGTGTGGAAAGCTGCAGGGTCTTAATGGTTTGTTTGGACACATGATGTTGTCTTGCATGCTTTCTTTGTACAGCAGAGGAGGCGGTGATGAATTCTTCCTCAAACATGGCTTCAAAACCGGTTTTTTTGCCTTCTCTTCGACATGGAAGTCATCTTCTTATCATCTATTGTCATTTTCATTCGATAGAAACATGTGGGGATGCGTTGATTTTAGGCATTTGCAGGTTTGTTTTTAGTTTTTTTAGTTTACAAATTCACTTCTCATGGGGAGGGACCTGTGACAATGACATTTATCAGGCTCTTGTTTAATTCTATTGAAATTTGAAAAAGAGATCACATGTGAGTTTGAAACCGAAAGAGAGAGACAAAGATGTCGAAATCATTGTTGTTCTATTGTGGCCATAGAACATGGGAAATTAACTTCCCCACTTTAGGTTATCCAACAAAGAAGAAAAATAAAAGATCAAATTGGTGGCTCAAAGTTGATGGAGAAGAATATATGTCTGCTTATGTATTATGACACTCTTTGCTTAGTTGGTGTTGCTGGTGGTGTTTTTAGGTTTTTGGATAGTACCCACATGGATGAGTCTTATGGTTTCAAGACAATGGGCCCTTCACACTATAGCCTTCTTCTTCTTCTTCTTCTTTCTCTTGGCTCTATACATTTTTTTATAACACCTTGTCTTCTTCATTTTTAATTGTTCATTTGTTAATATTTGGTGAGGTATGTAATGTACGTGTTGAACATCAAATGTCTATGACTTATTTTCCTTTTTTATTGGATGGTCATGGTCTATTGAGTTTGCTGTATTTTTAATTACTTAAATTCTTATAACCGTGTTTTGTTGTCGAAATTTAAACTATTTGTGTAGAACATGCTACTATCAAGTTGAAAGTGATCAGGATAATCTAGAAAATAGTGATCAGATATGTGTTGAACATTGTAAAATGTCACTGACTATAGTGACGCAATATCATTGGACTAAATTCATTTTGTATGCATTTGATATATTTTTTAAGAATTAGAAGATAAATAGTAGATGAAAAATGTGATTATATTGAGCGAGAAAAAACAAAACCAAACAAATTATCTTAATACAGAAGAAGGTGTTGGGGCTTTCGGTTGATGTCAAGGAAGAATGAATTGATAATGTCTCCGAGTTATAACCACAACAAGTGCCCCAATTATAGTCAGCCAAGTGTCATTGTTCCACCATCATCTCACTGTCCACTCTTTGATCCTACACCACTAATCTTCTTGACTTTTCTCTACTTGTTTATTCTTTTTTGGTTTGTTGTTTTGTATACTTCTCAAGATTTATTTATTTAATGTACTATTGTACTAGAAGTGATTTATATGATATCGCTATTTGATTCAGATAGGCTATAAAAAGTGAGAAATCTAGCTAGTAACTAAACCATCATGATCAAAAATTCTTTTTTTTTCGACCAAACCATCTTTTTGATCTACACCATTCAGTAATGTCCATTGTGTGATTCACATCAAAAAAGGAATAAAAGAAAAGGGCGAGAGAAGAACTTAATCTTGATAAAAAAAATGTTGAGGACGGTGAAAATGTACGTGAGCACAAAACATCGACTTCAAGTACTGATATATAGTAAAACAAAGATTAAGTTCAAACCTAAATTATTGTTCTAATTCTCACATGGGGATATAAATCCTTTATGCATTATATACGTATGTTCAAAACAAAGTAACTAAGGGGTTGTTTCACTTCTAGACCCAAAATTGTGGTCAAATGCAAAAGTAACCTCCTGCTTTTTTCGTTTTAAGTTTGTCCAGTTTTTTCCAATTAATTACGAAATGCCATTACTTTTTCGATTGGTAGACCGATATTTAGGTCTACCAGATCTGCTGAAAGACCAAACACCCCTCATCTTCTACACTTAATTGCCAAAATGCCATTTCATCAATGTTGACAACCACCATTTTTACCCAATTTGGAGCTGTTAATGCTCCGAAAACTCACTTTGGAGCTAGCATTTCTCCTTCTTTCATCTCACAAACTCTTATTCTTCCATTTTCTCTCCATTTTCATCCCAAAACTTAAAAGAAAACTCAAATCTTGGGTCTTGGTATTTCCAATTGTTTAGCTTATGGTGATGACCGGAACTCGTAATTGAAGCCTAAATTGAAGTTATCAGCCCTTGAAGAGCCTTTTCCAACGGCCAGTAACTTTTCTTTCAAAATTCTAAGAATTTCAGTTTTGGTCCGAAGGTAGACTGAAGTGTAGGTCTACCATTACATAGTAGACCTCAGTTTAGGTCTACTGGTCAACGCAGAGTTGACTGTGCCATTTCCTTTGCAAACAAAAAAAATGAGTGGTAGACCTACACTTAGGTCTACTCCACGTGGAGGGTTAGTTTTGCAATTGATTGAGAAAAATATTTTTTTTGAGGTCTACCTTGTCGGTCTACTCCACGTGGAGGGTTAGTTTTGCAATTGAAGAGGAAATTTTTTCGGAGGTCTACCTCTTAGGTCTACCTAAAAAAAAAAGTTGGTTTTGCCGTTGACTCAAGTTTGACTTTCCTCAAAAAGGAGAGATTTTGCGTCATTGAGGTCTACCGTGTAGGTCTACCATCCGGTAGACCGCAAGTGAGGTCTACTGGTCAACGCAAAAAACTGAGGTCTACCACGGAAGTCTACCCAAGGAAAGTCAAACTTGAGTCAACGCAAAACAAACTGTTTTCGGTAGGTAGACCTAAGGCGTAGACTAATTCAGAGGTCTACTTTTTTTGGTAGACCGATTGAGAGGTCTACGTTTTCTGGTAGACGTACACGGTAGACCTTGTGAAAAAGTCAATGTTTGGTCAATTGCAAAACTAACCCTCCACGTGTAGTAGACCGACAAGGTAGACCTCCAAAAAAACATTTTTCTCGATCAATTGCAAAACTAACCCTCCACGTGGAGTAGACCTAAGTGGAGGTCTACCGTGAACGTCTACTCCGAACGTCTACGTTTTAGGTCTATTATTATGTGTTTTTTAAATGTCGTTTTCCTTTCAATATATCAAATATTTTGAAATTTCTCGAACAATTAGTTGTTTTTATTTGTTTACTTGCTTCTGTGTGAGTTTGAAATGTTCTTTCGGCGTAATTAAGGCTATATTCGGTTTTCTTTTGAATTAGGTATCTAGCTTAATTTTCTGGTAGACCAAATTGTGGGTCTACCTGTTGGTCTACGCCTTCTGTCTACTGATCCATTTTGTGGTCTGGTTTGTTTTTGTTGCAGATAATGATTTGTCTAGCTTCTGTTTATGGATGATGATGAAAAACCGTTCTGTCTACTAATCTGTTATAATTTTTGTTTTTTTCTTTAAGGCTGGAAATTTGGTGATAATGAGATGTGTAGTATTCATGTGACCTTAGTAATTTGAACTTTGAATATAGATGCACTTCACCTTAGTAATTTGGAAAACCGTTCATGTGAATGTGGTGTATTCCTAGTTGAGAAAATCTCTTGTTCACATGTTTGCAAATATACACATATCGCAAAATCAAGAATCGGTCTACCTCGCAAAGATAGACATAAGAATCGGTCTACTTCGCAAAATAAAAGTCTACTATAGCACTAGTAGACTGATATCAAGGTCTACTAAAAATGTCTACGTCTTTTCTCTACCTGTAAGGTCTACCGTAAAAATCTACTTCGTTCTGTTTTGAGTTTTTTTATGTAAGTTTGTCTTGTATTGTATTAATTGGAGATCTATATTAGAGGTCTACACCTGAGGTATTATTTTCGAGTATTCATGAACTTGTTGAAATAACACACAATAACTAGAAGTGCAAATGCAAAGTCTTACAATCTAAAAAACTCAAATTCGAAAGCAACAAGTGTTTAAACTTAAAACGAAAAGTACTTAAACTAAGAAAAGGGCTTGGCTTTAGCAAAGCTTCCATCTGCAACGCAGAATAGAAACACAACTGTGGCAGCTTCTGTGTAATCTTGCATGCATATTGGTTTCCAATGAAGGGCTTGGTTTCCAATGAAGAGGTTGGCACAAACATCCAAGCTCTTCTTATCTTTAGACGCCTAACAAAATTTCAATCAGTAAAACAAAAAACGTTAGCAAGTTCTCCGAGAGGAAATGAAACAAGTCTCTCTACATAAGAGGAAAACCGCAAGAGTTCAAGATCTTGAGATTCATTATAAAACAAAAGAGAAAAATGCACCTTTTTCTCAACTTCTTCTTGAGCATACCTCTCTTTTGGAATATAAATTCCATTTTTCTGCAATTTGATAAACAATGCTTGCATTTCCACGTTCAACAGCAATGCTAGGAAGCTGCAGTATAAACCAAACACCTACATTAGTCCCACAAGCACAAGCCTTTCCAATAGACAGGACAAAAAGGAATGATGAATCAGAAACTACTTCAAACAATGCTTCCAAATGATTCAAGCTCGAAATATGGATATTTGTGATTAGAGCTAAGCTTAGGTCTTCACAATAAGCATGAATAAGAGACTACTTATTCAACATTAAAGCGAAAATGTTATTTACCAATCTAAAATTCTACTTTAGCTACTGTTTTATTATAGCCTATACAAGGAGGCTCACCTTTCTGCAGTTATAACAAGCTTGTTTACAACCTTTTTTTCCTGCATCATCAAATGAACACTATCCAATGAGGATTTGAAAATCAAAGAAAAAGGATTTCAAATAAAGAAAGAAGAAAAAGCTTACTTGTAGCTCCTCCAACGTTGCTGGAATTGCAGCAAACCTTTCCAGGTATACTGATTTTTGGCTTTTCTTCACAAATTCGTTCACAGTTACAACATCCTGAAACAACATGGCAAAGTATTTGTCAAACCCAAAGCTTGTTATGTAGATTGGGAGGAAAGATATCAACCAAAGCATTAATGTAAAAATCAAAAGAAATCAAAGAAACACAAAATAGCAAGCTTTTTGAATAAATCTAGAAGAAAAGACAGATATCAAAGCTCAATAAAGATCTATACCCATAAGACCAAAAAACTTAACTAGAATCCGAAATGTAACTCAATTTTTGCATTGAGCATTAGAAGAAGATCCAAAAACGTTTTTAGCTAATAAAGGCAAATTTTGGACTAGTAGACTTAGAATTTTTTAAGCTAGCATCGACAAACATCAATCACAGGAGCAATATTTTTTACGATAGCTAAAAAAAAAAGGAAGGTGAAACAGGAGAGTAAGGTCTTACAGTTCTGATCATTGTCGATCTCGTCACTAATCCGACAAGATAAAAAACAAATCACCATAAACCATAGATGCAGAAAAACACAGAAAAAGAAGATAATTTATCATAATGACATATTGGAGAGAGAGAGAGAGAGAGAGAGAGAGAGAGAGAGAGAGAGAGAGAGAGAGATTGAGAATCATCACCTCTTAGAGCCTGAATTTTGGGAGGAATGAAGAACTCATGCCGACTTCTTGGTCTTCAGACCTGGAGCTCGATAAGACAAATCAGACTGAAACAGAGACAGATGCAGACAGATTAGAAGAACATTAGAGAGATAGAGCTGCACATACTATGAGCGATTCATACAGGATCTGAGCAAAGCAACTGTTATTTCAAACACTGAATCTGAGAGATTAACCTCGCAGCGTGAGAGATCCAAGGTGGGAGGGAAGATGCGAGGAATAGTGAGCAGCAGAGAGAGATAAAAGAGAAGACGAGATGGCGGAGAGGCAAGTGCAAAAGAGAAGCGATACTTTAGATCTAGAGGATTTCAGAGTAGGTCTGAGAAAACAGAATCTCCATCTATCACAGAAAAGCTTCAGATCTGATTTGGTATCAGATAAGGAGGAAGAAGAAGAAGAAGAAGAAGATGGCGAGGGCGGCGGGAGAGAGAGAGAGCGCGGCGAGAGAGAAAAAGAGAGAGCCGAGATATTTTTCAGTTTTTTTAACAAAATTAGGGTTTTTTTACTTTTATACAAGGGATAAATTTTCCGGTTTAAGTAGAAAATTCCGGTTTAATTAAATTTATGTTGAGGTCTACCAATTCGGTCTACTTGAATTGTAAATTTCGGGATTCCCGCTAGGTTAAAACGGTTGGTAGACCTCCACTTCGGTCTACTCGATCCGTCTACTTGTTAGGTCTACTTTACCCTAAACCCTAAATCGAATAATTTAGATACAATTTTGCAACGATTTGCTTGCCATATTGTCAATTTACAGTGTATATCACAAATAAACAAACATTGAATCGTAAAACCAACCAAAAACAATTCTTCATCTAAATTTTTTCAAAACCCTACAACTTCCCATTAACCCTAAACAATCTACTCAAACTCTTATCCTTATGAACTATTTACATATGATATTTATAGATTCATGATTTTTATGAAATTTATTTTTAATATATGTTAAATGTCTATTATTTCGTTATTTGTGAAACAAATATTTCAAATTATTTTTTAAATTTTCTTAATTTAAATTTAAGATTTGATTATTTAGTAGACTTACTTGGTAGACCTCTCATGGTTTTATAGGCTTTTAACCTAATTTTTTTTTTCATAGTTCAGTTGGTTCAAATCTATGAAATTATATTTTAGATAGATGCAAGTTGTCTGTATTGTAATTATGTATAAATAATTTTCATCAAAATATTTTTTTTCAATTTTTATAATAAAAATTAAATTTAATGATATAGTAGACTTACTCGGTAGACCTCACACATTTTTATATAAATATATGTCTTTGCTTATCTATAAATCATTCATTTGTATGCATTCATATTTTTTGTATATGATAATGTCTATATTAGAATTATTCATACTTGTGTTTGTATAAAAATATTTTTTATTTAATTGTTAATTAAAATTTAAGATGTTATTACGAGGTAGACCTCTAACATTGTCTACCAGGTAGATCTACGGGTAGATCTACATGCTCCGGAGGTTATAATCGTAATCGAGGCATGCGTTTTTTTGTTTGGTCATGAGGGCTTGTGGGGTAATTTTACTACCCAAAGAGGTTAGTTTTGCATTTGATTCAAATTGTGGTCTAGTTGACTAGAAAAAATCAAATTGTGGTCTAGAATTGGTAATTTCCCCAATAACTAATTCTCACGTCTAATCAGTAATCATAGCTATTCATAACTTTTTCAAATAATTAGTGCCTAAATATTCCTTTATTTCATATAAACCCAAAAATTACCTACACAAATCCATTGATTTTTATATAAAGAAAAAAAAAATCAGTTTTGGTTTTTAGATGATTTTTCCTTTTAAAGTCAAACAGTTGTGCTACAGAAGTATCTTCAAATATGTCGAGAACAGACATCAAATTTACTGAAATATACTTTTGGACATTTCGAAAATTTTAAAATAGTAACTTCACAGATTATTGTTGTCTTAGATCTAGAGAACATTGTTAAGAAAAAAAACATGCTCCTCTTTATCTTTTATTGAGGGAAATGGGCGTTTGTGTATGTTTCTACAATGTCCGGTTGTAGCAAAATAACTTCAAAAATTTGCTGCAAAAATACACGTGTATACGTATGCAAAAGAAAGGCAAAGGTTGTGCGTTTTCTTTTGTGTCGTCACAAGTACGTACTTTCGTTACAACTTAATTACAAAACTCTTATAGTTCGTCCGTAGTTATGTACATACATACATATACATACAGATATATAAACAGTTCTTGGCCTCATCTATATGATGAATAAGATATTAGAGGTAAGAGAAAGAAAATGGACATTTGTTTGTAAAATTGTGTCCAAGTATGTAAAGGCAGAAGGGAGACACTGTAGGGCAATGTTATAGTCCCTACCCGATTTTTATTGTATACATTCTTTCACAATTTTAATTATATCTCTCTCGTCCTTGTTGGCTCTGTCCTCGATGTTTATTTGCCCTTGCCTCCTACATCCCACATGAATTTGCTTTCACAAGAACAGAGAATCTAGTAGGTGTCCTAATTTGAATCCAAACAGGAAATTTGGCTTTATATGATCCCAAGAAATAGGGTTATATGATAGGAGAACCGAGGATTTACGTTTACGGGATAGATTTGAGTTGGAAAATAAATAAACCGTTTATAATCCGACATCATCTCAAATGAACTTGTAATTGTAATTCGACATCGAAAAATCAGATCTTTTAATATTTTCAAAGCTCTGTATGACTGTATCCGTCATGTTAGTTGGAAGGTTTAGTTAAACTTGAACTATAATCCGTTTATATGCTTTGCAACGTCACATGACATCATTGAGATACCATCACTAATTTAATGTATAAACGTTTTACCAAAAGTATACGTGTTTACGTGTGTTTTCAATGGTTTTTTTTATCCCAATTCACATCACTGCATGTGTGTTTTTATTATAAATAGAGTAAATTAACAAGATTGGAAAAGTATACTCTATTGTAATACATATCCATATCTACTAAATGATTTTTGTTTTTGACTAAACAATATATAAATGTAAATGTTTCAACATACATTTAATAATACATATAATATAGTCACTATTTGGTCAACGTCATTAACCAAATTATAAAAGCATAGTAGTTCTGTATCTATTATTATTTTCTCCATTAAATTTATTAGCTTTCCAATCCGTCCATATAAATACGTATCCTTGTACCTATAACCTCCATAACATTTCCACAAACAAAAACCAACGTTTCAGAACAAAAAAAGTTTTAAGATAAAATAATGGCGATAAAGAAGTCGACTCAAGCCGCATCTATCAAGCAAATCTTAAAGAGATGCTCGAGTCTAGGGAAGAAGAAGAACGTGAATGGTTGCTACTATACTCAACAAGACGTGCCAAAAGGTCATTTTCCGGTTTATGTCGGACCGAACCGAAGTCGGTACATCGTTTCCATCTCATGGCTCGAGCACTCCGAGTTTCAAACGTTGCTCCGACTAGCCGAGGAAGAGTTTGGGTTCGACCATGACATGGGTCTCACTTTACCTTGTGATGAAGATTTCTTCAGGTCTCTTATCTCTATGTTCAGATAAAACTTGATCTGAGAGATGAGATCATTATTCTTTGAGATGGATTAGAAGAAGAAATCTCTTTATTAGAAAGAAAGTTTGAAGTGTCTCTACATCAGTAAACCCAAAAACATCCCTTTTTTAGGGTTTTCTGATTATGACGAAGGAAACTGGCTAGGAAGCTTCGTGTTAGGCATCAACCCGTTTGGGTTTTTTTTTTCTTTCTTGATTACAAAATTTGTAAGTTTTTTTCAATACTTTTGTAATAGTTTGGGTTGGGAACATGGGTGGGCGATTTTTTCCCTCAAGTCAACGTGAAATGTTAACCGGTGATCTTGAGAGGAATAGCTACTTAATTTCTACAAATTAATTTGTTATGATCAATCAAGAAATTTTACATATCTGTGTTTTTTTCGGTATTGACTTACAAAATAGTACGCGTGAGTTTACAAAATGCTCCAACGATTCAAGTTTTAACCCTTGTTACTAATTTGATTCTGAGTAAACAGATTTCTATATTCTAATTAAAAATTAGTAAAATTAATACAAAGTTTTTTTACCTTTATGCTCACTAAACAAAGTTAATCTCTTAACTTCCTACAGTTTTGAAATTAGACTTGACTTTTATTCTAACTAAAAAAGTTACAATAAAACATTTTTTGCTATATTTGGTAATTTACTTGTCGGAGTGTAAATTACCGTATTTGTCTCCATTCCTTTTACTTCTAAGTTAGTCTAAACTTGTAGCAAGTGATATTTCAAAAGATTTGTTGATGTCTATCAAATAACTGAGTCAGAGTTTATTGATGGATCAATATGGTCCTACCAGATCCAGTCCCTCCATTTATTTGTATCTATGCAAATTTATGGTGGTTACCTACACAACAACAACAAAAATGAAAAGAAACTTCCGCAGTATGTATATAGATGAATTAATTTGATGTCCCATTATGTTTTTCTTAAGAAGAAAACATGTATTTGACGTTTTGGTGTCAAGCGAGTTGGTTTTTTCTTCTATGGATCATGCATCCCCAACACCTAATTAATTAAGTGCTTTGAAAGAATTTGATGTTCAACCTCAAACTTTGACAACATGGCACATTGTACATAGGCAGAATACTAAACTATGATGTCCTATCAAAGTAAACTGGTTACACATATGCAAAACATATAATTAACTCGCATTAATGTCTCTTATTCATATCTAACAATGTTTGTGTAGCTCATGCTAGTACCCCTCATTCATATCTAAAAATGTTTTTATATATATATGACCATACTCCAGACACTACTGCTTGTTTGACTATTAATTCTGTGTGTTAATTGTGACTCTTGGTTTGTTAGAAAAGTTAAAATGAGATTGGTTACAGTTTAGGTCGTAAAAGGTGTAACAATCGTTATAGCATAAACATGTAATTATATTTTATGAATAAAAGTCACACTTTACTTTATGTTTCTTTTTGCTGTTATCTTTTAGAAAATTGTTCAGATTTGATTCAACGAATGCACGTTACTATCAGATTATCTGGGTTTTATACGTTGCCATACCATATTCACGTGAGAACAAAATAAAACACAAACAAAAATATACAGAAAACACAGAAAAATGAGCTTCAAATTTTTTATATTTCAAAATGTATTGTCTGCTCAAAAGCTAGCTTGCCCATACTTCCAATTGGTTTTGAGTTTATACCTTGTCTGCTTGACATTCGTAATATATTATGTGTTCTCCAAAACAATTGTTTATTGTTATTTTGGGGTTTCTTGCATTAAAATATCATATTGTTGACATCATATGTTCTAGGGAGCATTTCAATGTCATCGACAAATTAGTACATTATCCTTTTATTTACCCTTTTTATATAAGTATTTCATTTAGATTGAGCTTGAATATATAATTTATCTAAAAACTGAATATATAATTAATCTATAACTGATTCAATTAGAAATTCAACATAGACTATTGTTAAATGGGATTGAAATATACATGTTCAATTGATTTTTCTTGATTTGGGCTTTTCCTTCGTTTTAGATATATACTGTGGGCTTCATTTCTCAAATCACATAATCGAAATAGAGATCTATTGAAGCCCATTAGGGTTTCTACAAGATCAGATAGCACAATAAAAGGTGAAATTTCACACTCTCTCGAGTTCCACCGCAAACCCTAAATCTAATCTTCGCCGTCGAGAGCATCCATGGGTCGTGTCATCAGAGCTCAACGTAAGGGAGCGGGTTCCGTCTTCAAGTCCCACACCCACCACCGCAAGGGTCCGGCTAAGTTCCGCAGCCTCGATTACGGCGAGCGAAATGGATACCTCAAGGGAGTCGTGACGGAGATCATCCACGACCCCGGACGTGGTGCGCCGCTTGCTCGCGTCACTTTCCGTCATCCTTTCCGTTACAAGAAGCAGAAGGAGCTCTTCGTCGCCGCCGAAGGCATGTACACCGGCCAGTTCCTCTACTGTGGTAAGAAGGCTACTCTCGTCGTCGGAAATGTCCTCCCGCTCAGATCTATCCCAGAGGGAGCCGTCGTCTGCAACGTCGAGCACCACGTCGGTGATCGTGGTACACTCGCTAGAGCTTCCGGCGATTACGCAATCGTCATCGCTCACAACCCTGACAGCGACACTACTAGGTTTGTTTCTCCGATCTAACTCATCATTTACAATTTTATCACAATTGAACAATGAATCATTAGAGGTTTATAATACCATTTCCAGATCTGTTTGATTATTTGGTGTAGATTATGATAAGCTTAATGGATCATTCGTCAATTAGAAATGCTTATTCAGATTGATTCCAGTGGATTCGTTAGATTCATGTGATTGATAATACCTTTGAACAGAGTCATTTAGTGAAGAACAAAGTCTCATTTCTGAATTGCTTGTGAATGTGTTTGGATAGGATCAAGTTGCCATCTGGATCGAAGAAGATTGTGCCGAGTGGATGCAGAGCCATGATTGGTCAAGTTGCTGGAGGAGGAAGAACAGAGAAGCCGATGCTCAAGGCAGGAAACGCGTACCACAAGTACCGTGTGAAGAGGAACTCATGGCCTAAGGTTCGTGGTGTGGCTATGAATCCAGTGGAGCATCCTCACGGAGGAGGTAACCACCAGCACATTGGTCACGCTAGTACCGTTAGGCGTGACGCACCACCGGGACAGAAGGTTGGTCTCATCGCTGCGAGGAGGACTGGTCGTCTCAGAGGTCAAGCCGCTGCTTCTGCAGCCAAGGCTGACTAGGTTTTACAATTATTATCGTCTCGGTTCGTTTGTGTTTTGCTGTTTGTTTCGTTTTCGGACCTTGTTCTCAAAACCCCTAAAGATTTTGTTATAATCTTTGTCTACTCTTTTTCATCAAAGTTGAATGTTTTTGTTTCTAATCGTTTCAAACTTTGGCAGTCGTAATGATATTAAATTTGGCATTGGTTACAAACTTTCAAGACTTGAATTGCTCCAATTTATTATTTTTTTGATAAAATTTGCTTCGTTTTAGTGTAAACCGGACAACCTAAACGAACCAAATCAAACCGGAAATGAGAAAAGTCGTAAACTTATATCCGAATCATAACCTTCTGAATGACATAGAGGGACTTAAAGTCTTGCTTGCGCGTGGCTAATGAGTTTTAATGGAGGTTGTGTGAGCATGGAGTGACTTTTGGGCGACTCAACAAAGGTTCATGTGGAGAGATTGGGTCCCTGGCTCGGTTCGGGGCGGCTAAGTCTCACAGAGAGAGAGATAGAGAGAGAGCGACACGAAATCTGTAATGGCTTTATCGGAGAAGAGGAATCGTTTCTTCATTTCTTATGCGAATCTCGTCTTCCTCTTCTTCTTCTTCATCTCTCTGCTCGATAACGCTGTATGCATCAGGATATCGAATCAGATCCCGGATGCTGTCGTTGATTCGCCGGATCGTCCTTTGAAATCTGCGGTTTTCGCTCTCGGGAGCTTCTGGCGATCGGAGGCGGCTTTCGGTTGTATCAGTGGCGTCGTACGAACAACATCCGGTTACGCCGGCGGGAATAAGGCGAATCCGGAGTATCGAAACTTGGGTGATCACGCCGAATCTGTACAGGTTCGTTTAGCTTTTTCGATTTCACCGGGAAAAATCCGAGCTAATTTTACATTTCTGTATATTGATTTACTTCGTTATTCCAATGCCACTTGCTTTGAATTGAGCTTAATCCTTATCCTGTTGCATCTTCTAAAGTCATTTCCTTTTTCGATATCGTTTGCTCTGCTGGTTATATTGGATCGACGAATTTGTGTAGAATCTGTAGATGATGAGATTTTGCTCTAAGAACATATCCAAATTATGCAGCTAATCTCAGCTGCTATTGCTGAGTTTTGGCAATGTGTGATCTTTATGTATATGTAACATATGCTCTAGTGAACTAGCATAATCACTGTGTCAACATCCGTTTCATGAGCTGGTTTTTGATTGGTTTGTGTTGCTCTGTGTGGCTGATTCAGGTCGAATATGATCCAAGGATAATTGGTTATCGTCAGCTCTTGGATTTATTCTGGTCTAGCCATGATCCCAGACAAGTGTTTGGACAAGGTCCTGATGTCGGTAATCAATACAGGTAAAAGAAGAATTACATATAGCTGTTTGGTGAAATCTTGGGTTTATCTAAGCACAAAAACTAACAAAAACAAAACATTCGAAATCTTTTTCCCCAACAGATCCTGTATTTTCACTAATTCTACAGAAGAGCTGAGACTGGCTACTACAAGCAAAGAGAGAGAGCAGCTTAAGTCAAGAAACAGCATCGTAACTACTCAAATTCAACAGCTTGGAACCTTTTATCGCGCAGAGCCTGATCATCAGGTTTGTTCAACTTCATAGCAACTCGTTAGGTGTAGTTTCCTTTTAAGTGAAAACTCATGATTCTCTTTGACATTTGAATTTGCAGAAGTTCGAGCTGAAACAGCATCCACTCCTTCTACAGCTAATAGGAAACATACCAGAAGAAGAGCTGGAGAGATCGGCTGTAGCCACAAAGCTAAACGGTTATGCAGCCGAGCTATGCCCGCCTAGAGTCCAGAAAAAAATCGACTCTAGAGTAAACGAGATCATTAGAAAAGGTTGGCCTGTCTTGAGAGACATCTAATTAATATACATATATAAAAGCCATGAGAGATTCGTCGCCTGATTCTTGTGATAAGATCTCAAATGTAAGTTTTGGATTCATTCTTTTGAAAGCCAGAGGACTATCCGTTGGTTGTATTGTATCACAGCAATGTTTATGTATTGCTCTTGCCTCTTGAGTGGTGAGTGCTCATTGTTTTGTCTTGAGTTCTCTTACATAGAATAATTAAGTTTGTTTTGTTTTGTATCCTTGTGAACAAGAGATTATTTAGACTTCATTGTATCATTTATATGGTATAGTTCACTTTTGGTTGATTAATCATTTTACTAATTAGACATTATACAAAGCTTCTAATTTGACTCTTACAAATTCTCGTAAACAACTGTATATAGTTCAACTTTTGATAGCCAATAGCCCAATACACATATACCTACCATCACATGGAATCAAAAACAAAATGGTGTCAAAATGATACTACTGAAATGTTACAAATAAAATCACAAAAACAGTATAATTTTTTTAAATATACAAAAAAACTTAGGAGAAAAATTTACAGCTAAGAAACTGGATGGTAGCAATATGCTATTTTTTCTGTTTTTGTGATATAAAAAAGCGTCTCGTGTCACACCGTAACAGAAGCAAAACGTTAACAATTAGGGTAAAAGAAAGGAGAGCCGCACGAACTTATCTTTTGTGTGTCAGATAAAATCTCTCAGTCCCCAAAATCGTCGAAGATAGATTCATCAGATCGAAAACGAAAGAAGGATTCGGTCTCTTCGATAGATCGAACATCGGAGAAATCCAAGCAGAAGAAGGACGATCACCACAACAAGCACCGGAAGAAGAGCAAGATGGCGTCGAGGGACCAAGTGAAGGCGTCGCACATTCTGATTAAGCACCAAGGATCTCGGAGGAAGGCGTCGTGGAAAGATCCAGAAGGGAAGATCATCATGACCACTACCAGAGAAGCAGCCGTAGAGCAGCTCAAATCGATCCGTGAAGACATCGTCTCTGGCAAAGCTAATTTCGAGGATGTGGCCACTCGTGTTTCCGATTGTAGCTCTGCCAAACGCGGCGGCGATCTCGGTTTGTTCTCATCCCAATCCTCTGGTTCATCGATTTTAATCGCCCTGCAATTTCAAGTGTGTAGTGAATTTAGGAAATTGAATCGAGTTAGAGGAAGATCAACGAGTTTTTAGGTCTTAGATGATTGCACATCAGATATCAAAATAAGATGATGAAAGGAAAAGAGAATCATTTCAATGCTTCATTGGATCCAATGCCTTAGTCTGCTTAAACCATCACTAGTGTTTATATAGTCCAAAGTTTCTTCCTTGATGAGTCTATGATAGTATGATGCTGATAAATCGTTACTAATCTCTGCTTATATCATCACCGATGCTAAGAATCTAAAAGGTTGTTCCTTAATGAATGAATCTCATAAACATTACTAATTTGTCTACTTGGATCATCACCAATGTTTAGAATCTTACTAATGTCTGTTTAGGATTTGTATCTGCTAGAGATCTCAGCGTCTTGGGTATGGTATCTTCAGATTCTAATTCTGAGTATTGAGTATCTTGTGGTTTCGTAATCTGATTGGATACATATTTGCTTTGGTTGAATTGTTTATGTATTGTTAACATTAGACGGCGATAATGTTGATTCCATTAGGTTTTCTTGTTTATTTGTTATTAAAAGTGTTTGATGCTGATTGCACAATATACCGTTTCAGGTCCCTTTGGTAGAGGTCAAATGCAGAAACCATTTGAGGAAGCAACTTACGCACTCAAGGTTGGAGATATTAGCGACATTGTTGATACAGACAGTGGAGTCCATATCATAAAGAGAACAGCTTGAATCTGATGATCCTCCTTCTCTTCAAGACCAATAAAAACATACAAGATGAAGAAGAAGGAAGACTTTGCAACATTGTATCTCAATTTTTTCTTATAGCTTTCATAAAACATTCCTGTTGCAACAATGACTTGTAATATCATCTTTCAGTTTTTGTGTCATGTTCTTTATCGCAACATTCGTCTGCCTTCTACTTTGTGTTTTATTTATTTATTTGAAAACTCCTTCGAGTCTCTGTGGTTCTCTTTTCCTCTCTTCGTGATCCAATCTTTAAACTAGTTAAGTAAGTTTTGCGTGGGATGATGATGTTATATCTAGATTCTAGTTTGAGTTTTTGTACTGTAGAAACTAGCCAAAACCAAAATTGGTAAAACCAATCAAAAGAAGAGCCTTCAAATTGAAGCTTTGTACACAGCAGAAAACACACACACTAACACAAATGGCTAATCACACAAATAACAAATGCTATTGTATACAAAGATCGCCAGCACATCGAATCCGGAAGTTCCCTGTCCATAACTCTAACACGTGTACGCTCAGGATTCATCACTGACCACGTAAGAGATCCTTCGTACTACACTATAGCAAATCAAACGAAGACACGTGTACATTTACCGGTGCTATATATAAAACGGTTAAAAGCTAGCGCCAAAAAAATGTAACAGATAGACACAAACAAAAAAACATTTTCTTCTCTTTCCACACTCACACTGCTTAGCTAAGTTTTTTTTCTTCTTAATTTCCCTCTCTAATGGCTAAAGCGAAAATCGAATCTCCGAAGACTCGTGCAGCGTCAGAAGACAAATCTAAGAAGCCCCGAAAGTCGAAAACCGCCTCTCATCCTCCATACTTTCTGGTGAATTTTTCTTTTCAACTTAAATTCTGTTGAGAGAGAAAGAGAGAGAGAGAGATTTTTGGTTACTTTAATGTTTTTGTTGTTGTTGTTTTGGGATTTGATGATGAAGATGATAAAGGAGGCTTTGATGACACTGAAAGAGAAGAACGGATCAAGCCCTTACGCGATAGCAAAGAAGATCGAAAACAAACACAAGTCCACACTTCCAGAGAATTTCCGTAAAACACTTTCTCTACAGCTGAAAAACTCTGTCGCTAAAGGTAAGCTCACAAAGATCAGAGCTTCCTACAAGCTCTCAGAGACCACCACGACGACAAGGACAACGAGGCAGCAGCTGGAGAAGAAGAAGAAGCCGACTCGGTCTTCGAAGAACACTATGCCTCTTAACAAACCAGAAGTGGCAACAAAGAAGAAGAGGAAAACCAAGAAGCCAAGACAACCCAAGTCGATCAAATCTTCAGGTTCGAAGAAGGTTTTGAGAGCTTCCGCTACTTGATCACCTCGCAAGAACAAAGAAGATGTGTGGATATGAAGAATAAGGTTTTGTTGCTCTTTGTAAAAATGGACGACTCTGTTTTTGTGTTTGGTGTGTTTCCTTCTTTAGAGTTTAAAGATAAAGTCTCTTCGAATGTATAAGTATAACAACTACGTTTTGTATAATATATGCAATAATTATGGTTGGGTTATATATTGGTGTTCTTATTAGAGATTTGACCAAGTAGGATCCAAACATCTCAGACATAATCTTAAAAATCACTGGAATTTTTCTTTGTCTTGTCAAGAAGAAGAGATTCCCAAAGAAAAAGAAGAAAGCCGAAAGACTAAGGCCCATTATAATGTTAGCCCAATTAATAAGCCCATTAAGTAAGCTGCGTATTTTCGCGGAAGCAACGTTTTTATTTATTTTAAAAATCATTTAGGGAGAGATAATTACGAAGCTTAGCTGGAAGAAAGTGACGCCTGTGCTGTTCAAAAATCTTTTTCTTTCTCTTCAGTCTTCCCCCAAAATAATATTCTCTCCGAATCTCAGCAGCCGAAAAATGCAGGTGATGATGATGATTCCTTTACTTTGATTTTACACTTTAAGCGAAAATTTTCAATTCTCTGTTACTGATTTCTTGAGCTGAAACTGATGCTTCGAATTTTTTTGAATTGGATTGTAGACGAGAACTGTTCAAGTGAGGAATGTTTCAGATCTAGCGACGGAGAGGGAGATTCACGAGTTTTTCTCCTTTTCAGGCGACATAGAGTACATTGAGCTTTTTAAGTAACTTCTCTTT